>CM062604.1:36712123-37912123 GCA_031470985.1 Agastache rugosa
AACCGTAACCGCCCAATTTCTTCATCCTTCTTTGCAACAGCATCCTTCAAAGAAGCTACCTGTATGATTAATAAAAGTTAAATTAGCTATAGCTTGGTTCATTTGTTTACGGTGATAGATACAAACACACTTATCTTGTTGCAATAGTGCATCTATAATATGCTAATCTGAACATCAAGATTTAGATACTAATACACATATCAGGCTGCAATTATATGGGCTAATCTGAACAAGAAGATTTTCTGCAGATCTAGTTTACAGAAACAGAATATGATCAGGAAGAAAACAAAGAACAAAAAAAGAGAGAGTTGCACAGTGAGAGCCCAAATAATGGAGTGGAAAATGGAAATACACTCAGTCAAAGATAAGAACAACTACCAAAACAAACATCTCAACGGACAATTTTAAAGATATCAGAATTTCGTAAAATCAGGAGATACATCATACAATGACATTTACTATTTACATCGTACAATGACATTTACTATTTACTCTACAGAAATGGGCATATATCACAAATATCAAGTGCAAATGTATATCAAATAAATGATAGCTTCTAAACACCAAATAGATGGAGCAAACAAGAAATGAATATAATACTAAATCACAAAAGAAGAAAACAAGAAATTGACATCCTGAATTACAGAGTAAGTCATATTCCTCAAATCCCGATTTTCCAGAAATAGAGAGTAAATACAGAGTACCCAATAAAGCTAACAAATGAAATATTTCATCCAGACAACAACCAAAATTTCGCACGCAGATAGATAGAGAATTTCTGAAGCATCCAGGACTCAATAGCATTGATTTATGTTCATAGTTATAATTGTGTTCCACATAAGCATACCAAAATTTGATCAAACAATTAAAGGAAGATCAGAGTTCCAATTCAACATCCAAGGAAAATATACGCCAAACATCCAACAGCAAACACAAGCCAAAACATAGCATGAATAATTAATAGGGTTTGAAAATGCCGGCAACCAAAACACACAATCATAACCTGTTCCATAAGTTCTCTGACACCCCTGCCCTCCTTATTACTACGAGCAGCACCCAATTCAACACCAGAAACCCTCTCAGCAAACTTTAGAGTACTTATAGTCTCTGAGTAGGACTCTACATCCGGATTGAGTTGAACAAACATTAGAGTCTTTGCTTGGCCACCTGTAGCAGAAACAGAAAAAGTATAAGCATTGAAGGCACTGATCAACAGCAGGAAACTGCATAAAAGATAACAGGTGAAGAGTATATTTCGTAACTTCTAGTGAAACATAGTTAAATTACCTAAAGAGCTTTGAAGAACTTGAGTTAACTTGCTATTTCTGTATGGCACATGAGCATTTTTTTGTGCCAGTGCAAAGATCACATCTCCCAAAGCCGATAGAGACTTATTGATGTGTTGTGCTTCACGTAACCTATCACCTGTTGCTTCAGATCGATCAACCCTTTCACTGCCAGCCAAATCAACCAAATGAAGACAGCCGCGTAAAACAGCATTTGTCTCCAAATCTGTCCCCCGGACATGAACAGTGAGTATGCTGTCTCATTTAAGAAAAAAACAATATTAGAACTCATAACCCACTGATAAGAGCGGGAACTGAATAAATAATGTTGCCAACTACAAACCTGTGGGATCGGCTGCTTCTTTCATTTAAAGCAGTAGCACCTACAGCCCGGTTCATTAAGCCAACAGACATCAGTTCTAATACATCATCAGTTGATTTTACAGGATGCAAGCTAGCATCTGGCACAGCTAACCCATTCGGTTGGGAAATGTTCCATATCCCGAGTGTGCGCAAGTTAAGGGAAACTATTAGATTGTACCCAAAAGAAAATAAGAGCATTAATGACAAATAATATTTGCAAATTGCAAGAGAAAATGCATGGTTTCTTGAATATATGGCAAGAAAATTGGAAAGGATATCTCTTCTGAAAGCTATCGTTGCGGAGTAAGTCGCGCACTTGCTCGTTGTAAATTTCTACCATTTGGACCGCAATCTCGTAAGCAATTGAGCTATGTCTTCTCTGAGAGATATTGAAAAGATCATTCAAAGCCCTATAGTTGACTCCCCAATCCGCAACTGATGTCAAATTAGGTCCAGTCTGGAAACATTTCAAAAGGCATCATCAAATGAACCTACGGGGCTGATAAGACCTCTTCACAAACTTTAACAATCAAATCTTACCATTGTATAGGTTTTCCCGGAACCAGTTTGACCATAAGCAAATATGCAAACATTGTACCCATCTAGGACAGACCTGATTAGTGGTTGAGTATCTCGAAATACCTCCTCTGTGGACAACAAAAGGATTGCAGTGTCAAAAGCCAAATCAAAGAACCAAAAATATATATACTATATACTATATATATATATATATATACACACATTTAAATACAAGTTTGTGTTGGTGGAGAGAGAGAGAGAGAGAGCACAAACTAACAACCAGACATTAATTAGACATTTATATTGAATTTTCAATTAAAGTGACAACCTTGTGTAGACGCAGGACCAAAGACCTTGTTGAATTTGAAAAGACGATGATTGACTTTTCCAGGTTTTGAGGGGTTTGTAACCACCAATTCTCCATTATCACCAAGGTATTGCATGGTTGTTTGCTTTTCACTTTGTCCCGAGAGGAATGGCCTAACACGACAATAAACTCTAATGTTCCCTACCAAAAATAAACCAAGAAAAATGAGCTAATTTGTTTGCACCTAAGCATATATCATATCTGAAATAACTAACCTTTCAAATCTTGAACCTCATTATACAATTTCCGATTTTCATCAAGCACACTATGATAACTTTCAGCAGCATCTACCAAGCCTTTGAGATTTAATCCTGATCAATTCAAAGGAATAAAGCTAAGAGATTACTAAATGAATTTCATTATAACTATAAAGGTTTAAAACACGAAAAACCAAATATATCCCCACCAAAGTTAAAAAATTCTTCAGCATAGACATTTTTAATCTTTGAGACCTCTTGCTTTATGGACTCAGATGCCAACCTCAGTTCCTGAGCATTTTCAAAATGTGAAGCATCAATCGAGGGGCATCATGTGATATTTATATCATTAAATTTACAGCGTACCTGTAGGGGTACAACTTTAGAATCGATGAACTGCCTATATCTTTGTTCTTTTTTTTTCCATCGCATAAGTTTTGATTCTGAAAAGTCCTCAAGCTCCTTTACTTTCTTCCTTGAATCAGTAAGAAGGCACTCAAGATCCAATATTTTCTTCTTCATCCTCTCTTTAGTTTCCTCAGCTTCAGACTCCAATTGCAAGACATTCTTTTCATATGAGAGTTTGGCTAACGTGAGTTTTTCATTTAGTGACAAGATTTGACTCTCACAGCCAGCCTTTTCTTCCCTCAACTTAATTAAGTCTTGCTCTCCGCGCTTCATATTCTCCTCAATTATAGCCTTCTCAATCTGTCACAAGAATAAACCATTAACAACTAAGATGCCTAAACAAAAAATCTTCAGGATAAACGTATCATGATAAATGAACTACCACACAATGAAATTTGATTAAGAGAGGCAAACATTGTTTTGGAAGACAATCGCGAGTAACATTCTAAACAAAGTTTATCAGAATAACAGTGCTTTGTTATAAACCTGACATTTGAGTAAAATATTAAAAGATAATGAGTTGTTGCTCTGAGAAAAGCCACTAACTGCAAATAGGCAAACGAGGACAATGAATCCTAACAATGCTCCACCACCAATCCAGAAAACTTATTGGAAGGTTAAAGCGAAGTTATGAATCTATTGGGAAATAAATTAATTCTGCTCAATATTCAACTTCTAGACTTGTTGGTTCATAATTGTTAGCACCAAAATACTGAATGCTCCAAGATTACTTATTTGTCTTCAATAAGATATTTACCTTCATCTGTTGAAGCTGGTTTACAACAACCTGCCAAAAAGTTAAAAGGCGTGAAGCCAAAAAAAAAAGAAGAAAACCACACAAATACTTCACAAATCAGAACTACATTAGTACCTCGTTTTCTTCAGTAGTTCCAGTAGCAAGTGTTTCCAACGCTCTAACTTTTGAATGGTACCTGTCTTCACGAGACTTGTACAGATTGCTTTGCTGCAATTATAAAATAAAAGGAGTTAAAAGGCTGTGACGAGGATATCTAGAAAGAACTATGATTTTGAATTGATTTGCTGTTAATGTATTACCTTCCTCATATTATCTGCTTGTTTTGAAACCCGCTGCTCAATTTCTTGCACAACTAGTTTCAGCACTGATGCGACACGCTAGTGAAAAGCAAAGAAAGAATATGGTCACATGAAAACAATTGAAAGGCAGTTAAATGAGCAACTAAATTGCCACATGAAAACAATTTACAAGCTTATATCCATAAGGTGCTATTTCTGTAGCCTACCTGAGGAATGTCCTCATCCTTTTTCTCAATTCTGTCATCCAAAATTCTCTTGACAATAGCGAAAAGTGAGTGTATGGACGCCTTCTGCAGAGAACAAGCATCTTAAAGCATAAGAACATGCAAGATATGCAAATTGCAAAAATAATGAATAAAGCTAACCATTTATGTTCATTTTTGGGGTGCAATGAAGGACAGTTACCTCTAAATTTCCCAATTTCATCAGTTCTGAAATCTTAGAAGCCGGTAGATCCCAATAATGCCCATTCTTTGATTGAAGGGCATCAATAAAATTATGCCCTACATGATGAGATATGCCACAAGTCAGAAAATAGCCAAAATGGTATATGGGGTATCCAAACACCTAGTTCAGTAGTTCACTGACATGAGCCAAGAGAGAACAACTTCGGAACAACTTTTACTTGAATTTCACTAGTCTATACCAAGGTCACGTAAGATATTGTTCATCATGGAAGAAAGGGAAAATAGCTATGAACTAGTTTTCATGCCTACACCAATGTCAGAAATTGTTCGTCATGGTAGAAAGAGCAAAGAGATTGTTTATCATGAAAGGAAGAGAAAAGATTTTGGAAATATTCTCCACTTTGATTCACCTTTAATGGATAATCAACCAACAGAATGCTACACCATATATTATTCCAGATTTCAGATTAACTGAAAAAGGTGCGACAGGAAGTTTAGGTTGCTCAATATTAGCAAGAGGGAACTTAATGCAACTAAAATCAATTCATCGGGAGCTTTATCACAAATAGACTTTCTATGTTAACTTATGCAGTTTTGGTTAATACTTCTACCATGGTTGAGCTCCTTCCATTTTCCAGAGGTCACGCCACAGCGAACACACCAGGGGAACAATAGGGCAATATATTTTACAAAGTATACCTAAACTGAAAATATTGAATACAACTTTACCTTCAGCAAGACTATTGAAGACTTCTATTCTTCCAGAAATATGGCCATTGCGAACTTCACTTAAAGCACCCTCCCTGTGTTCAGTTGCATGAATCTCCGACTTTGGATCCATGACAAATTAGGTAATTGCTTGAAAAGTCCAGTACTGAACAGTACACTGAAAATTGAAATTTCAAATAAACTATATTAGTCAAATGCCAAACAATGATTAGATTGCACAAAAGGAGTTGGAAGTTATGAAACATCAATGCATTTAAAAGCAGATAAAGAATTTAGTTATCTGACCAAATTAATGTCTTTGTTTGAACTAGCACCATAATGGAGTGAAAGAATATTGGACATTGATATGTCATTAGAACTGTACGTCAAGAGCCCAATATCTTTAAAGTTAAAATCCCATAATCGTAACTGTATGGATCACATCAAAATTTAGTGCTTAACTTTACATTCTTGCCAAATTAGTTAGAGCCAAATTTAGTGCTTTTCATGGTAACTATTTTCCAATATTAAGTCAATTACTTAATTACTTCTCGCACCAAGATAAACATCAAAACTTACTATAATGCCATCATAGAAAGCTTGTAAGTTGTAACCGTTAATCTTGTTTTGATCATATAGAATAAGCAAACAACAATAATAAGCACATGCACTAAATCAAAAACTTAAAGATATATAAATCACAGGGTGGCGTACAACATTTGTTAAATCAACTTTGTTTGGTCTCCAACAAAATAAAGAAAGTTAAGTCATCAATCTGTGAAAAAAGGAAGGGAAAACAGAAATAAATGAAGAAAGAATAAGACTACAGAGGCAACTAAGAAGATGCACTGCTAGCAACATGAATCATCTTCTACATCACCACCACAAGAACAAAATCAAATTCAGTTCCAGCATGCACTCACTTGCTCTGAACAAGCAAGCAAATAAATTAAGGTAGATGACTAGGTGGCAAAATGCTAGGCAGAATGCATGAATCTACCATTAGTTATCTAGAAGGGTTAAACAGATAGTCCATCATCCTCTAACTAAAAAGTATCACTAACACCTTTCACCTTAATCGGAATCCCAAAATGGCAGCAGATTCAAATCGTAGACACCAATTATCTTTAGCTTAAATAAAATGCATTGCATTCTTTTCTAGCTTTACATGGCTGCAAAAATAGTACCAACCAACCAGTTCCTGCAGCTTAAATAAAATGCATTGCATTCTTTTCTAGATTCAAATTGTAGACACCAATTTTTTTTTCCTCGTTATATTTTCGTTCTATATTTCCAACCTTCCAAGCTGGTATTTCAAATGACCTTAAGTCTATAATAAACTCAGTAGTTTTTCTCTTGTTATATTCTCGTTCTATATTTCTGACCTTCCAATCTGGTATTTCAAATGACCCTTAAGTCTATAATAAACTCAGTAGTTATGAAACGTAAGCAGATCTGGAATGCCATACAGCAGCAACATTTCAAACTTACTAAACCAAAATCAGAGGACCCTACATTATTACCATTCAACTGGAGCATAATGTACAAGCACACAGGAAAAAATTACCCATTCAAACTCCGAGATTTGGCAACCGCGAACCAAAAGGGCTTCCATGAGTTTAGGAAAAAAAAAATGGTTATTTTGCATTTTCATTCCAAGTCACCCAAACCCTACATTGTGCCAAAACTCAAACTAATTATCTATACGCTTCTGAGAATGAGAGGAGAAAAATCAAATCTTGGAACAATGAAAAGGAAATCGCCGGAATATTCAGAAGTAATGGATAAAACCCTACAAAATATAAAATCAGAGAATCAGGGAAAGCTCACAAACCTGGATAGCTCAGAAAATGCAGAAGATAACAGATCAAATGAACCGGAAGCTCTTCTTAGGCTACGGATCAAATTTGAAAAACCATTCGTGTATCTTCTTTCTCTGTATTTTCCTACCTAATTTTTTTACGGGTTTTTGGAAAATGAGAAGAAAACAGAAAAGCAGCTGAGGGCAAATGAAGGGGGTTTTGCCTTTATTTAGAAGTAAAGGGAAATCGATAATGTGGGAATGATGATTGAAAATAGAAAGCTTACAAACTCAACTGTTTTAAATTTGTTATCTTTATTTTATTTTATTTTGGATGAATCTTTTTGGAGCATTGGGTTTTTGATTTATTTATTTCAAACTTTTCTTGGTGAAAAATAATGGAAAAAATTGTGATCGTGTGCCCCACAAACTAATTTGGAATCGTATTCCCGCCTTGTACTGTTTTGTTAGCTTGTGTTTCAATTTTGGACTTTTTTTATCATGTGGCTAGCTCCAAGTTGAAGGGTACGGGGTTAGAGGTGGCCGCGGTTCGGTTCGATTTTAGAATTGGAACTGAACAGCTTATTACCGCGGTTTCGATTTCAAACCGAAACCGCTTCGATTCAGTTCCTTAGTTTTGGCGGTTTTAAATCAAAAACGCATGTTTTGGGCTACCAATTATATGTTTTTCCCCCCTTTTTTGCTACTTTTTCTTGTTTAGTTGTAATTTTATGCATTCTAATATAACAATTAGGTGATATAAATATGAATTGTAATATAAATATAGATAAAAATGTAAAAAATAAAAAAAAAATAGGAGGAACCAGCGATTCCCGGTTCTGCATCTTAGGAACCAAAACCGAACTGCCGTCGATGCGGTTCTCGGTTCCGAACCGGAACCGGCGGTTCAGGTTCTTTTGGCCACTTCTATATGGGGTACGACTCTTCTATGCTTTATATTCATCTTTTCAAATTTACATCAATTTTTTGGTTAATTCCTAATTAAATCGCGGCAATACCTTGGTTACCACCAACTGTACTAGATTAATTTTTAATGAAATCAAAATTTGGGTACGAAGAATTGTACCTGATTAATTCCTAATTAAATCGCGGCATAAATTCGGATACTATACCGTCAACTATACTTGATTAATTTTTAAAAAAATCACGATGAAAATTTAGGTACGACCAATGGTACCTGATTAATTCCTAATTAAATCACGATAAAAATTTGAGAATGGCCAAATGCAGGACGCGATTGGACGTAATTAGAGGATAATTAAGAGAATTATGAGTGATTAAGGATATTAGGGATAATTAATGTTTATTTATTTTAATTGGAGTTTTTCAATCTTAATTAATTTAATCAAACCTTAATTAGGATTTGTTAATTTTTCAATTAAGATTTATTAAGGTACCATTAGAATTTATTAATTCCAATTATGAATTATTAAGCCTCGATTAGAATTAACTAAATATTAATGGATTTAAAAATAATAAAAATTGGGTGGACCGCATAAACGTACGGTTTGATCCACCATACTATAGTGTTTTCTTAAATCAACAATATTTCAACATTTTTACATATCATACCTAATCTCTTAAGAGCATGTTCGGTTGGTACAATTAGACTTGTCTATTGACCACATTAGACTCAATATGACGTTTGGATAACAAGATTGATTTACTCTATGGTCCGTGACGACTCCCCGATTGTCGTTTTATCGGGTTGGTCAAAATACTTTATAAATTTCTATGCCCACAGCAAGCTTAGCAAGCGGTAAGTATAGGATCGATCCCACGAGGAGTTGAGTGTAGCTTTCTCTTGGTCACATGGTGTTACTAAAAAGAATTTTGCTTTGGGCAACACACCATATACTTTGGCCAACACGAAAATAAAAACATAAGACAAATAAAATATGAATTTGGGCTAAGGTTTAAATCAATGAACATAAACTTGACTCGGTCATAGGTACAAATATTTTCACTACATGTATGCATCAATTGGTTATAGCCCCAGAACAAAGTTGCCTCCATTGTCATGGTGTCACGTGCCTCTTTGCCCATAACCAATCTATCATTTCAGTGTAAAACAAGTAAAGCCCATGACGATTACCCGTTTTCTAATCTGATGACATTACCCTATGATGGCTTTTTGATAGGGTTTTGCCCAGATAGCATTTCGATTTAGATAGACCCGATATGGCCAAAAGCATGCTCAAAGGCATACGAACACTCGCCCACATCAGTCGTATGGTAGGATGCAAGACATTCATCTCAACATTTTCCCCGACTTTACTTGTGATCTAAACCCACCAATTAATTAGTGATCAGTTAACTAATCGATTTGCCCAAACCGTATTTAAATCAGACCTAATTCTTCGGAAACACGCGCATGCAGATCGTTATGCCCAAATTAGACCTCACGATTCTTAGTTTATGTTCGTTTCATCTTAACCATAACCAGATTCATAAATCTACCTAAGCATAAAGGAATAACGAATTCAAAAGAAATAGAAATAAAACTTACTTATTACTCTAGGCCGGGCAAAGCACCGAAATGAAAATACAAAGATCGTTTGCCCCCGAAGGAGCAAACTCTCGAAAACACCAAAGTAAAACCCTAGGCTAAGTGTTTGAATGTAAAAACGAAATTCTAAAGTGTATGGAATTTATTTGGCTTGATGAGAAGTAGTATTTATAGAGTTACAATCGTGGGCTAAGAGGCCAAGCCCATGGGTTGGTTTGAGCTAGGGTTTTGGATGGGCTGAGCTGTGGCTTTCCTTCTTTAGAATGATACGCCCATATCTCTTTCCTTATTAGCACAAGATTCGAATTTGATGGAGATCTTCTAGATAAGGATGGAAATTCGTCCATCTTTATCAGCTGCCTCATACGCGCTCGCCCGTCTGTCTGCCCTTAGCTCGCTCTCTTCTGCTCATAGCACGCCTCACTTGTCTTGCTTCAACTCAGTCCAGACGATCATTCTTATCCATGGAGAGTTTAAATTTGGCTAAGATCTTCTAGATAAGGAAGGATATAAATCCATCCTTATCCACTGCCATGGAGAAGATTCGATCGTCCTTCTGCCCAAAGCTTGTTCCACTTTTGCTCAAAGCTCGCTCTTTCTGTCTTATTTCTACTTTACCCATAGTTTCTCTTAAAGGTCTGAATCTCGCACGGTCCTTGGATTGGCTACTCCATCTTCACTTGAGAGCTCCAATGGATGACCATTTGCCTCGTATCGATGCTTCTGCCTTTCTTGCGGATTGCAGCATTTCTTTGCCCAAATTAGCACATGTTCTTAGGGATGAGCATTGGTTATTCGGTTTGGTTTTGGCCTAAACCAAATCAAATCGAATAAATTAAATTTTTTAAAAATTAAAACCAAACTAATCGAATAACCGAACTGAATAAACCGAATTTTTAAAAGTTAAAACCAAACCAAACCAAACAAACCGAAAGGTCATATATGTTCTAAATATTTCATCCAAAATCAACAAAAATATACTTAATACAATAAGACAATAACAATATTTTAATTAAAAAATTAATACATATATATATATACACATATTATAGGAAAAGCCAAAAATATTAAACGAGCAATAAAAAGACCGGTCCATTGGCTTGTCGCCTGATGTTGACATCCACGCTTTTATTTTAAGTTCTATTGGTCCAACAAGCTCTTGCGACTAAATTCTTTCAAATTATTTTTCATTATTGAGAAAATTTATATATAAATATAATAATATATATTATATAAAAAATTAATATATATATATATATATATTCAGTTTTCGGTTTGGTTTGGTTGCCAAAGCATCAAACAAACCAAATCGAACAAATTAAATTTTAAAAAAATAAAACCAAACAAACCGAACAAACCAAGCCGAATTCTATTTTTGGTTTGGTTTGGTTTGGTTCGGTTTGATTTTCGGTTTTCGGTTATTTTTGCTCACCCTACCTGTTCTGCCCTGAGCAACCTGCCTCCAAATGTGTCATCCCAAACACTACTAAGACACAAAAAAGACTCACAAGACTCGATCTAGACCTAGAATAAAGACACAAAAAGAGCACGAACTACGGGCTCATCAGTCCGCTATTAACTCTCATGATTAGCTGGCCGTTACAAAACCCATGATTGTGAGTAGGAGCCCTTCCCTAGCGACAACTTTAATCTTGGCATTATACTATTTAGTCCTGAATTCTACCATTTGTATCTCTCGTCTCTCTCACCATAAGTTCCACCACAAATACATCTCCTTCCAATCATATCATCCTCCATCTCTCACATCTATATCTCTCTCCTCTTTGTGCACCGCCAAGGTCAACTCCTACCGCATCGAAGCCAACAACTGAAATCGCGAAGACAGGAGAGAGAACCTTCGCGAAGATGTACGTCAGCCATCACAACTTCTTCTACCGATAGATGCTCGCATGCGCTAGCACGTGGCAGTGACATTGATTTATGGAGGCGACGCTGGTTCACGGCGGCACCGCTGGAATTTTTAAAATCGAAGAGAGATTTTGGGGTCTTTTTTAATTTGGAGAATTTTTTATTTTTTATTTTGTGTCCTCATAAATGAGAGATTGAAGTAATTCCAGAAAGTTATTATTTTCTGTGTTGACGGGAAGAGATGTAGAGAAGAAGTAATTTTAACAAATTTGTTTTGAGATGTATAATTTTCTTGTGTTGAGTCTGTTGACGGGAATGGGAGATTTTCAGGTGTGTGTGTGTATGAGAGAAAGAGAGAGAGAGTGTGTGAGAGAGAGGTGTGTGGGTGGATGTAACAACATGGGTAAATCAGTAAATTAACAAATTTTGTTTTGAGATGTGTAAAATTTAGAGTGAGTTTCAAAAATACCATCAAATATATAGTAATAGTTAAATTATAAACTACATTTTAAAAGTAGATGTTTGCTACACTTTTCTCATTCAAAAGACAAAATTACCCCACCCTTTAATAATGAATAAATAAAATACATATCTTCTTTTAATAAATAAATGTTATATAAAACAAAAAATAAAAAGAAATTAAAAGAAAAACAAATGTCTGACTCACATTTTTCACTACCTTCTTCCCCACCTGCCCGCTAGCCTCTCTTTCCCATCTTCCCCAAATTATCGATCGAAACTCTAGTTCCCACCAGCGAAGATGTCCGACTCAAATGATGTCGGCGACTCACCCATCTCATCCCAGGATAGGACCAGGTATCTGGTTATTGCACAAACTCAGGCTTACCAAATGAGAAAGATTACTCAACTCAAAGGAGATTTCCACATCGAGCTTATTATCGTTCAGACAAAGATGCATAAAGAAAAAAAAATATGTGGAAGTAGAGTTGTTGTCGTGTGCAGATCCCATTCTACAACCCCTCCCAACCTCCACCCCACTAGATCATTGCTGCTATGATGTATTTGACTTTATGGTTTTGGAGGATTGGCCACTATATGCTGCTGATCAACAGGTTGGTAGCTGTCTAATACTCATGAACATAAGTTGTTCGTCAAAATGCAACAATGAGGGGAAAAATGATATAACAACTTTTGGGCAATGAGTTGTGCCTTGTTGCACTGCTATTTCTTCAGCCCTACAGGTTCTTTGGATGACTCGACTTGGCAGCTAGTAGGAAAGAGCAATTGGATTCGCGTTGTTTGTAAGAACACTTTTGTTGTTTTGGTGTTGATTGTTGTTGCTATTCTTCAAAATCTACCACAGAAAACCTCAATGATGTCAATCATGTTATTGGCTGAAAATGTATACCACAATTTTGTTCGGTTTTGGAACACTTGTTGGTCCCAAGACGAATACCTTGGTGTAGAGGGGGGGTGAATACACCAAGGTTTAAAAACTTTTCCAATTTAAAACTGTTTGAGTGAGCTGGCTGTGTCCGATCCAGCTGGAAGGCAGCTTGATCGACACAGCTGGCTGTGTGCGGAATGTGGTGGATTTGGAAAGTCCGTCTGTTACTTCAAATATATTGCAAAGCTTTGTTTCTCTTTTCAGTTAGTCAGTTTATGCAGCTTGAAATGTATGCGTGAGAGGAGTTAGCAGAATGCATAAAACAAAGCAGTAAAGAACAAAGCAATTTTAACGTGGTTCGGAGTAACACCTCCTACGTCCACGACCAGATTCACTGGTAATTCACTACCACTTGGTTTCCAAGTACCAAGCAACTTCACAACTCTAACCTGAGTTGTGTTCCAACAGTTTACGGGCACTATCAAGCCTACACCTTTCGCCATGCGGGTACCGAAAACCCGACTTACGCTTTCGGCATCTTGTAAAACCTGACCACTCGAATTACACGCTTCGAGCAGGCGTACCTTGACCTAACCTTTCTGGGTTTGGATTTGGGTATGGGTTTTCCAACTATGAACGAGTTCTTACAATGAAGAACAAGGAGTATGATGAACTCGTTCAAACTAGGCTTAAGATATTTATATTCTAATCTATTCTGCCTATGACTGAATATGTGAACAACTAAGAACACAACTGACTGGCTGGGTGTTCTTGAAAGATTTGGCTTTGAAGATCGTTGTTCATTTTTCTGTTTGCTCTTTTATTTCTTCAGTCGTCTCGCCAGCCTCTTTTCTTCAATGGTGAGGAGATATATATAGGTGGAGATTCAAACTAGCCGTTGGAAGAGAGCCGTTTGAATCTTACCTACTCTCATTGACTTCTGGCCTTTTGCCTACGAAGTAGGTAGGGGTGTCTAAACGGGTCGGGTAGGGGGCTACCCGAAAATATCGGGTACCCGACCCCGATTTTTCCAAATTTATTATACCCTATCCCGACCCTATATTAAAAATCGGGTACCCAAATACTCGTAGTGGGTATCCCAATCAGGTATTAGGGTACCCGAATTACCCAATATTATTTAATTTATGTTCTATGTTATGCCTAAAATAAATTATTCAATTTATGGCTTACACTATATATATGCAATGTCTAATATATATAAAAGAACAATACGATATATTCATACATCATGAGGTATTATTGATTTATAAAGTCGGATCACATTATATCAAATTTAAATTATAAACTACTAAACTCGTAGCAATGGCCATAACAATCTGTAACCAAAAGAAACAAGAAATATATAGCAATTTAAAATTAAAAAATGTCACCAACACTATTAATCATAAACTAAAACCATAAATATATCTCAGGTTTGTATCCTAAAAGTTAATTAACTTAATTTAAAGTAATATAATATAGTATAAATTCAAAACTCGGGTATATTCGGGTACCCGAATCGGGTGTCGGGTATACCCGATACCCAAAATTTTAAAAAAACTCAACCCGTATCCCGACCCGTTTACCCAAATATGCGGGTATCGGGTATCTAATACCAGTCGGGTATCGGGTCGGTACAACACTACCCGATTACCCGCCACCCATTTAGACAGCTCTAGAAGTATGTCTGCATCTGCAGAAGCTATTTCTTCTCTGATTTGACCGCGTCAGACAAGATCTTCTGACATCGGGATCTTGTCTTGAAGAAGGTCTTCGTCTTCGAGCTGCTAAGCATTTCTGCTGTGTCTTCAGCGTCTTGGACTCTGCTGTGTCTTAGACCTGTGTTGTATCATTAACCTGAGCTGTGTCTTCAACCTGAGCTGTGTCATTAACCTGAGCTGTCTTAGACCTGAGCTGTGTCATTGACACTAAGCTGGGTCTTTTACACTGAGCTGGGTCTTCGACACTAAGCTGGGTTTCCGTCACTGAGCTGATAAGCATCTCTTGACTGAGGAATTCATCCACTCCTCACGGCTGTAGTCGTCTGGAATGAATTCTCCTTTGCTGGGCAGATTGAATACTTTTCGCAGTATTCTATTGAGCTTGATGTTGACGGTTGCTGAATCATACTTTCTGTCATCGCTCTTGACGATCATATCGAATGAAGATGAGTAGAAGCCGTCTTCATCAATGATGTTGAGGTAGAAGAGAGCAGCATCTTTCTTTAGCATAAGCTTGGGTATGGAGGTTGCCCACAGCAAGAGACCGGAGTCTGCAACGAGATCCACCATCTCTTTGAGTTCTGAGATATGAAGGTTGGAGGTGGACAGAGCACTCTCAAATGACAACTTTGTCATTAAAGCTTCAAACTGGTTCATCCCTGCGATTGATTTCTTGGGTGCCATTTCTGCAATCTGTTGAATTTGATCGTGCGAAGAATCTTGCAGAAAATAGATAGAGGATTTAAAGATTTGAAATTCGCAGAGATAAAGATGGAAGAATTCTGCGTATCTTTTCCATATATATCAACTGCCATAATGGATCAACGGTTGAGATTGAAACAGCTGATATTCTGATCAACGACTGGGAGAGATTCACTCATCACGTTTTGCTGACGTGCTTACGGCGAGTGTATTACAACCGCGCGTGAGGCAGTTCAAACGTTTGACGTTCTGTCTCGATCCTATCGTGCTACAGTACTCTTACTTTATAATTAATGCGATGGGAAAGGAAACTTATCAAGCAATTTAACTAAGGAACATATGTCCGCTTAAAATAAGAATTCAAAATAATTGGACTTATATAGCAAATTCCTCAGAGTAATAAATGCATGAGACCCAAACTGGTCAGCTTGGACATAGAAGTCAGCTGATACCATGGTGGTCTTTTCCTTTGCTTGACTGAGTTTTCCCCTCAGCTGAGTATCTGGAGATTTGCTTGATTTTCCTTTAGCTGAGTTCTTTTGAGTTCTGTGACTGTCTAGATGAACTTGATTCCTCTTCAGCTGGGTAATCCTTCTGCTTTGGGATCCAGCTGAGTTTGTTCCCCCTCAGCTGGATGAACTTTCTTCATCCGGTTTGAACTGATACCAATTGTTGGTGAATCTGCTACACTGAGTTCCCTTCATCTAGATTCCTCTTCTGAATTCTGCGATTTACGCTTGATCCAGCTTTGTTTGATATCCAGAGGATGACATTTGATAGTTTAGCTGGATTTCTCTCTTGAATCTCCACTTGAGTATTCTGCTGGATTGAATTTACCCTCAGCTGATATCACAGCTGTGTCGATTTCCAGCTTGGTGGAGTTCCCACTGAATTTGATAGTAGGTGGATGTCTTTTCTCAGCTGCTTCCTACTTGAGCCAGTGATTTTCTCAACAATTACGTTCATCTGTCAACTTGATCTCTGATCTTGAGAAGACAATCAGTTGTTCCATGATCAGCTGAGTTCACTGCTGCTTTGCGGGGTAGAATCTTTGATTTCCTGTTCTTTGCAATGCATTCCTGGGACCAGTACGCTTGACATATTCTTTGAAGAGCTTTGAGGTGAGTCATGAGCTTTGATCACCAGTTGTCTTTGTTTCACAGCATGCTTGATGACTCCTCAAAAACGCATGTCCCTCCTTGACCTGTTATCACTCCTTCGGCACCCAGTTGTGATTGAGTCCGACTTTGTTGTTGAGAGTTCTATTGATAACCCAGATTTGTCCTTATCTTTTGTGAGTGATACTTCAGGTTGGTCCTTGAAAGGGTCATTTCTTCTTTGGACCTTGTTGACTCCATTTTGATGAGGTCCGTTTCATAGCTGGAGTCTGTCAGCTTTATATCTAGCTTGATATCCTGTCTGCTGGAATCTTAATGTGAAGCTCGGTTAATTTTCAGCTTTATAACCAGCTGAGATCCTTCTCAGCTGTCTTTTTAGTTGACCTTGATGTCTGTGCTGGATGACATTCTGTCTTTGATTTTGATTCCAGTCAGCTGGATTTATCTGCTGCATTTGAGCTCTGTGATCAGCTGGGAGTTGCTGCTTTTCTTGGGCTTGGAGTTGTCGAGCAGTTTTCTTCTTTGATAGGACTGAGGTTAGAGAGCTGGCTTGATTATGTACGACCTCTTTGGTACATCCTTGGCTTGGTTCCAGCTGTGTTTGCATTGGCTGGAGCCATTCTTTGATCTGATTCAGCTTTGGCCATCTTCAGCTTCTTGATCAGTTGTGTTTTCTCATCTTCAAGCTCCTGATCATTCATTCTTATGCTTGTCTTTCTGATTTTATGATGATGATGGGTCCGTCAGTGATAACATCTCACATCATGTCGTGACGCGCTCTCAGAATGCTTTTGAGTCGGAACTTCCAGATCTGATAATCATCGATAGAGAATGTCGGAAGATTCCTGCACAAGGAAGATTCCATGACAGTATGCAATATAATGATTTTAAAAAGATTTTGAAAAAATAAGGATCTGTTCATGTGACCACTATCAGCAAAGAGGCTGACTTGACACAGATACAATGATCTTTTGAACCACTGCTCTGATACCAATTGTTGGTCCCAAGACGAATACCTTGGTGTAGAAGGGAGGTGAATACACCAAGGTTTAAAAACTTTTCCAATTTAAAACTCTTTGAGTGAGTTGGCTGTGTCCGATCTAGCTGGAAGGCAGCTTGATCGACACAGCTGGCTGTGTGCGGAATGTGGTGGATTTGGAAAGTCCGTCTGTTACTTCAAATATATTGTAAAGCTTTGTTTCTCTTTTCAGTTAGTCAGTTTATGCAGCTTGAAATGTATGCGTGAGAGGAGTTAGCAGAATGCATAAAACAAAGTAGTAAAGAACAAAGCAATTTTAACGTGGTTCGGAGTAACACCTCCTACGTCCACGACCAGATTCACTGGTAATTCACTACCACTTGGTTTCCAAGTACCAAGCAACTTCACAACTCTAACCTGAGTTGTGTTCCAACAGTTTACGGGCACTATCAAGCCTACACCTTTCAGTTTGCGGGTACTGAAAAAACCTGACTTACAGTTTTCGGGTACTGTAAAACCTGACCACTCGAATTACACGCTTCGAGCAGGCGTACCTTGACCTAACCTTTCTGGGTTTGGGTTTGGGTATGGGTTTTTCAACTATGAACGAGTTCTTACAATGAAGAACAAGGAGTATGATGAACTCGTTCAAACTAGGCTTAAGATATTTCTATTCTAATCTATTCTGCCTATGACTGAATATGTGAACAACTAAGAACACAGCTGACTGGCTGGGTGTTCTTGAAAGATTTGGCTTTGAAGATCGTTGTTCATTTTTCTGTTTGCTCTTTTATTTCTTCAGTCGTCTCGCCAGCCTCTTTTCTTCAATGGTGAGGAGATATATATAGGTGGAGATTCAAACTAGCCGTTGGAAGAGAGCCGTTTGAATCTTACCTACTCTCATTGACTTCTGGCCTTTTGCCTACGAAGTAGGTCTGCATCTGCAGAAGCTATTTCTTCTCTTATTTGACCGCGTCAGACAAGATCTTCTGACATCGGGATCTTGTCTTGGAGAAGGTCTTCGTCTTCGAGCTACTAAGCATTTCTGCTGTGTCTTCAGCGTCTTGGACTCTGCTGCGTCTCGACTCTGAGCTGTGTCTTAGACCTGTGCTGTATCATTAACCTGAGCTGTGTTATTAACCTGAGCTGTCTTAGACCTGAGCTGTGTCATTGACACTAAGCTGGGTCTTTTACACTGAGTTGGGTCTTCGACACTGAGTTGGGTTTCCGTCACTGAGCTGGGTCTTGATACTGCTGGGTCTTTGACTCTGTTTGGTCTGCTATGCTGAATTCCTCAGCTGTGTCCGCTTAGCTGTGTCTTCTGCTATGTCTTCTGCTGTCTTCAGCGACTCTACCTGTAAACTTAGAAACTCTATAAGCTCAAACAGGTGAGCTGAAAAATGCTTAGGCTTGTGCAATCATCTACTCGGTTGGGGTCAGCTGGGTTTTGGAATCAAATCAAAACTCTATTAATTTTCCCAACAACAGTTTACTGCTGATTTCAGGTTGACCACATGTTATTTAATGGAACTATTTCCACCCACGCGTCTACTGCTTTGGCAAGGTTGTACTCCCTTGGGTATACCCAAGTATATTTGTAAATACTTGCCTTTTTTATTTATATAATGCACTAATTTTTTCGAAGATGAATTCATTAGCAACCATCAATTCAAGAATCTCATCCACCAAAAGGGTGACTGCTATATATTGGAAAATATAAGAAACTACAGAGAAATGGATAAGAGAAACAATGCAGGAATAGAGAGAATGCATCAACCTCGCGTTCGAGATGGTGTATTAAAGGAGTAGTAGAAAGCAGAAATGAAGCTCTAGAGAGATTTAGAAGTGGGTCCTTTGGGATTTATGTCATATGTTATGGGATTTAAATGATGAATATATAATTTGGTAATGAAGATTTCATTTAAATTTCTATTTATTTATTTATGTGATTATGAGTTGATGAGCAAGTGTTTACGTAATATAAGAAATTAAAACACAAACAGGCCGTGACACAGTTGGTAATCTCAATTGTGTACACAGTACAAGAATATTTGTATTGTGTATTGTACACAGTTAAATTAGTCTTTTACTGTGTACAGAAGAACATTGCAATAATCAATGAAATATTTGTAAATGGACATTGATCAGTGATTTTGTGAAATAAATGACTCATTTATGAATTGGAGGTTAATATGAATGTTATTAGACACTAAACAACACTTAATAATGGCACGAGCATCTGTATTATTGAAAAATTCTATTGTTCTTGTGTACACAGTACAAGAATATCTGTACACAGTTAAATTAGTCTTATATTGTGTACAAAAGAACAATAGAATTTTTTAATAATACGGATGCTTGTGCCATTATTAAGTGTTGTTTAGTGTCTAATAACATTCATATTAACCTGAAATTCATAAATGAGTCATTTATTTCACAAAATTATTGATCAATGCCCATTTACAAAGATTTCAGTGATTATTGCAATGTTTACAAGTATATTGCTAGTAGTTAAACTAAGATGTTACTTGAGCCAAGTCACTCATTGAATATATTTTAAATACGAAGTTTGAATTTCTATAAAACATTGTATTTAGATAAAAACGTTATAATGCCTTAATATATATGTATTGCAAAGACACAAACACCCGAATTCTTGAAGAAATACTCTTGTTCTTGTGTACACAGTACAAGAATATTTGTACTGTGTACTGTATACAGTTAAATTAGTCTTATACTGTGTACAGAAGAACAATAGAATTTTTCAATAATACGGATGATTGTGCCATTATTAAGTGTTGTTTAGTGTCTAATAACATTCATATTAACATGCAATTCATAAATGAATCATTTATTTCACAAAATCACTAATCAATGCCCATTTACAAAGATTTCAGTGATTATTGCAATGTTCTTCTGTATACAGTATATAAGACTAATTTAACTGTGTACAATACACAATACAATATTCTTGTATTGTGTACAAAAGAACAATATAATTTTTCAATAATACGGATGCTTGTGCCATTATTAAGTGTTGTTTAGTGTCTAATAACATTCATATTAACCTGCAATTCATATATGAGTCATTTATTTCACAAAATCACTGATCAATGTCCATTTACAAAGATTTCAGTGATTATTGCAATGTTCTTCTGTACACAGTATATAAGACTAATTTTACTGTGTACAATACACAATACAAATATTATTGTACTGTGTACATAAGAACAATATAATTTTTCAATAATACGGATGCTTGTGCCATTATTAAGTGTTGTTTAGTGTCTAATAACATTCATATTAACATGCAATTCATAAATGAGTCATTTATTTCACAAAATCACTGATCAATGCCCATTTTCAAAGATTTCAGTGATTATTGCAATGTTTACAAGTACTCCCTCCTATTCTAATTATAAGTCGTTTAGAGCTTTTCAATCTTTTGTTTATTAAATGTCGTTTTGCATTTTTCTTTCCAAATTGACCATAATAATTACTCTTGTATTGATTACATCTCATGCATATTTCCTATATTCTATTATTTTATCTTTTTTCCTCCACAACATTTGATATCAATAAATAAGGTTAATTAGGGAAATAAATTTTTTATTAATATATGTGCCCAAGCTTAGGATGACATATAATATGAATAGGAGGGAGTATATTGCCAGTAGTTAAACTAAGATATTACTTGAGCCAAGTCCCTCAATGAATATATTTTAAATACGAAGTTTGGATTTCTATAAAATATTGTATTTAGCTAAAAACGTTATAATGTCTTAATATATATACTGCAAAGACACAAACACCCGGATTCTTGAAGAAATACTCCTGTTCTTGTGTACACAGTACAAAAATATTTATTACTAGTGGCCGTATATTGTGACCTTCATGGTGATACCTTGTACAAGACAATTTATAAATAGTAGTCGGCCTCTCAACTGCCGATTGAGCCCTAGTCATCTTTGGGCATCATGCCTAACGTTCTATACTGGTGGTCGTGACTGTGTACTGATCATTATGTACTAATGAACCAAATACTAAAAATAACATGCAATAACTTATACTTTTAGCCTTTCATTTAAGAATGAGATGTTAATTCAAATATTCTTCAACTATGTACTTATAAAAAAAATAGTAGTTCCAACTGTGTACTTAAGAACAATTTAAAAATATTTTAACTGTGTACAATATAAACACAATTGTAACCTATCATTCTTTGTAATTTCTCTAGTAATTTTTAGCCGCCTAACTTATCATTTAAAAATTAGCATTTTAAGCTCAATATTTTTTAATTGTGTACTATATAAACACTACTGTGGCTTTGACTGTGTACATAAGAACATTAAATGCAGGAATTTAATCGAATACAGAAAATTAAATCTAGCAAGAACATTACCTTAAGAATGATAAATATAGACGATAACAACTATTCAAAAACGAACTTCTTTGAGAAATCGAACTTCTTACGAATATTTCAATAATTTCATGAGTTTTTCTTTGAGTTTTTCTTTGAGCATTTGTTTGAGTGATTTGTTGATATATGAATTTAATGGCTTTCAACATATTCAATGTGTAACAATCAATCTGCATAAAATTTAATATTGTTATTGTGTTAAATGAAGTAATTAGAGATGGAGAGAGAAGAACAAGAAAAAGAAGAGAGACAAGAGAGATTAATTGCAGCTGGGTGTCGAGAGAGAAAGAGGAGAGAGAGAAATGAGATGTACTTTGTTTATGAGAGAGAATATCTTTTAGGATTTTATTTAATTTATTTAAGAATAGAAAATAGGTAAGAAAATAGAATAAAATGTGGGGTAATTAGTAAGGGTAATGTTGTATTTTCAATCAAAAAAGTGTACCAAACATCTAGATTTATATTCTAATTTATATATCATATATTACTATGTTACTAGTGTATTTTTGGTGTCCTTCTCTAAAATTTATCTGTCCAACCAAATACATTTTTACTATAAATGATTCAATCTTTATTTATTCCATACTATATCTAATTATATTGTCTAGCCTAGAAAACCAAACGGTAATAATGAAGTCTTCATTTCAAATTTAGTATTAACGCTAGTCCAGTTACTCCTTTCTCATGAAAGCGTCCGAGTTCCGTCTTAAAGCGCTATTCTTTCGTCGCTCAAGACTCAGCTATGGAGAACGAGGAAACGATTAGCGGCAACTCAGAGGCCGAAGCTTCGGATTTGGTAGCCAATCACCATTTGCCTTTCCATGTCGACGGCGGCGGAGGCCAGCAAGATGCAAAATCTGTAGACGGTGACGAGTTGGCTCATCCGGAGCCGCGGGGTCGCCGGAAGGAGATCCTGAAAGCTCTGGAGGCAGTGGAGAGAGATTCGGCTGCCATCGCCGAGAGCTTCTCCTCTCTATTCAGCTCTCTCCGTCAGTCACTCTCACAGGTTGCTAGTTTCTCTGATTAGACCTTTAATTATTTCCTGATGCCAAAGTAATTTGGTGATATCGAATTTTGTTTTTGTAGTTTGATTTGTGGCCTGCCTAATTTGAAATTTCATACTTCAAATTTCATGTTAGGATCAATGCTTTGCATTTATCGGTGAATTCTAGGGTTAATGTTTTTAGATATTTTCACCAAGTTAGTATTTACTTCTTTCAATTGATTTGTGGAACTATTCATTAGGGCTCTTGCCTTTTCTTGACTCCGACATCAATACATGATCGTGATAATATAACGAGCGGAAGATAATATTTTGTAATGAAATGAAGATCACTGATCATTGTTATTTAATAGATGTGCAGTCGCGTCTATCGCGTAAGTTGTATTCCAGAATTTATTCATCGACTTGGATGATGCAATTTGCTGTGGACCTCATAATGTTGAAGTACATTTTTTGATTTAGTTTTTATGTTTAGATATTCGACGAAAGGTGTAACGGAAGTAATAAAAGGCCGTGAGGTTAATTAGTCTGTATGATGGACTTGATTTAGCTTGTGGTTTCTCAAGTCACCTTCTAAAATCTGATTCAATTATTCTAATCAGGAGAATGTAATTTTTAGGCCACTGGCTCTACGGTTGAACACATGAACTGCTTCAGTGATGCAGCTGGGCGCCTTCAAGAATGTGGTAAATTAAAGCTTCTCATTAATTAATTAGGAAAGCAAGTCTTATATAGTTTTCCATGCTAAGGTATGTCGTTCTTAAAATTGCATATTTTGGCTTTGCAGTGCTTGATGCATCAACAAAGGGAAATAGATATATAAACTCTTGTCTGAGGTTTCTTTCTTGTTCTATTTCTTTCTACTCTTTTCATTGATTATACGCACACAATCGTGAAGACTCAAGCTTGATTATTGAAGTTGAGCGTCCGATTTTAAAATATCAATCTAATATCCCTAAACATCTTGACACGAACACACTTGAAAAGCTGTCTACTTGTGCTTTGGGAAGCCCCTTCAAAACATTCATTCACTAAAGTACAACCTACCCCAGAAAAAAGAACATGCTGGGAAGTGGGAATCGTTCACTCTTGTTGACTTCATGTTATAAGTTGAAAACTTTTGAACAATAAAAAATTGCCCCTATTTAGTTGTTCTCTTGCAAGAACATTTTGCACTTTAAGTTCTCGTAGAGTTGTATAAAAATCTTTAGGCCTTTCCTTTTTTGAGTTTTGGAACAAGAATAATTCTTTGTTTTCTGATCCAAACTGGTTTAACATACTCTACAATCTGCTGCATATTACATCTTTAATTCATAGCTTAAGCACTAAACTTATAGTACTTCGATTCGATAAAGTTGAGATAGATGTAGTTATAGTAGTTTTTTAGCTGCAGCAGACCTTCTGACGATGATCATGAATTTCGGCCGGCAGTCCATCTGATTCATGCTCAAATTCTTGGTGTTAAGTAGTCTATATATATCAGAGTAGTTGTTACCCAACCTTTTTGGTTTTATTATTGGTTAAGTTTTTTTGCGGATACTTCTTGCAGACTTAATGAAGAGATGAAAGGCATGGATGCTCTTGCGTCACAGCTGTATCCTTTATTTGTTCTGTCTTCATTGTGCCTAAACTCCCTCATATAGAAGTGTTGTTGCAAGTCTTTGTAAATCATTACAACTTGTTATATCTCCCCTAGTGATTGTTAAAAATAATCTCGTATGTTGCATATGTTACATAAAAGAGGATTAGATCCAAGTTTCCCCTCTTACAGATGGCCGAGCTCTAGGTTTATAAGCCCTCTCCCATCATGCTATCATACTACTTTGTCTTCCTATATCTGTAACTTCGGAATCTATTGTAAGCAACTACAATTTGCTTCAATAGTATATGTTCTACGTATTCCCTATCCGTTCAACCTAGACACAAATACCTTACAAACATTTTATTGTTGTTTGTGCATGTGCATGCTGTGTGTTTATGTATCATTGGATTGGGACATTATGGAAGATTCTTGTTTGCTTCCTTAACTAAGCATCAGAAAAATTCTCAGGAGACATGTTGATGCACTGGACTCAGTGGTAAATAGAGTTGTTCGGTTATCTTGATGCTTCGACATTGACCAAATGACAACTTCCTTGCTCTTATTGATATTCTGTTGTTGCTCAGTTACAGAAGTTGGGATAGTAAAAAAATCTTCTGAATTCTTCATCTGGTTTCCACCTGTATGCATCTGCCTCATCATTTTCTGGATGTTTATGTGTGCTGATTTTATATTCAATTGTACTGCTCATGTTCAACTCTCCAGAAGTCTGTTTTGTCCTATTACTTGGAAAGATATGCGCATAGGTATTAAATTGCAGAGATCAAGCATAAACACAATTTTCTCCTTATAGATTACTTTCTTTTGAGCATGAGAGCTACAACAGAGGTCATAAACTGTCTAGACACTCTTATGTTATGTGAACTAACTTCTGCGTGAATTTTTAAGAAAAATATTATAAAGGGAAAAAAAATTAAATAGAACACGGTTTAAAAATACAGATACGATTTTGTTACTTCAATATTTTGGTTGAATTCATATTTGATGTTCTGAAACTTGTGAACAACCAGCCAAAATGACAATATAATTCCTCCTGCCTTCACTAAATCAACATATCGCGAAACTGAAGAAGAATATTTAATGTACGAGTACTTGGATTGCAAGGGTTTCCGCATTGTATAATTATGTACAAAAAAATACATAATCATATACTAAAATATGGATAATATATTTATCATACAATACGTCTTCTCTAAGTTCACAATTCAGACACCATGCACATGACCATTTGAAGTTATATATAACTTGAAATGAACATGTGCATAACTGAGATTTTTTTTAATACTAACAAAATTTTCCTTCATTTGCTTCTTAACATAATTAGTTCGCATGGAGTTTACGTATAATTGAAACTGAACTACTCTGGCCAAATATAAAGAAGAAGAAGGGGGAAAAAAAAGAATTGTTGCCAATAAATGAAAATCGATAAATTAATAAATGCAAAACACTTGAGCTCACCGCAGAAATTAATCAATGCATACGACTTAATTAGAAGTGTAAGAGGTGACGTTGTTAATGGCGCAACAAATCAAAGTGTTAGTGGCGTTACATTCTCTTGTGGAGGTTGAGACGTTATACGATTTGGAATTCGGAAAATCATGAATCATGAAAAGAGTAAATGATAATAAGTAGAGCATCCATTAACAAATTCATCTCTCATTGGGAATTCTTATGAATAAATAGTCCCACCTCAACACCTCATCGACCATTACCAACAAATTACACAGCAAATTAAAATAGAAGAAGATATGGGTCGTGACAAACGTGAAAGTGTTTTCCAAAATAGTCCGCTTAAGCCTGCGGCAGCAACCAACTCATCTCGTGCAGATGAACATGATCAGAGTTTGGCTCTTGTGAGCATCTCAACAGATGGTGGCGGATCATTCGTCTCCGCCCCGCTCGTCTCGTCTTACAACGACAGGATCCGTCCACTGCTCGACGCCATCGACAGGCTTCGCCACCTCAAGATCATGCAGGAGGGCATCCAGCTCCCGACCATAGTGGTGGTCGGCGATCAGTCTTCCGGCAAGTCGAGCGTCCTCGAATCCCTCGCCGGAATCAGCCTCCCAAGAGGGCAAGGTATTTGTACCAGAGTTCCTCTCATCATGAGGCTCCAGAATCATCCCAACCCGCAGCCGGAGCTGTTCTTGGAGTACGACGGAAGAGTGGTCCCCACCGACGAGGAGCACATCGCTCATGCCATTGTTGTGGCGACTGATGAGATAGCTGGCCAAGGCAAGGGGATTTCCAATCATCCCCTCACACTGGTCGTCAAGAAAAGAGGCGTCCCCGATCTCACCATGGTGGATTTGCCTGGAATCACTCGAGTTCCAGTTCACGGCCAGCCAGAGGACATCTACGAGCAGGTTTCCTCCATTATAATGGAGTACATCACTCCAGAAGAGAGCATAATCTTGAATGTTCTATCAGCTAGCGTCGATTTCTCCACCTGCGAGTCCATCAGAATGTCTCAGCGCGTCGACAAGACGGGCCAGAGAACTCTTGCTGTGGTTACCAAAGCAGATTGATCGCCGGAGGGTCTACTTGAAAAGGTAACATCCGATGATGTGAATATAGGGCTCGGTTACATCTGCGTGAGGAATCGAATCGGAGACGAGTCGTACGAAGAGGCTCGGGCGGAAGAGGCGTGTCTTTTCCATACACATCCCCAGCTCTCAAAGATAAGAAAGTCCATGGTCGGAATTCCTATTCTGGCTCATAAGCTGGTGCAGGTTCAGGCCGCCATTATCGTGAAATGCTTGCCGGAAATCGTGAGGAAGATCAACGACAAGCTGTCTTCCAATGTGGAGGATTTGAATAAGCTGCCTCGACACATGTCATCAGTAGCTGAAGCCATGATAGCATTCATGCATGTCCTCGGTGCTGCTAAGGAATCCTTGAGGAAGATTCTGTTGAGAGGCGAATTCAACGAGTATCCAGATGAAAAGGAGATGCACTGCACGGCTAGGTTGTCCGAGATGCTGAACCAGTACGCCAAGGAAATGCAGTCCAGAGCAGCCGAGGACGATTCTTCTGCATCTGCCGCTGCCTTCTTGCTCGATGAGATTCGAGTTTTGGAGGAAACCAAATCAATCGGGCTGCCTAATTTCCTACCAAGAGCTGCGTTCCTTACCATGCTTCAAAAGAAGGTGAAGTCTATATCTTTCGCGCCATTTGAATTCGTGGAGAAAACGTGGAACTACATCGAAACCGTGGCGGTGGCAGTAATGATGAAGCACTCCGACAACTATCCACAGCTGCTGTCCGCCACCAGAAGGGCAGCACAGAATCTGGTAGCTCTGAAGAAGCAGCAGTCCGTAGATTGGGTGATCGACACAGTGGAAATGGAGAAGCTGACGGACTACACTTGCAATCCAGAGTACGTGGACTTGTGGAACAAACTCATGTCTCATCAGAATGCCTTGAAGAAAATTCTCAACGACCACTCCAAGCACACGATTCTGAGTATTGATGGATTCGGGAATGTCGAGGTCGGTCATCTGAGGAGCCAAGTGGTGGTGGTTCAAGAGGCGTTCGACCTCAAGATGAGGCTGACGGCGTACTGGAAGATCGTCCTGAGGAGGATGGTGGATTGCATGGCGCTGCATTTGCTTTTCAGCATTCAGAATCTCATTAACAAAGAAATGGAAGCGGAAATAATCAATGAAATAATCGGAGCGGAAGGGAAAGGGCTGGAGCAGATGCTGGAGGAGTCTCCAGCTGTTGCTGACAAGAGAGAGAGGCTCAAGAACAGCATAAAGTTGCTCAAGGATTCAAAGGATGTGGTTTCCAAAATTATGGACCAAGTTTCTTCTCTAAGTCTGCGGAAGTAGATCGATGCTTTTTAAGCTTTATTATTATTATTATCTATTTTATTATAATTATTCGCTTTGGTTCGGTGTTGACTCAGTTGTGGCATTTCGAGCCGCTTCTTATGTTGACTATCAATGCTTATCTAGTATTAAATAAATTAAATGAAGTGCAATTACTTGGTCGAATGCACATATGCCAACAAAACAACTTATTTCTGATAATCGCCTACGTTGTTAGTGTTACTCTGTCAAAATAAAATATTAATTGCAAGTAGTAAAATGTATCGGTACAAGTAGAATTGAGTCTTAACTTGTAGGGTTAAATATTTTAGTTTAAAATCCCTAAAAAAAATATTTTAGTTTAAAATAATTATAGGATTAATTAATACATTTATATTTAGTTCAAGATAAAATTCTTTAGCATCCTTCGTAGAAAGAGAGCATTAATTGACATTTGCTCACATTTGTTAAATTTCTATGTAAATGAATATACATTTTTTTTAAGGATATGTAAATATATACCTATTATATAGGGAGGAAAGTTAAATAATCAATTTGAAAAAGTAAAGATAAATTCTAATCATTAATCTTTAAAAGATAAATACTAACCAATATTTTTACATCTTTACTATTTTGCCTTTATACATGAAAGTATACATGACATGTATACATGACATACACGAACACATACACGAATACATACATAGTCAAATATTTTTTCCGGTGATTTTTTCCGGCGACCTTTTCAGGTGACCTTTTGACAAACATGGATTTTTCACAATGTTATGGGCGCGTTCGACGCCATTTATTAGTGAAAAACCATGTTGTTTAACCTTTTTCTCAAGTTAAACCTTGTTTTGTCAGTTTTTACTCTTGTTTTCTTGTTTTGAAATAATTGCAGGAAAATGGATGTGGAATTAGAGTGAAAGGAGCTTGGAATGAGAAAGAGGAGCTCGATACGAGAACGTGAAAAAAAACGGAGGTCAATTCGGAGTCCGGACGAGGAAGAACGGGCCGAAACAAAAAAGGTGCGCAGCCGGGAGCGGGTTTGCCGCGCGGAGCACACGTAAAAACCGCCTCCGGGCGCGACTTGGGTACGCGGGACATTCCGCCGGGGCACAACCCGCGCGTGGAAAAAGAAAACTTCCTCTTTGGCGCGCGGTTTGGGGCGCGGGCGCGCGCGACGGGCCCACTTTCTACCAAAACACGTTTTAACCTCTATTTCATCCCAATTTTCGCATTTTCTCTCCATAGCAACTTTCTCTCACTCCATAAACATATAAATACCCCTCAAAAACTCAAACCCTACCTATCAAGTCATACCCCCAATTCTTAGCCTCCATTTTCTCTCACTACCCACCATTCCACACACATCCACCATTTTCATCTTTCACCCAACACCCTAGAGAGAGAAAGTGTGCTTGGGGGAGAATTGGGAAGAAGACAACAAGGATCTCAAGATTGGAGCTCAAGATCACCAATGATTTGTCTATGAATCTCTTATTTTCTTGTTTTTCTTTCTTGTTTATCTTTGTTGGTGGATATTTACTTTTTATTATGATTAGCTAAATTTCTCTATTCTAAGGATTGGATTAGATGGGTTTGTGATGGATTGATCTTTATTTTAATTAATAGTTGATGAGTTTTATTATTTCTTTGTGTTTGTTGATTTGGTTGAATATTTAAATGCTTAGCTACCATTTGAATGTTTTTGTTGTGTCGATTTGAGGCTCGAGAGAGGAGGAATCGATACTAGAACCAAACACGATTCACAATATTGCAATAACCCGAGAGGGTGAGTGGTTTTATGAGGGCATTTTATCCAAGAAGCCGTTAGGAGTTATAGGCTAGCTTAGTGATCGGAGACGGCATAACTAGCTTGTAATCTACAACTCGAGTCGCCCGAGAGGGGGCTAGAGTGGAAAAGAGATCGCCCTAGATAATTAAGATTCTATTGATAATTGATTAGTAAAGTGATTTCTAATTGCTTATCCATCGAAATCTAGTCCCTAGGATAGCTTCGTTTCCATATTCTCCTCCCGTTTATAGTTTAATTATTGTTAATTAGAATTTATTTGCTTTAATTTAATGTAATCTCTTTAATTAATTTTTGAGTCTAAATAGATTAAAATAGCTTATTAGTAGTATTCATAAGACTTTCGAACTAGTCCTCGTGGAATACGACCTTGCTTGCCGAATATTACAATAGCCCCGTACACTTGCGGGTTTTATTTGCTTGAAAAGAAAAAGGCGAACAAGTTTTTGGCGCCGTTGCCCGGGACTAGTAGAGTTAGTACTTGTGATATTATGAAAAGCTATTTTGACCTAATTTAGACATTATCTCTATTTTATTTTATATTTTTTTGTTGTTGTTTTTCTTGATAGGAGGATACGTGAATTTGGAGAAGATGAAAGAAGATGACATAATTTTTTTATCTCCAAATTCAAATAGCGGTGGTGAGAGCGAAATTGCAAACGCATGAGGCTATCAAGATTGATGACGAGTGGCCACCGCCAAAGTCTCTACCTTGTTTGTGAGTTCGAGCTTACTAAAGCACTTCTTCTTTGTCCAAACTTATTATCTCTTTGTATCGAATAAGTTTGGGGGGAGAGAGAAGTGTGTTTAGTTTGCTCGATTTTTTTTCTTCTCTTTTCTTTTCTAGTGAGACGAGGTGAGAGAAAATGGGTGGAGCTAATTGATCAAGAAATGAAAGGTGGTGTATTTGCTGTGATTTTGGGGTTGGAGAAGATGGTTTGATTGTTTTTATGGAGATTACGCTTGTTTCTATCTCCATTCTTACTGTTAATTTTGATTTCTGAAGCGAAGCTAACTCTTGTATATATAAAGTTGAGCCTCATTAGATCTAACTGCATTGAAGTTGAAGTGTTGAACAAATAAACGTTCTAAAAGGAAACATGTAGTTGAATATTATAATTATACTTGTTTACAAAAAGTCACCAATGGTTGTCTTCGTGTCATAATCATCATACTTATAATTTGTTTTTTTTTCAACTGCTATGTTTTTTGGGGATTAATGGCTGTTTCATGTCATTATTAAACCGATTAATAATTTGACATTAAAATAATCAAAGAATAGGACAAGCTTACGGAGGTATATGCAAGAGCATGTCCTAAGAGCATCCATAATAGTAGAGCTCTAAATAAGGCTTTATCACTACCACATAGGATGGAACCCCATAAAATAGTCCTACTCCTCCCCCAATGGAGTGAGGCTGTTAACACTAATATAATGATGAAAACTAACAGTACAACAATTTACAATTAAAACATACAATATGAGAATCTAACATAAAAATGAAATTAAATAATGATGAAGTAAAATATTGAAAACTAAATATCAAAAATATACATTATGAGAATCTAACAATGAATAAAGGCCCAATTTTAAAAATTTGTACAGGCCAGTCTTAGAGTAAATATCAAAAGCTAACTAGTTTATTTGGCCCTTTTACTCGTGATGTTTTTATTAATCTATATCTATTATAAAATAGCGGATTCTTACAAAATTGGGTTTGCCTAATATGTTCCTATTATTATGTTTATTTTAAGGACAATAGTGTAAATCTATATTAAATTTATTATAAACTTAATAAATTAATAATAGTCATACTCCTACTACAACTCAACTTAATGAATTAATTAATAATATAATCATAATTATACTATAACTCAAAAGTGAAAGAAAAAAGACAAACATAAATTTTAAGAATTGTATTAAGATTTATTAGGATATTAATATAGTTGTATATTAATTTTGGTACAAGTTTATACTTTTATTAAGTTAGCAATTTTTAATAATTATTTTCTTTAATAACTAACAATAACATGTCGTCTTTATTATTAAATTTCATCTTTATATTTAATTTTTTTCTCTTTATCATTGAAACATCTCATTACAAAATTTTATTTTATATTTTATTTAATTTATTTATGTAATTTATTATACTTTATTGTTCTTATTTGTTGATAATTTTTAAGTGAGTCAAATTAAGTCGAGTACCATCAAGCTCAAACACAATTCATTTATTAAAGAATTTGTTCAAGTTTAATTGTATAGAATAGTTTCTAAGAAAAAAATTAAAAAATATGAGGGTGAGGGAGAGGGAGAAGGAGAGAAGGGGGTGGGCCTGGTAGCCACAACTGGTTATAGCAGTGGTGGTTGTGAGAGGAGGAAGGAAGAGGGGACGTTGGTTGGTTGTTCTAATTTCAAAAGTCATATGTAAAATATAGATAAATGTCACGTATTTTTCGATAATTAACCCTATATTAAATACATAATTATGCATAATAGAAAAAATATTAAGCTTTTAATGATATATTAACTATCACTATATAAAGTACGTAGCAACTATTGCATACTAATATATTAATTAATATATTATATTCATGGATATTAATTTAATTTAGAATATAGGTATATATGTAATTTGTATTATTTAAAATTAATATATTAGATCATTCAAAATATAAATGTATTCTTTTTAATTTTTTCATTGGTTTTGCTACAACACTGAATTTGTTATGTCTTAATTTAAGAAGAAAGCTTAATGTCTTCACTTAACACGAGACGGTGTACATATAAGACAAACACTTTTCGTTTAATAGAGAAAGTTAAATAATAGCTTACAATAATAATATCAAAAGCTATTTCACAATATATCAAGAGAATATTTTTAATGACCTAAAAAGAACATTAATATAGGATTTTACCCATAAAAGTTAGGTTAGACTCTGAAGTATAAGCATGTAATACCTAGAGTTTTGGTTCTGGAACTCTCCATTTTTTTATATATACGACTCTTCATTCATAATTAGAATAAATATATTATAATAGACTATTACTATGATCAGTACCATACAATTTTGATAATTGTACATAATATATGATATAAGAAATTTGAATTTTTTTTCTACTCTTTACATATACTTGCTAATATTTTGCTGAAGTTAATAATCAATAATTAATAATATTATAACTTTAAAAAAAATATCAACAAATATATTTTATTATATAATAAATTAGTTATTTTAAATTAGAGGTTATACATGCATCTAATGTCCTGCTAGTTCAATGAAAAACATAGAAAACTTGCCAACCAAATAAACGTGTTTGGAAGTATGGAACTCTTTCACATCACCTCACATGCATTCTTTCTGAAGCAGAGTAAGGAATATATGCAGATTTTGAGATCAATTCACTTTATTTTGTTTTTTTTCGTCAACCAAAAATTAAATCATTTAGTATTTATTTATCAATCCAAGCACATTAATTTAAGATTGTGTTTGCAAGCTCTTTTCTTTTTATCTTTTTTAACAAAAGACTGCTTTTATTTTGCTTGGAGTATCAATTCACCATTGCCTGCATGCGCTCACTAAATATGTCATGGTTTCTGATTTTGGTATCATGCACTTGTTTGAATACTCGATTTTGGGAGAGATATGGTGCTGTCATTCATCTTTCCTACAAGCATTGACAAGTATATATATGTATGTGTGTGTGTGTGTGTTGTGCAATGCATGTAGCAACTAGCAACTGAAATCGCAAGCATGCACTCCAAGGACAAGGATATATAATATATAATAACTACCCTTAGCTTCTGCCACAATTACTAGATTTAACCCATATAAGAGTTGAACATCTTCTCATCTAAAAATCTAAGCAGTTGAGCATTAGGGAAAGCAAGCATACTAAATAGTAAACACATAGACTTAGTCGACATCGACAACAATCTTATCCATAATGTTAGCAACCACATCCTTGGACTGCTTAAGCAAGTTGATGCTGCTGTGCAGCTTCTTCCTCTTCTCAGAAACCGAAGGTAGCTCATCCATCATCCTCTCCAACCCATTCCCCTGAGGACCCATCAACTCATTAATAATCTCCTTCTGCATCTCTTTGTTCACCAGTTTCTGAACGCTGAAGAGCAAGTGCAGCACCATGTTATCCACCATTCTCCTCGTAACTATCTCCCAATAAGCCGCCATCCTCATCTTCAGATCATAAGCCGCTTGCACCACCTCGGAGTTGAGGTTCCACAGATGCACAATGTTCATCTCTCCGAATCTACTAACGCTCGCCAATGGAAACGTACCCTGCACCCTCTTCATGAAACCATCCTGCTCCGACATGAGCTTATTCCACGAAGCCGTGTATTCGGGATTGCACGTGTAATCCGTAAGCTTCTCCATCTCAACAAGGTCGCTTATCCAATCAACCGATTGCTGCTTCTTCCTCGCGATCAGATTCTGCGCAGCTCTTCTCGTGCACGATATCAGTTGCGGGTAGTTATCACAATGCTGCAGCAAAACAGAGATCACCACAGTCTGTATGTAGCTCCATATCTTGTCCGCACAATCAAACGGCGTCGCAGATATCTCCTTCACCCTCTTCGCCAGCAGAGTGCGAAATGCAGATTTAGGGATGAAATTTGGAAGCCCCACCGATCGACTTTCCTCCAAAACCTTCATCTCATGAACCAAGAAATCGGTATCATCACTCGATTTTGCAGAGCGCAGCTCCTCGGAGTATATGTTGAGCATTTCAGCTAGTCTGGCAGTAGCGTGCATATCAGCAGCATCAGGATATTCATCAAACTCGCCTTGCAACAAGATCTTCCTCAGAGATTCCCTAGCAGAACCAAGAATGTTCATGAACGCCGTCATCGCTTCACCAATCGAACTCAGATGTTTAGGCATCTTATTCAACTCTTCAACGTTGGCAGTTAGCTTTTCGTTAATCTTGCGGACAATCTCAGGCAAACATTTAACAATAATGTTGGCCTGAATCCTCGTCAGCCTTTCTGCCAAAGCAGGAATCCCAACAATAGACTTATCGATCCTCGCAAGCAGAGGATTAGTCTCAAAGAGCTTAGCTTCTTGAGCGCGAGCTTCTTCGTACGTTTCTTCCCCAATACGATTCCTCACACAAACATAGCCTAAGCCTATGCTGACGTCATCTGCAACGACCTTCTCGAGCAGTCCCTCCGGCGACTTATCGGCTTTGGTGACGACCGCCAGAGTCCTCTGCCCAGTCTTGTCCACGCGCTGTGACATTCTGATAGACTCGCAAGTGGAGAAATCCACAGCAGCTGACAAAACATTCAAGATTATGCTCTCCTCCGGAGTGATGTGCTTCATTATGATCTCGGAAATCTGTTCCGAGATATCCTCAGGCTGGCCCTTCACCGGAACTCGAGTAATTCCGGGGAGATCGATCATGGTGAGATCGGGGACGCCTTTCTTCTTCACGATGAGAGTCAAGGGGGTGTCGGAAATCCCTTTCCCTTTTCCGGCGATCTCTTGAGTGGAGTGGAAGATTTCATCGACCACGTTTTCTTCATCGGTGTGGACGATTTTTCCGTTGAATTCCAACGAGAGCTGGGGTCGATGGTCTGGATGATTCTTGAGCCTCATAATGAGAGGCACTCTGGTGCAGATGCCTTCGCCGCGGGGGAGGCGGATGCCGGCGAGGGACTCCAGAACGCTGGACTTTCCTGAAGACTGGTCGCCGACGACCACGATGGTGGGGAGTTGGATGCCTTCTTGCATGATCTTGAGGTGGCGCAACCGGTCCACCGTGTCCAGAAGCGGCCGAATCCGATCGTTGTAGGAAGAAACGATGGGTGCATCACGAGTCGTCGTCTTCGCCGGAGTTGTGGATTCTTGATCTTCCTCTTCCTCTTCTTCTTCTTCACGATGGTGTTTGGATATTTTAAGGAGATTCATCTTGGGTACAGACTCTACTACAGTAGAAGATGATGGCATTTCTTCTCTAGGATTAATCCAAAAGGGCATCGATTGTGTGTGTGTGTGAGAGAGAGAGAGAGAGTGTACTAAGCTTTTGGTAGCTAGAGTGGTGAGAGTGAGATGAAGAGCATTGGTGGTGGCAGGTGCTTATATGAGCTTTCCGATCAAAGGTGGTAATTTCGTGGTTATTTACATTACTTTTACTTTAGAGTACAGTAGTCAAGTCGAGGAGGGCCCACAAATTCCTTTTAGACATTGCTAGCGTTGTTCTCTTTTTCTCCTCCAATGAGGAAAGGGTTGAAGGACGTCTAGCCTCAATATTTAATCTGGCATGACCCGGGAAGACCTTTTGTGGTCGTCCTTTGTTTATTTTTTTATATTTATCAACAAGAATCTTTTTTGCTTTAATTAAATTAACTATTTGGTTATTTTCTAAAAAATTGTAATATAGGCTGTAGCACATAATCTGGTACGATACAATTCCCTCCGTCCATTATAAGTCAACAATTAGTCTACTCAAATAAGCAGAGTAGATTAATTGTTGATTTAAAGAGTTCAAAAATAAAATGATAGGTTAAAAAAAAAAATCACTTTCTAAACTTTTTTTTTTCGGACCTTGTACAATTGCTCACGCGCGTACGGTCTAGAACACCTGATTACAAATAGAATTAGTAACATATCAAATCAAATCTCGCGTGAATCGAATCAAATATTGTGAAGCTCATAAATCTAAATTTATTTTGTTTACTAGCAGTTTCATTTAATACGTTTAATTTAGAGGCAAAATTTGAAATAACCAATATAGATAGTGGAAATTAATAGTTGTCCATCATCTTTATTCGTAGAAATTCTGGCCAACTTTTGGAAATTTGGACCAATTTGCCCTTAGAACCACTATTAACCATCCATCTACTCGTTTCATTTTTCATTTTTCAAATTTCATATTCTCTATTTCTGCAAAATATTCTCTCTCTTAAAATCTTATTTTTTTCCATTTCTCCGTCGCCGCCGTCATACTTTCATTTTGTCGTCGCCGCCGTCGTACTTTCATTCCGCCGCCGCGTCGTCGTACTTCCATTCCCTTCCGTCGCACCTCCTTCGTACTTCCAGTCTAGTCCCCGTGCCGCCTTGAACTTTCACATTATGCCGGCCATATTCCAGATCTGCCGCCACACCAGATCCGGCCATAATGACAGCTTTCTATCCGGAATCCATGACGTCACATTCCAGATCTAATGTCATGGATGATGTTCGTCTTTGGTCAACCGCATCCCGGTATGCCTTGGCACACCTGGTACGAATGCAACATTCGTACCAGGTGTGCCAAGTCTAAGCGCGGTATGCCCTGGCACACCTGGTACGAATACGTTGCATTCGTACCAGGTGTGCCAGGGCATACCGCGCCTAGACTTGGAACACCTGGTACGAAATATACCATTCGTACCAGGTGTTCCAAGTCTAGGCGCGGTATGCCTTGGCACACCTGATACGAATATGTTGCATTCGTACTAGGTGTGCCAAGTCGTGACGCGCAGTGACGTGAAAAATGCAAAAAGAACACATATGCACGAAGAGGACATCAAGATCTGGAAAATACGACAAGAACATGACAGACTAGATCTAGAAAACTCAATTAAAATTATTACACTAAATTCAAAACTGATATCTTAGATTAAAAACCAACAACCTACAATACAACCATCAAACAAGCCAAATTCCAAAATACAATATACATTATTACGATCAAAGCTACATTACAACCATAAAACCAACAACCTACAATACACCATCAAAGAACAAATTTTCAGATGACAGAAGCTGTAGATCTGTAGATCTGAATTCCAAAATGACAGAAGCTGTAGATCTGAAAGGGTGAGACGAAGCAAATCCGAAAGTTGTAGACGATGCCACTTTGTAAGGAAGACGACGACGGAAGATGCAGACGGCGCCGGAAGTTGTAGACGGCTCGACGGAAGGGAGAATAATGATGGAGATGAAAGAGAAAATTTTTGAATCTGAAAATGAATTCTGAAAGAGAAATCCGTCTGTAGCATATTTGTCAATATTATTAGGGGTGATTTTGTCCAAAATCCTCAAAGTTAGCCAGAATTTCTACAAAAAAAGTTGGTGGCCAACTATTAATTTTCACTAACTATATTGACTAGTCAACATGATTAACTCATTAATTTATTATAATAGTAAAATATTTGATGAAAATTAATTAAATTTAAAATATTATAAATTTTTATTATTAATTTTGAGAAAATATTAGCAAGTTGGTGTAAAGAGTAGACTAAAATATGAAATAGAATTTTTCATATCTTATATTGCGTACAATTTTCAAAATTGTATGGTATTAATAATCTTCATCAATTATGTTGTACTTAATATATCTAATTAGTTAAGCGACCTTAGATAAGCAAAAAATACATATACTCCTCCCGTCCTAATAAATGTGGCATACTGGCATGTATTTCATTTGGATTGTTTCATTTAGGGCTCGTTTGGTAGGGATTATTAGGGTGTATAATATGTATATGACACCATAATATCTTGTTTGGTACGAAATATACGATCCTTTATAAAGTTTGGGCTCGTATGAATAATACTGATTTTTGTTGTTATACCACCTATGAGGTGGTATAAATAATACTGGAACTAATTATAACAATAAATTAACATAATTACTATGTGTTACAGAGAATATCATACCAAACGAAATATTAATCCTTTATATTTAAACATCTCAGTCAAACATATCAAGCTTTATCTCATACTTCATAACAAACGAGCAATGATCCACACCCAAAAATAAAAATAATTAGGCCATTAGTGATGTAGTTAACCTAGTAGCCCACAACACTTTATACTTTAGTTGGACTAAATATGTTTAGAATACTCCTTCAACTAAAGTGAGCCACAATACTTTATATACAAAACACGTATTTCCAAATACTTGTGCCGAAAAAAAATGTCACATTTATTGGGACGGATATACCTCCAACGACTCAAAGAAGTATTTCTAAATTTAAAACTAATTGTTACGATGGTTTCTATAGTTATCATTGAAAGAAGTTCTTCATATTACTTATGTCAAATTATATTTGGTAGTCTATGTTCACCAAAATTTAGTCAAATTTATTCACCAATTAACAAAATAAGAAATTGGCTATCCAAAATATATAATTCTAAGATATCAGTCCATGTCAAGGAATATAATTCAAGTTATTGCCCATTTAACCAAGACAATGGCTAAATTTTTATCGAATTACTTTGGAGGACTATGAGTATGTGTTTGATTTAAATTCTTCAGCAATATAATATACTTTTGATTGAAGGAGACACAATAGATAGATCATTTCTTACACAACAAATTCAAGAACTGAGAAGTAATTAAGATTTTTGAAAGTGGTTGAATTGGAATCAAAAACTGTTAATGATATTTTCCTATCTAAATTAAGATATGCATATATAAATTGTTAAATGAAACTTTTACAATTTAGTCCATTATATTTAGTGTATCTTTTTTTCTTTTACGTTATTGTTAAGTATAATTGGCCGAATTTTTAAAAATAAAACTTTAATTTAAGTTCAGTATATTTTCCTATCTAAATTAAGATATGCATATATAAATTGTTAAATGAAACTTTTAAAATTTAGTCCATTATATTTAGTATATTTTTTCTTTTACGTTATTGTTAAGTATAATTGGCCGAATTATTAAAAATAAAACTTTAATTTTAGTTCACTTTATTTAAATGCTTAGATGCAACACCAAGCGATGCAGTTTCAGTCTGTAAGCAATAAGGTCTAGAGTTCAAACTCTACCGCTCCCTCTCCCCATGTCAGTTGTCGTACGTGTTTGATTTCAATGACCAAAACCTTTACCACAAATTACAAATACATGTACTTTTGAATTTTACAAATTTAAGACCATCATTTGATTTTTGTACAAATAATTATAAATTTAGCGGTCTTTATTGATGGTCGAATTTTTTCATACACAATATTTTTATTATTGTTAGAGTGGATGAAGACTTCTAATGCAATAAAACTCTTAGGATAATTGTTAAAATAATTAAATGTAGATTGAATATAATTCGATTATTAAATTATTCATAAATATACAATATTACATTATTACACTTAAATTAAGTATTATATTAGAGGGATATAATAGGCAATGCATATTTTGTAAGAATAGACTCTTTTATATATAAATAATAGGTATAGATATAGATTATCGAATTAAATTCAAGTTTATTTTAGTTGGCGAACATAATTAAAGCTAACTAGCTCATGCAATCTTAATTAAATCGAAAATAACTTCGTATATATGGCTTTAGAAAAAGGGGGGAAAAACAAACTTTGTAAATGAATTGTAAACATTAAATATTCATAAATTCTTGGCTTAATTGCCAAAAATAACACAACCGTTTATCTTGTTTGTGATTTACACACAAATTTTAAAATGTTACAAGTTGCTTTGAGATAATTTCTTAAAAGATTACCAAACTATATACATCTTATTACAACAAAGTTCTTTTATGAGTTTTCTGATCCAGTTGGTAATTTCTTAGATATTTAAATTTACTTTTACCTTTGGCAGTCAAGATTCCCTAAAATTACACTGTTTTCCTCTTTGGTGTTTCTGATTTTTCGTCCCCAGTGAAAGGATTGAAGGACGTCTTGGCCAAATACTTAATCTGATACGAACCCGTGAAGACCTTTTCTTTGTCCGTCCCGTCCTCTTTCAAGTTAGTTGTTTTAAATATTTCAATTTGTGATTTCAAAAAAATAAATAAAAATACTATTTTTGGAGGGAAACAAAAACTCTTCATTAAATAAAATCTGCATTCCAGTACAGTGATGTGATTAAAAATTTTTGGGGGAAGTTTAAACATCACCTAACCCCCCAAAATAATAAATACAGCTTTGATGTCAGATTCACCTCATTACAATCTCTCAGCAATAACTACATATAGAAGGAAACTATGGTAGATCCACGGAGTAAGCCAAAATTAACCGATGACGAGCGAAACACCGTTGCACAGTGGCTGCTGCAGCACAGCAGAAACGGGAAACTCAACTGGGGAGCAAAAAAAGAGGCATCAGAGTTGTACAAGCTAGATGTGACCATTTGGAAGATATGGAAAGCAGCAGCAACACAACAAAGTCAGGGAATCCATGTCCATGTAAAATCAATGAAAAAATGATCAACACATGCAGACAAATGGAGAATTGATGAAAATAAAGTCAGAAATCTCTCAGTCCTACAGAGGTCATCATTAAGAGTAATGGCAGGTAATCTTGGTGTTAGTAAGAGCATGATTCATGTGTGGATGAAAGAGAAAAAGTTGCAGCCACATACTAATGCCATAAAACCTTTTCTTACCCCCCAAAATAAGTTGTCCAGACTTAATTGGAGTCTAAGTCAGCTAGGTCATAATTGAGGATGGCAAGATAAAGTTTCAGAACATGTACAACACCATCCACATAGATGAGAAGTGGTTTTACCCCAGCAAAAGAAAAGATAGATACTACCTGCTGCCAGGAGAGACTCAACCACATGGAACATGTAAATCAAAGAGATTTACCCCCAAAATCATGTTTAATTCTGTTGTTTCAAGGCCAATTATAGATATGGAGGGCAATGTCATCTTTGATGGAAAATTTGGTATTTTTCCATTCATCATAGAAGAGGCAGCTCAAAGAAATTCAAAAAATAAAAGCAAGTGCACAATGGAGATCCATCCAATACCAGCAATCACAAAACCAGTTATGAGGAATTGTCTAATCAATGATGTCAGTTTTTTATTCTTTCAACAGTTCACTATCAGAATTCTGGACAGAATTCATCATTTAGTCTCATAAATGCAGATGATACCAGTATTCAAGGCCAAGTGGCCATCATGTCTCAGCAAGAATATATTTATTCAACAAGACAATGCAAAACCACACATTCAAGACAATGATCCAGAATTCATGGCAGTTGCAAGATCTGATGGATTTAATATCCATCTAGTCTGCCAACCTGCTAATTCTCCAGATACAAATGTGAATGATCTAGGCTTCTTTAGATCCATACAATCACTGAAAGATCAGAAACCAGCAAGTGGGGTTCAAGAATTACTAGAAAATGTGAAACATGCATATGCAGATTACCCACCAAGTAAGATAAACAATGTCTTTCTTACTTTACAAGGCTGTTATACAGAAATCATGAAGGTAAAAGGGTGCAACAATTACAAGATTCCTCATATGGGAAAGGAAAGACTTGCAAGGCTAGGAAAGCTATCAGAATGTCTGGAAGTTGAAGAACAACTTGTGAGGGATAGCTTGAACTTCTTAAATCAGCATGGAACTGGTGAGGACAGGTTCTACAACTTAGACAATCTAATTGAGGGAATGAAGAAGGTTGTTGTAGAAGAGTAGTTTAGGGCAGTTTCTTTTTGCAGATCATGGTTTACAGGTACAAACAATGTAATGACAGAAATCATGAATTGTTTGGAATGTAATCTACCCTTATTTTGGTTGCAATGAAGGATATTTTTGTCTCAGCAAGTTCATTTTGCATCATTGACATCATATTTCACACTTTTAGCATCTCTATTCAACCTCCAAAACTAGGATAAACTACACATAGTGGTGGCATAACAGAGATATCATCAAGTACAGCATCTGTTTCTAACAGTTTAATGCATGAATATCACATAACCAAGGCATCATATAATTCACAACTGAAGGCAACAAGGCACCAAATTTAGAAAATATAAGTATCAAATGCTACTGTATCTTTTTTTTGCAGCAAGTAAATCAACACTGAAGGCATCAAGGCACCAAATTAAGAAAATATAGGCATCAAATGCTACTATATCCTTTTTTTTGCAGCAAGTAAAACACAACTGAAGGCATCAAGGCATCAAGCCACCAGAAAATATAGGCAGCAATACATATAGGGACAAATGCAGATGCAGGGACATCATAAGACCAAGTGCAGAATCTATTTCATATCAGAAATATGTTCTCAACATGATAGCCAACAAATAATTCGGCCATCAAAGACCAAGTGCAGAATCTGTTTCATATCAGAAAATTAACAAAAACGAGAGACTCGTCTTATTTTTCACAGATCACAGAATCAAATCACATATAATGGCATCACCAGCCCCCAAAACCAATAGATCAAGAGTAGTATCAGATCATAAAAATGGACAAATCGAGTGCATAACTTATTTTTCACAGATCACATTATCAAATCACAGATAATGGCATCACCAGCCCCCAAAACAAAAAGTAGCATCAGAACAAGAGTAGCATCATCTTATCAGAACGTAATCACCTGATTATATGAGAGATAACACACTAGGGAAAAACATCCCAAGGCACTGCAGATACTGAATTTTTGCTTCTTCGCTAGCATACACGTTTGGAAAGGCATCTCCCTTTCAGCACCAAGGTCGTGGATCTCCAAATCAGAGAGCGGTGTTTCTGGCACCATAGTTTTTGATGTCAACGGTGGAATCGCAGATCGGAAGACATCCACTCTCGGCCGCCGTCGCATCGGAGAGATAGATCATCTCCGAATCAGAGAGAGAAACGTCTTGGGATTTACTCTCTGCGACAGTGAACAAGGTTTCTGGTACCATTTGGACGGAATCACTCTCCAAATATGGAGATTTCCACGAATAGATGGGAATAAGAGAGAAATGAGTTGCAATCGGGATCGATAGATCCTCCAAAAACACGAAATCATCAAATAGATTAGGGCCACGAGAGCGGTGGTGATTTGGACATTCTCAGTAGAGAGTGTCGGCGAGAGAGAATGAGAGATTAGAGTTGCAGAGAGAGATGAATGCAAGAAATTGGGATGGAGATCGACAAATTAGGGTTCGAGAGAGAGAGAGAGAGCGAGAGAGTGCAGGCTTGTTAATTTGGGCTACAATGCAATAAATGGGTTGGATAATTAGAGTAGAGATGTTTTGGGATGGGTAGGTGGGTTGGGTAATTACTAATTAGTGGGGTAATTAGTGAGTTAATAGGTTCTGCTAATTTAATTAGGGTGGGTCCATAATGGCAAAGGGTAGTAAATAAGGGAAAAATAGGAGGGTATAATTGTACGAAAAGGTAAATGGGGCTTTATTTCGTGGACAGATTTTTTGTGGTAAGTAGGGCTTTATATGGTGGACGGAGGGAGTACATAATACTCTCATGTCTCATAAAATCATTCACAATTTGCCATTTTGGTACGTTTCACAAAAACATTCATTTTCCACTTTTGGACACTTTCTCACTCACAAAGTGAGACCCCTCTACTTACAACACATACTCACCTAACATTTTTTAAAATACGTACCACCAGCTCACTCCGTCCCCCCAAACAGTGGCGGATGCAGAAATTTATATAAGGGGTGTCAAAAATTATAACAATTAAAATTATTATCAATAAAATTATATAATAAATATACCATAGTGATGGTCCCTGATAATTTTCCCAACACATAGAAATATTTCATAGAACTCTAATCTATATTTGACTGCTATTTGACATATTCTAAAACTTCGACTATTATGTATAATGGCATCATTAGGAACAAACTGAATAATAGCATTATTTAGGTTGCTGGGCAAGTAATGAAAATTACTTAAAAAACTTTCTTCTATTTCTCTCATCTACTTCTTTCCCAATTTCTCTTTCTATCAATCATCCATTTCCTTCTCAATTTTTATATCAAATTGTTACAAATTATTTCAATTAGGTTCATTAGAATTAAGGGTTTTAACAATTTTATCGTGCAATGTTGCAATCAAATATGAGAGAAGAAGAGAGTTGCAATTTGAAACGAGGGAAAGAAAGATCGTTACGGAAGTATCATAATTAGCTCGTAAGAGCTAGATTAGGAAAATTTAAGAATCAATTTGATTTTTTCCGTATCTCTGTATATTATTAAGGGTGTATATGTGAAATTCCCTAAAAAGTATGTGCATGTAACAATTAGTGGTATATTAAGTATTTTATATTAAAATACAAGGGGGTCAATTGCCTCCCCTTGGCTCTATGTGCGTCCGCCAGTGCCCCTAAAAGTTTGCATCAATATATGTGGTACGGGTAGGGCTATCAAAAAAGGTCCGGCCCGGCCCGATTTTGGGCCGGGTTGGGCTCCAGAATTTCAGGCCCGGAGAATTTTCGGGCCTGCCCGGCCCGGCAAAATTACACTATAAAATGATTTTTGTGCCGGGATGGGCTCCAAAATTTCAGGCCCGATGAATTTTCGGGTCGGCCCGACCCAAAATTTTGACAGCTCTAGGTACGGGTATTAAGAAAAGAGTAAACTAATAATAAGGGTCCACAATTAATGGTTAAAGTTATAAGTTTGATGATCAGTGTGATCATATACAAAAATAGAATGTGCATATTTTTAGGAACATTTCAAAATACAATTAAATGCAAATTTTTGGAGCACTGATCGAGTAATGTTTAATTGCAATAATAATATTGTTGTAAATATATCTTTAATAGTATAGATATATATCATATGAGTATTTACCAAGTCATCCACCCTAAAACCCTAGCTCTGTACCATTATAAATAGAGGTCTTTGGTCCTCATATTGTACACATCTTCTACACACTTTCAAGACACTTTCAATACATCTGAATATACAGAATTCTTATTCTCTACTATATTCTCTCTTCTCTCTCTAGTTTATAACACATTATCAGCACGATTATTCTCCTCGATTCGATTGTTCTACTGCTCCTTCGATTCAATACTAGAAGGTATTCTTTTCTTTATCCGAAATATCAAGTGCAATTTTTCGATTGTTAAACATCAATTTTCATCTTTCACGATTTCTTTATGAAAATTAAAGGAAACATGTTTCGATTCTTTTAGTTCAAATCCATTGAAGTAATACTATATTATTTAATGTGTTCATATCATTAAGTTTTGGAAAACAGAATCTGATTTTATAAAATTCATTATTAAACGAATTTTGATGAAAAAATTATTTGCACTGATTTCCAGATTCTATGTATGTGAGATATGTTATGCTGCATAAATATATTGTGATATATTCTGTATGTTATTTCCTATGTCATAAATATAATAATCATTGTTTCTGAAGAAACACAAATTTACATATAATATTAATAGATTATATATTGATAATAGACTATATATTGATGCTATTGAAGTAGCACAATTAATATTCCTAAAGAATATTACATGCTTTGAAGAACAAAGAAATTAAATATTTGGGTAATATATGATTATCCCTGATTTTTAGGCGTATATATTGCACAAATGATAAATGGCTCTGGAAGAGCTTGTATCATAATGATACTAAATTAAATGCTAGAGAATGCTCACTCTAGTAAGTTCAAAAGAAAACTTACTTAATGATATCCAATAGAAAGGATACCACATTGAGACAAGATTAGTTCGTATATTGTTGGTTGAGAACCTAATGTTTCTCATCCACAAATTTTTGAATTCAAGTCTCAATTGCAAACCCACAACATATAAAAGATGGGTGCCCAACAAAAGGTTGGAATATATGTTGGATTAAATATTCACGCGATGAACTTGAAGTTCAACAAGTTATTACTGTTAAATAAATGATCAAATCTCATATAAATGTTGTATATGCACCAAAAAGAATTGAGGTTCCTCGTGAACTAAATAAATTAGATGATACTCTTCAACGCCATAAGCGTCAGAGATCTATTGGTGCTAAATATAAAGATCCGCGAAATACAAAATTAAATAGAGAAATTATATCACTCTATCAGTCTCCTAAAGAGGATCGTCATAAGGACGAAAATCCCAGTGTATATGCACGTGCACCAAATATCAAAATACTGGGATTACGGAACAACCAGTAAAGAAAATATCATTGAGAAATGATGAAAATCTGGTTGAATGAAAATGCCATGAATTCTGTGAATTAAGGAGAAATGAACAATAGAAAAATATTATAATTGTCGACAATACTTTTGCCTCGACAAAATTGTTTATATCATTTTAAAATGATTGTCTGGATCCAGAAGTGCCACATGCACTGAGTTAATTTGAAAGAAGCAATTGAGGTAAAGCTTAACTCGCTAAGTAAATATATAATCTTTTGCTCTGAAGTACATATGTCAAAGAATATTGACACAAATGAGTATTTGTACTAAGAGAAAAGAAATTGATAAGATGATGAGAAATAAAGCGATGTTAATAGCTCAAAGATTTAGGCAGAGATCTTAAATTGATTTTGATTAGATATATTCTCCTAATATGGCATCACGTTCCGTTATTTAATATCTTTCGCAGTAATAGATATCATTGATCCGTATATTGGTTGGGTCATTGTATGTAAATATATATGAAAGTCTTGATGGACTCAAAATTTCTAAGAAAGAGAAATATAAATTCACAACAAGTGTGAATTAATCCTTCTAAAATAAAGATATGTGAATAATGATACATGTACTTGTGTATATATCCAAAAGTCTTTGAATGACTTATATTGATGAAAGAGTCAACTCGTACAAAAAGGTAGAGTTTGGAGTGGAAGACTTAGATAAATCTAAGTATTGACTCCATATGAAGATCGAGCATCTCCTAAAGGAGCATATTATTATTACATCAGTCGACCTACTTGGAAGGTTATAGAGAGATTTATTTATTATAAATCACATCTAATCAGACCAATGATTGTCTCTTTACTTGACTTGAAGTGAATATAGAAAATAACGATTTATAAGAAGTTTCCTACTTTGAGTGCTGAAAGCACTATTCTAATAGATATGATATTGCATTTAAAAGTAACTTGCTAGCAAGATTTAATGCTCTCATAAGGAAGCATTGAAATGATATTAATCATATCATTTGTTATCTTCATGGTTAAAATGACCTTAGTCAATTTTATGAAAGATACGTGATTCACATTGGTGGCTACTAAGATGTTGGTTGTTTATCTCATCCCATAATTCAATATCTCAAATTGGTGTAAGGATATGATATATTCCCCACTATTCTCTATGAGAATAATTCAACTTGTGTTGCACAAAAACTTGTTCGCCTTTTAATTATGTAAATATTAACCGCAAGTGTACGGTGTCTATGTAGAAATTGGCAAGCAAGGTCGTATCCACGGAGACTAATTTTCAATACTTATGATTACTATTACTACGTCGTTCTAACCTATTTAGACTAATAGGAGTTTTAAGGACAATTACTGAATTAAACGAACAAGAGTAAATAAATAAATTAACGAACTCAATTATATTAAACAAAGATGAGACAATGACTTAAAACTTAAGAGAGATGAAATTCTAAGGACTAACCATCAACAACTTGCAACGGATTAAAATTCCAACACTCAAGTCTCGTTTTTGTTATCTCTTTACCTAAGGCGATCTCTCGTTCACTCGAGTCTCCTCTCGGACGACTAAAGTAGTTGATTACAAGCTAGGATTGTTGTCTCCAATCAAACACAAGCCTATAACTCCTAAAAGCACCTAGGATCACTCTACCCTTGCAAACCACTCACCCTCTCGGGCTATTGCGATATTACACCTTGTGCTCGGTTCTAATGTCGATTCACCCCTCTCTCGAGCCTCAAACCAACATAACAAACACATTTAAATGGTTGCAAATCATCCAAATACTCAAATAAATCCACAAACACAAGGAGGTAAGAGAAAACTCAACAATACTTGAATATCAAAGATTTTAATCCATACAAATTGTCTAGCTTAATCCCTAGAAAGAGAAATTTAGCCAACCATGTCCATAATCAACACAAATCCCAAATCAAAAAATAAAAACATCTAAAATGCAAGAGAATAGAGGTGAAGTGACAAATCCAACTCTTGATCTTCAATATTTCTTCCTAGACTTCTTCTTCTCCAAGTTTCAAGCTCCAACAATGGTGGATGGTGGTAGTGTGTGTAAAAAGTGTGAAATATGTGTGGGTGGTGGGAGGAGTGAAACTTCACCTAGAAGAGAGAGCCCAAAAGCTCTATTTATATGTTTTTGATGTGGGAGAAAAGTGTTATGGAGTATAAATCCGAAATGAGGTGGAAAAATGAAGCAAAAACGTGTTTTGGAGAATTCTGCAGCGCCGCGCACGGTCGCGCCCCTAGGTCGCGCGGAGAAGAAGAAAATTCCTTCTTCCGCGCGCGACATGAGCCCCGGCGGATTGTCCCGCACGTGCATCCCGCGCCCGGAGGCGATTTTCATGCATGTTCCGCGCGCCCGCGCGCCCATCCCGCTCTCGGTTGCGCACTTTTTTTGTTTCGGCCCGTTCTCCCTCGTCCGGACTCCGAATTGACCTCCGTTTTTTTCCACGTTCTCGTATCGAACTCCTATTTCTCATTCCAAGCTCCTTTCACTCTAATTCTACATCTATTTTCTTGTAATTATTTCAAAACAAGAAAACAAGCGTAAAAACCGACAAAACATGGTTTAACTTTGGGAAAAAGGTTAAACGACATAGTTTTTCACTAACAATTGGCATCGAAAGCACCCAAAACATCGTGAAAAATCCATGTTTGTCAACCCCCCAAACTCAAACTGTTGTTTGTCCCCAAACAATAAAAAAGAAAAGAAAAGAAATACAATTATGGAAGGGCGAATCGATGACATTGGAAGGGCCTCAGAAATTATTCTTTTCAACAACAAAATTACAAATGCATTTCTCAATCAAAATTGAACATGTTACAACAAATATTTAACCTCTTAGGGATTTCAGATTCTCACACAAAGACTTAAAATGAAGCACTCAACGCTCAAGTGTATAAATGGGACGTGTTTTTACTCAATTTGATGACATGCATAAGTTCTACCATAGGCTTGCCATTCGTCTAGCCTATCTATTGCTCAATGTGCTTCAAGATGGAGATCAAAAAGGGCTTTCACAAGGTTATAATGAGGCTCTTTGGTGGGTAAGTGAGAGTTTTAGGTAAAGTGACTTCCCATGTGATTTAACAACTTCAACAATCGACAACCACAATTGTCATATTTTGCACAACACTCCACTTACTTTTCTTTTTCTTGCTCTAGCTTCCTCTTTACTTGCTATTTCTACCCTTTAATGCTCTTTTCATCTTTCATCAATTCTCAAGAATTTGAAAATCTCTTTCTTCTCATTTTTCAACTACTTTCAAGAGCTATAAGGGCTAACCATTTTCAATACAATTCGAGCAAGATAACCTCAATTATTCACCAACTCCTCATTTCTTAAATTCACAAATTATCACAAGTTCTACCCCTCCCAATTCAGCTAGATCAAAGAAAAGATGACGGCTCAAAGGGGCAAACTAGGATCATGCTCTTATCATTTTGGTCAAGAATGAGGGAAATTTTTGGCTAACAAAGAGGGCCTTTAATTATATCAAAATCTAGAGCACATCTACTCATTTTCAAGGAAGAACCATGGCAAGTTCTAGAGATACAAATACATGCTCAAACAATTCACACACAAGAAGCGAGAAAGACTATAATCAACGGATAGTCCAAGGCTCAAATCTCACATAGGTTCATTTAATCCACAACCTAAGAGGTCAAAACTTGCTTCATCAAAGCATATCCAACAAATCAATCAAAATACATAAGCAATAATTTCAATCAAAACCAAAACTTTCTTTTATCATCATTAGCCATGTCACAATTCACCCAACACATGCTTTAAAATTGACTCAACTAGACACTACAAACTCCAAGTTCAACAATTAAAAAGAAACACTAGAAAGATAAATAATAAAATAAACGATAAAAGATAAGCAAACAACGCTTCTCCCACCTCCCAAACTTATTTCTCACAAAAGTGACAAATAAGTTTGAAAAGAGAAGAGGTGGTTTACTTATCTACCTGACACCAATCAAGGAGGCGGGTAGTCTTGAGCATTCATTTGTTGTAGCAGCTGAAACATTTGGGACAATTGGTCTTGCATCACTCGGCCATTCTCTCTCAAGATTACGTACTCATCATGACTTTGTTGTCGATGCTCTCTCATGGTGGCCTCCATTGCAACGTGTCTCGCCTCACTTGTCCGCTGCATTTCATGCATCATGTGGGTCAAAGATGCAATTTTGTCTTCATGAACATCTTCTCTAGTACGCCGGCGATCAGTGTTGCCGGTTGGGGGACGAGGAGCGGAGCGAGGAAGTGGAGTCTGTGGATCAATCACATGCAATGCCGCGTGTGCAGAAGTTGCCATCTTCCAATTTTCTCTTGATGTAGGGTCACTAACGGTGGTGAGACCGGGATGTGGTAATGAAAAGTAGGTGCCATCCCGTTACATGAGAAAGATGTGGTCCATATCATTAGTGACCATTTGCATCTTGTTGATCACCGAATAACTGAGGTCCATGTTTCCTTTCACGTATGCATAGTTGTGATCGAATCCAAAATACTCGGCAATAGGAGTGATGAAACCACCAATGCCGATAAACGAGACCGGCCGGAGTAGATGCTCAAAAACTTTCATTAAATAAGCTCCAACATTAAAATTTGTGCTCGTATCCATGCAGTGAAGGGCAAATAGCTCCTTCTGGAGCACTCCTCCATTGTTATCCCGGTTGAAGAGTCCCGAGGCCATTACTCATTGTATGTAGCGAAAAACCGGATTACGGATGGCGGTGGCCTTGGAGGCGTTGGAGACGTACGGAGTGCCATCAGTGGTTAGCTCAAGCCACATATCATTATGTGTCGTATCACCGTGGTTGCATGACACCCCCAAGAGGAACCCTTAAGATTTCATTGAGTTCATCCGGCCTAAGTGTCCTTTGCTCATTCCCCATTTGAAAGGTCATCTTGACAATTTGTTTCTTTCTCTTGTGGATGACCATGGTGCTCAAAACCTCGAGGACAAGGGGCTCATATGTAGGCCATCGAGCTTGCATGAAATATGTCCATCCAACCCTTTCAAAGAGACGCCACACGTCGACATTTATTCCCAAAGCTCGCATGCAATCTTCATCGGGGTAGAGTGTGGGCTTCATCTTGGCCGCAAACAAAGTTTGCCAATGCTCAAGAGCATCCCGAGTGGGGAGATGGATACCATAGCTCTCGGGATCGGCCGGTCTCCATTGACGCTCGGCTTGGGAGGAGCTACTTGCCTTATTTTTGCCCTTTCCTCCTTTCTTTGGTGCCATTTCCTAGAAAATAAAATAAAACAAAAGCAAACAATTAAAAAGAGATTTATTACAAAATAAAAGCACCATTATAATTTCCATTAAACAAGCAAAACACAATCCTCATGTTAATGTCATGCATATGCTTGGTTCATGGATTTACATTGAAGCTCAAAAGTGCCCAAAGATCAAGAAAATAGGATAATTGGTGCATAAGAACATGCTACAACATAGAGGGATTTTAGACATTATATCCCAATTATAATAAACATCTAAGCTCAAAAATTCGCCCTCTAAGTTATAACAAGTTGGTAAAAGATTATCCAATTTCCTAAGTTCTTAAGAACAACCAAACAAGAAAATAAAGTAGAGCAATTTTTCAACAACATACTTGGAATCACAAGAAAAGCAATTTTTTTTTTTTACTTTACTTCTTCAAAAAATCCTCTCCCAACTCCAAGTTACAATTTAGAATCACACATCAAGCAAAACAAACATTCCCAACTCCACTCTAATCATATTATCACAATCCAACCACCAATTTGTGCAATTAAGCACAAAAATTCAAATTCCCCAATTCGCAAGCTCAAAACTCAAAATTCAAGCAAAATTCACAAATTCTTTGCATCATGCTCAAGGAATTCTTCAATTAGGCACAAGCCCATCATGATTAGCGCACAATTAAAGCATGAGAAGTATCAATTTAGCAAAATAAAGCTTAAATTCGAATTTCCCCAATTTGAGCCCTAACATGCATATTTTCAAAATTTACTTCAATACTCCCAAATTGGCCAATAAATTGAAGAATTAAGCATGAACCCATGTTTCTAGGTATGTACATTCATCAAAGGAAGCATCAAATCAAAGAACAACATATCCCAAAATTTTTGAAATTTATAGCCTAGGTTCAAATTCAAACTCAAATCCTCAAAATCATGAATGTTTATGGTCCCAAAGTTTTCAAATCTAGCAAGGAATTTGAATTTACCAAGAATTAGAGATGGAAGATACGTACCTTGATGTTCTTGACGCTTGGGATGAAGATGAGGTAATAAGAATGGAGAAAGGGGCGTGAGATTTGTGTGTGCGTGTTTGAGAAGTGGAGGAGGAGAGAGAGATTCAAAATTTAAAAGGAGGGAGTGCTGCTGAATGACGCGCGCGGCGCGCCTAGAAGTCGCGCGGGGAAGGGGCGACACTAAGCAGGCGCGCGCGATATAGGCCCCGGCGGTTTATCCCGCGCAGGAAGTCACTCCCGAACCCGCGCGAGACGCACGTTTCTCATCTTGTCCGGCGCGGCCGCGCCCCTCAAACCGCGCACGTGCCCGATTTTTTTTTTATAAAAATTATTTACAGAAATTATAAATATATATATATAAGAGAAATTTAAAAAGATGCTTATATATATTTATAGACAAATACTTATATAAATAGATATTTAAAATAAAAATAAAATAAAGATCAAAATAGCACAAAGCTAAAAATTAAACTAGTGCAAAAATTAAATCTAACCTTGTTGGGGTGCCTCCCAACGAGCGCTAAGTTTAACGTCGTTAGCTCGACGTCTTCTTGGTTGGGTCTATGCTTGGTCATGGTAGATGACAAACACCTCATCTTTTTTCTCTTGCTTGAAATGGGCCTTGACACGTTGCCCGTTGACCATGAAAGTGCTACCATCAAGCCCCATCAATTCAACGGCTCCATTCTCGAACACCTTTTGATGGTGAACGGCCCCGACCATTTCGATCTCAACTTGCCCGGAAAGAGAGATAGATAAGAATTGAAAAGGAGAACTTCATCACCGGGTACAAACTCCCTTTTCTTGATTAGCTTATCATGGAATCTCTTTGTTCTCTCCTTATAAAGGCTTGAATTCTCAAATGCCTCACACCTAAATTCATCCAACTCATTGAGTTGGAGAATTCTTGCTTGGCCCGCCTTCTTGAAATCAAAGTTGATCTTTTTTATCGCCCAATACGCCTTATGCTCCAATTCAACGGGCAAATGGCACGACTTTCCAAATACCAATTGATACGGGGACATCCCAAGCGGAGTTTTATAAGCCGTCCTATAAGCCCAAAGAGCTTCGTCAAGCAACATCGCCCAATCCTTCCGGCTCCCATTCACCGTTTTCTCCAAAATTTGTTTTATCTCCCGGTTTGCAAGCTCGGTTTGCCCGTTAGCTTGTGGGTGATAGGCGGTGGTGACTCTATGCTTCACTCCAAACTTGGTTAAGAGACCATTCACCCATCTATTGCAAAAGTGGCTCCCCCCATCACTAATTATGGCCCGGGGTGCTCCATACCTCGACAAAATATTCTTTTGTACAAATTTCAATACAACCTTGGCATCATTTGTTTGAGTAGGAATTGCCTCCACCCATCTAGAAACATATTCAACCGCCAATAATATGTATTGAAATCCACAAGAAACGGGAGAAGGCCCCATAAAATCAATGCCCCAAACATCGAACAATTCAACCTCCACAATACTCGTCAAGGGCATCTCATGCCTTTTAGAAATTCCCCCCGTCCTTTGGCATCTATCGCAACAACTCACAAAAGCATAGCAATCTTTATAAATTGTAGGCCAATAAAAACCACATTGAAGTACCTTCATTGCCGTTCGGTGAGCTCCAAAGTGTCCACCACTTAGTGAAGAGTGACATTGCTTCATGATCGGCTCTCATTCTTCTTGAGGTACGTACCGTCGGATAACCATGTCGGCACATCTTCTATATAAGTAGGTCTCCTCCCAAAAATAGAATTTCACGTCGTGGTAGAACTTTTTCCTTTGATACAAGGGCAAGTCGGATGGCGGGGGAACATTGGCAACAAGATAATTTACAAAATCCGCATACCAAGGAACATTTGCTTGCACTTGAAAGAGTTGTTCATCCGGAAAGCTCTCATTAATTGGGACTCCAAGCTCCTCCCATTCAACCGGATTTTCAATTCTTGAAAGGTGATCGGCTACCACATTTTCACATCCCTTTCGATCCCGGATTTCAATATCAAATTCTTGAAGGAGTAGAATCCACTGGATTAGTCTTGGCTTTGCATCTTTCTTGTCAAAGAGATAATGGATGGAGGCATGATCGGTGTGAACTATTGATTTGGTTCCAATCAAATAAGACCGGAACTTATCGAAGGCATACACCACCGCTAGCATTTCCTTCTCGGTGGTGGTATAGTTGGCTTGGGCTTTGTCGAGGGTTCTACTAGCATAGTAGATCACCCGAAAGATTTTGTCTCGCTTTTGACCCAAGACGGCCCCGACGGCTATATCACTTGCATCGCACATGAGCTCAAATGGTTGAGACCAATCCGGAGATATCAAAACGGGAGCAATCACAAGTGCCTTCTTCAAATGTTCAAAAGCCTTCAAACATTCTTCATTAAAATCAAAGGTGACATCCTTTTCAAGCAAATGGCACAACGGCTTAGAGATCTTGGAGAAGTCCTTGATGAATCGCCTATAGAAATCGGCGTGACCAAGGAAACTTCTAACGGCCTTCTCATTGGATGGAGGTGGCAACTTCTCAATGGCTACAACCTTGGCTCTATCCACTTCCAATCCGGCACTAGAAACCTTGTGCCCGAGCACCACGCCTTCTCTCACCATGAAATGGCATTTCTCCCAATTTAACACTAGGTTGGTTTCTTCACACCTTTTCAAGACCAATGAGAGATTATGTAGGCAATGATCAAAAGAATTCCCAAATACTGAGAAGTCATCCATAAAAACCTCCATAACTTTTTCAATCAACCCGTCGAAGATAGCCATCATACATCTTTGGAAGGTGGCGGGAGCATTGCACAAGCCAAATGACATGAATCGGAACGCAAAGATTCCATACGGGCATATGAAAGCAGTTTTTTCTTGATCTTCGGGTGCAATCATGATTTGGTTATACCCCGAGTAGCCATCAAGAAAGCAATAAAACTCGAACCCGGCAAGCCTATCCAAAATTTGATCAATAAACGGGATGGGGAAATGATCCTTGCGGGTGGCGGCATTCAACATCCTATAATCAATGCAAACCCTCCAACCACTCACTATCCTTGTAGCAATGAACTCATTCTTCTCATCTTTTGTAACCGTCATGCCCCCCTTTTTGCTCATCACTTGAGTAGGGCTTACCCACTTGCTATCCGAGATAGGATAAACTATCCCAACATCCAACCATTTGAGAACTTCCTTCCTAACAACTTCTTGCATCACCGGATTCAATCGCCTTTGATTTTTCCTCTTAGGCGTATAGTCATCTTCCATGAGAATCCTATGCATGCAAATGGACGGGCTAATTCCTTTCAAATCCGAGATTGACCACCCTATTGCCGATTTATGCTCCCTCAATACTTCTAGCAATTTCTCAAGCTCAATAAAAGAGAGATATGAAGATACTATAACCGGATAAGTGTCGTCCTCACCAAGAAAATCATACTTCAAATGCTCGGGGAGAGGCTTCAATTCCAAAACGGGAGCTTCCTTCTTCTCTTTCCTTCGTTTTGCCTCCTCTTTTTCTTCTTCACTCCGTAGTTCTAGAAATCTTTCTTTGAACCTAGGAATTTCCTTTGCAACATTCAAAGCATTAACACAATCAAGCAAACTTGAATCATCACAATCATCATTTAAAGCATAAGAGTAAAGAGAGTTGAGTAAGCAAGCCTCCAAGGGTTCTTTGGGTGAGCAATAAGACTCCAAATACATGCAAGAATCCACGATTCTCAACATCTTGCATTCATCCATCCTTTGCACATCTTCATCATCATGGAGTTTGAGAGCTCGGAGGATAGAGAATGTGAAACTCTCCTCGTTGAATCGAAGTGTGAGCTCTCCTTTGGAAACATCGATAAGAGCTCTCCCCGTGGCTAGGAATGGGCGCCCTAGGATCAATGGGACATCCTTGTCTTCCTCCATGTCCAAGACAACAAAGTCCACCGGAAAGATAAAATCATTCACCTTGACAAGCACATCTTCCACAATACCATTCGGATAGAAAATAGATCGGTCCGCCATTTGAAGAGCAATAGTAGTTGGCTTGATAACTCCAATTTATAGCTTGTTGAAGATGGAAAGGGGCATCAAATTGATGCTTGCCCCCAAATCACATAATGCCTTCTCAAAGCTATCATTTCCAATGCCACACGGTATGGTGAAACTTCCGGGATCCTTGATCTTGGTAGGCAATTTTCTTTGAATGACGGCGCTACACTCCTCCGTGAGATTAACCGTTTCACAATCCCCTAATTTTCTCTTTCTTGATATGACATCCTTCAAAAATTTAGCATAGTTGGGCATTTGTTGCAATGCCTCAACTAAAGGGATGTTGATGTGCACTTTCCTGAAGATGTCAAGGAATTTAGTGAATTGCTCCTCCGTTTTCTTCTTTTGTAGCCTTTGTGGAAATGGAATAGGAGGGTAATAGGGAGGTGGGATTTTGGTTCCTTCATTTTTCTTGTTACCATCTTCTCCTTTGGAAGCTTGAGGAGCCGGATTAGGTGAGCTAGATGAAGAAGAAGTAATATCACTTGATGTAGCTCTTCTACTTTCTTTATCTTTGTCACTCATCTCCCCCTTTTCTTTTGAGTGCTCATCTTCGACACTTTCCAACTCATGCTCAACATTTTCATTTTCTTCATTAGGCATCTTGGGTTCCTCATAGGAAGTACCACTCCGAAGCTTGATGGCCTTACAATGCTCCTTGGGATTGACAATAGTGTTGCTCGGAAATTGGCCTTGTTGGTGTTGATTGCTCATTGAAGTAGCTATTTGGCCCAATTGTTTTTCAATGATTTTAAGTTGAGCCCCTTAAGCTTCCACAATAGCTTCGGTTTTCTCCATTCGAGCTTTGGTAGTCTCCATAAATTTCATGAGCATGTCATTCATACTCGGCTTCTTTTCCTCATTAATCATCCCATTCGTCACCGAAAATCCCGACGGAGGTTGTAGGGCATTATTGGGATTTCCATAAGAAAGATTAGGATGTGCCCGGTTTCCTTGATACCCTTGATGGTATTGATGTCCACCTTGTTGAGGCCGATAATTGCTATAATTCCGATTGTTGTGTATGTAGTTGACATCTTCTACATTAGTTGGCTCCTCCACCCTTGGCTCATTCTTCGTTTGTGCCATAGCATCAATCTTGCTATTCATAGTAGACATTTGAGCCGCCAATAAAGCAATAGGATCCGAACTTGTGGCGGAAACAACCTTCTTCAATGTAGTCCTCTCTCCCGGCCATTGATAGCTATTGATAGCCATATTCTCAATGATCTCCGTGGCAACCTCATGACTCTTTCCAAATAAAGAACCACCCGCCGCGGCGTCAATGAGCCTCTTCATTTCACCATTGCAACCATTGTAGAAAAAGCAAATTTTCGCATCTTGATCAAAACCATGGTTAGGGCATTTTCTTACCAACTCCTTGAACCTTTCCCAAGCCTCATAAAATATCTCTCCATCCAATTGTTGGAATTGCATGATCTCCGCCTTTAGCTTCATAGTCATTCCCGGTGGAAAGAACTTCATAAGAAACTTGTGAATCATGTCATCCCATGTCTTTATACTCCCATTATCTAAAGATTGATACCACAACTTTGCCTTATCCCTAAGAGAAAAGGGAAAAAGACGAAGTTTAATGACATCGTCCGACACCCCATTTATCTTCGTGGTGCTACATATCTCCAAGAATTGTGCAAGATGGTCATTGGGATCTTCCAATGGACGACCTCCAAATGTGTTTTGTTGAACCATGGAGATTAGGGCGGGCTTGAGCTCGAAGTTGTTAGCATTGATCCTTGGGCCATGATTGCCCCCTTGTTGAAATCCGAGTTGGAAGACATCTCGAATAGGGGGAATTGATGCCCTATTCCGTTCCTCCTCTTGTGCTCTCAATTGAGCTTGCATAGCCTCCAATTGCACTTGGAGTTGCCTTATCATATTTTTGTCGGCCATTGTTCTCCGAGCTTCTCGTTCCCTCCTTGCCCTTCCTTGATTCCTTCGGCAAGCTGCTTCGATCTCGAGATACAGGGGCAAATGATAATTTCTTAGACCTTGTGTTCATGCACCACCTAGAATCCAACGAAAAAGGCAAGTCAATTACAAGCAAAACACGGCAAAACAAAAGCACAAAATAAACATAAATAATATCTAATCTAGATTATCACAACGGTTTATAATATCACAAGTAGTAAATTAATTAGTCCCCGGCAACGGCGCCAAAAACTTGTTCGCCTTTTAATTATGCAAATATTAACCGCAAGTGTACGGTGTCTATGTAGAAATTGGCAAGCAAGGTCGTATCCACGGAGACTAATTTTCAATACTTATGATTACTATTACTACGTCGTTCTAACCTATTTAGACTAATCGGAGTTTTAAGGACAATTACTAAATTAAACGAACAAGAGTAAATAAATAAATTAACGAACTCAATTATATTACACAAAGATGAGACAATGACTTAAAACTTAAGAGAGATGAAATTTTAAGGACTAAGTATCAACAACTTGCAACGGATTAAAATTCCAACACTCAAGTCTCGTTTTTGTTATCTCTTTACCTAAGGCGATCTCTCGTTCACTCGAGTCTCCTCTCGGACGACTAAAGTAGTTGATTACAAGCTAGGATTGTTGTCTCCAATCAAACACAAGCCTATAACTCCTAAAAGCACCTAGGATCACTCTACCCTTGCAAACCACTCACCCTCTCGGGCTATTGCGATATTACACCTTGTGCTCGGTTCTAATGTTGATTCACCACTCTCTCGAGCCTCAAGCCAACATAACAAACACATTTAAATGGTTGCAAATCATCCAAATGCTCAAATAAATCCACAAACACAAGGAGGTAAGAGAAAACTTAACAATACTTGAATATCAAAGATTCTAATCCATACAAATTGTCTAGCTTAATCCTTAGAAAGAGGAATTTAGTCAACCATGTCCATAATCAACACAAATCCCAAATCAAAAAATAAAAACATCTAAAATGCAAGAGAATAGAGGTGAAGTGACAAATCCAACTCTTGATCTTCAATATTTCTTCCTGGACTTCTTCTTCTCCAAGTTTCAAGCTCCAACAATGGTGGATGGTGGTAGTGTGTGTAAAAAGTGTGAAATGTGTGTGGGTGGTGGGAGGAGTGAAACTTCACCTAGAAGAGAGAGCCCAAAAGCTCTATTTATATGTTTTTGATGTGGGAGAAAAGTGTTATGGAGTATAAATCCGAAATGAGATGGAAAAATGAAGCAAAAACGTGTTTTGGAGAATTCTGCAGCGCCGCGCGCGGTCGCGCCCCTAGGTCGCGCGGAGAAGAAGAAAATTCCTTCTTCCCCGCGCGACATGAGCCCCGGCGGATTGTCCCGCGCGTGAATCCCGCGCCCGGAGGCGATTTTCATGCACGTTCCGCGCCCATCCCGCTCTCGGTTGCGCACTTTTTTTGTTTCGGTCCGTTCTCCCTCGTCCGGACTCTGAATTGACCTCCGTTTTTTCCACGTTCTCGTATCGAACTCCTCTTTCTCATTACAAGCTCCTTTAACTCTAATTCTACATCTATTTTCCTGCAATTATTTCAAAACAAGAAAACAAGCGTAAAAACCAACAAAACATGGTTTAACTTTGGGAAAAAGTTAAACGACATAGTTTTTCACTAACAATTGGCATCGAAAGCACCCAAAACATCGTGAAAAATCCATGTTTGTCAAAGTTCTATAAGAACTATGGCCACAAAAGTTTGTTTAGTGATAAACTTGTGGATTTATTCACTAAATCTCCTCCCAATCTTTATACGAAATTACGTTTATATTAGTAAAATATGTTAACTTTGAAGAATATTATCTTCAGGTGGAGTGAGAAAGTACTATATATTTATGAAGATTTGGCCATGAAGTTTAATTTTGAGTAATCTTAATGATTATACTCTAAAAGCCAAATGGTTGTACTCGTTTTTTTCCCCTTACTAAGTTTTTCTCTCAATGAGTTTTCTTAGTCAAGGTTTTTAACGAGGCAACTTGATGGTCCCTGAGCTGGGTACTTGGTGTAGAGGGGGGGTGAATACACCAAGTAGATTTTTCGAAACTTTTTCAAGTTAAAACACAGAGTTGGTGAGCTCAGTTATTGATCCAGCTGGGGAGGGTCAGCTGGGTAAATAACTCAGCTGGCGGTGCGGAAAGTGGTGGTTTGAAAACTTAGCTCAGTTACTTAGAAAAACTCAGTTTGAAAATATTAACTTAACGTTTTCAGCTTAGTCAGGTTGTGCAACTTTTCGAGAGACACAGCTGTCTTTGGAGAGCGGTATGTGTGCAGTTTTGAACAAGTATGCAATGATATGAAGGAGTTAGTACACAGCTGAATATAAAGCAATAGTAAAGAGAGAGAGTTAGAAGCACGCGAGTTTTTACGTGGTTCGGAGTAACACCTCCTACGTCCACGACCAGGTTCACTGGTAATCCACTACCACTTGGTTTCCAAGTACCAAGCAACTTCACAACTCTAACCCGAGCTGTGTTCCAACGGTTGCGGGCACCGTCAAGCCTATACACCTTCGGTTTCCGGGTGCGAAGAACCTAACCACTCGAATTACGCGCTTCGAGCAAGCGTACCTTTACCTAACCTTTCTGGGTTTGGGTTTGGGTATGGGGTTCCAACTGTGAACGAGTTCTTACAATTAAGAACTTCAGAGTATGATGAACTCGTTCGAAATCTAGGCTTAAGATATACAATGAGTTTGGCCTAGGGAACAGACGAAAAACTAAGCAGTTTCTTAACTAGAAACACTTTAAGATAAAGTGTTCTTTGATCTATGTAGAACTGCTTGAGAGCTTTTGAAAGAATAAAGATTTCAGATAATGAAAGCTTGTAGAGAGTTTTTCGTATCTGATCCTGAGGTTGAAGACGGGTTTATATAGGTAGAGATTCAAGACTAGCCGTTGGAGGAGCCGTTTGAATCTTACCTACTCTTCTTAAATACAAGATCTGCCGTTGGGCGTATCTGTACCTGTCTTCATTTGTGTCACATCCTAGGTTAGGATGCTGATCTGGCAATCCCTCATTGGTCGAGGTAGGTTGACTTCCTCTGATTCCGGGATCTTCTGCCTTTAGAGCTGGCTTTTGAATTCAGAGCTGGACTGTCTTGAAGTGGAGTCTTCAGAGATAGTTCCTTTGTTCTGTCTGTTGGACCAATTTGTGTTTTGAACTCGGCTCGAATTCTCTTGACTTGATCAGGCTCTGTTTGGATCACTCGGTGAAGGTTGACGCTTCTTTCTTTTGCTAGGTGACTCAGTGAAGACACGGTGGTCGGCTTGTCTTCCGCTAGTGACTCTGCTCGTAGACAATGGGGTCGATTCTTGTCTTCCGCTAGGCCGACTCTATGCTTTGTAGACAGCTGGGTCGACTGCTGTCTTCCGCTAGCTGACTCCTGCTGTAGACACAGCTGGGTCGACTGCTGTCTTCCGCTTCCTTAACCTGTAAACCTAGAACATCTAAGGCTCAAACAGGCGAGCTGGAAAACACTATTTAGGTTGACGCGATCATCTATTCGGTTGGAGAATCAGTTGGGTTTTGGTATCAAATCGAAACCTTATAATTTTCCCAACAATTTCCCCCTTTTGATGATGCCAAAACCTAACTGAGACAACTTATGACGCAGAAAAACTTGTGTTTTATTAATGTAAGAAAATACATTATAACACGGGGAAAAAGAAAGAAGGAAAAAAATCTTCAAATCTTCAAATCTTCGATCCCGATTCGTGGGTCTTCTCTTCTGCATCCGTTGTTTCTTTCTTTTGACTCGTCTCTTCTTCAGCTGATTCTGATTCAGTTGGTTCCTCTAGCTCAACAGTTTGCTTCTTCATTGACTTGTCTCTCTTCTCCCTTACTTCCCCCTTTTTGGCATGATCAAAACAGGGTGGGAGATATACACCATCGGCTGTTGCGATGTTTTAGTTTGGCGAAACTGTGGTTTTCAGCTCTGAGCAGCGAGGTTTAGAGTCTAAGTGGCTCAGCTGTTGTGTTAGCTGGCTCTTCTTCTGTTGCATTAGCCTCAGCTGTGATTGCAGACACAGCGTCCTTGGCCTGATTCGGTGGGCGATCCGGTGAGTGCTTGGAGGGATGAGTTAGCACGGGAGATAGCATCTTCTGAGTCGGGCATAACTTCATTCCTTGCAATTTTGCTTCTTCAGACTTCTTAGATTGAATGAGAAAGTCTGATTCAGTACTTGAGGGACTTGTATTCAGCTCATATCATCATCATCCAGCTGCATGTGATCGTTGGCTAGGTGATGTTTCTCATTTGAGCTTGGTGCAGGGACTTGAGCATCTTTTATTGAAAGATCTCGAAGAAGGTGTCCCTGTGGAGCTGAAGGAAACTGAGGAGAAGGCGGTTGAAGTATCCCATCTGTCTTGGGGTTTAAGCTTGGTTGTTCAGCTGGAATACTCCGTTGCGGTGTTGGTGATGATTATGTTCACGCAGGGATGTGAACTTTTCTTCCACCGAAAGAAACGACCGCTTGTGGGCCTTCTGCTCCTCGGAGAGTGATTACGAATTCTCTCATAATGTCAGCTGGCTTCTCTGCTGACTGACTGAGCACCTTTGACTTGAGTCTTCGGTTTGAAGACAGTGCTTCAGTATATTTTGTCTCCTCAAGTTGTCTCCGATTCCCAACTGAGACGGAGTTAGATGCATGCTGCTTTGTCTCCTGCATCTTTTTCTGTGCCTCCTGTGGCGGAGCAAGAGCTTTGACATGACTGCTCTTGAATACTCCGGTTTCATCAACATCTGGTCCAGGTCTGTTGACGTTGATTTTTGCATCCCAGGGAGTTGTGTGTCCCGTTCTCTCTTTTATGTTGAGAGAAACAGTGGGGCTGAGGAGGTCTTTTTCCTTTGTTATTCCCAGAAAGTTTTCTGCACCTTCCCGATGGATGACGTTCTTGAGCTTTGCAGTCTCCTACTGCGCTGGCCTAGTTCTGTCGATGGGCTTCACCTTCTTCTGGACTTCCGTCTTCTTTGAGGTTCCTGAGAGTTAAGCAACTCTTATCTTGAAGCTTTGACAGATTCTTCAAGTTTGATCGGCTTCGGGAGATATCTTTCTGGATTCCATGTTCTTCTTCTGCATCTTTTGTTAGTAGAAACAAACAATACCAATTGATGGAAATAAGAAAGAATGCCGAAAAAAAAAACTTTCTAGGTTTGATGCGTATATCTTCTAGCATATTTAAAGAATTTTCTTGATGAATGGACGATCAAGATTTGTCTATTGATAAGAAGATCTACGACTGGGAGTGATTCTCGCGTCATGTCAATTTAATGCGCGAGAGAGAACGGTTGAGGCGTTTTGACTTTTGCCTCGAAACTCCCATTATTCAATTCTTTGCAGACTTTTAATTAAGATTGATTAGAAATGACAAGATGTGAGCTGACAGAAAACAGATTGAGTAGGAGTAATTAATGTTGTTGCAAACCTCTCAGCTGATCATTGTAGTCGGTGATACCTTGGTTGAGTGGGTGTCTTTGGGTCATCGTGGTTCCAATTTGGTTCCTCAATTTGAATAATCCTTTCCTTTCGGCATCCGGTTTATTTGAATTCTTTCTCGGTGATATCGGTGACATTGATTCTGAATTTCGGTTGATCGCTTGTATTCGGGTCTGTTCATTCAATCTGGTCTGTTCTCTCGTTCGTTTGGGTCTCTTCCGTTAATTTCGTTCCGTTTATTCACTGGTCTGCTTCCGTTCGGGTCTGTTTCAATCGTTCGTTCATTGGTTTGCTTGCTCCGTTCACTGGTCTGCTTCCATTCAGGTGAAGCATCGTCCGGAGTTGAAGTCAAGTAATCCGCAGCATTTTGAATCTTGCTTCTATCGGCGGTTTTGTGAGAATATCGGCCATTTGTATGTACGTGTGAATTTTCTCAACAATCACATCATTCTTTTCTACGTGATCTACGATGAAATGATGTCGTACGTCTACATGCTTGCATCTTGTGTGAAGCACGGATTCTCCGAAATGGCAATTGCACTAGAGCTATCACGAAAAATTGGAACTGTCCGCTTTTACTTAATAGTCATCCAGTGATGTTTCGACAGAATTCTGACGAGCGGCTTTAATGGCCATATATTCTCGCTTCGTTGTGGAAGTTGCGACGCACGTTTGTTTCTTTGAAAACCATGAAATCAACTTACTTCCTAAGAACCGACAAGTTCCCGAAGTTGATTTTACGTCCAATCGATCTCCCGTGAAGTCCGAATCCGAGTATCCGTCCAGTAGATTGTCTTGGGGTACCACCAACATTCGAGTTCCTTTGAGGTATTTGAGAATGTTCTTGGCTGCTTGCATGTGTGCTTCCTTTGGATCAACTTGAAATCCGGCACACACTCCCATTGCGAAAGAGATGTCCGGACGACTTCTTTGTTAGATACAGCAGGATCCTATTATCCCTCCGTATTCTTTGGAATCAACTGACTTCCCTTCAGTTCCTGGTTCAATCTTCCAGTTGGAGTTCATAGGAATCTTTACAGTTCTGCTGGATTGAACTCCATACTTGGCGATCAAATCTTTCACGTATTTGGATTGATTTATGAAGATCCCTTCTGAAGATTGCTTTACTTGAAGTCCTAGGAAGAAACTCATTTCTCCCATCATGGACATTTGGAACTTCTCTGACATCATCTCTCCAAATCTTTGGCATAAGAAGCTTGATCTTGATCCAAAGATGATGTCGTCTACGTAGATTTGAACAACCAGGATATCTTCTCCTGACTTGATGGTGAAGAGAGTTCTGTCTACTGAGCCCTTCTTGAATCCTTTGGATATGAGAAAATTTGACAGAGTGTCATACCAAGCTCGAGGTGCTTGCTTTAATCCATAAAGAGCCTTCTTTAGTTTGTAGACTTTATTTCCTTCTACTTCGAATCCTGGAGGTTGTTCAACGTAGACATCTTCTTTGATTTCTCCATTTAGGAATGCACACTTCACATCCATTTGATAGACCTTGAATTTGTGATGTGCTGCAAAGGCGAGAAATAGTCTGATTGCTTCCAATCGTGCTACTGGAGCAAAAGATTCTTCGAAGTCAATTCCTTCCTGCTGAGTGTAGCCCTTGGCAACGAGTCGAGCTTTGTTTCTGATGACGACTCCCAGGGTATCCATCTTGTTCTTGAATATCCATTTGAGTCCTATGACGTTGACTTCTTGAGGTCTGTCGACTAATTCCCAAACACAATTTCTGAAGAATTCGTTCAGCTCTTCTTGCATGGCATTTGTCCAAGGCACACTCTTCAAAGCTTCGAGAATTGATTGAGGCTCTGGCACTTGACCTCCGTAACACGCCATTAGAGCTGTGTCTTCATCATAGACCGTCAGTTCTAGCTCTACTGAGAGTTGAGCTGTGTCAGCTGCCTCTTGATGATCCGATGAAGCTTGAGCAGCTGAGCTTCTGGTTTTGACTTGGTCAGATGGTTCTCCAATGATTGCTGATGATGGATGATCTTCAATCCATCTTCTCCTCTTACGAATTTCTTCTTCCAATTGATTGATGCTTGACGTGGCTAAATTTCGTCTGACTTGTAGTTGCTCAGGAGTTAAATCTTGAGAGTTTGATTCTCCTTGATTTGGATTTTGAGGTGACTTCTGAAGAGGCTCAGCTGGAGATGGAGCTGGGGACTCAGCTGAGTTTGGATTCCCAGCTGATGATGTTCCCCCTTGATTTGGCGTTGAAGCTTCTTCTTGATTTCCAGCTGGTGGAGCTTCTTGGTTGATTTGAATTTCCTCCTCTGGCTCATTGTCCCAAATTAATGGTTCGGCCAGATTTCTGATTCTATTCTCTTGAGCCCTTGTCTGAATCAATCTTGAAGATTCTCCTTCGCTTCTTCGTTTGATAGAATCTCTATATTCGAAGGAGGATTCGTCAAAGGTAACATGTGGAGTTACTTCGACTATTTGAGTTCTTCTGTTGAAAACTCTGTATGCTTTACTCACAGCGGAGTAACCAAGGAATACTCATCGGTCTGTCTTTTCGTCGAACGTCTTGAGCTGTGTCTTCCCATTATTGAGAATGTGACATTTGGATCCGAATACCTTGAAATATCCAATGTATGGTATTCTGTTGTTCCATAGCTCATACGGTGTCTTTCCTTGCCTTGATGTGAGTAAGGAGCGATTCTGAGTGAAGCAAGCTGTGTTGATTGCTTCAGCCCAGAACTTCTTTGGAATGGCAGAGCTAGCTAGCATTGAGGTAGCTGCTTCCTTGAGAGTTATGTTTCTTCTTTCTGCTACACCATTCTGCTGAGGTGTGCGAGCTGCAGATGTTTGGTGTTGAACTCCGTTCTTCTCGCAAAAATCATAAATAGTTTCATTTAGAAACTCCGTTCCACGATCTGATCTTATTGCCATTATCTTGCACTCCTTCTGTGTTGATAATCTTTCCGGCGGGATAGGCGGCTTAGTTCTCGTTTCGCTCTTACGGTACAAGAATGATACCCATGTGAATCTTGAGAAATCATCCACAACGACCAGCAGTATATTTTCTCGCCATTGAAGCTTTTGGAGTAACCTGGACCAAAAAGATCCATGTGAAGAAGTTGAAGAACTCGATCGGTTAGTGAGCTGGCTTGAGAGAGAATGAAATTCTTGTTTGCTTTCCTAATTGACACGCGCTGCACATATGACTTTTGTCATATACTTGATCTGGAATTCCATTAGCGAGCTGGTTCCTAGCCAGTTTGTTGATTGTCTTGAAGTTGAGATGATTCAGCCGTCTGTGCCACAGCCAGCTGACTTCATTGCTACTTTTTGATACAAGACAAGTCTCAGGAGGTTCTTGTTCCAGTCAGAGAAGTACATATTTCCTTCTCTTTTCCCTCTTAGGAGTATCTGCTTGGTTTCCCTGTGCTTCACTGTGCATCCCTGTGCATCAAACTTGACAGAAAAACCGTTGTCGCAGAATTGGCTAATGGAAAGCAAGTTATGTTGCAATCCTTGTACATAAGAAACATTTGGGATTATAACATTTCTAGTTTTAAATGTACCATAACCTTTGGTTAGGCCTCTGGAGTTGTCACCAAATATTACTTGTGGACCTGTACGCTCAATATACTCCTGGAGTAGATGCTTTAGGTGCGTCATGTGCTTGGAACATCCACTGTCCAAGTACCAAAGCGTTCTCATCGACTCCTCAGAGATGCGTCGATTCCTTGCAACCTAAACAAAAAGTTAAAATTTAGGTACCCAGTTTTAATTGGGTCCTTGCGGGTTAGACATAGATCCTTTGACGACCCAGATCTGCTTGATGACTCGAATTGGGTCATTTGATCTGATAATTCTCCCAGCTGAGTCGATGTACACATTCATTGTGTTCTTCTGTTGTTGCTGGCGGGGTCTTGATCTTCGTGTCTTCTTGTTTTGTTGTCTGGATTTCTTTTGGTTTCCAGCTGTGTGCCTAGCTGAGACGTTCCTTAGTCTCTGCTGTCTCATGTGATACTATGGCTGGAAATGATTTTCCAGCTGATACTCGTATGAGTGGTATCCAGCTGAGTATCTCTGATATCTTGGTTGATATCGATCAACGTCTTTAGTCTTGTGGTATCCGTAAAATCCGGCTGTGGTCTTTGTTGAGGTTGAGCACGTTCTTTGTCCGAGTTGGGCTTGAGGTTGTCGCACAGCTGACCTTCTTGATGTCTGCTGTGTTCTCGACGGAGTTTGAGACTGTCTCACAGCTGTTCTTCTTGACGTCTGTTGTGTTCTCGACGGAGCTTGAGAATGTTTCACAGCTGTTCTTCTTGACGTCTGCTGTGTTCTCAACTGTTGATGCTGAGCTGCTGGGATTGAAGGTTCATTTGCACGTACAAACATAACCTTTGTTCCACTTGTGGAGGCACTGTTTGAGGCATCCTTTGATTCGTTGTATCCCAGTCCCGCTTTGAGTGCTGCTGGACGCTGAGCACTAATGATCTCGTCCATTGTTGACGTGGCTTTGATGAGAGCTACTATCTTTTTAGATAGTACCTCTTCGGTGCTTTTCAGCTCAATGATCTCAGCTGACTTCCTTTCCGATTCAGCTGTGACCTTTTCCACATCTTCCATCAGCTGTTTCTTCTCAGTGTTGAATTTCTTCATCAGCTGATCTTGTTTCACTATTTTGTCTTTTAGTGAAACGACTTCCTGTTGGAGCTGAGTTGTATCAGCTGTGTCTGATACTTTTGTCTTTTCCAGTTCCGCCTTCAGCTCGGCATTCTCACACATAATGACGTCAAGGATCTCTTGAAGCTCCTTGGAATCGTTCATTACTTTCTCTACTAGACTCCAATCAGGTAGTCCAGATTCTGAGTCCTGTGTAGAGTGATCGTGTGATGGTGAGATGTTAGATAGGTTTAGAGTTCGAGACGTTACCTCATCTTCATCGATGCCGTCTGTTTGTCCCATGAAGCATGTATCCCAATCAGGTTCATGATGGGCCATCAGGGCTTCTTCTTCCGAGTCTGAAAATGGCATGTCATCCATTTTCTTGCACTACGATTCTTCATCGGCGATATAAGCTCTCCTTTTGTCTGTCGCCTTAGCTTTTAATTGGTCTTTGTCTTTCTTGGACGGCTTTGGACAATCTTGCTCGGTAGTGTCACGGTTCCTTGCGGTTGAAGCAACCTTCACTGTTCGTTGGTCAGTGACTTCTCATCACCGTCGCGTACTTATCTCTGTAAGTCCTAAAGAACTTCTTGTATTTGCCCTTCTTGGTGTTGAGTCCGTTATAATTTTTCACCATCATGGCAATTTCTTCGAGTAGCTCCTCTTTGCTCATATCCTTTTTGTCCTTCTTCATCTTGGAGGACTCGGTGACTTGACATGAGTGACTTTTCGAGTTGGCTCTAAAAGCTATTTCTTTTGGAGGTAGGGTGAGTTCTCCGTCATTAAATGCCTTGAAGATTCTTCTTGAGTGATCTTCAAGTTGTATTCGTTGGCTTTTAAGAGTGAGAACAACCTTTCGTAGATAGATCACCCAAGTCACTTCGACTTTGGTGAACTACCTTGTAAGTGTTCCATTCAGTGAAAGATTTGAAAGAACCTTTAGATTCTTTTCCCGCCGGGTATACTTCGATTCGATTGTCTCTATCTCAATGACTATGTTTGAGAACCTTAGCTCCATCGCTTCGATGGACTCGTTGGCTACCGCTTGAAGTTGTCGAATTTTTGGCAAGCTATTGTGAATTTGTTTTCTTTGATTTCTTCGGATCCTTCACATAGCTTGGCAAGTATTTCCCACATCTCTTTGGGCACATCTCGCACTTGATGATCTTACTCGGGTAGGCGTTTGAGACCGTTGATGAGATGGTGTTTCTTGCGAAGCCGTCCGGACCCGGCTTGCTTTCGTTCTTCCGACGAGTAATCCTTCTTTGGCTTGAGAATTGGCCGGTATTCGGTTGTCCTCCATCATGAGCAGTACGAGTTCATTTCTTTGTTTATAGATAAGGATGGGTCCGTACGTGATGACGTCCCACATCATGTCGTGATGTGCACAAAGAAAGCTTTTCAATGCGAATTTCCAGATTGCATAGTCGTCTACCGAGAAGGTGGGGAGATTCTGTTAAGATAAGAATCCATAGACATGTGCGGTATGTAATAAGATGAGTTTTTACGAAAAACGGATCCGTTCGATTGACCATCGACACGAGTGTCAAGAGAGATCTCTTGATACGAAACGGTGGTCTTTTGAACCACCGCTCCGATACCAATTGATGGTCCACCGAAGTGGGTACTTGGTGTAGAGGGGGTGAATACACCAAGTAGATTTTTCGAAACTTTTTCAAGTTAAAACACGAGTTGGTGAGCTCGGTTATTGATCCAATTTGGGAGGGTCGGCTGGGTAAATAACTCGGTTGCGGTGCGGAAAGTGGTGGTTTGAAAACTTAGCTCGATTACTTAGAAAAACTCGGTTTGAAAATATTAACTTAACGTTTTCGGCTTAGTCGGGTTGTGCAACTTTTCGAGAGACACATTTGTCTTTGGAGAGCATTTGTGTGTGCGATTTTGAACAAGTATGCAATGATATGAAGGAGTTAGTACACGGCTGAATATAAAGCAATAGTAAAGAGAGAGAGTTAGAAGCACGCGAGTTTTTACGTGGTTCGGAGTAACACCTCCTACGTCCACGACCGAGTTCATCGGTAATCCACTACCACTTGGTTTCCAAGTACCAAGCAACTTCACAACTCTAACCCGAGCCGTGTTCCAACGGTTGCGGGGCACCGTCAAGCCTATACACCTTCGGTTCCGGGTGCGAAGAACCTAACCACTCGAATTACGCGCTTCGAGCAAGCGTACCTTTACCTAACCTTTGCGGGTTTGGGTTTGGGTATGGGGTTCCAACTATGAACGAGTTCTTACAATTAAGAACTTCGAGAATGATGAACTCGTTCGAAATCTAGGCTTTAGATATACAATGAGTTTGGCCTAGGGAACGGACGAAAAACTAAGCAGTTTCTTAACTAGAAACACTTTAAGATAAAGTGTTCTTTGATCTATGTAGAACCGCTTGAGAGCTTTTGAAAGAATAAAGATTTCGCATAATGAAAGCTTGTAGAGAGTTTTTCGTATGCGATCACGAGGTTGAAGACGGGTTTATATAGGTAGAGATTCAAGACTAGCCGTTGGAGGAGCCGTTTGAATCTTACCTACTCTTCTTAAATACAAGATCCGCCGTTGGGCGTATACGTACTGTCTTCATTTGTGTCACATCCTAGGTTAGGATGCCGATGCGGCAATCCCTCATTGGTCGAGGTAGGTTGACTTCCTCTCGATTCCGGATCTTCGCCTTTAGAGCCGGCTTTTGAATTCAGCCGGACCGTCTTGAAGTGGAGTTTTCGGAGATAGTTCCTTTGTTCTGTCTGTTGGACATTGTGTTTTGAACTCGGCTCGAATTCTCTTCGGCTTGATCGAGCTCTGCCGGATCACTCAGTGAAGGTTGACGCTTCTTTCTTTTGCTAGTGAGTGAAGACACTGTTGGGTCGGCTCTTGTCTTCCGCTAGGCCGACTCTGTAGACACGGTAGGTTATTCTTGTCTTCGTGACTCTGTAGACACGGTGGTCATTCTTGTCTTCCGCTTCCTTAACCTGTAAACCTAGAACATCTAAGGCTCAAACAGGCGAGCTGGAAAACACTATTTAGGTTGACGCGATCATCTATTCGGTTGGAGAATCAGTTGGGTTTTGGTATCAAATCGAAACCTTATAATTTTCCCAACACAACTAATGCAACACATGAGTAAATGTGTGTCATGTAATATCTTTTCCTCTATCGAGTTTTTTTTCTCACAGGATTTTTCTGAAGAGGTTTTTAACGAGGCATACACATCACAACAATAATGTCAAATGTGAAGTGTTATACTTGTATCATTGTTTCAACGGAGACTCGCTCAAGTGATAATTTGGCGGGCTTATTCACAAAGACATTGCGGACGCCGACACTAAGAAAGTTGGTACACAAGATCGGCATGCAACAACTCAAAGACTACAATGATCAAGTTCAAGAAGAGCAGTTGTACTCTTTTTCCTTCGATCAGGTTTTGTCCCACTGGGTTTTCCTGGCAAGGTTTTAATGAGGCAACATTTGTTTTATGGATGGTCACTCAAGGGGGAGTGTTGTAAATATATCTTTAATTGTATAGATATATATCATATGAGTGTTGACCAAGTCATCCACCCTAAAACCCTAGCTCTGTATCATTATAAATAGAGGCATTTGGTCCTCATGTTGTACATATCTTCTACACACTTTCAAGACACTTTCAATACATCTGAATGTACAGAATTCTTATTCTCTACTATATTCTCTCTTCTCTCTCTAGTTTATAACAAATATTTTTTTTCGGCATCAAATCAAGCACCCTTCAAAACAAAGCCACGAGCAGTCTTACTATTAAATCCCATACTTCTATTTTTTTTTCTGATGATTACATGTTACATTATCAATCACAAATTTCATAATATTGCAATTAATTTTATATAAATAAAAATACAATCACAATTTTAATAAGCTAATATAAACTAGACGCACACTCATACAAAATAGGGAAGACGACCACACTTTAATGAGACTTGAACCATAAACATGTTGCTTAAAGAGTCTTATGGGCCTCAGTTTTACCACTTGGCTAGGCTTCATCGATTCCACCTTCTATTTTTGTCAGGAGGCATCTTATATATTCCTTTACCCCAAACTAACGTGCTGTACATCGAAAATTGACGAGATTCATTATTTAATAATATTATTAAAATTATTAGATACAATATGCTTGATAGTTATATATAACTTTTTTTGGAGGCGAAAATTTTTAGTTTATAATTAAATTTTAAAAAAATTGTTAGTATCTTTTATTATTTGATCAAAATAATGAGTTTAGAGTTCAATTATCTTGAATCTTGGACGGCGGCAGAAGCAGGCGAGTCTAGTGAATTGGGTTGGAGGAGTAATATTTAATTAAGGTTAGCATATTGATATACTCCCTCCGTCCCAAAAAAATATAGTCTAAATTCAAAAATATGATCCAAATACTCTCTCCGTCCCCTAAAAATATGGTCCAAATTCAAAAATATGATCCAAATTTAATTAACAAAATATTAATTGGACGGGGACTGACGGAATAGTTTTAATCCGATCCAACATAGAAATTTCCGAAACAGCAAACCAAAATTAGTTGCCGAAGATTTAAGATTTCAGTCTTCTCTTTCGGTCTAAAATTCTTCTTCTCGCCGATTAATCCGTCGATATCCTATCTTTCTGCTATAAACTCGACGTTCTTCCTTCCCACGACTGTCTGAAATTGCATACGGAAATGGGAGGTAATATTCTACTGTCACGGAAATTGTGAATCTCTGGTCGATATGTGTTGTTGAATTGTGGGTTAAACGCGCAGGTGAAGAAGTGGGCTGCTCAAGTTCAAACCTTTGGTTAGCTCAAAACCCCAGCAAAAGATGGGCTGAACTATTCTTTCTGATCTACACACCTTTTTGGCTCACTCTCTGTCTTGGCATTGTTGTTCCCTACAAACTTTACGAGGTATTTCACACTCATACTTTTAATCTCTGTCTTTTCTCGTTCACATGCAAGTTATTTCTTTTCTTGATTCATTTAGTAAACAAGTTTGTCAGCACCGTAATGTGACGTTCTATCGGAGGGAAAAAAGGGAAATTTCTTAATCCGTATATTTTCACATGAGTTGATTTGAAACATGGTTTTGAATTTTGAATTAACTTTAAAAACGTAATGGAGATGGAAGTAGGAGATTTTATGGTGCTGAAGAATAATTTGGTAATTGCTTTAAAAGCTTAATAACATGAATAGAGAGATGGAACATCCTAGTTTTCGGAAAATTTGAAGTATGAATTGATGGGGAAAGATTGCAAAATCTAGTATTAGCTTTAATGTTCAGTACAACATATTTGGAAGTTATCTTAGTTTGAAATCCATGGGATAACTGGATGCATCGAAATCGGATTTATTTCCATTGGTAGTTTACTAGAAGTTATGCAGATTACTCTCCGTCTCTCTCAAGGAATATTTATGGTGACATAAGTTGTCATTTGCTATCCATAGTTGCATGACTTAAGCTTAAAGTCGGTTAATTCTCTCTACCATTTTTTATGTACAATGATGGTTGTGTTTGAATCCATGATTATGCACGTATTGGAAGTGTACTTAAATACTGGAACAAAAGTATTGATAATTGAGTTGGAGTATGGGACACAGCAATTGCCTTTATTGCTTGTTCAACCATTTTCTCAGATGATTATTGTTGAATGACTATTATCATCTCAAAGATCAAGCTGCTATTAAGGATAACCTATTAAATTCATAATAATTTCAATGCACACCCTTACACTCTAGCTATAACCATTTTGCATGACCACCCCATGTAATTATTAGTGATGACGATCATTTAATATCTTTTAACTATAACAACTATCCCTTTTCTTCGCTGTGCTTGTAGATGAACATGATGCTATTTAGTCTTTTTCCTGTTGTTAAATTTATGAGATTGTTGGCTAGAACTATCTTAAACTTTATAATTCTTTTACCAGAATTTCACAGAGTGGGAGTACCTGTTTCGGGGACTTGTTTCAGCTCTGCCTGCTTTCTTAATACCTATGATTTTTGTTGGAAAGGTAAGTTTTAGGTTTCGCTTTCTTGTGGTGAATAAATTCATTTTAGATAGAAAAGTTGGTGATAAACTACGATAATGGAATTGCATAGGATGCTATAAAGGTCAGTTTTGTTGGTCTGCTGGCAGACAAATGTAAATTGGAATCTTGTATTGAGTCATTTCTTGCTAGTTGCTATTATGAGTCATGTCTTTCTTTCCCCTGGATGATGCAAATTGAAAAGTCATGATTAGAAACTTAGCTGTTAATAAGTATTAACTTGCGATATATGTTTTATGGTAATTATAGAAATCATGTGAATAAGGATATAGGCTTTAACATTTTTAAGCTGACATTGTAAATTTGTGTAACATTTATTCCTCTTAAACTTTTTCAGGCAGATAGCAGCTTGTGTTGGAAAGATCGTTATTGGGTGAAAGTAAGTATAACTTGCTGCTAAACTAATTGATCATTTATGATTAGTCATCTTTGTCATATGCTTTCAATTGTTTCTGTGAAATTCCATATCGAGCAAGGTAATAGGAACTCTGGTCACTTGCATGACATATAAAATGCCCTTGTCAGATGAAATCACATGAGATGCTTGTTTCTGAGTTTGTCAAGAAAGCATTTTGTAACGTCACGGGATCGCCAAAGGCCTGATCCTTCACTGGCTTTCTTAAGAATAATTGCTGCTCTTGCTAAAGAAGTGAGATGATTCTGGGTGATGGAAAATTACAGATAACTCCTTTATGCTGAGCAGAATAATTTATCAGATTGTGCCAAAACAAGTCCTGTCTCATTTGTTTAGCATGGAAATTAACGTGTAAACTCTTTTTTCTCGTTCAATATGCTTCACAACAAATGATGTTAATGGTTCAGACTTAGCTTTTTCTTGTCCACTACTGGTGTACATCCATTAATAACTTTTAGATAAAGTTTCTTCTGCTAGTTGTTTTATCATGTATCTTGTTGTAACTAGAAATTGCTCTTCTGCCAGGCTAATCTCTGGATCATATGCTTTAGTTATGTTGGAAATTACTTTTGGACCCACTATTTTTTCACAGTATTGGGTGCCTCGTATACATTCCCGTCGTGGAGGATGAATAATGTGAGCACGAAAATCATATTTGTTTACATCCATTTTACTCTTTTAGTGATTCATAATCGTTGAAAGTGACCGTGATAACCTTTTTGCAGGTACCGCATACAACTTTCCTTCTTACGCATGTCTGCTTCTTGTTTTATCAAATATGACACTTCGCAGAATTCAGCATTCTATTGCTCACTTGCCAGAAAAAACACAGTGGCTCTTCAAAGGCGCCTGGATTTTAGCTCTTTCATATTTTGTAGCATATCTGGAGACTATAGCCATTTCCAATGTAAGTAAAAGGGTAGCTATAAAGACACACCCAAACACACACTCAATTTTTGGGGCTTAATCTTTATGTATGCCTTTTGTATATTAAAATTCTCTATTAATCTTCTGTCTTGATGATGTGCAGTTCCCCTATTATGAATTTGTAGACCGAGCTTCCATGTACAAAGTTGGCTGCTTGTTTTATGCAATTTATTTCTTTGTTAGTTCCTTAGGTGCTGCAATGCTAGTCACCATTATACTCGACTTATGGCGAATTTTCCTCGGTCCAATTGTGTTGATTCCGGAATCAAAACAATGCCATCAACCGGGGCTTCCATGGTTTCCCTTAAGCACGTAAGCCTTGTTCGTGACGAGCACGTCAGCAACAAGTGCTCATGTTGGGCATCAGATTAAAACTTGGAGAGATTTTAGTGCTGTTTTTTTGCTGCAAGTTTTTACTGATGTCAGTATCAAAAATTTTCGAACTGGCTAACATGACTTCATATTACACAAAAACAATCAAATTTTTAACATAATCTACATTTGTCAGTTTGTCATGGAAGAAACCGTTAGTATCATCTGACTCAAGCTCATTGATTGGAACAACAAGCGTGACATTTCTTTTAATTAAACCTTATTGCTAATACTGAAACGGGAGCCTGGATGCTACCCACCCCTGCATTACAACCAGGCCATGGATGTCATACACGTGGATATTCTTTTTCTTTTGGCTTTATTTTTACTTTCAAATGTTTTTGTATTATTTTATCATTTAAAATCCAACTGTGGTAGAGTTAGAGATTTGCGTGTATAGCGCGTGCGTGGGTGCGTTTATTTCTTTGTTTTGACATAATCTTTTTATTTTCTTTTTTCATTTTCTTTCTTTCTCTCTCTATCTGGGTTCTAAATCTTGCAGAAACCCAAGATCCAAAATTACATCTCTCCCTCAACGTCCGGTTGGTGCCGCGTTTCCCTCCCGACGGTAGCAACCAAGCCAGTCGCCATCGGTTGAAGTTTAAAAAATAAAAACTCAAAACTTGCTTTGCCTGGCATCTTGCAGAAACAAGCTTTCTTCCCTATTCTGGAATCTGCAGAAACAAGCCCCTTCCTCACCGTCTCCCTCCATCTTGCTCCTCGCCGCCCCCTCGCTAAAACTCGCCACAATCCATGTCTCATTCCCCCACACGCCTCCTCCTGAAATTTTATTATTCTGGACCAATATAATCGATGTCAAAATTTGGGGGAAGGAGCGGTGGAATTGGGTTGGTGGGGAGGGTTTTGCCACCAATTCTTTTTCCTTATCTTTTCATTCTTTTATTCTTTTAACATAATTCACATAAAAGATAACAATTTTTAAGTTATTAGAATAAAATATTATATCTATATATATTATTAAAATGATTGCGAATTCGAGCCGTTTCCTTAATTCAAGATCTTACGTGGTGCTGTCTCTATTCGATATTTCTATTTATCTTAAATTCTCATTTTAAATGATTTTTATTCATATATTTTGTATAAAATATTTATTATTCTCAAAATTTCCATAAATATACATGAATTAAAATCTACCGAAAATATGATTTGAGATTATAAATATATGGAATTAAAATCTCTCCTTAATTGAATAATGTCCTTCTTCGTGTTATATAAAAATACTTTAATTTCATCCTATATTTTGAATAAATTTCATTTATATACAATTCAATAAACTATAACTTAAATTAAATAATTAACTATGTTGACGGTGAAGTATATATATGTGTGTGTCGTATTCATTTATGATAATAGATATTTGTATGATATTAATAATATATTAGAGAAATTTCAGATTGGACAACCTATATAAAATACTCACAATTCATGTGTATTTTTCCATTCCACAATTATTTTGCACAACCAATATAATTGACAAATTAATTTGTTGGACAAATAAATAGTTTTATTTATTTTTATAATTTTAATTTGATCAATTATTAACTTGTCAATATTAATTTGTTTAATTTAACAAATTTTTAAATTGACGTAAATAAAAGAAAAATCTCAAAAATTTGTATTCTCAATTATAATTCTTGGATTTGTATATATATACATGTAGGGATAATTCTCGAAATTTAACAATGTGACTGTAACACCATGTTTTTAACTTATCTAAAATGTTACAATATAGCTTATAATATAAATTGTTAACGGAACTTATAGCAATAATATATATCGAAATACCTCAACATTAATAATTATTATTCTTTTGTCAAAAATCGAAACTACGCTAAGTTTTGAACTTAATTGTACAACTAAATTTCTAAAGCAACTTGCCAAGCACTAAGTGATTTAAGAAAAATCAAGAATTACGTAACCACTTACCAAATTAATATACTATTTTTTTTAAAGAAAATAAAACTATATTTTATTAGTCTCACATACCAACTGGTTTTAATAAAGTGCATGAAGAAGAGATCAAATTCATGCAAATATATGCGTAAACAACCTTAAATCAAAGGTTTTGCTTACATACGATAAATAAATAATCTGTTTGCTAGTATAAAAGATAAATATATTTTCAATCAAGATAAATATATTTGATTAAATAGTAATTTTATAACTTTTCATCCCAAAATCGTAAAATAATACCCACTAATTATCCAAATCCATTTAATTTATAAAATATTTAAATTTATAATCAAGAATTCAAATTCCAATTGTATCAATCGAACTATAGGGGACTCAATTAGTAATAAATCAAGCTTCTGATTTAATGAATCGGACTAAAGGGTACTAAGTTAGTAACAAATCGAGCTTTGATTGTATCAATCGTACTACATGGGACTTAGTTATTGACAAATCGAGCTTCAATAACATAAATCAGACTAAAGAGAACTCAATTAGTAACAAATCGACCTCTGATTGCATTAATGGTGCTAAAGGGGATTCACATAGTAACAAATTGAATTCAATTGCATGAATCGGAATAAAGAAGGCTCGATTACTGATAAATCGAGCTCTGATTTCATCAATCAGACAAAAAAAAATCAATTAGTGACAAATCAAAATCTGATAACACTAACATATTTAATATTATTACACAAATTATCTCTACTAATTGAATAAATAATGTTTCCATTAAAATTATATTTATACATGGAAATACTTAAATAATACAATGAAAAAAATATAATTGAATTTTCCCTTTGTATGAAATATGTATGGTACACCGTACATGACAAACATCAAAATATAATTAAAAAAAATTAATACCATATTTATTGTCGTATTCCTAAAAATGTAATAAGTGTAAAATTAATAATTAAATATAAATAATATTATAGAGTAATGGCTTTTTTGGATTGCATAAATAAATAAATACTATTAATATAATACAAAAATAATATTTTGTTTAGGCCAAATACAAAGTTTTTCCATATAATTGATAATTTTCATTATTCACTTTTATTTGGTGTGGAATGTGTCAAATTGCTTCAGCCAAATAAATATTTTTTTTTCATATTATTGAATATGTTTACATGAACACTTATATTTGACGTGGAATTGACAATTGTTATAGCTGCACTGTAAATGTTAATATTTCTAAATTGAGTTTTGAATTCAAAATGGGCATAATAATTTTTTTACTTCTTTTTTGCCTTTGCCCCAACTATTGTCCTAAATCCTATCTATTTTATTTCTCCCTCACTTTTTTTCCCCTCCAAAAATGGCCGAAATTTATTTATAAAATTATTACATATTTATTTTAGAAAAAAAAAATTTATGTCAATTAATATATATAATGCTATTAAAATTATATTAAATCGATTTCATAATATTCCTACCATTATAAATAATTAAAAAAATATAATACATTTTATATTTAATTATAGATTTAATATAGCAACATATATTTTTGCTAATTAACATTTATAAAGCAAATGAAATTTCATTAATTCAATTTCATAATATTCCGACTACAAGTTGAATATTAAGGAAAATAAATTAAATTAAATCAAATAATTTTTTCTCAATTAATATATAAACGCAATTTTAAAGTAGATTAATTTGGTTTCAAAGTATAGAATTTAAATAATTAAAATCAATTAAATTTAATTTAATTTCGATTACTATAATGCATTTAAAATTTAAAAAATAATATTCCTTGGAAATACTATACAAATTATTTCCCTCCCATGTATTAGTTCCTAAATTAGTGGGATTATATTAGGATTATATTTCCCTCCACAAATCACAAAATAATTCCGAAAATAAACTAAAATTCGAAATATGAATTAATTTTGAAGAATCCCTAAATTAGTGAAAATTAGATATAATAATGGAAACAAAATCAATAATTAATTATGGATAAAAGTCCATCACAAAATAATTCCAAAAATTAATTAATTTTGAAGAATCCATATTTTCCTCCCACGAATTAGTTCCTAAATATGTGGAATTATATTAGGATTATATTTCCCTCCACAAATCACGATCATATCCTAAATTACTGGGATAATACACGATTTGATTATTTTAGGATTATATTTCTCCACAAATCACGATACTATCTTAAATTAGTGTAAATTTATTTGTTTTGAAAGATATGTAGCAGGTTGTCACTTACCTCAGTGACACAATACTTTAATTACAACATATACGTCTCAAGTTCGACTCTTACTAGGCGCAAGAAGCTGTAAATTTTTTTTGGGTGTCTTTTTTTTGTACAAATTGGACCAGTATAGTGGAAATTAATCGTAATTCGATCATTTTTATTAACAATTACAGTAGACAATGTTCAAATCAACATAATCCGAATTAATTTACACAAATTGAACTACTATAGTGGAAATTTTTTGTAATTCAATTTTTTATTAACAATTACACTAGACCATGATCAAATCAACATAATCTGAATTAATTTTCATGAATTGGACTAGTATAGTGAAAAATAATCGTAATTCGATCATTTTTATTAACAATTACAGTAGACTATGTTCAAATCAACATAATCCGAATTAATTTACATAAATTGGACTACTATAGTAGAAATTATTCGTAATTCGATTTTTTATTAACAATTACACTAGACCATGATCAAATCAACACAATCCGAATTAATTTCCATGAATTGGACTACTATAGTGGAAATTAATCGTAATTCGATTTTTTTTATTAACAATTACACTGGACTATTATCTCTTGACTCGCCTCAAGTTCTATCTAACACTAATAACGTTCATATTTAACCAAATTGGCCACCATCAAGTTACATCGAACATTACTAATGTTCCATTTTGATCAAATTGAATCGCCTCAACTTCTATCAACACTACAAAGTACCACATTTGACCAAATTGACTACCCTCAATTAGGCTCGAACACTACTAACATTCAATTTTGACCAAATTAACTATAGTTAAATTGACCAGAACTCGAATTAAATTTCTTCATATTGGATTATAGTAGTGTGAAATTAATCATAATATTAATTTTTTTATTAACAATTACATTACATCATGTGCAATTCAACATAATTTGAACTAATAGATAAAAGTTGAACTATAATAGGGTTATATTAAGCCAAAGTAATAAAAGTAATACAATGTAGGGTTTCAATATATATGAAGAAACTGTAATGTAAGGTTTGGACGATATTAATTGAAAAATAAAAGATATGAAATTAAATTTTAAAAGAGATACAAAAATAAAAGATATGAAATTAATAAATTCAAACTTTCCACCGATATGCAAAACCCAAATTTGGTGGAAATTAGGTATAATAATGGAAACAAATCAATAATTAATTATGGATGAAAATCAATCACAAAATAATACTGAAAATAAAATAAAAATCGAAATATGAATTAATTTTGAAGAATCCCTAAATTAGTGGAAATTAGATATCTATTACTAATACGAAAATAAAGTTGCCCCATCCACGGTACTCCGTTCAGATTTTCCTTTATTCTGGTAATTTGTTTAATTTTAATTCATATATATTCTAATTTTTATTAATTTCATATTCTTGAAATATCACATGTTTATCTATTAATCACATCTCATATTTATCCTTCCCTCTATTTAATTAATTTCTTCTATTATACATATTAAAATAATAACAATTTCGGAATGCATTCTTATAAATCCTTATTTTATTCATTCTTAATTCATATATAATAATCTATAGAAAATTTGGAAATGAAAATCCCTATGAAGACTAAATAAATATATTTAATCAATATGTCCTTTTCATTTTTCATTCATGTTTTTCTAAAAACTTCGATTAGTGCTTTCTAGAAAATATATACATTGTATCAAATGTGGGATAGGTAGCTAAAGAAAAGAAAATTTTGAAGATGTAAACATATTTTTTCCGCGTTTTGGCAAAGATTAGAGATGTCGATTTAACATGAACTAACGAGACGGTTCAAATATACTTAAAAAGAAGGATTTTTACTTAATTAATATTAAATTATTTAGTTTTTTATCGAGTACTTTAGCATAAACCAACGAGACAGTTCAAATAACATAGAAAGAAGAATTTTTACTAATTTTAATTAATATTACTTTGAAGATGTAAATATTTTTTTTCGCATTTTGGCAAAGATTAGAGATATCGATTTAGCATGAACCAATGAGACGGTTCAAATATAATTAAAAAGAAGAATTTTTATAAATTTTAATTAATATTAACTTTGTTTAGATTTTTATCGAGTAATTTAGCATAAACCAACGAGATGGTTCAAATAACATAAAAAGAAGGATTTTTACTAATTTTAATTAATTTTACTTGGAGTGTTCATATTTTTATCGAGTATTACTCAACGGATTTGATACGAGTATGTACAGTAAAGTCACTATTTTAACCGAGATTAGGACGAACATGTAGAAAAATTCTAAACAAATTTAGATTTAGAAAATACATAATGAATGAGTATACCCGATCCATTGTCATTCCTAATAATAAATTTAAATACATGAAATAAAATTAATTTTCTAAGTTTGATTAATAATTAACGCCAACAATATCACAACTTTTAAATAAGATATAAAATTATTTTTAAAATGTATACACGTAAATTAAAACATAAAGTTATTTCCCGTCGAGTTTCAACCGGTTACTTACTAGTAATAATGGAAACAAAATCAATAATTAATTATGAATAAAAATCAATCACAAAAGAATTCCGAAAATAAACTCAAATTCTAATTTTGAAATTTGAAATTCAAAATTTGAATTAATTTCCTAGATTACAGCGGTAAAGGGTAAATTAGACAATCAATAATATAGCTTAATTTTTGGATTTAATTAAATTAATTAACATGTCAAAATATTTACAAAAATGCCATGGGTGGCCAACCACCTAGTGTCCAAAAATCTTTTCCCATATATATATATTGCATTATCTTAATTAGTAGTATTCATCTATAGTTCGATTTATATAAACTTAAAAATTTATTTATTTTAATATAGAAGTTTATATTTTATTCATGATGTATGTTAATATCTGATTTAAAGATAACCACAAGATTTCATTATGAGATGTGATATTAAAAGATGTAGGATTCCAAATTAAAGAATAAATCAAAATTAGAATATAAATTTCTTGAATATTAAATAAATAAAAAATAGAATATGTTCCCTCCCTGCCGTATTCCTTTTTAATTTGTCCCACCTAAGTGTCTTATTTTCATTTATGCAAACTATCTTCTCTCACAAAAAAGTGTGGGCTCCACCACTTTTATCGTTTTACCCTTTAAATCACTATTCTTCTTAATTCTCGTGCCGAAAAGAAATGAGACACTTATTGTGGACTGGGGGAGTATGAATTAAGGATGCACATAATAAGATCATTTAAGATAAATAAATAGGATATAGGATACATGTAAAACCATATATGATCTTGAATTAATGAGGTACTCCAAACCCGTATAATACTCCATCCGTTCCACTCAATATATCTCAATTACTTTAAATGGATGTTCTACTCAATATGCCACATACCTAATATGGAAAGAATCAATATTTCAAAAGTTGTGAGACCTACTCAATTTCTATCCTTTTAATATTTTTCTTAATCTCTGTGCTGAATAGTAATGAGATATAATGAGTGTGACAGATGGAATAATAGATAAATAATAGTTTTAATTAAAATGACAACAAATTTTTTTAAAATAATACAAATATTTTTTCCTAAGTAGTATGAAATTGATATGGTACATGACTAACATTAAAATATAAAAATAGAATTAATATAACATTTATTATCGTACTCCTAGAGATGTAAAAATATAAATTACAAAATTAATAATTAAATATAAGTAATGCATGATATTGACTGATGAGATATTTGGGCATTAAATAAGGTAATATAATTATAATAATAATTTAAGTCAAAAGGAATAGTAGAGGCCGGAGAAACGAGCCCACCATGGTAAAGTTTGCAAAATTTTAGTGTATTTTGCAATTATTTCAAAAGCTGAATATATGAGGTGCCACATGTCTGGTCAGCAGATTAGGTAAATGGTTGCAATAGAAGAGGTGTAGCATCCCGCAAAATCCGAGCTAGAAAAAAATCCGAATAAATTAAAAAAAAATTTGGATTTATTACGATTGGTCCTTATTCCCGAATGTTTTAAAAGAAAATATTATCTCTTAAAAGAGAAGATGAAGACTTTATCTATAAAAGAGATTGTACTTAAAAATAAAATCCAAATACGATTTCAAACAAAATTCACTTCTCGTATTTTCAAACGAGCACGAGCATAGCATTTTAATTGTGATATCACGTTTCGCACGTTGCATTTTTGTCTTTTTAAGATATGATGAACCGGTGTGTTATTTAATTGATATTATATGACTATGTGCTTAGAGCTAGTTAAGAAAGCTCGATTATATGAAATAAAATATGTGACACCATGCTATGTGCTATGAATGAATTTAATTAGAATAATCATGATATATGATTGTCTAAGTGATTATATGGTTTATTCTTTGAGAAATTAATTAGAAATTATTTGATAGAATTGCACCGGGCTAAATATATATGCATCGGACTAATTAACGTATCGCGATACATTATTCGGAATACAATAAAGGTGCTCGTGTGTGTGTGGAATGTGTGTGTATATATATATATAGGGAGGTTTTAGTGTTATCCTGTTATATGGAAAATATAATTCCAATATCCCACAAGATATTATGTGGGACCATTAGATGAGACAAGAAAAATAAATAGCAGTTTTAATTGAAGAATTGAGAGAGAGATAGAGAGAAGGAGAGACGTGTGGGGAAAGAGAGAGAAGAATCCCAAGTTATATCTGCAAACCCCTCCCCAATGAAAATTACGCAGAGAATAATTATTCTTCTGCAACCCTTTTCTACTTCTACACACTTCCTTCTCCTTCATAAATCAAGCTACCCTCATCATCCTCTCCCTCAATCACCTTTCTGCAAACTCTTTCCCCAAAGTAACAAGAGTTTCCACCACCCCTAAAACCGCCGCCTCCGCCACCATCTACTGTTGCCGCCGGCCCATCGAGAAGGGAGAAAGGATAGCGAACGAAGGGCAGAGTGGGAGACGAGAGAGAGGGCAACGGTTGTGTGAAATCGAGAGGAAGGAGGATAGACTAGGTATATTGTTTCACCATCATCTTCAGGTTTCTTTTCTTCTCTCGAATTTAGAAGCATGTTAGGAAGGGAATAAGTTCAATATTTGTTAAGTATGAAATATGTGACTTGAGTGTGGCTTTTCGGTCCCCTCACGGTTTGGTTGGATGATGATGTTTAATGATCTTTACGTGTGTATTCTCGATTTTACGGAGTATGTATTAGTTGTTGTGTGCGTACTCGTTTTTGTGATATATCTTGAGTAGAAGTCGCACTAGGGCCTGTCCTTTCGTGTCAATAAAACATGAGAATCGATATATGAAGTTATCTAGGACTTTAAGATGTTATATATGATGGTTGGATTGAGTTTCATAATGCTTTGCTGTGAAAAATATTCAAACCTTAATCTGCTCGAATCTGATATGCTGAGTTCGATAGGCTAGGAGTCGAGTTTTGTTCCCATCTTTTACTATGTTGTGTATTCACATGTTATGAAGAACATATCCGAAAACCAGCCCCATTCATTGAGTAGAACTCGAGTTATGATTTAATTTCTAAATCTGCTGTCATGAAACCTTTGATTCTGTGCAGAAAAATGATTTGGGTTGTAGCCCATTTTTCTCCTTGTAGTTGTAAGTTTTGCTTCTTAGAAACTAAAATTAGACACCCTAGGTTTTCTCTATTGATAAAGAAAACCATTTTTGGTCGAACGGGTGAGTCATAGCGCTCGTTGCAAGTTGACCGTTTTCTTAAACGCCACAAAACATTGCAGATTACTTGCCCTATGATTACGAGTGAAAGCGTGCTAAGTTTTGAGGCTCGATGACTTGTGATATATAATGTTTGAGTTCTATCTTCTTTTTCTATGGTTGAATCTCTAGATTTCTTCTAGGATTATGTTATATGATGAAGAATACGTTCTAAGCTTGAGGAATGTGGAAATATATGTATTTTTATGAATTAAAATGAAGATCTATGACTATATATGTGTTCTTGAGAATCTATGAGTTTTTCTTGAAGTTTTGAAGCAAGAGTGTGAAAGATCTTGATTCGTATGAATGATACACATGCTATATGTATTATATGTTTAGATCAATGATGTATATGAAGGATTTATGAAGCATTTGGTTCGAATAGATGAAGGGTATAAAAAGCCCTAATTTCCAGTATGTCTATTTGTGATTTTTCGAACCAAAGAAGCCAATCAAAACTACATCCTATGAATTCCAAATGTCATGAAATTTTAATATGTTGTACCTATATATGTTTTCTATAACATATCCAAACATCAGCGTTTTTCTTCGAGCAAATTATCCTAGACAAAACAATCTGTCCACTACCCTGTTTTCAGGAACCCTAATCTGCCCAGTTTCAAAGATTAGTGTATAACTCTTTGGTTATTCAGATCCAGCGAATATAGCCTTCTTAAGAAATGTAGTAGACATCCTAAGATTTCAATAGACATAAAGAACTTGATTTTTGGACTTGTGGTTTGTCCTCTATGAATTTATTTGTATACCCCTTATGCAAAGAACTTCCAGAAATTGAGCAGAATATGTTATGCCCTTTTTGCTCGAATTTGACGAACTTATGATTGATAAAAATGTATTTTAACACTTTAATATGTTAATATGGTCAGTTAAGATGTTTGTATTAAAAGGGCAAATCTATCAAAGATCGTTTGCTATTTTTCTTTTAATTAAAGAAATTATTGTCCAAGTAATGATTTATGGGAAAATGCTTAATTGATTTTAAAACCTTAAATCAATTTATATGAATTAAAATAAATATTTAATATATTTTTTTTAATTAATTAAAAGAGTTATTTAATTAATTAAAATATATGGGCTTATATGATTGATTGGACCTTAGTGCCATTTATGTTGGGCCATGTATAAATGTTTGGACATTATTATGGGTTTTAGTGCCATATGTGGTTTATGCGGACTTTATAGTTCAAGTATGAAGTATATGATCGATTTATTAATAAATCGGATTAAATGTAATTATTTACTTAAATAATTAAGCTTATGATCCGGGTTGTTATATGATTATATGATGTTAATATGTGCATTGGTATGTCATATGTGAATTAAAATATCACAATCATGTTCATGCATTTCATGTCACGACACGATTTTAAATTAAGTTTGAATAACGTTAAGAATGCATGTTTCCAATGAAGGATCCCCGATCTAATTCTTCAATGATGTAAACCTAAAGGAAATGCCTTGTTGAAATTTAAACTCTAAATGATAAAGCCCGGAAATAGGTTGAGCTTTAGGTTAATTAAAAGACAATTAACCCCTTTATGACTTTAATCCTAAGTATCTAGATTGTCTTGTAGGAGACATCGAGTTAGGGATACTGGAGGATACTTTTACATCAAGGACAAAATGTGGGTTATCCTATTTTCAAGTGTGGGTTAGATTCCCACGAGGTAATATTTCGGGTTATTAAGCCCAAAAGCTTTTTAAATTGATATGCATGCTAAATGTTTTCGTCTCAATTACTTGTGGTTACTTGAGAAACGATATCCTCGTTTTCTCTTGGCATTTATGTGCCAAATAATGCAACGACGATCGGCCTTGAGCTTCGTACAAGCCAAGGTAGTGTACACAGTAAACTGGACATGGGAGGGACTGAAAGACGTTTCCCCTATCTCAGTAAAGGACGGTTCAATTGAGTGGGAGTGGCTCCCCACTAATTGTTCCGGGTTTGGTAACACAAGAATGAGAGTTATGAATTGGTGCACCTATATTTTGAGCTTAGGCTCATGTTAAATGTTTTAAAGTATATAAAGGGGAAAATATTTTTCTAGCTAATAATACCCTTTATATAAAATGAGCATGCTATATCTTATTGCTTTCATAAATTTTTTTAAAGAGGGGCATGGAACCACTGAGTGCTTTATACTCAGCCCACTGCATTGTTTTTCCTAATGCAGGATGAGCGACGGGACGGAGGCGGGCGTGATGGTTTCCAAAGTTTATTTGTGTGACGGTCCTTTGGTTCGTCATCTTTAATTTGATGTGCCTATGGTGAACCCATAGTTTGTTTGTAATTTATTGCTTTGACAAACTTGAACTTATTTCATTCCGCACCGATCACTCGATCGTCGTGGGTGATCGATGAAAACTTTTCTTTGCTTCCGCATTGCGAGGTCGAAGTCCTTATACTTCGGACCTAACCAACGTTTTGACTTGATAATTCTTAACGAACATTCTTACAATTCATTAATTATTGACTTAGCAAAATAAACCTTATTTCCAAATATTTTTTTCTGCAAATCCTCTAAGTATGTTGCCAGCATCGCGGCCCGGCATTCTGCATAGGCCCGGGTGTCGGGGCGTGACAAGAGGGTTGTAGCATCCTTTCTCCCGTGGTGAATGGGAGTCTGGATGCTACCAAGCCTTGCATTGGCACCATTGCCTTAATCTGCCGCCATATGGAATTTTAGAACAGAAGTTTCAAAAATAAATGAAAAATAAATTAAATGGTTTATAACCCAACCAGAGTTCTGCACGAATTACCAAGTCACATGCATATAACTATTCAACACTGTTTGTTACTGTTAGCAATGTCATGTAATAAATTAATAGCTTATTATATTTTTGAATAATAAAAATCCTGAAAAAATAAGTTATAAATTTATGTTTTAATACTATTTTTATATTTCATCATCCTGCACCCATCCTATTTAAATATTTAATTTTAATAACTAATAACTACATTAATGAATTATCGTTCATATTTAAATATCTCGATTTTGATAAAACATAATTTATTTTTTATCCAATATTTCTATATAATATTGTTATTAATTAATATTTGTGAAATTCACGTCAAATGGCTCTATTAATTCTCACTACATAAAAAAAAGGAGTGAGTTTTTTATTATTTAATTTTATAATATTATTTTTTGAATAAATAAAACTAAAAAAAATGAGGTAATAAAAATAAATGGAAATTTTACTAATATCACGTATATGGTGATCCACACATTTTTTGTATAAATTTTTTTCTTTTCGGCACTAATTCCGAAATCATCGTCGTTATTCGTAGTCGAAACGGTTCAAGTCTCAACTTTACGGCATCCATGTAAGAGGTGGTAATACTAAGGTTTATATTGGCGGCATTGTAGGGATATAAAATTTCAAACATAAATATATATAGGGATGTATACGAATCAAATAATTTTGGTTATATTTGGTATTCGATTCGAATTTTTGATATTCGAACTCGAAAATTTGTGATTCAAATACAAATACAAATATCTTTTTTTTTCGATTAGTTATCAAATACGAATTCAAAATCATGATATTCTATTTGGTATTAAAAAATATTCGATTATATATATATATTTTTGGTATTCACACATTAATATATATTTGTGTATATATATATATATATTAAACTAAACTAAAACATTAAAATAAACAATAGAAGGAAATTTCATATAAAATATTATTTTTGAAATTTTCCTTCAAAATTGCGAATCGAATAGTCTAAAAAATATAAAAATTTCAAATCAAATATTTAAAGTGTATTATTTATAATACACTTTAAAAAATTGAATTGAATATTCGAATAGTTTCGAATATTCGCGAATAACAGTTTGAATCGAATATGAATAAAAAGTAATATTCGAATCGAATTAAATACCAAATCGAATATGCAATTATATTTTCAAATACGAATCGAGTACAATGATATTCGCTTCGATTCGATTCGTATACATCCCTCAATATATAGTTTGCTTTGATTGCATGTTAATTTTGTTAAATTTTTAATTTTTGTTATTTAGGCACTTGAGTCTCCTATTGTCCTATCGTCCAGTTGATGTAATTGAAACTCAATTGATCACAAATTAAGTTTATATGTCCGGTTGATTCAATATGTGGTCACTAATTGATTTGCATATAGTCCGTTTGATACAATTTGAGCTCTATTGGTCATAAATTGATTCCCGTATAATCCGATTAATGCATTTGGAGCTCAATTGGTCCCTAATTAAGTCTCGTATAGTCCGATTGATGCATTTAGAGCTAAATTGGTCACTAATAGAGTCTCGTGTAGTTCGTTTGGTGCAATCAAAACTTAATTGACCACTAATTGAGTCACCTATAGTCCAATTGATGTAATCAAAGCTTAATTGATCACTAACGGAGTCTTCTATAGTACGATTGATACAATCAAAACTCATTTGGTTACTAATTGAGTTCTCATATAGTCCGATCGATCTCATTTAAAGCTCTATTGATCACTAACTGAGTCCCATGTAGTGTATTGACCACCAAATTCTATTAATTGTGTTAATTTATCGAAACACTAATCATCTTACTCACGAGTAATCAAACGAATTATAATTATGACGATCAATTCCACTATATGAGCATTGATTTTGTTGTTAATTTATCGGGAAACATAATAATCTCACTCACAAATAATCAACGAACTAGGATAATAATGATTAATTCCACTTATTGACCACTAATTTTTGTTAATTTGTTTTAATTTACCGAAATAGTAATTATCTCACTTAAAAGTAATTAACGAATTGAGATTACGACGATTAGTTCCACTAACTGAACATCGTTTTCTATAATTTGTGATAATTTATCGAAATACCAATTATCTCACTCACAAATAATCGACGAACTGAGATTACGACGATTAATTAGTTCCACTAATTGTACATTGTTTTCTGTTATTTGTGTTAATTTATCGAAATTGTAACCACATTACTCACAAGTAACCAACAGATTGAGATTGCGTCGATTAGTTCCACTAACTGAACATTGTAAACTATAATTTGTGACAATTTATCGAAAAATCAATAATCTCACTCATAAGTAAACAACGAATTGATATTACGATGATCAATTCCACTAATTAAACACTGATTTTATTAATTCGTGTTCATTTATCGGAATAATAATCATCTCACTCAAAAGTAATCAACAAATTGAGATCACGATGATTAGTCCACTAATTGAACAACATTTTGATAATTTGTTGAAACACTAATCATCTCACTAACAAATTAACAATCAATGATTTGGGATTATGACGATCAATTCCACTAATTGAACACTAATGTTTGTTCATTAATTTATTGAAACATTAATCATCTCGCTTGCAAGTAATCAAGGACATGAGATTGAGACGATCAATTCCATTAATTAAAAAAAATTGTTAATTAATTTCTATTAATTTATGACACTTAATCTACAATAATTTGTAATAATATTGCAAATTCGGACCACTAATACATGGACTTTTCTCCATTTTTTATAATCTTTTTGAACTATTTTGAATTTAGATATGGGAAGAATATTTATATCTCACTCCGATGACTGATCGAACTTGATAAGTAGGATATTTAGCTTAAAACTGACGGGCTAGCTCGAATTCAGAGCACCCCTTCAATCGACATGCCTACATAAGATTTTATACAATTTTTATTTATATTTTTCTTTTTTTTTTGGGAAAGTTATTTATATTTTTATAAAATCTTCAATTTGCGTCTTCTTGATAATGTCCCACATTAAAGTCTCAAAGTTAAGTAGGGGCAGACTAGGAATATAGAATCAATAAAAAAAACTAAAAAATGTAATTAAATATATATTTCTCAATATTTTAGCTAAGATTAGTGATGTCAATTTAGCCTAAATAAAAAACTAGAAAAAATCGACAGAATAAACAGAAATAAGCATCTCACCAATTACTAATAAGCAAATAAAAAAATTAGAAAAAGCCACAAAATCCATATATTATTAAAACGATTACGGATTCGAGAGCTCTCCTTAATTCGAGGTCCTACGTGGCGCTCTCTCCTTTCAGTATTCTTATTTATCTTTAATCCTTAGTTAGAGCCTTTTTTATTCATTTATTCTATGTATATTTAATATAGATTTTCGCATCCCACATTGATTTTTAATAAAACTTTAATCTTGGAGAACCTATATAAATATTCACAATCCATGTGTATTTTTTTCAATCCGCAATTATTTTGCACAACCAATATAATTTGGCAAATTAATTTATTGGCCAAATAAATACTTTTATTTTTATTGACAATTTTAATTTGATCAATTATGTAGTTGTCAATATTAATTTGTTTAATTTAACAAATTTTTAAATTGACGTAAATAAAAGAAAAATCTCAAAAATACGTATTCTCAATTATAATTCTTGGATTTGTAATAAATATACACGAAGGGATAATTCACGAAATTTAACTTTGTGACGAGATGATCAGACGTACACAACAATTAACGATGTATATAATGACAGATTGTGAAGTAAAAAAAAATAGTTTGATTTCTATTGATTTTTTTGCAACTAAAGAAAGTGAAATAAAATCAAAGAAACACTCTTTTTGATCAATTATCGAAATATTATCATTCCGAAATAATATTAAATTATTTTTAATGTTCATGCTTATATATTGTAAAATAATAATAAAAATAAAAATATTTGTTAAGGAAATACAATAAAATCGAAGAAACAACCTTATTAATATATTTTATTTTAATAATATAGTTCGCCGTCGATTTTCGACGGGAACATAAATACGCATCTCCTCAATTGCTAATAAACAAATAAAAAAGAGAAATTGGACGAAAAAATACCAAAACTTAATAAGCATAAGTTTTTTAACCTCATTCATAAAACTATAAGTTTTCTATACCAAAATCATTTAAAAGACTAAAGTGCCCTCCCTTTTACAAAAACTAATAAATAAATAATACACCTATGAATTAAATTAAAAAAGTAAAAAAAAAAATCTGAAAAAACAACCTCAATCTCTCTCAATTCTCTCCCGTCATCGGCCAGATTTCTTCTGGACACGATGGGAGGACACGATAGGAGGACACGATGGGGCCACTGGACACGATGGCTGGGCACGATGGGTGGACACGATGGATGGACACGATGGTGCTATTGGACACGATGGAAAGTAATATTTATTGCAGATTCTGTCGCGTTTCATTTATTGAACCCTACCAAATCCGATTCTCTGAAGATTTTCGGATGAAGCTAGGGTTTCATTTATTGAACCCTACCAAATCCGATTCTCTGAAGATTTTCGGATGAAACTAGGGATTTAATGAAGGTAGTTCATTAAAGTTTGCGTAAGAGAGGTTGTTGACAAGGTTTAGAACTCCTAGTTAGGTTCGAATTAATCACAACACTACAATTGAAAACACCAAAAACCACAAAACCCTAAAAAGAAAGAAGAAGAAAAAGAAGAGAAAAAAGGTACTCCAATCTATCGAAACGTAAATTCAAAGAAAGAAAGGCCGGCATCGCGTTTCTGGCTTCATAAAGAAGGTATACACCCGAAATCTCCGTCCGAAAAGCATATACTAGTGCGTGTTATTTAACTTACGATGGCAAGGCACGATCGTGACCAAGTAAACACGATCGTGCCTTGACCATCGTGTCCCAAAATTGTCTTCGATTTGCATGGAATATGTAGATGTTAAGTGATATTTGTTTAAATTCGAATATAACTTGAAGTTTAGTAATATGTTTAGGAGAAAAAATAGTTGAAATAACTCGCCTTGTGTGATTTGTAAGGGGTTGGAAACTATGAATTTTTTTTCTGTCGGAGGCGAAGGGTTTCTCCCCACGATGGCACGATGTAGAAGGCACGATCGTGCCCACGATCGTGCCCACGATGGACACGATGGGCACGATGGGCACGATGGCCAACTCGATGACCATCGTGCCCTGGCAGTTTGTGATGTAAATTTCTGTTTTTCGTATTGTAACCCTAATCTCTCTTCTTTCTTTGATTTTTAGATGGGGCGGCGGCGTGTTATTGTACGTTTTGGAGGTCAGTGGGAGGGATTGGCTTACTTAGGCGGGAGTACTGTTGTTGTGCACATGGACGATACGAATGATGATCGAGATCATCTCATGAATCTGATTAAAGATGCTTTGTGTGGTCGAAGAGATTCCGAGTATGTGCTATCCTATTTGACTGTTTTGAGGGATGGGAGCATATGTAGAGTTTTATTAAATAGTGATACAGATTTACTTCGATTGCTAGTGCAAGAGAAAAGGTCGGATCCGATGGTTTATGTCTTTGAAAGAGACAGTATTTTTGCCCCTGAGGTGTACGTGGAAGGCAGTGGACGACGGGATCTATTTAAGAATGATGATGATAGAATGCCACCAGAAGCAGAGGGTGCTCACATCTCCGACGACGAAGAAGATGAACGCCGTAAGAATATAATTGAATCTGTGACTACTGAGTTTCTTGCTTGGATTAGACGACGAACAAGTAAACGGGATCTTCGGGCACCGAATTTCACATCCGAGCATCGATTGGTCGTGATGATGATGAACTACGCAGCGGCCTAGGCAATTGGAGCATTCCACTGGTCGAGTGTGACGGCGCCGCCACTTGGGTGAGTTGAGCAGGCCCGGACCGTTCACTAGTCAACTTGTAGTGGGGGCTACGTTTCGGTCAAGTATGAATTGAAGATGGGCGTGGGAATGTATCACCTGGAGCACATGCTAGAGTATGTCATTGATCGTTCCGCCAGAAATCGTATAGTCTTTCTCTGCAAGCACGGTAGGAATAATTGCACGTTTAGGTTGTGTGCTCAGGGGCCAAAAGATGAGGGCGACTCGATTTGGTACATTACGAAGTTGACTTTGGATCACAGCTGTCACTTGAACGTGATTCATGCCGCCGAGCGGACGGTGGATCGCTAAAGTTGCAGCCGTGTACTTTGCTCGTAGGTTGGTTTGCGAGGGTGTGTATTTGAAGCCGAGAGAGATGATGGAAGAGATGCACAGAGAGTTTGGTGTTCACATGTTGTACAGCCTCGCTCTAGAAACGAGGAATATAGCGATAGAGAAGACATACGGTGACTTTGACAAGTCGTATCAGATGGTCCCGTCGTATCTACATTTTTTGAGGCAGCGTAATCCCGGTACTGAGTACAACATGCAGATCAATAGTGAGGGAGTATTTTGTCACATGTTTCTCGCCTTAGGACAGTGTATTCGTGCCTTCGAGCGCTATCTCAGGCCAGTGATTGTGTTGGACGGGACCCACCTTAAGGGAAGGAACAAGGGAGTTCTTTTTGTCGCTGTTAGCAAAGATGGGAATGAGCAGCTCTTTCCTATAGCTATTGGAATTGGTCCGATAGAGAACGATGAGTCGTGGACTTGGTTTCTTTCAAATCCGCGCAGTGTTTCGACCCTCCGGATGAGTTGTTGATCGTCTCTGACCAACATAAGAGCATTGCAAATGCCGTGAAAGCCATCTATCCGACTGCAGCGCACGGATTGTGCTTTCACCACATGCAGAAGAATCTGACGCGATACGGCCGTCGAGCTCTTGCCATCTTCCAAAATGCAGCGTATGCTTATCGTGTTGAAGAGTTCGAGAAGAATTTTTCTGCCTTGAAAGCTTCATGTGAGGGTGCTCACACACGACTTTCCGAAATTGGTGTTCATAGGTGGTCTAGGTCGCATTGCCCAGTTCGACGGTACAGTTTCATGACCTCCAATGCCGCCGAAAGCTTGAACTCTAGGCTACTGTGGGCTAGACGTTTACCTATTTTCTCGTTACTTGAGGTGTATCGTTGCATTGTCGAGAAATGGTTCGACGAGAAGAGGGCATTAGCTAGGGAGAGAGAGCATGAGATTACACTCGAGGCCTTCAACAAGCTTGCTGTGACAGTGGAAGCAAGTCATCAGCTCGTTGCTCAACCTACCACTGACAATGTTTATAAAGTGAAAGACAAGAAGATGGTCTTCGAGGTGGACCTTGGGAATTGGACATGTGAGTGTCGTGAGTTCGATCAGGATAAGATGCCATGTCGTCATGCAGCTGCCGCCCTCAGGTATGTATAGCTTTTTTTTTACTTAAATTGTATTTTCATGGCTCAATATTTCTAACTTTTGTTCGTTACAGGACCCAAGGAAACACTGTCAATTTGTTTGATTTCGTAAGTCGGTATTACAAGCAACACGACTTGCGCGAGACTTACAGAGAATCCATTAGGCCGGTACCACATCCCGAGGAGTGGAATGTCCCGCCTGATATTGCAAGAATCGTTTGCTTGCCACCAGTGGGAGTTCGTCAAGCCGGCCGTCCGAGGACACAGCGTGTTCGTTCAGCAGTTGAAGGTGCGCCCACAATACGCCGTAGCAAAAAATGCTCTAAGTGTAAGGGGACCGGCCACAATAGAAAGAATTGCACCGAACCACTCGCTTTAGATGTCGATCTAAATATTCCACCGGAGGGAGAACCATCGAGTCAGAGACGGCGACGAAAGAAAAAATGCAGCAATTGTGGTAGTGAAGAACACACAATCAGAAAATGTCCGATGCACTTGTGATTTATGATTTTTTGCACGATTGACAATGCCACTCTTATTTATAATATGTGGTTCATTTGTCCTAATTTTATTTATTTGTTGAGCTTCTGTTGTGTTTAGAAATTGGAAAATGTAAAAAACAGGGCCGAAGCGGGTTTCCTTTGTAAAGCGGGTGCACCCGCTTCGGCGGCTCACCCGCCGAGGCGGGGTACACGAGCCTGCCCATCGCGCCCATCGCCCACGATTGGGAGCCCCCATCGTGCCCATTGCCCTCATCGTGCCCATCGCCCCATCGCCCCCATCGTGCCCATCGCCCCCTCACCCCATCGCCCCATCGTTCCCATCGTGGCCATCGCCCTCACGATGCATGTCCCATCGCCCCCTCAAGAAATTTTGATTTTATAGACATTTTTGGACTTTATGTTGATGTGGTGCTGATATATTGATTTGTAATTGCTTATTTAAGAATTTCATAAGTAAAAACGAACATTTGAAATAATTTAAATGTAGTCTTTAATATGATTATGAATCATATCATATCTTAAGAATGAAAAGGATCTCAATGAATATTTACTTCAAATTCTCAAATTATATGCTGTATATCATCGATGTTGCAAAAAACATTCAGATTGATCATAAGTATGTATGTAAGGTATAAAAAAGTATTTATATGATATAAAAAATACTATGGAATAACATTAAGGTATTAAAAATACTTATCGATGCCTGTTCTTCTGGGGACGATGGGGACTTCATCGTGAGCACGATGGGGGCGATGGGCGCGATGGGGGCGATGGGGGCGATGGGCACGATGGGGGCGATGGGGGCGATGGGCACGATGGGGGCGATGGGCACGATGGGGGCGATGGGGGCGATGGGCACGATGGGCACGATAGGGGCGATGGGCGCGATGGGGGCGATGGGCACGATGGGGGCGATGGGCACGATGGGCACGATGGGGGCGATGGGGTCTCCCAATCGTGGGCGATGGGCGCGATGGGCAGGCTCGTGTACCCCGCCGAAGCGGGTGAGCCGCCGAAGCGGGTGCACCCGCTTTACAAAGGAAACCCGCTTCGGCCCTGTTTTTTACATTTTCCAATTTCTAAACACAACAGAAGCTCAACAAATAAATAAAATTAGGACAAATGAACCACATATTATAAATAAGAGTGGCATTGTCAATCGTACAAAAAATCACAAATCAAAAGACAAGCTAAATATCCTAGCACCTATCTCTTTACGATAGCTCCTAATGTATCTCACATCAATATTCCTTGTATGCCTTTTTGTTGGATGTTTGGACACCATACGATCTAGATACATGCAATAAAAAGGACCGCAACTGACCCCATCGGTCTGGGCGAACTGCTCACTAGGTGTCATTATGATCAATGGCATGAAGTCTTCTCTTCTTGTCTTGCGGGGGTTATTCATCCAGTAATTCCCCAGAGCTAGTAGCCTAGGAACGAGACAAGTGAGGGGCCTCATCTGCTTTATCCGAGGAGATTTATTGGCGTCATGTTGGTGTGACAATGAGTCATACAATTCGATGCACCAATCATCTATTTTGATCTTCGCAGTGACCCAATGCTCATCAAGACAACAAAAGGCAATAATCTATTCAAATAACAAATATTAGTACAACTGCAAATCAAGAATACTGACAATTTGAAAGAAAAAGCAACTTATAATCAATTTAACATCACTTACTGTGTTGCAGTTTAACCACGGGATCCCGTTCGGTGTGTCCATGCCATGAAAGAGATCCAGTATAGGTTGTGGCAATATCCATTTGTTTCCCTTCACTTGGTTGCCCTTTGGACTTAGCTCGTGGAACTCTTTAAGCATCAGTGCCTAAAAAAAGTAAAACAAGTTAAAAATATTTTTTTGTAAACCAACTAATACAACAAATAAAAGTCAAACAAAAACTTACAAAAAACGTAGACCCTTGAACAATAGTGGTCACTGCACCAACTCCTGCAACCCCCATTCGCTGCTTACACCTAGTGAAGAGCACGTACAAGTCCATGACCTGTATTCAAAAAATTTACATTACATGACGATATATAAATCAATGTAAATAATTTAAATATGTGAAGACGTTAAATTGCAAGAAATGTTACCTCTGCAGTGAAGCACTCGTCCACATTCTCCACAAGGTCGAAAAATACCTGCGTCACCGTGTGGTCAATCTCTTTTATCACGCAGACAGTGTTGTCGCCCATATGTCTGAAGGCAGCGTACTGCTGACTGATCTGTGCACGAGAGCTGGGCGTCTCACCAACATATGGCGTACGTAGTGCAGCAGACGGCCTAGGGTGTCTCGGAGGAGGACTACTCTCACCAAACTCACCCTGCTCCTCCTCTTCTCTCTCGAAGCTGGCCAACTCTGAAAGCGCTGCTGCAAACTGCTGGGTGAGGTCTGTAGGGAAGCGAGGCTTCTTGGAAGGGCGGTGGTGTAGCGGATCTCCGCTCGATCACGATCCACCTCGAAGTCGTGGTAGCTAGTAGTAGCAGCAGCGGAGTGGCGTGGCTGGTCACGCTGAGACCTGTGACTACCCACAGAGTGGTGACTAGGGCCTGCAGCAGCGGAGTGGCGGGGCTGGTCACGCTGAGACCTGTGGCTAGCCGCAGAGTGGTGACTAGGGGCTGCGGCAGCGGAGTGGCGGGGCTGGTCACGCTGAGACCCGTGGCTAGCCGCAGAGTGGTGACTAGGGCCTGCAGCAGCGGAGTGGCGGGGCTGGTCACGCTGCGACCTGTGGCTAGTCGTAGAGTGCTGCTGATAACTCCTGCTCCGTCTAGGACCGAAGTAGTCCACGATCTTAGTGAAGACCCTATCAGCTACTCGAGCAAGGAAACCTGTGCTTGAGTCGTCGTGCAAGATCGCCTTCAACCGGCGATCGACGACGTCGTCAGTGCTGACTCTGTGGTCCGGACAAGGCTGTCCGTGCAAACAACACACCCTGTCCTCCGGCCTCTCCTGGTACACTCGCTCTGCTGTCTGAGGACGGGTGAGAGGACTACTCTCTCGGCGACGCTTCGACACCTTTCCAAAGGTCGCCTTCATCTTCTCCATTGTCGTAACTTTGATCTTGCCCTTGTTCTTGATGGGCCCCGCAAACACAACCTCTGCCCTACCCCGACCAGCAATTCGGACCGGCTTCGGGTACACCACATCAAACGGATCCCCGTTCTCAAAGCTAAGGAAGTAGTACTCGGCTTCCTCTTCCTCCATCGGGACCAACGGGACATCATTCATTTCGAGCTGTAATGAAATACGTATAAAATAACAATTATATATCGATAAAATTTTGAAATTTTAAAAAATTCATAAAAAATAAAGTGATTTACGTACCGGTTGGTCAAAAAAGGTACTGAAGTCCGCCTTCACAGTGCCCGTCTCCCACATCAAGCATCGGGGCAGCCTGATCACTTCATCTCTCGTTCCGCAGTAGCGTCCCAAACGAGGAAATGCCTCGTACATCCAAAGCTGCAGGACCCAGACTGGACCGTAGAAGTGGTAGTCAATCTCTTCCTGTCTGGGAGTAAGAGCCACGGTGTCGATGTAGTGAGTCAACACCTGGTACGTGTAAGCACCCCAGGGAAACCTGTCCCACTGCTCAAAGTCCTCTACCAGTGCCCATGCCCAGTTCTCGACCGACATCTTGTCCCGGCACAAGAGAAAGTAGTAGTAAACCAACAAGTTCGCCGCCTTCAAATAATCTTCCATTTCATCTCCTAACTTGCGTTCCTTGAACTTGTTGCGCAGCTCGCTCACCTTTGTTTCTTTGGCATGAAAATGCCGGTGAAATAAACTGTCAGGACGGATCAGGTGAGTCTCAGTAGTGTCGAACTCCGTGTTTCCAAAGTGAAGTCCCGTGATTAGGGCATAATCACGGGGTGTAAAACGGACGGTCCGACCCCCGAGCTGAAACCACGACTCATGCGGGGGTATGTGGTCGCCCTGCAGCTGTCGGGCTATAAGGTGGTGAAGGGCACCAGTAGCACTGCCCGTCCGCCTAACTCTAATCAGTCTGTCCACGACCCCGGAGGTAAAGTGCTCTATCGCACGCTCTCCGTGTCTAGGCCCGCCAATGCGACGCAGCGTGGAAAGTATCTCTTTAAACACATCACAACGCATATACAAATTGATTCCACGTGTCACAGCCCGTAACGTGGGCCTTTTCCATACACAACCCTCCTACAATAACAAAACGGGCAACCATAAGCAATAATATCACGAGCAAATTTAAAAAAACAAGACAAAACACAAAAAAAAATTGGCCAGTTTGGGCACGATGGCAAAGTCACGATGGACTGCCATCGCCCCCAGCCATCTTGTCCAGCCCCATCATGTCCATCCCCATCGCCCCCAGCCATCGCCCCCAGCTATCGACCCCAACCCCCATCGCCCCCAAACCCCCTTTGTTCCACCCATCGCCCCCAGCCATCGACCCCAACCCCATCGCTCCCAACCCCATCGTGCCCCCGTCGTGCCCACCCCATCGACCCCAACACCATCGCCCCCAATCCCATCGTGCCCCCATCGTGCCCATATAAATTCAGCCCAAATTCACACCAAAAATCAACATTTAAACGCATAGAACATGTACATTTCTTCGCAACTTAACTTTAGCATGAATACCCATGAATTAAACATCGAAATTTGCCAAAAAATTTCAATTTATTTCGAAAATTATGGCGCACTAACCGGCTCGTTTAGGAACTCTTCCTCTTCGTGATGCGCCGGCGACAACGACGCCTCTCCATCGTGGTCAGATTGTGTCTCGGACGAACTCATCGTGCCCGCAAGTCTTCCGTCGAGAGCGTGCTTCTTCTTCGTGCTTCTTCTTCTTCTTCGTGGTTTCGGTCGAGAGAGATAAGAGAGAGAATGTGGGTTTGTGGTGGGGGACCGATAGATGGAGAGAGAGACAAAATTTAAAATAGTAAAGGGTATTTTAGTCTTTTAATCAATTTTGGTATAGAAAACTTGTAGTTTTAAGTTTAGGGTTAAAAAACTTATCCTCTTTAAATTTTGGTACCAAATTATTTGGACCTCAATAAAAAATAACAAGATAAATATAAATAAGGAAAACTAAAAAACCGAAAGGAAAACTAGGGGAAAAAAAAGAAAAAGAAGTGGAGAAGTTATATGACTCAAAAGTCTCGAACCAAAAACATTTGAGATATAAAAGAAAATTAAAAAAATAATTTAAAATTCGTTTTTTGAATATCGTATATCAAATTAAAATTTTGTCACAATCTTTAAAATAAGATGCATATTGCATATTTTGTTTGTTTTGAACCAAAATTACCCAATTGTTTGAATGAAAGAAATAAAAAAATAAGAAGAAAGAAAAAGTAAAAAAAAAAAAATTATATTAATCTGCCAAGACAAAGAAGCAAGCACCCACTCGCGCGTGTATAACAGACATGGCGTGTAAAACAGCCTAGCTCTACCATGGGAGTATTTACTGTACCGGAGTCTGATTTAAAATAATAAAATAAGAGGGGAAAAAGTGCAAAAAAAAAATTAAGGTAAAAGAAAGAAAATAACACGTGTACGGTGATTACACTATGTATGCAGTGCAAGGGGTTGTAGCATCCTATCTCCCATACTGAAACGGCGTTATTTCCTTTTCATGACAAACTAACATATGTTAGGTTAGTGTAAAAAATTGATAGTTTGTGTTATTATTGTGTGATTACCAATAATGTATGTCATTTTTGTGTAAATGGATATATTGCCGTTATATTTACTTAGTATGAAATGAAATAATGGCACACGATAATAGAAATATCAAATATATAAAGTCTGAATTTAGAAAAGAGAGAACTGAAGGTTGTTTTGTAATTGAAGTGTAGATTTTGGAGCACTTAAGATAAAATAAAAATTGTATTGACAATGAACGTGCATACAAAAAGCATGTTATACACAAAATATCTCTTTATAGTGATTGATTTTAACAATTCATTAGCTTTAGGGGCACTGGCGTAACTACGTGTCCGGAGGGGCAATGTTTGGGTGAGATAGAAGGAAGGTAAGGAAATTGACAATACGAAAAGACCATAGAAATAACTTTTAATCAATTTTGAGTTTTGACATGAGATGGGAGATGAAATTTTAACTTCAATTTCGTGCAAAAAATTGAATAAGTCTCATTACAAGGAATATTATGTTTTTATTGTTAAATTTCAAATATTGAGTCTAAATTGTAAAATAACCCACAAATAGGATATTAGATTATAAATAACCATAATATATTAATAATTAAAAATGAAGAAAATAAAGGGGAAAAGGGCTCTACCAAAAATCTCCACATCTCTGCTATAGTATACCTACAACAACGAACTTCAATTCTTTAAAACAAAACCACCACCAACAACTACATTGATTGTGTCCCGCCCTAAAGGAAAAATAAATGACGAAAAAGAAATTAAAGAGAAGATTTTCTCTATTAATTAAGTTGATATAGTTAAGAAATACATAACATATATACTTAACCCTAATTATGGTGTGTGCGTGTTTTAACGCCCAAGAGTCAGAGACTATATTACAATTACTGGATGTCTGTATTGAAATAACTACTTTGCCTTTTCATTTTAATTTTTTTGTATCACTCTTGTTTTTGGTAGTGAATCATGGAGGAGGATTTATTTGAACGAGTTTGATGCTGGTCGTGGTTTGTATTTTATTTTATTTTTTAATTGTGAATTTGTAGTGGTAGAGGGTGCAACTTGAGCTTGTGGTGATGACGACGATGGCAACTTGTGGTAGCTAGAAATGATGAGCAACACTCCGATGGCGAAGCGGTTAACCGCGATCAGCATCAAATTTGTTCAAATAAATATATACGAAATTTATAAATTAAGATGTTAGCGTTTAGAATAATTTATATCAGTATCCATTTCATCACAAAAAATATATATCAAGATTTTTAACTACAAAAAATAAATGTATATATTGCTATGATTTTTTTTTTCTTTTCTTTGTAGATGTTCACAAATACTTCTACTGTAGGAACGCACACGGCACACCATACCAGACTTACCAGTTAGAGGTGTCCCTGAAATTCAAACACACATGACCTCCTAATTACAAATTCGGCACTCCACTAGCCATTCAATGATGACCTTATTTATTTGCTAAGACCACCCACAATGGTGCCCTTCAAAATCGAGGGCACTAACTATTTTTATGGATTCAGGAAGGTTCTCCTTGTCCCCGACAATGTTGCCTTCTAATTTTGGAAGGCTCTTTTTTTTTTTTTTTAGTTTTATTTTATAATTATTTTTATTTGCTAATTTTAATACTAAATATTTTATAAATCTAAATTTTATTGAATTGAAATAAATAAAAAAAATATTACATTAATTTAAAAAAATCAATCTCTGCGCAACTTCTTGCGTGCAACTTCTTGTCTCTGCGCAAACAAATCTCTCTTCGGGTCAGTCAGGCATGAGAGAGTCTTCACGAAGGTCGGCCATTTGGGGTTGATGTCGTCAGCGAGATAGTAGCCCATTTTGTATTGTTTTCCGTTGGCTAAGAAAGTCACCGCCAGCGATCTGCCCTTCAGAAGGTCGCTAAACACATCTGACTGATTGATGACATTTATGTCGTTGTTTGAGCCCGCCCCACCGAAGAATGCATGCTAAATTCACAAATCGTAGGAAGTAACAGCTTCAAGCACAATCGTCGGATGCCCCTTCTTCTGATTAGTGTAAACTCCTTTACAGGCCGTCGGGTAATTCTTCCATTTCCAATGCATGCAGTCGATGCTTCCAAGCATGCCGGGAAAACTGTGTCTCGTTTCATGCATTTGGAGTAGGCGGGCACAGTCTCTTGCCGTCGGCGTCCTCAAATACTCCGCACCGAAGGCCGCAATAATGCCGGTGCAAAATTACTTCATTGATTCGCGGTCCGTTGAGTCGCCAATCCTTACATACTCGTCGTATTGATCCGCGGTGCCACCATTTGCAAGTTGCCGCAACGCGACTGTGCATTTTTGAAGTGCAGAGAGTCTCATTCTTCCGGTTGCATTCGGCCGTTGCTAAAAATAATGATCTTGCCTCCAACGCATCTTTTATATATAGGAAAAGATGTCTTCTCATACGAAATCGGCGGCGGAAGACATCAGACCCCCATGTTGGATGGTCTAAAAAATAGTCTACGATGAGACGATGTTTCAACTCTAAACACCTAGACTTGACTCGCAAGAGAACGAGGTCAATGTAGGGCGTCAAGCTAACCCAAGTCGTATTCACAAGGAAGGCTAAACAGGGCAAATACTCCTAGTATTACTTACACAGAAATTAAAACGATCCTAAACATTCTAAACCAATGATTTGAGAACAAAGAACCAAATAAAAGAGCAAATGCAATGTAACAAATAACTGACGAAAGAGATAAACACGAGGAAAAAGTATTAGGGCTTAGATTCTTCTCTTTAATTCCTCACCAAGCTCAGTAATTATCAATTCACTTAATCAACTCGCATAATCCACTTCAACAAAAGGTTAACATCAATAACTCTCGTTTCAATCCGTTAAACCTTTAAGACTAAATTATACGATTAAGACTAAAGATTAGATATGTGTTTCCGGTCAATCTAATTATCGAAAGAATTATGATCGAGCAGTAGATTCATCTATCGATCTCATCTACTACCTAACAATATCGAACAATGGCCAATTATTCAATATAAAAGCAAACAATTCAATCAATACAGAATTCACATATACCAAGCAAGGATCAGAATTAAATCGAATATCTAAACCCTAAATAAACAGTTAGCTATCCATAGAACAATGCATCGAAGAGTTACAAGAGGAATTCATCAAATCCACCGTAAGAAATAGATTAAACAAGCAATCCTTACAATATTCGTGATGATGTTCACAATTGAAACCACGATCTTGTCTTTTGTAGCCACCAAAATAAGGAAATCAAACTATGCTAAAAGCACTCAAAAGTTGTCTAAGAACCTCTCCAAAACGAGTTAGAATCAGAAATATTCAAATACAGAACCCTAGCTGAACTAAATAAACGCGCAGCAGGCGTTACTTAATTCCAGCGCTCGCTGGATTCAAATCTGCGAACTCAATTCCAGCGACCACTGGAACTGAGCGACCGCTCAAATCCGGCGCTCTCCCAAAGGCAGCGATCGCTGGCTGCTGCTTTCTTCACGCCAAAACTTGTTCCTTTCTTGTGCACAATCCATCCCTCCACTGTTTTCTCCTTTTAGTTCTTCAAACCCTGCAACCACCATAAACCACACCAAAGTAACCAAGGGTAGCCAAAAACGAGAAATAAAAGACGGAAAACATGCACACACACACGAAAACACGACTCAACAACAGCATAAAAACATAACATAAAACGACTAAACAAACCCCCCACACTTAGCACTTTGCTTGTCCTCAAGCATAAACAACAATAATTTGAGGAGAAAATGATAAATAATCACAATCAAAAGATCATGCAAATCAATTACTGTTGGTCCCAAGACGGATACCTTGGTGTAGAGGGGGGGGGTGAATACACCAAGGTTTAAAAACTTTTCCAAGTTAAAACTCTTTTGAGTGAGCTAGCTGTGTTCGATCCAGCTGGATGGCAGCTTGATCGACACAGCTGGCTGTGTGCGGAATGTGGTGGATTTGGAAAGTCCGTCTGTTGCTTCAAATTATATTGCAAAGCTCTGTTTCACTTTCGGTTAATTAGGTTTATGCAGATTGAAATGTATGCTTATGAGAGTTAGTAACATGCATAAAACAAAGCGATAAATAACAAGAGCATCTTTAACGTGGTTCGGAGTAACCCCTCCTACATCCACGACCAGATTCACTGGTAATCCACTACCACTTGGTTTCCAAGTACCAAGCAACTTCACAACTCTAACCCGAGCTGTGTTCCAATTTGCGGGCCTTACAAGCCTACGGGCCCGGTTTGCGGGTGCTTGAAGAACCTAACCACTCGAATTACACGCTTCGAGCAAGCGTACCTTTACCTAACCTTCCGGGTTTGGGTTTGGGTATGGTTTTCCAACTATGAACGAGTTCTTACAATGAAGAACAAGGAGTATGATGAACTCGTTCAAACTAGGCTTAAGATATTTATTCGATCTAATCTGCCTATGACCGAATATGTGAACAACTAAGAACACGGTGGCGGGTGTTCTTGAAAGATTTGGCTTTGAAGATCGTTGTTCATTTTTCTATTTCTTCTATTTCTTCGATCGTCTTGTCCCCTCACTACCTTCTTTCTTCAATGGTGGAGGAGAGATATATATAGGTGAAGATTCAAACTAGCCGGGAAGAGAGCCGCTTGACTCTTACCTACTCTTGTTGCCTTCTGGTCTTTGCCTACGAAGTAGGTCTGCATCTGCTTGGCTCCTTCTACCGATTTGTTGCGTCGGACAAGATCTTCTGACATCAGGATCTTGTCTTGGAGAAGGTCTTCGTCTTCGAGCTGCTAAGCGTCTCTGCTGTATCTTCAGCGTCTTGGACTCTTCTGTGTCTCAACTCTGAGCTGTGTCTTAGACCTGAGCTGTATCATCAACCTGAGCTGTGTCTTCAACCTGAGCTGTGTCGTTAACTCGTTGTCTTAGACTCGAGTCGTGTCATTGACACTAAGTGGGTCTTTTCACGAGGTCTTTGACAGCAGCCGGGTTTCCGTCACTGAGCTGGGTCTTGATACTGCTGGGTCTTTGACTCGCTTGGATGCCTTTCGCCGAGTACGCTCTGCCGAGTTCTTAATTTGTCCGCTTAGCCGTTGGGTCTTAGACTCGCAGTTGATGCCTTTCTGTTGAGTTCTTAAGCTCGTCTATTTGTGTCTTCTGTGTCTTTGTCTTCGGCCGAATCTACTGTAAACTAAGAAACTCTATAAGCTCAAACAGGTGAGCTGGAAACAACACAAAGTTTGTACATTCATCTACTCGGTTGGGGTCAGCTGGGTTTTGGTATCCAATCAAAACTCTATTAATTTTCCCAACAATTACTTTCACGAAGCTCAAAGCTAGAATAATCATCAATCTTAAAATTAAGCACTAATCCAATTTGGCATGTTGCCCGTCTAACGAGAATCATCAATCATAAGACGAACCAAACAAGTCATGACAAATGCTCTCTTTAACATTCAAGCATGAAATTTATTTCTTTCTTTTTAATAAGGAATTGAGGATAGAACTTAGGACAAAATTCATTAGGTGAAGTCATCGGTCAAAATGTCCGAGTTTCCTAATGTGGTTTCCCATACTCATCATGCAAGATTTCAAAGAAAAAGCTACGCACGATAGGAGTAGAATCCATGTCACATCCCCTTATTTATGTCTCTTTTTTTATTTTTTTTATTTAGAGGTACTCGGATCAAAATTCACAAGGTTCACCCTTAGGGATTATCCCCAAGTCTCCTTGTATGGTTTCCCATGCTCATAGTTTACACTAGAGGAGCAGAGATCCTTATTACCCCATTTTTTTATTTTATTTTTACTTTTTTTAACAAGATTATCAGAGAGAACAAAAGTCAAAACAAGTAAGATTATCCTCGTCAATCCAATTCTCACAGATAGTACCCCACAGCACAAATCATCACAATACTCACTTTCAAAATGACTCAAATTCTAGAGCTAAAACTACGAGAACCAATTAATAAGCATGATCAATTAATAGAGATTACAAACAATTAACTCCTCAAATCATAGCAGTTAAGTACCACAAAAACACAAAATACACAACACAGAACGACATAAATTACAAGAGACGGCTCAAAACATAAGAACGACCCCCCCACACTTAAAACAAGCATTGTCCTCAAGGCTAACAAAATAACCCGACAACGGGAGTAAAAATTAGAGATAGATACGTCCCTGAGTATGTAGAGCCGGCAACGTTGGAATCCCGGACAGTGGTAATCCCGCATAAACGAACTGAGATACCTGAAACATAAAAGAAGAAAAACACACGATGAAAACAAACCACAATAAAAAATACCTAAAGCACGACTCACACAAAGGACAAAAATAGCTAACCCCGGAGCAGTGAGAAGTCACTGCTCGTCTGGCTGAAATAGTGGTGGTGGTGGTGGTGAGTGAGCAACTGTCCATGCACTCCATTGGGCCTCCAATGCCGACATCCGCTACTGCTGCGTGTCGAGGCGATGATAAACTTCGTGGCAGAACTCGCCAAATTCGTGGTTGAATGCAGTCTGAGTAGCATCATAATGGTTCCGAAATGACCTCAAGTCATCACGCAACATCTGGAAGTCATAAGAAGGCATGGTGGTATGAAGTGGATCGGAGTCTGGAACGGGAGAGTAGGGAGTAGTCTGGGGCTGCGCAACTGAGGGTCCAACTGAGGTTCCTGCGCCATCTTGTCGGTTGGCCGCTAAAATCTGATCATTGAAATATTCCCGAACGCAATGGCGTTGTTCATGAGGAACCAGCGTCTTCCTGTCAAAGGCAATTTGAGCACCCTTAAGCTCACTAAGGTCTATCAAATATTGGCGCACCACTGTTTGATCTTGAGGTGCATACTCCGCAGAAGGCAAAACACCAAAATGCTGAGCCAAAGCAGTAATTATGCCGCACAGGGAAGCATGAGAACCTTGTCGATTCTGCATTCCTTCCATTGCTCTCCAAATGAAACTGGAAGGGCAAATTCGGATCTTTGCCGTGGCACACCGTAACAGACAAACCTCAGTAGAATTTACTTTGTTAGCTTGCTCCTTGCCCGAGACATTGTATGCAATGAATTTGTGCACAACGGCGAGTGCTGGGTCTTTGATAAACCCATTCGGCGACCCGTTGGTTCTCTAATTCTCACACCCCGTAATCTCTTGCCATGCCGTTTCAACATCAAACGACTTTGGCCTTCTCCCAATGCCAGTAACCGGAAAACCAAACACATCTTTCATGGTGTTTAAATTCACTGTAAATTTCTGCCCTTGCATCCGACAAGTAATCTCCTTTATTTCCCCCTTGACTTCGACAGTTACTTTCATGGTGCTCAAAAATTTAAAACATAAGGGTTTATACCCGTCTAATTCCATTTTAGCAAAAGTGGACAAACCGATATTTTTCAATAACTGAGATACCCTTTTATCAATACCCAAACTCTCCAGTAACTTCTAATCTAATAACCGAGGGTGCGTAACATCAAATTGATCAAATTTCTGGAATAAGTTACCTTCAAGATCAGCATACACTGGAAATGGAGCATTGTACAGAGCTGATTTGTCTTCGGGTGTTTCCTCAAAATCGTCCATCTCCTCGTCACTAACATGAAATGGTACGAGGCATTGTCTTCGGGTGTTTCCTCAAAATCGTCCATTCTTGGTACGAGGCATTGTTGAGCAGATGGAAAGATGACTGAACTGGAACCCCGGCCGAAAGGAAACAGCTGCTGAAATTGAGCGCCGGCTGAAAAGGAGCGCCGGGTGAAAACGAGCGGTCGCTGAAAGTGAGCGGCGGCTGGACTGACGGTGGTCGATGGTGGCAGACGGAAAAACAGGCGGCGGCTGGAATAGGGCATTGGCTTAAATTGAGCGCCGGTTGGATTAGAGCGGCGGCTGAAATTAGGCTGAGACGGTGGTCGGCTGCACTTGAACGAAAAGGGACGGCGGTGGCTGGAATTAACGGTGGCTGAAGGTGGCAGGCGGCTGGAAGTGAGCGAGGAAGACGGTGGTGGCTGGAATTAGGCTGAGACGGCGGTCGGCTGCACTTGAACGAAAAGGGACGGCGGTGGCTGGAATTAACGGTGGATGACGGCGGCAGGTGGCTGGAAGTGAGCGAGGAAGACGGCGGTGGCTGGAATTTAGCGGGGGCTGGAAATTTGGGTGATGAGATGAACGAGTGAAGGACTGGAATCAGGAGGAGTTGAGAGCGAGCGGCTGTTGTTTTAAAATGAAATTAGGGCACAACAATCTGCCCTTTTATAGGGAAGAAATACACCGCGCGCTGTCTTCCAGCGATCCCCCGAACTACGCCTCAAGACTTGTTTCCAGCGCTCGCTTGTTCTCGACGCCGGCTGAATCTCAGTGCTCGCTCAGTTCGAGCGCTCGTTGGGAGCAATTCTGCGAACATACCCTCCAGCGGCCGCTCAATCCCAGCGGTCTCTGAAATCTGCATCTTGAAAGTACGAGCTAGCGCGCGCTTGTTTCCAACGCCGGTTTCTTTTCAGCGCTCGCTCAATTCGAGCGCTCGTTGGGTGCAATTCTGCGAACACACCCTCCAGCGGCCGCTCAATCCCAGCGGTCTCTGAAATCTGCATCTTGAAAGTACGAGCTAGCGCGCGCTTGTTTCCAACGCCGGTTTTTTTTCAGCGCTCGCTCAATTCGAGCGCTCGTTGGGCGCAATTCTGCGAACACACCCTCCAGCGGCCGCTCAATCCCAGCGGTCGCTGGTTTGTCCTTTTTTTTTTAACATCCTCATGCCAACGATTCCCAACACTGCAAAACAAACAAACAAGTTAAAATCGGAGGAACGGAACAAGATGAAACCAACAAAAATAGAAACAAATAAATCATGGGTTGCCTCCCATGCAACGCTCGTTTTAACGTCGCAAGCTCGACGAGGAGGAGTCAATGATGTATGACAGAGTCGAGCATAATTGACTCGACGCCTTGTTTCCTTGGGTGTCCCTCAAAATACTGCTTAACTCGATGTCCATTGACTTGAAAAGATTCCTTCATCCATGGGTTAAAAAGCTTGACTACCCCATAAGGGTAGACTTCTTCAACAACAAATGGACCACTCCATCGAGATCTTAATTTCCCTGGGAACAACCGGAGACGGGAATTGAAGACAAGCACTTTCATGCCCGGTGTGAATTCTTTCCTAAGAATTTGCTTGTCATGAAGCCTTTTCACCTTATCCTTGTAAATTCTTGCGTTTTCATAGGCTTCATTCCTCAATTCGTCTAACTCCAAGATTTGTAAAGCTCGTTCCTTCCCAGCACTTTGCAACTCAAAATTAGCAGCTTTGATGGCCCAAAAAGCTTTATGCTCTATCTCAACCGGCAAATAACATGCTTTGCCATAGACTAAACGGTACGGACTCATCCCCAAAACCGTCTTATAAGCTGTTCTATATGCCCACAGAGCATCATTCAATCGACTGGACCAATCTTTTCTTGAGACTTTCACAGTCTTCTCAAGAATCCCCTTAATTTGTTTATTACTTGTCTCTGCTTGACCAGATGTCTGAGAATGATGATAAGGAGTAGCCACCTTATGAGTCACACCATTCTTCTTCATCAGCTTTTCAAACATTTTGTTACAGAAGTGGGACCCCCCATCACTAATGATTGCTCGAGGAAATCCGAACCTGCTCAGAATATACCCCTGCACAAACTTTATAACCACATTAGCATCACAGGTCCTAGTGGGGATAGCCTCAACCCACTTGGACACATAATCAACAGCTAACAGGATGTATTCAAATCCAAAAGAGTTTGGAAAAGGTCCCATAAAGTCAATACCCCAAACGTCAAAAATTTCAACAACAAGATTAATATTTAAGGGCATCTCATTTCTTTTTCCAATACTCCTCACCCTTTGACATTTGTCACAAGATAGGCAAAAAGTATGAGCATCTTTAAAAAGAGTTACCCAATACAATCCGGATTGGAGAATCTTCCGAGCTGTCTTCTGCCCCCCAAAATGGCCTCCACAATGCGATGCATGACACCACATTAAAACATCTTGTTGCTCCTCCTCTGGGACGCAACGCCGAATTACCTCATCTTTTCCCAGATGGAAAAGGTATGGATCATCCCAATAGTAATTCCTGCAATTCACTAAAAATCTTTTCCTCTCTTGAGAGGTAAGGTCAGGACGGAGTTCACCACAAGCAAGATAATTTACAATATCGGCAAACCAAGGTACTGAAGAAATCTCTAAAGCATGCTCAAATGGAAATGTGTCAGAAATATCATCATGCTCATGCGATGCACTTAGAATTCCCTCATAAGGGAGGCGAGATAGATGGTCTGCCACAGCATTTTCACTTCCTTTTCTATCTTTAATCTCAACATCAAACTCTTGAAGCAATAAAATCCATCTAATCAAACGAGGCTTTGCTTGGGTTTTAGTGAGTAAATGCCTCAGAGCTGCATGATCACTATGTACAATAACTTTAGACCCTATAATATAAGACCTAAATTTATCCAATGAGAAGACAACAACTAATAACTCTTTTTCAGTAGTGGTGTAATTTACTTGAGCACTATTCAAAGTAAGACTCGCATAATAAATCACACGAAGTATTTTATCAACACGCTATCCTAAAATAGCTCCCACAGCAGAGTTAGATGCATCACACATAATTTCAAATGGTAAAGACCAGTCAGGAGCAATAACAACAGGAGCTGAAACTAATTTCTCCTTCAAAGTGTTAAAAGCAAGTAAACACTTATCATCAAAATCAAAAGAAGCATCCTGAGCTAACAATTGGCACAAAGGCTGACTTATCTTAGAGAAATCCTTAATGAATCTACGGTAAAAACCCGCATGACCCAAAAAACTTCTAATTCCTTTAACATTGATAGGTGAAGGTAATCTTTCAATTACATCAACCTTAGCTTTGTCAACGTTAATTCCATGCTTAGACACAACATGACCCAAGACAATCCCACTGGTCACCATAAAATGACTATTTTCCCAGCTCAAAGTGAGATTACTTTCAATGCATCTTTCTAGTACACGGTCAAGTTTGTTCAAACAGTCAGAGAAAGATGATCCAAAAATTGAAAAATCATCCATGAATACCTCAATAAAATTTCCAATCATATCAGAGAAGATTGAGAACATGCACCTTTGAAATGTACCCGGTGCATTGCAAAGCCCGAAAGGCATCATTCGACAGGCAAACGTTCCAAATGGACATGTGAAGGTAGTCTTCTCTTGGTCCTCTGGAGCAATCGCCACCTGAAAATAACTAGAAAGACCATCTAAGAAACAATAAAAACTATGTCCAGCTAATTTATCCAACATTTGATCAATGAATGGAAGGGGAAAATGATCTTTTCGAGTGGCTACATTAAGTTTTCTGTAGTCAATACACATTCGCCACCCTGTAATAGTTCGTGTAGCCACTTGCTCTCCTTTGTCATTTTCAACCACTGTGACCCCTCCTTTCTTTGGAACCACGTGCACTGGACTAACCCATTCGCTGTCAGCCACTGGATAGATTATACCTTCAGCTAGCAATTTTAGAATTTATTTCTTCATCACTTCTATTAGTGCTGGATTTAGCCTTCTTTGCCCCTCTCTCACCGGTTTTGCTCCTTCTTCTAGCACAATCCGGTGCATGCAAGTTGAGGGACTGATTCCCTTAATATCTGCTAAACTCCACCCGATGGCTTGCTTATTTTTCTTAAGCACAGCAATCAATTGCTCATCTTCCTCTTTTGTTAGCTCGGCATAATAATCATCGGCTTCTGCTCATCTTCCTCCAAGAAGACATACTTGAGGTGCTTAGGTAGGTGCTTAAGCTCAAGTTTGATTGTTGTTTTCTGCTCCTCACCTTCTATTGCCAAGATTTCCATCATACAAATGCTTTCTTCCAACAGAAAATCCATCTCTTCTTCTTCTAGTTCCTCAAACCTGCTCTCAGAGCTGCTTTCCTGCACAAAAACTTTCTCGGCCAAGGCATCAATGGCATCTATAAAAGAACAGTTATCAACCAAAGAAGAAACAGGTATAGCCCTATTGCCATGCACAGAGAATGAAACAGTTTCACCTAAAACAGACATTGTCAAAGTTCCACTCTTCACATCAATGAAAGTATTCGTGGTAGCCATAAATGGTCTACCCAATAGCAATGTATGCTCTTTCCCTGTCTCTTGGACATTTCCCACATCAAGGACAACAAAATCAACAGGGACAATTAACCCACCAACTTTCACAAGAATATCTTCGATAATTCCCTTAGGATATCGAACAGACCTATCCGCAAGTTGCAAACACATTCTCGTGGGTTTCAAATCTCCTAACTCTAATTGCTTGAATATAGAGTAAGGCATCAAATTTATCCCCGCCCCCAAATCTAACATGCCACATGCTTCTTTTCCATTACCCAAAGCGATTGTAATAGTAAAGCTACCTGGATCACCGAGCTTTGGTGGTAATGGATGCTGTAGGATTGCATTTGTTACTTCGGACACCACTATCTTCTCGTCTTCTCCAAACTTCCTCTTTGTAGATGCCAACTCTTTGAAAAACTTTACATAAGCTGGCACATTTCTGATCACATCAAGTAGAGAAAGGTTGACGTTGACTTTTGACAAGAGCTTGTAAAACTCTTGGAATTGTTGATCTTGCTTCACATTCCTCAATCTACTCGGGTAAGGAATTGGGGGAGTATAAGGATTCTCAGCCTTGTGAAGCACATGTTCTTTGCCTTTATCTTCCTTCTGCACAGCCTCATCCTTCTCAAGAGAAGAACTCTTCTTTTCTTGCGTATCATCCTCTTTCTCCTTAGGTTTTTCAACCTTATTGTCAATCACCTTGCCACTTCTTAGAATAGTCACGGCATGTGCTTGTTCAGGTTGACTTGGCAACTTTCCTCCTTGGTTCTGTTTCACCAGTTCTCCCACAGTACTGGCCAATTGGCCCACTTGAGTCTCAACTCGCTTCACTGAAGCCTCCACCGACTCAAACCTTTGCTGACTCGACTGGATAAAGGCTTGCAAAGTATCTTGCAAAACGGCTTGGGAGGTTGAGTCTGCTGAGTTTGATATTGTTGCTGTCGAGGCAAAATTGTCTGTTGTTGTGCATGTTGCGTGTACTGTGGGGCTTGTCCTGCTCCTACTTGCATAGGTTGTTGAGGCTGCTGGGGTTGCTTCCAAGAAAGGTTGATGATGGTCCTAAGACGGATACCTTGGTGTAGAGGGGGGGTGAATACACCAAGGTTAAAAACTTTTCCAAATTAAAACTCTTTTGAGTGAGCTGGCTGTGTTCGATCCAGCTGGAGGACAACTTGATCAACACAGCTGGCTGTGTGCGGAATGTGGTGGGATTTTGGAAAGTCCGTCTGTTGCTTCAAATATATTGCAAAGCTTTGTTTCTCTTTTCAGTTAGTCAGTTTATGCAGCTTGAAATAATGCTTATGAGGGGTTAGCTGGATGCATAAATAAAACAGGAAATAACAAAGCTATTTAACGTGGTTCGGAGAAACTACTCCTACGTCCACGACCAGAAACCTCTGGTAATCCACTAAGGATACCACTAACTTTTCGCGCAGTCAGCAAGCGTTGCAGCTTAGTTCCTCAAGCTGGATACAAGTTTACGCGTACTGTATCGAAACGTAACCAGACTGTTTACGGGCACAGCTGAAGCCTACATTCAGTTTACGGGTACTGAAGAACCTAACCTGTAGTTTACGGGTACTACAGAACCATAACCTTAACCTAACCTTTTTCTGGGTTTGAGTTTGGGGTTTCCAACTATGAACGAGTTCTTATAATGAAGAACAATGAGTATGATCAACTCGTTCAAACTAGGCTTAAGATGGGAAGGATTATATGCCTAGATACTAGTGGGAGAGAGCTTCAGCAGCCTGAGAATAAATAAGAACTCATGAGGATGTAGACTGCTGGATATTTAAGCTTTTCTGAGAGATCTTGATATTTTGTTAGACTTATTTCTCTGTTGATCTTTCTTGTGTATATTCTCTCTTTTTTTTTTTCTGATGATGAAGAAGACTTATATTTATATGGAGAGATTAGAACTAGCCGTTGGAAAGAGCCGTTCTGAATCTCTACCTAATTTCTGACAGGATTGACTTGTCTTCTTCCTTGATTTCCTCGTAAAGCAATCCTAGGTCTGATTTCTAGGTGCTGAGGTGTCGAGTTCCTGATGGTCCAGATCAGATCTGACTTTATCTCAAGTTGATTTCAACTCTGCTGTGCTGGTGACTCTGAGCTGTCTTGAACTCTGCTGTATCATTGACGCTGAGCTGAGTCTTGAACTCTGCTGGGTCTTGACGTTGAGCTGAGTTGCCACACAAGTTGGGTCTTTCCTACAGCTGTGTCTTGGAAGAACTTGATCGTCTTCAATCTGGATAACGTTACTTATCACTCGACTTGGCTTACCCTGCTGTGTACTCAGCTGGGTCTTCTGCTGTCTTCAGCGACCACCTGTAAACTTAGAAACTCTATAAGCTCAAACAGGTGAGCTGGAAAAACACTTGGGCTTGTGCAAACATCTACTCGGTTGAGGTCAGCTGGGTTTTGGTATCACTTCAAAACTCTATTAATTTTCCCAACAATTTCCCCCTTTTTGATGATGCCAAAACCCCAAGTTGGAAAAACAAAATTGCTTCCCCCTTAATAGGAAACTGGGTTTCAAAGGATTAAACATTCACAGCAGGTAAACATATTCAGAGCCTGGACAAAGAGAGATTGTCTTCAGGTTAATTTTGATAAAACGAACTTTTTCATTAATACGAAGAAATTTTACAGCTTTCTAATTACAAAATGTTCAAAAGAAAATTCCCAGTTGGCTGGGTCTTCAGCTTTGCTGCTTCCTTTGTTCATCAATCTGATGGTCAGTCTTGAGACCATATCTGTTGAAGATGAACTCTTCCAGCTCCTTCCATTCTGCTTGATTCTTCGATTTTGAAATTCCTCTTTCACCAGCCCAGTGATGAATTTCTTTGATAATCTGGGCCTTGTCAGGAAGGTTCGTTCCAGCTAGAGATGGAGGCTTTAATTGTTTGACTTTTGGAGCCTTCAGCTGGATGTTGTTTCTTTTGGCATAAAGGGCAATTGATCTTGCCATCATTGGATCTGTCTCATGAAGTTCGAGGAAATAATCCTGGAAAGCAGTTTCTGGATCCATGCCTTTGAATTGATTCAAGTAGTAGAATTCTTTGATGAATTCTGATTTGCAACTTTCCCAATTTTCATTGAAATCGTCTGGGTTCTTCTTGTCGGCTGAGGCTGGCTGGATTTGTTTCTTCTTAGCTTGCCTGTAGCTCTGCCTTTTCTTTTTCTGCTTTTTCTCAGCAGGCTTGAGCGATTCAGCTTTCTTCTTAATAATTTTATCCAGCTCTTGCATTTCTTTTCTTTGCTCGTTGTGGAAGTTACACAGCCAGTGATAGTCTTTGTATTCTTCAGGCTTGTGTCCACAGGCTTTGGCAAGAGCAACCATCTTCTCTCTCCATGTCTCTTTGACTGCTTTGGCTGGTGCAGATGGCTCTGTCTCTTCTTCATCCAGCTCTTTGGCAAAATCGTCGATTTCCCTCTGAATTTGCTGCACAGGTTCCCCCTTAGCTGCAGCTTCCCTCTCACTTGTTTTTCCAGCTTCACTCTTATCTTCCCCCTTTTTGGCATTATCAACAAGGGAGGCAGAGAGGTTGGCAACTGTTGCGCTGAGCTTGGAAAGAATACCTTCAACATCAGCGATCTTGGCTGAGTTGTCAGCTGTGACGAGGTTCAGCTGGGCATTGCTGCTGCTTCCAGCTCTGAACTGAGCATCCAGATCTTTATATAGGTTGAAGAGTTGGCGGATGTCAGCGCTGTTGGAGAGAGTGGTCTTTTTGATAGCTTCCAGTTGGCTTGTGAGATTTACGATGTCGTCGACCAGTGGAGCTTGAAGTCTTGTCACTATCTCAGGAACTCTCTTTTTTAGATGGTTTGACTGATCAATGCTCTGAGAGACGAGAGATTGCCTGAGATCTTGACTGGTGCTTTCTTGTAGATTCTGAGCAAATTTGTGAACTTCGTCAATTGTCAGTTGTTGCTCTTTAACTTGACAGTCTAGAGCTGTGAACCGCATGATGATATCCACCTGAGACTTCAGTCTGTCCTGAAAAAGTATTTCTTCAACCTCTTTAGAGATTGCTTCCTTCATGGCGGTTGAGAGCTCGACAGCTGAGTCCGTTTGGGTTCCAGATTCAACATGACTGGGTTTGTCTGCCTCGATCTCGACCAGTGAGCGAGTGTCATCGGCAATTGGACTCTGTGGGGCAGCTTCGGTAGGCTCAACTGTTGCATTAGTTAGCTCTTATTCAATCATCATTGCCTCAGCTGTGTCGGCAGGGACAGCTTTCTTGGCAAGTTCAGCTGCGACTTCTTTGGATTTGACAGCTCCAGAAGATGTCTCCGATCTTGCTGCTGTAAGGAGCTTGTTGGCACATTCCCAGACTTCAGCTGGGTGCGGCTTGGGGTACAGCTGAGATACTTCAATTATACCTCTGATGAGGTCATCTTGATGCAAGTATGCATCCTCCAGGCTTCCAAAGCCAAATGTGTGCTGGAGGCGTGCTTCATCCGTCTTCAATTTCTCATAAAAGAAGGTCTCTATCAGCTGCTCATTCTGGTACCAAGTTGCCATCTTGGTAGCCAGATAAAATTTGAGATCTCCTACTTTAACGAGGGCAATGGGCAGGTGCGCCAGAATCGGATATTGAGTTAGAACACTCTTGATCCCTGCAATGCGTAAGTCCTCGTACATGGCTTCCATAAAGGCTGAGCCAGTGGAGTTGAGAGAAGGAGAGGCAGTAGAATCACTCTCCTTTGATTCTGTGGAGTTTTGAGGAACAGGTTCAAATGGGTTTACAGTAGGCTGTGAAGAAGCATCAGCCAACTGTGTGGAAGAATGAGCTTTGGGCGATGGCTGTTTTGGGGGTGAGCTGGGATTAGTGGAAGAGGGTTCAGCATGGGTGTCAGCTGGCTGTGAAGGAGCTTCAGCCAATTGAGTATCTGCCTGCTCTCTTACAGGAGATGGCTCTTTGGTTGGAGAGCTGGGTGGAGGGGAAGGCTGTTTCGGCGGAGATCTGTGAGGTGGTGAGGGCTGGGGTGAGCTCTTTGGATTATCCAGCTCGTCCTCTGAGCTGGATGACAATCCATCATTCAATCCCATCTCGGCCAGAATGTTTGATCCGTATTGATCGAAGGCCGACACTGGCTGTGGGGAGAGAATCACCATTGCTTGACTTGGAATGTCGAGTTTTCTTTTCTTCTCGAGTGGACCTTGGTGGTTTGGGAATCATTTGCCTTCCTCTTTCTTTGTTTCTTCTCACTGGAACTTCGCCTCGTTCCTTCCAGCTGCTTCTTGCTTTTGCTCACAGCAGGCTGCTTCTTCAGAAGATCATTGACTTGACTTATTCTTTGGAAAAGAATCTTCGTTTCTGGAAATGGTTCTGAATCAGCCCACTTTACTGTGTGCCCTTTCACAGCTTGCTCTATCAAGAAAGAAATTTTGGAGCAGAGATACAGTGGCTCTGTGGATGAGAACGTCGTCCTGGTGGAGTTGAATTTGATCTTCTCAGACTCCTTGACCAGACGGTTGAGTAAGAAGTCAAACCAGTTGACGTTTGTGCCTTTGATCATGGCAATCATCGGCTTGAGCTTTGGATTGCTGATCTCTTCTTGAGATCCAGCTATCCCTAAGATGCATTTTTGCGTGATATCCAGCAGCAGCCTGTACTTTGGCTTGAGCAGGAGCTTTGACATGCTCGCTCTGTACGGCTCTGGGAAGATAAGCATCTCTCTGCTGAGGAATTCATCCACTTCTTCATGACTGTAATCATCTGGGATGAATCCTCATTCTCTGGGTAGGTTGAACACCTTTCGTAGCATCTTGTTAAGTTTGATATTGACGGTTGCTGAATCAAACTTTCCGTCTTCGCCTTTGACGATCATGTCAAATGAAGATGAGTAGAAGCTGTCTTCATCAATGATGTTGAGGTAGAAGAGGGCAGCATCTCTCTTCAGCATAAGCTTCGGCATGGAGGTTTCCCAAAGCAAGAGACCGGAGTCTGCAACAAGATCCACCATCTCTTTTAATTCTGAAACATGGAGGTTGGAGTTGGACAGAACATTCTCAAAAGATAGCTTTGTCATTAGAGCTTCAAACTGGTTCATCCCTGCGGTTGATTTCTTGGGTGCCATTTCTGCAATCTGTTGATTTTGATCGTGCGAAGAACTTGCAGAAAATAGATAGAGGATTTGAATGTTTGAAATTTGCAGAGATAGAGATGGAGGAGAAAAGAATCCGCGAATCTTTTCCATATATATCAACTGCCATATAGGATCAACGGTTGAGATTGAATCAATTGATATTCTGATCAACGACTGGGAGAGATTCACTCATCACGTTTTGCTTACGTGCTTTCGGCGAGTGTGTTACAAACGCGCGTGAGGCAGTTCAAACGTTTGACGTTCTGCCTCGATACTGCCGTGCTACAGTACTATGCAGACTTTATAATTAATGCGACGGGAAAGGAAACTTATCAAACAATTCAACTAAGGAATATATGTCCGCTTAACATAATAATTCAAATTGATTGAACTTAAATATTATATTTCTCAGATCAATAAATTCATGAGACGCAAACCGGTCAGCTTGGACACAGTATCCAGCTGATATCACAGCGGTATTCTCCTTTGCTTGATTGACAGTTCTCCTCAGCTGAGTATTTGAAGATTTTGCTTGAATTTTCGTCAGCTGAGTTCCTTTTAGCTCTTCGACTGATGTCCAGCTGAGCTTGATTCCCTTTTTGGCTGGGAAATCCTTCTGAACTGAGTTTTGGGATCCAGCTGAGTTTGTTCCCCCTCAGCTGGATGAGCTTTTCTTTGTCCGGTTTGAGCAGTCCAAATAATTCACACATTAGCTCATTTCTTTGATGAGGTCTCAGTTTGTATAGCAAGTAGACAGCTGTCCCAAATCCAGTTGGTTCAAGTACTGCTTCTCTATTCTTCTCTTGAGACCAATGTACTCAGCTGTATGACTGGCTGAATCTTCAGTTTTGTATCCAGTTGTCTTTATTTCACAGCTGGTCCCAGTCAGCTAGCTGGGTTTCTTTATTTTCTTCGTTGGTTGAATCAAAAAGATGTTTCAGACAACTTAATCAGAGCAGTCATCTTCATCTGAGTCGGAGAAGGAGATTTGATCATCATCCATTTTGCTTGATTCGAACCTTTTATCCTTTCTCCGGGAGGATGACTCAGCTGGGTTTCTCTTTGGATAGAGTTGCTTGTCGTGATGAACCTTCACGATATTCTTGTACCTTTCCTTGCTTTGTTCCAGCTGATTAATGCTCCGTACCAGCATGGCAACTTCTTCGTTCAAATCTTCTTTGCTCATATTTCTGTGCTCCTTGTTGGTTCTTCCAAGCTGAGCTGATTGAGCTTCTTTTCTTGGCTTGATCCTCAGCTCTGCTTCATTCATTCGGCTTGATGAATCTCTGCTTGTGATCCCCAGATCAAATTCGTTGGCTTTCAAGATGGAGAACAATTTTTCCGTCTCCATGCTGCCAAGATCAGTTCTGCTTTGGTGAACCACCTTGTGTGTACACTATTCTGAGGAGAGAGCTGAAAGAACTTTCAAGTTCTTATCTCGAACTGTATATTTTCCAGTTCGGATCGTCTCGATCTCGATGACGAGGTTAGAGAATCTCAGCTCCATTTGATCAATGGACTCGCAGGGGAGTTGCTTGAAGTTGTCGAACTTCTGGCATGAAACTGAGAATTTGTTCTCTTGAATTTCCTCTGAGCCTTCACACAGCTTGGCTAGAGTGTCCCACATCCCCTTAGCTGTCTCGCAGTTGATGATCTTACTGAGATATGCGTCTGTCACCGTTGAGGAGATGACGTTGCGAGCGTAGCTGTCCAAACCAGCTTGTCTTCTTTCTTCTGGAGAGTACTCCCTTTTGGGCTTCACAACATGCCGGAGTACTGGTTCAGCTCCAGGTGTGGTTTCTGCTTGTCTTTCTGATTTCATGATGATGATGGGTCCGTCAGTGATAACATCCCACATCATGTCGTGATGCGCACTCAGAAAGCTTTTGAGTCAGAACTTCCAGATCTGATAATCATCGACAGAGAATATCGGAAGATTCCTGCACAAGGAAGATTCCATGACAGTATGCAATATAATGATTTTTAAAAATATTTTGAAATTTTGAAGGATCTGTTCAGGTGACCACAATCAGCAAAGAGGCTGACTTGACACAGATACAGTGATCTTTTGAACCACTGCTCTGATACCAATTGATGGTCCCAAGACGGATACATTGCTGTATCGAAACGTAACCAGAAGCCTACATTCAGTTTACGGGTACTGAAGAACCTAACCTGTAGTTTACGGGTACTACAGAACCATAACCTTAACCTAACCTTTTTCTGGGTTTGAGTTTGGGGTTTCCAACTATGAACGAGTTCTTATAATGAAGAACAATGAGTATGATGAACTCGTTCAAACTAGGCTTAAGATGGGAAGGATTATATGCCTAGATACTAGTGGGAGAGAGCTTCAGCAGCCTGAGAATAAATAAGAACTCATGAGGATGTAGACTGCTGGATATTTAAGCTTTTCTGAGAGATCTTGATCTTTTGTTAGACTTCTTTCTCTGTTGATCTTTCTTGTGTATATTCTCTCTCTTTTTTTTTCTGATGATGAAGAAGACTTATATTTATAGGGAGAGATTATAACTAGCCGTTGGAAAGAGCCGTTCTGAATCTCTACCTAATTTCTGACAGGATTGACTTGTCTTCTTCCTTGATTTTCTCGTAAAGCAATCCTAGGTCTGACTTCTAGGTGCTGAGGTGTCGAGTTCCTGATGGTCCAGATCAGATCTGACTTTATCTCAAGTTGACTTCAACTCTGCTGTGCTGGTGACTCTGAGCTGTCTTGAACTCTGCTGTATCATTGACGCTGAGCTGAGTCTTGAACTCTGCTGGGTCTTGACGTTGAGCTGAGTTGCCACACAAGCTGGGTCTTTCCTACAGCTGTGTCTTGGAAGAACTTGATCGTCTTGAATCTGGATAACGCTACTTATCACTCGACTTGGCTTACCCTGCTGTGTACTCAGCTGGGTCTTCTGCTGTCTTCAGCGACCACCTGTAAACTTAGAAACTCTATAAGCTCAAACAGGTGAGCTGGAAAAACACTTGGGCTCGTGCAAACATCTACTCGGTTGGGGTCAGCTGGGTTTTGGTATCACTTCAAAACTCTATTAATTTTCCCAACAGTTGGGATGATTTCACCATCCAGGGTTATATGTATGCGAGAACGGATTGTTCTGCTGTCGAGATTGATATCCTTGCATAGCAAAAACCTGTTCCTGTTGCTCGAGAAATTGAGCCTCTTCATCAAAACTAGGCTCAACCGTCCTCTGACAAATATTGGCCCCATGGCCATACTCACCACAAATTCCACAAGTTTCAGCAGACATAACCTGCTGATGTACCCCATCGAATGGCCTCAATAACTCCACTTTCCTAGTTAATTCAGCCAATTTCTTAGTCACATCGTAACTAGGATTTGCTTCATTCACAGAAGCACGCTTTCCTCTGACACTCTTTTGTTGGGAAGTAGTGGCCATTGTCTCGAAAATGTTAGAGACATCTTCGACTGTGTGATTGCCAATATCCCCTCTAGCGGCATTGTCAACCATGTACTGAAAAGTTTGTGATAAACCATCATAGAAGAATTGGTTCAACAATTCCGCCGGTAAGTGATGATGTGGGCACTGCTGCTGCAAACTCCTGAAACGGTCCCAGGCTTCATGAAATGATTCACCCGAGGATTGAGCAAATGTGACTATCTGGGCCCGCAAGTCCTGAGTCTTCTGATTTGAATAATATTTAGCCATAAACTTCTCGTAGACTGCATCCCAATTTGCCAACGAGTTTGGCGGAAGTGACATGAACCATGTCTTGGCTCGATCTTTCAGAGTGTATGGAAAGCACCTCATCTTCAATTGATCTTCGTTCAGACCTTGTAAAGGGAAGGTCTGAACCACTGCATAGAACTCCCTGATGAAGTTCAAAGCATCTTCTGCGGGCATTCCATAGAAAGATGGAAGTTGGTTGAAGTGAATATTCTTCAACTCATAGTTCCTTGCTGCCTCTCCCAAGACGATACAAGAAGTTGCGGCCCCAATCACCGGGCGAGCGAAATCCCGCATATTTCTAACATTATTTGGGATTGCCATCTTCGGAATCTGAGACTCATCACTTGAGGAGTGATTCTCACTTGATTCTTCTTCCTCCAAATTGGGTAACACTAATCCTTTTGGTCTGTGTATGCTATCAAATACGGGAGCCAATCTCCTGTTGAGACTTCGTCTACCTTGCATAAACAAACACAAAACATAAAAGAATCACGCGCACCTATTGAAGAAATAAAAATCAATAAACAAAAGTACAAATAAATACGAAAAATAAAAGTAACACTAAGAAATAATTTGCCTAAAGCCTTCCCCGGCAACGGTGCCAAATTTTGTTTCAACTCTAAACACCTAGACTTGACTCGCAAGAGAACGAGGTCAATGTAGGGCGTCAAGCTAACCCAAATCGTATTCACAAGGAAGGCTAAACAGGGCAAATACTCCTAGTATTACTTACACAGAAATTAAAACGATCCTAAACATTCTAAACCAATGATTTGAGAACAAAGAACCAAATAAAAGAGCAAATGCAATGTAACAAATAACTGACGAAAGAGATAAACACGAGGAAAAAGTATTAGGGCTTAGATTCTTCTCTTTAATTCCTCACCAAGCTCGGTAATTATCAATTCACTTAATCAACTCGCATAATCCACTTCAACAAAAGGTTAACATCAATAACTCTCGTTTCAATCCGTTAAACCTTTAAGACTAAATTATACGATTAAGACTAAAGATTAGATATTCGTTTCCGGTCAATCTAATTATCGAAAGAATTATGATCGAGCAGTAGATTCATCTATCGATCTCATCTACTACCTAACAATATCGAACAATGGCCAATTATTCAATATAAAAGCAAACAATTCAATCAATACAGAATTCACATATACCAAGCAAGGATCAGAATTAAATCGAATATCTAAACCCTAAATAAAAAGTTAGCTATCCATAGAACAATGCATCGAAGAGTTACAAGAGGAATTCATCAAATCCACCGTAAGAAATAGATTAAACAAGCAATCCTTACAATATTCGTGATGATGTTCACAATCGAAACCACGATCTTGTCTTTTGTAGCCACCAAAATAAGGAAATCAAACTATGCTAAAAGCACTCAAAAGTTGTCTAAGAACCTCTCCAAAACGAGTTAGAATCAGAAATATTCAAATACAGAACCCTAGCTGAACTAAATAAACGCGCAGCAGGCGTTACTTAATTCCAGCGCTCGCTGGATTCAAATCTGCGAACTCAATTCCAGCGACCGCTGGAACTGAGCGACCGCTCAAATCCGGCGCTCTCCCAAAGACAGCGATCGCTGGCTGCTGCTTTCTTCACGCCAAAACTTGTTCCTTTCTTGTGCACAATCCATCCCTCCACTGTTTTCTCCTTTTAGTTCTTCAAACCCTGCAACCACCATAAACTACACCAAAGCAACCAAGGGTAGCCAAAAACGAGAAATAAAAGACGGAAAACATGCACACACACACGAAAACACGACTCAACAACAGTATAAAAACATAACATAAAACGACTAAACAGACGAGCTTCATCTTCCTCGCGATCTCGAACCACGACGGTCCTCTTTGGCCGTGACCTTTTTCGTTCTTCGCGTTCGGCCTTTTTAGCATCAAATTCGGCATGTATCTGTGCGTACAGTTGCGGTGCTTTCAGAGCGAGCTGCCGTCTTTCATATATTTTTTTGCGAAAATCGTCATCGCTCGACATAATTTAATGGAGAATTGTGTTTGGAAATAAACACACAATCACGAAATCAAAAAACACAAGAATTGCTTATCCAGTTCGATACGATGTGTATCTACGTCTGGGGGCGATGCCAAGCCAGAGATTTTCACTATATTTTCGGATAGCAATTACAATAAAAGAACAACTATATATATAGCAAACAATTGAGCCCTAATCCTAGTAAAACTAGGAAACCGCGTAGAGCCCAAAATACACTTGTATGGCATCCCAAAAATTCGGGTATATATAGTTGGATCGCCGGAATCGTGGTATGATTCACTTTCTTCCAGGCTCCATACTCCAACAAATTGAAGGTGAAAATGCAAAAAAGATGAGATATTGAGGAAGAAATGTAGTGAAAATGAAGTGTGAGAAGATGTAGTATATATAGATGGAAAATAGAAAATTAAAAAAAAAATAAAAAATGCCCGTTTGAGGGCCAACGGCTATTCCGTTGGCCACTCCCTTGCCGCCACATCATGCGTCCGCCTCCTCTGCCACCTGCCAAATTGTGGCGCAAACGCGCCCTCCGTCACCCCCGTCATTCGGGAGCCATCGCCCCCGCCCTCAAAGAAAAGGGCGCCCGCAGCGAGCGCCCTCCACAAACGGGCGCCGCTGCGGGTGCTTTAAGATTCACATATAAACCATTCCTTAGAGAAACTTGAGCGAATATATTCATGGTTTTTTCCTCAAAAAATATAGAGTAACAATAGTTAGAAATTTCATCCTAAATGGTAAAATAATAAAATTATTTATGAACTTTTTTTTTTTAGAAACTATTTATGAACTTATAAAACATAGCTAGGTCATTGAAGAGTTGGAAACTTTATACTAGCTCTTTCATTAACCAAAGCTATTTCTCTCTCATGTCTACATGACAAGACAATCTGGTTCAATTCTCATTTTTTTTCCTTTTCTTTTTCTTTCAGCCTATCATCATTCAGAAAATTGAGAAAAGCGCGCACACACAGTTTTGATGTCTCGGGTTTTGGTGTGGGGTCAAGTGTTTGTGAGGTCATTTCGTGGAACACATCTTAAATCTTTAATTCTTTCCTATATTATCAATTTCTCGCTCAAGTATCGATCTCAAACTGTAATTATCTAGCACTTACAAAAAAATGTTAATAATTTTGCCCCTCTTACTAATTACCCTCCCCCTCCTCCCCACCCCCCTCCTGCCCTACATTCTCCACCAATCTTGAGCTTAATTTCTTACTCTGCTACATATGGTACTTAAAAGTGATTCTCTGAGATGAAGTCGTATCGTATTTCGTATGATACTTGTCAGTTGTCACACAATATGGAATAATTAATGCATGCATGCCACTTGAGCTAGTCTTGAATCTTGAGATGTGAAGGAAATTTCATGTAATCGTTTCTTGTTTTTCCATTCTGGAGGAACCCCCAAATGCTAAGACTGTTAACAGTTTTAAGTAGATGATGATGATGAAGAAGAAAATTTGAGGTCCACAAAAAGCTCATTTTCTGGCAGGAGTTTGGTGCTGGTACGTGTAGCAGCCTTCCAGATGGGAATATTCTCCTATTTCAAGTAGTGCTGGTCAAATTCTAAGCTGGAATTTTCTTCATTTTAATCTTGCTTTTTTTTATTGTTCTGTAAGTTTAGGTGGAGAGAGACACAGAGAGAGAGAGAGAGAGAGAGAGAGCAGAGCTCAATAATGGCGACTGGAAACCAAAACCAGGAAGAAACGCCTCAGAATCTAAGGACACAGCTTGCTCTTGCTGTTAGAACCATTCAATGGAGCTATGCTATCTTCTGGTCCGTTTCATCCAGACAACCAGGGTAAAAATCCAATCTTTACTGTGCCCCCCCCCCCCCCCCCCCAAAAATAAAAGTTGAAGTATGGGTGTAGAAAATCAAATTCTTTTTCTTGATTATATTCTTGTTTTTTGCTGCCGCCGCTGAAAAAAATTCTGCAATGTGTGTGCGTAGTTTTGAGGAAGGCTGACCTGAAAGTTTGAATGCAATAGAGAAGAGGGAGGGCTGATAGAATTTACCAAATCTACTCATGTTTTGTCTTTTGCTGTAGATTGCTCGCATTTGCTTATGCTTTTGATTGGCCATCTTCTTTAGGCTTCATCTATTTTGAATGCTCACTATATCTAAATTTCAGTTATTCAATTTTTTTGTATCACGATCACTGTATTGTAGGATCAAGCATTGCACTAATGTTGAATGATTGTGTTTCACTATCGACTGTTTTTAAGCTGCTTTTTTTGAAATTGAAATTCTTTGCTCTTTATCGGGGATTTAGATGTAGCTTTGCTGGTGACTGCATAGTGAATGATAATGGAGCAAGATTTGAAACCTATATGTATGTTTACCTTTTTTAGGATGTTGGAATGGTGCGAAGGGTACTACAATGGTGATATTAAAACACGAAAGACTGTTCAGGCTGCTGAGGTGAACATGGATCAGCTGGGATTGCAGAGAAGTGATCAATTAAGAGAACTTTATGAGTCTCTGTCGCTTGGCGAAGCCAAACCTCAAGCTAAAAGGCCTACAGCTGCATTGTCCCCTGAAGATCTCACTGATGCTGAGTGGTATTTCTTGGTTTGCATGTCTTTCGTCTTCAACACCGACCAAGGGTACTTATCTTTCTACCTGAATCAATTTGTTGTCACTTCGATCTCTGGTTGATAGTCGGCATTATGATAATTTGTGAGCTTTATGAGAAATCAAGCACATTACACCATTCCTTTCTGATTGAGTTCTCCCATTACATTTACCCAAAGAAGTTCTAACAATATGATGTCAAGTCCTTGAACACGGAGCAAAGATTTTCAACATTGACAGCAATTTTTAACTAAAAAGCAATAGATTCTTCATTTCATGTGCTTTCACAATGTTAGTATTTGTTATCTGCTGTTTGCATGCTATTATGTATGCTCATGTTTTTTTTCTAATCAATCGTTGTAAATAAACAAAAGAGAACTCAATGAATTTTGTATTTTGTCAATTGTTAAGGTTGGCTGGAAGGACATTAGCTAAGAATCAAATGATATGGCTCTGCAATGCTCACCGGGCTGACACGAAAGTCTTCTCTCGTTCTTTGCTGGCAAAAGTAAGTCGAAAAAGATTTACATTCAGAAGATAGTACTATCTATGTACATAATCCCAGAAAGTGTTTTTCATATAACTAATAAAAAATTTTGACCTCTTTTTGCTTCTCAATTTTGCATCTTACTGATGGCTGGACGCCCATTGCTTTAATCAGAGTGCATCAATTAAGGTATTGATCCAAACTCGAAACAATTTTGAAAATTCTTGATGTTGCATTTTGTGATATCATTAGAGTAAAAAAGAGCATATTTCTGAAGAATCTATGCATTGTTCTCAACTTGCAGACAATTGTGTGCTTTCCGCATGTAGGAGGTGTGGTTGAGCTCGGAACAACTGAATTAGTATGCCATTTTAGTCTTAGTCTCTATTATTATAGTCCAAATTTCGTCCTAGTAAGTTCATTAAAATCATCTATGTATTGTAATAAGCAATTTCTGCATGATTTCTTAAGGTTCAAGAGGATCCAAATCTGATTCGGCATATAAGTTCATTCCTGAAGAGTCCTTCTGTGACTGTTCCCAATATTCCTCCTAACAATGTCTTTGAGAGCATTGCTAACCACGATGATCTCATCAGCCGTGAAAGGCTCGATCATTCTAATATGCAGCTTCTGGAAGATCCATGCATGGAAGTGTGTTCACCAAATAACTCTTCAGATGATTTTGCAGACAATCTGCTGAGGGAGGAACCAAATTTGGTAGATGAAGGCGTAGATGGTGAGGCTTCTCAAATGCAAAGCTGGCCAGTAATGGATAATGCTGTCAGTAATTGCTTGAACAATTCTATGAATTCTAGTGATTGTGTATCTGAAACTGAGGGAGAAACTGAGACGATAATCCCACTTTCAGATGGGAAGAAGGAAACGAAAAGATGCAATCAAAAGAAAACCTCTGATTTCCAAGGAAATGATGTTCATTATCATAGTGTTCTTTCTAACCTTTTGAAGAGTTCTCACCAGTTAATTCTTGGCCCTTACATCAGAAACGGGACTAGTGGAGAATCGAGCTTTGTTTGCTGGAGGAAGGATGGAAATCTGGGACCCCAAAGAGGAACTCCACAGAAGCTACTCAAGAAAGTACTCTTTGAAGTGGCTAGAATGCATCAAAGTTGCAAGGCTGAATCTAGTAAACATAACAGTAGTTATAAACGGGAAGTTGATGATATTGATAGAAACCATGTCTTGTCTGAACGGAAGCGCAGAGAAAAATTAAACGAGAGATTCATGATTCTTGGATCTCTAGTCCCATCTGGTGGAAAGGTACTACTAGTAGTATATCATCTGCTCTTTAAATTTGAATCTCTCATAAACTACATTTATGAAACAAAGTTATTGGTCACTCGTTTTGCAGGTTGACAAAGTATCAGTACTTGATCACACAATAGAGTACTTGAGAGATCTCGAGCGAAGAGTTGAAGAACTGGAATCCTACAAAGAAGCAATGGAGAGAGAGTCAACTACACACAGCAAATCTCAAGATGCCATAGAGAGGACCTCTGATAACTATGGCAATGATAATTCCAAGAAGCCAGCAACAAACAAGAGAAAGGCTTGTCATATGGACCAAACAGGAGCAGAAAGTAGCAAAGTTCGATTGAGAGACTCCACGACTGATAATATAGCCGTTAGTGTATCAGAGAAGGACGTCTTGATTGAAATAAGGTGTTCTTGGAAGGAGGATGTGTTGCTTCAATTTATGGAAACGCTAAGCAAAATACGTCTGGAGATGCAAACTGTCCAATCATCCACCACTGATGGAACTCTCTCCATCATTGTAAATGCCAAGGTCTACCATCTGCATCATGAATGCGATCGTGCAATATTATGTTTTTTCTTTTGTGGTTTAAGGTGATAATGTGAACTGTAGTAACAGTTATTACATAATTTGCAGTGCAAGGGACTGAAATCTCCATCAGCTGTAGTGATCAGACAAGCTGTTCAGAAAGTTATCAGGAAGTGTTGAAGATTTTGCTCAGAAATCAGAATCTGTGTATGTGTAGCTTTTGTGAAAACCTCTATTTAGTAACCTAACAGATACTACTAATTTTCTTGAATTTTTCAACTAGTGTAGTTTTTGCAACACATTTTGATGATTTGCAGTAATAATTTATAGTCATGTAAATTAATCAGTAGTTGGTATGTTTGAAATTCGAGTTTTGAATGAAAAAACAGCATATGTTCTTTTCAGAGGATTCAAGATTCTGATATCACTAATTCTTTATGAATTATGATTCATTTCCATTATGGTTAATAAAGTAAAAGTTGTTCTTAATAATTTAATTGGAGTATGAGATCTTCAAGTTTGGTCATTAGTAGTGCACTGATTGTAAAGATGTTAGTGTGCTATGCATATAAACTAGCGTATTACCCGTCGAAACTCGACGGGGAATCATATTCATATAAACTTTAAAAGTAATTCAATATTATTTTGAAGTTATAATATTTCAACAATCGATCAAGGTGAGTGTTTCTTTGGTTTTATTTCATGTCCTTTATCTGCAAGAGACCAATAGAAATTAAACTAAATAAATAGTTTTTTGAACGAACAAACATATATTTAAAAGGTTAATAATAAATATTAATCTAAAATGTGAAAAATTAACTTTGTAATCATCTCACAATTTGTAAAAAATTCATTGTAAACGATGCCAGCTGTTATGTCATACACCTGACCATACTCATCGCAAATTTAATTTTTTTTAGATGATATCTTTTGCCAGTGACTAAACTCAAGTTACAGTAGCTATAATTCCTATACTCGAAATAAATTGTCTATGATTCTTGTTTATTGTAATAGCAAAGAAAACAATCCATGAAAATTATCTCCCTAGTGTGTACTCATGATCATTTTAGAGTGTACAATCCTACCACTAGCACGTAGCATGTCATCGTTGTCAATTTTCGAATGAGAATCACTTTATGTTGTAATTCATTAGTAAAAATTTAAAATATTTAAAATATAACTTAATAATTAGCCAATGGTTCAACCATCCTAAGTTATTGATTGTGGCAGAGCACGACGATGAAGCAAAACGTAATTCGATGACTTTTAGCAAACTTAATCACTACAAAAATCGCACAATTTACCGACGGAAAATTCCGTCGGTAAAGTCATCAAAATCCGTCGGTAAAGAACTTACCGACGGAATTACCGACGGAAATGTTCCCTTGTGATTCGATTCGTAGGTAAAGGATTTACCGACGGAATTAAATCCGTCAGTAAATTTACCGACGGAAATGTGACGGATAATCTGTCAGCAAATTCTCGTTTGACGAACTGGTTCCCCGAACGGATTTGTGACGGATTATTGACGGAATATCCGTTGGTAAATACCAACGGAATTATATCCGTCGATAATGTTTGACGAATTGGTTTTCGTCAAATTTCGATTTTACTGACGGAATAGTGACGGAATTTCCGTCAGTAATTACTAACGGATTGCGAATCCGTTGGTAATTACTGAAGGATTTAAAATCCGTTGGTAAATTTTGACGTCCCTAATTTCGTCACGTTGGAAATATTGTGACGGTTTTGTGACGGAATTTCCGTCAGTATTTAGCTACGGATCAAAATCCGTCGGTAATTTTTTTTTTAATTTTATCCGTCGTTAATTTTATGATATTTTTGGAATATTTAATTATTTAATATTTTAGTCCGGTTTTTACTAATTAATTTATTAATATTTTAGCCCCAATTTTTAACATACGAAACAAGTAATTTATAATATAAAACATAATATAAAAGTCGCTCGGTAATATAGTAATAAGAATCTGATATTTTTGGCAACAAAGTACGTACAAATATGAAAGAAACATTAAAGTAAAAGAGTGTTTGTTCTACACTAATGATGTGTATGTTTTTGGTTGTTCAGAAGTTGGGGTTTTCTATCGTTTTATGCGAGTATAGATATATATATCTTATTTTTTCTTTTCAGCCGCTGACTATTAGACTTTTGGGAAAATTTGGTTCTTGTTTTGGGAGTTGGAAGACAGCCGCATATAGTAGAGACTTTGTGGAGCTAGAAATTCAATTTTAATTCTATTTTCATATTTTAGCTTGGAGTTTAGCTTTCGCGTAGCAATTGAAGATTGATTCTGGTGACTGATTGCATCCTTTTAATTTAATATAATCCGTTTATGCTTTCTTTTTATTATTTGATTATGTTTAGTTTCATTATTATGCGTAGCTAATTCTTTAATTCGGCGAGAATATTGAAGCACTAGTATATTAATCTGTGAGATCTAATCGTTCGTATAATTAATTTTCTAGGGTTTCGATTTATTCCTTGTGTTTAAAGTTAATTCCAATTTTGTTTAAGCCTGATCAACTTAGATTAAATTGGATTACAGTCAATTAGTTCCCCCAATCCGTAATTGTTGGAATATGGCTAATTAGTGATAAAGCTACCATGTTCGTAGTAGGAATAAATTGGTAGACGGGTTATTACTTGTGTTCTTGGGTAATTCGTCTAAATTGGGTTCCTTCAGATCTAAAAGCTATTAGAGCATTAAATCTAGGTCTGGCGTCTCCAGCTAGGTTGTGTTTTAATAAGGGGAATAGTTAGGTCTGGCGTCTACAGCTAACTATCGATAAAGCACGTAGGAATTGGGGTATGTCCGCTGCGTTTACGGTACCCTATAACTGGTTGGTTCTTGGAAATTAATTAATCTTTGCATCGATGATCAGAGTCTAGACTAGTGTGGATTTATTCGAAGCCGGATTGCTTTTCTTTTGATTATATTCTCGTTTGCTATTTTAGTTATTTTTTTTGTCTTCCTAGTATTTAATTAATTTATCTCAATTTAAGGCGTGGTGGCTACACCAAAATTAGATTTATAGGAAAAATAGGTGAATTCCCGTTCTCTGTGGTTCGACCCTGCTTATTGTTATACTAATTTAATTCTGAGCAAATTGCAGGAATTATTTGGTGGTATACGACGTCCACTAACTAACTAAAAGTCACGGACTAGGAGGGCGGTTGCAATGAGCCATAAAGTCATGCATCATCTTCTGTGTAGCCTCAAACTGGACTTGTTGAGCCAGAAATTGTGCTTGAAGAAGCTCTCTGCCCTCTCTCTCCCGGCGCAGCTCCTCCTCAACCGCTAACCTCCTCTGGCGCTCCTCCTCCTCGTGTACAGCTCTCCTCTGGCGCTCCTCCTCCAGCTGCTGCTCTAAAGACCCAATGCGGGTCTGAACAAACTCCTGTGTCATGAGCTGATGAGAACTACCCCCACTACCACTCGAGCCATCGCTGAAAAGGCTCGACCCGTGTGTTCCAAAGGAGTACACCCTCTGCTTATGAGCTAGCTCGTACTCCTGCACCACAGTCTTGTAGATCTCGTTCAGATCTGCCCCTTTTCCTTGTTCAGCAGCAAGCTGTTTAATCCGTCTCTGCAAGTTACATTTGAAAAATTATAAGTATTATGAATATATAACTTAGTTAATAAAATGTAATAATTAGAAAATATTTAAGAATACTTACATCAATCTTTTCATCCTTTTTAGTCAATGGAGTTCCATCAGCTTTCATGTGCTGATGTAGGAAAACGTCATGCAATAACTGGGTTGGTGGGACCCCTCGAGTCTGGGACTATTCATGTAAGATAAACAAAATAGATATTTAGTTAGCAAATATATATAAGTAATAAATTAATAATTAAATAATAATTTACTAACCATCTAGTCAAGAAGTCGACGAACAGGCCTGGAACCTCCCTTGTGTTTGCTAATACCGGTTCCTGGCCCATCTGGCTCCGACAACCGGTTTCTACTAGCTTTTTGACTCTTCTCAACGACCTCAGGACGATCCCAATACTCACACAAACCATCCCACATCTCTTCATTGATATATGCCGGCTTATCTGGACGCTCTCCCTTCAAATAATTAATCCAAACCCATTTGTATCTTTGACGTGCATTGGACTCCCATCGCTTGTACACCTGAGTTTCCCACTCAGGTTCCCACGTGTAATATTTCTGTTTAACATCATTTACAAAATTCAATAGTTAGATAAAAAAAGTTAATTAATCAATAAATATGAAATATTAATTGTTATTTACCTTAAATTCATCAAAGTACTTATCTTTCACCTCTTTTGGTGTCAACTTCCAATTGAAGCCTGTAGGATTCTCAACCCTCTTAAAAATTGCAGTGCACGTCTGGGCAATATTGCCATCATCCAGTAATTCCCTGTGGAGAGAAGCAATTAACATTTAGCAAATTATAATAAATCAACAAAGTAATTATAAATAATTAATACTAACCCATTAGGCCCAACCCAAAAAGCAGCCCTCGCTGGAACGCCTCGTGACGGTGCACTAGACCCAGTCTCGCCCACTGGCGTCTCTGGTGTCTCAGGTACCGACTGTGAGGAGGACGAACTACGGCGGCGGCTCGAAGACATATCTGCATTATTAAGTAACATACAATAAAAGAAATCCAGCGGCAATTAATATATATATATATATATATATATATATTCATCATCTAAGAAAAATAAGTTAACAAATATTTCAACTCATCATCATCATCACTACTACTAAAAAAAATGTTTCAAAAAAACAAAAAATTACAAATTAGTGTATGCTCCTACTCATCATCATCATCACTACTTTCATCATCAGACGAAAATATTTCTTCGTCATTAGATTCACCCTCGTTCTCATCGATTACTATCATCCCACCTCTTGGATGATGAACTATTGTAGTGTCATCATCCTCATTCGGTCTGTCACTATCCATCTGTGTCAAAACCACATCATCTTCTTGGAAAGGTTCATCTAATGTTGAAGCAGATGTCATGACTTGTTCAGGTAATTCTACATTAGATCTTGCTTTGATTTTACACACTTCCCACCAAGACTTCTTAGCTTGATTCATGCTAGGATAAGGACAATAGCATACTTGAGTGGCTTGGTGTGCTAGAACAAATGGATCGTACTTTTTGTATCTACGGGTATGGTTAATTGAAACCAACTTGAATTCTGGATGCACTGAAGTCCCCAAAGGTGACATGTCAAACCATTCACTTCTAAACAAACTAATTGTTTTCTTAGGATGACCAGGATACTCCAGCACACAGACCTCCAACAAGCGGCCATAATAGTCTTGCACATCACTGCCATAAACTGAGCCTTTTATGCATACTCCACTGTTCATAGTCTTCTTATCTAAAGCATGATCTATCGTATGAAACCTATATCCATTAACATAATATCCAAAATATGTATCAACCCCTAATAATGGCCCTTCTGCAAGATCCTTGATATTTCGGTTCACCGACGTAGAAGGACGTTTAACCTGTGATAGTTAGATTATTAGCATTGTTTAAATATATACAAGTTACGTACACTAAAATATATTTAAACTTACATATTCTTTGAACCAACGGGCGAACTCCTCATCAAACTTTTTATCTAAATCGGATCCTGAGATTAAAGGCAATTTTTCTCGCACTTCATCTTGAAACAATCTTCAAAAATTAAGCAGGTTTTAGTTAATAATATGTAAGCAATTCATAATATGAATTGAACATGCATGTTCATACTCACTTCACATATGTGTCTGCAACCTCGATGCAATTGGATAGAATATACAGATGTGCTGCATTGTTCTCTTTACTATCCAAGTATCTTTTTATCTTTGTTCCAAGAGGACGTCCTACACCTTTAAAAATGGACAGCAAATCAGAATCGTCATTATCAGCTCCCCCATCATCATTACGAGGCACGACCCTCAACTTTGTGGTCACATTATCCTCAAAATAATAGGAACCAAACGTTGATGCTTCTTCCATTATGTAAGCATTGCTGATGGAGCCTTCAACTCTTGCTTTATTTTTGACATTATTTTTCAATGTTCTCAAGTACCTTTCAAATGGATACATCCACCGATATTGAACCGGACCAGCAATGCGAGCTTCTTCAGCTAAATGGATTGGTAAGTGCTCCATTGAATCAAAGAAACTGGGCGGAAAGATACGCTCAAGCTTACACAAAATTTCTGGTATTTTTTTGTGCAAAATTTGCATGTCCTCTTTTTTAATTGCTCAGGCTGTTAAGTCCTTGAAGAAGAGACTTAGCTCTGTGATCGACTTCCAAACAGGTTGAGGAAGAAGTTCACGAAATGCAATAGGTAACAAGAGTTGCATGAACACGTGACAGTCATGACTTTTCATATTACTCATCTTTAGCTGGAGCATATCTGGACATCTAGTAATATTAGATGCATATCCATCAGGAAATCTAAGATTTGTTACCCATTGCAGTAAGACCTTTTTCTCATTTTTATCAAGCATGTAACAAGCTTTTGGATACATTCCAGTCGTCTCATTACGCATCAATTCTGGTCTCGAGCAAATTGTGTTTAGTTCTTCTCGAGATTTTGTTGTATCCTTCGTTTTTCCTTGGACATTGAGAACAGTGTTGAACACGTTGTCAAATACATTTTTCTCAATGTGCATGACATCCAGATTATGTCGAATCAAATGTTTTTTCCAATAGGGAAGATCCCAAAATATGCTTTTCTTCTTCCACCCAACATTGAGATCCTTAGATATTTTCGTGTTTATATCATCATAGTCTTCTGTTACCTTGAGAAAACCCAATCCTTCTATTTCTCTCAATTGCTCTTCCCCTGATTTTGGTTCGGGTGGATAGGTCTTGCACAATTTATTCTTTGTGAATGCAGTTTTATTTTTGCGAAATGCATGATTAAGAGGTAAAAACTTCCGATGGTTGTCAAACCATGACTGTTTGCCACTCTTCTTTAGACTGAATGCTTCTGTATCTTCCATACAATGTGGACAAGCCAATCTTCCAGCTGTGCTCCACCCAGACAACATAGCGTATGCTGGAAAATCAGAAATTGTCCACATCAATATTGCTCGCATCTGGAAGTTCTGCTTTAGGAACATATCGTACGTTTGCTCACCCACCTCCCACAAATTTTTCAACTCTTCTATGAGCGACTGCAAAAACACATCCAATTTCATCTTGGGATTGCGTGGACCAGGCACTAGGACTGTGAGGAACATAAATTGTGCCTTCATGCACAACCAATGAGGCAAGTTATAAGGTGTGACAATAACTGGCCAAGATGAATATTTCCGTCCTGCTTGGTCAAAGGGAACAAATCCATATGTTGAAAGACCCAATCTCACATTTCGAGTCTCTAAAGCAAAATCCGGATATTCACTGTTCACGTGCTTCCATGCAGGAGAGTCCGTAGGATGGCGCATAACCCCATCGTTTGAAGAAGAAGTAGCATGCCAACGCATGTGTGATGCTGTTGCTTTAGATGCATAGAGCCTCTGAAGTCGAGGATTTAGTGGAAAGTAGTGCATCTGCATGGCTGCTACACGTTTCTTCTTACGGCTTCCAGATGCCCGATGGCTCTCCTTATAGCGTGATGTACCACAAAACTTACAGTGTTCCAAGTCCTTGTCATCTCTCCAATAAATCATGTAGTTATTGGGACAAACATCGATTTTTTCTACTGGCAGACCCATGCCATGTAGCAATTTCTTTGTGTTGTAGAAGTTATCAGGAACCAAGCTGTCATTAGGAAGAAGTTGTTTCATCAACTCTGTGATCTGGTTAAAGCACCTCTCCGAAATGTGGTTCTCCGCCTTCATGCTCATAAGACGAACCACGAGGGACAACTGTGAATGCTCACAATCGCTACTGGAAGAAACTGGCCTATCTGCAGCCTTCAACATGTCATATATTTGTTGAGCTTTAGCATTCGGTTGCTCTACAGTACTCGGCGTCTCCCCAGTATTATAATTGGGACCAGCATGATCTATAACCATCTCATGGTACGTACTACTGTACTGCTGCTGTTCAATGTCCATGTTCTCATTCGGTCTATCTATTACTCTCTCTCCGTGAAACCTCCAATTTTCATAGTGCCAGATGAACCCATTCTTCACAAGGTGAGACCTTACTTCATCTGTTTCTCTGTACCACAAATTCTTACATTTCCTACACGGACATCTAATCTTATCTCCATCCCTACACTCTGTCTGTGTAGTTGCTTTTTCAATGAAGATATCAAGTCCACTCAAAAAATTCGGATTAATAGCATACCCATCAATCTTACGTCGATACATCCACTCACGATCATCACCCATTCTTATAAATTATAACAATAAAATGAAGTAAGGTGATGAAGACAAGAATATTATAAAAATGCAGTAATTTTAAAATTCAAACAAAAATTGGGCAGCATAACCCCTCTATCTTAACTACCAAGTGCTCGACTCTACCAGCTATGTTAACCATAATGGTTCTAAACGTCTATATCTACCCCCAATGTGAATGTCTTTAATTTAGATGTAATTAATTTCTATCCCAAAGGGAATAGATCCTTAAGAAATTAATTACATCTTTCACCAATAAAGTTCTAAGTTCATCCCCAACATATAATGATAAATAATTACATCAATATATTGAAATAAACTTTAACATCACATTGTTGGTTCTTAAGATGTAATTAATTTCTATCCCAAAGGGAGTAGATCCTTAAGAAATTAATTACATCTTTCCACAATAATATATATCCAAAGACATACAAAACTTCACAATAACTTATAAACTCATAAATTTCATGCTCTTATGCTTCGATCACAAAAATATAAAACATATAACCAACTCATTCATGTATTGAATGATATGCATACTACAAATTATAACATGGACAAAAAACATACTACAAATATATACATACTTCAACATGGACAAATATATATACATACTACAACATACAACATATAACATAGCCACTTAACAAACCAAAAAAATATTTAATTTGTTCCAAATAAACTCATAATCCTAAATCCTAATTAATTTGCAGCACCTAATTAAATTGAGAAACTGACTTGGAAGAGGGGGAGGGCAGCAGTGGTGCGATGGCAGGGGAGGGGTGAGATTGGCCGGCGGCGGAATCCGGTCGGTGGCAGCAACTGAGGTCGGTGGCAGCAACTGGCCGGCGGCGACGGGAAGGAGGAGCGACGGCGGAGCGGCGGCGGAGCGACGGCGAGCGGCAGCGGAGCGGTGGCGAATCTGTTCAATAAGTAAACGGTCAGAGAGAGAGCGAGAGAGAAAAAGAGAGCGCGCGAGAAATTTACCCGAAGATGGCAACGGGACGGTGGAGTGGAGGCAAAACGGCGGCGGAACGGCAATGGCGACGGCAACGGGAACGGCGACGGCACTGTGGAACGAGAAAGAGTCAGAGAGAGAGAGAGCACGCGCGCGAGATATATATATATATATATATATATATATATATATATATAGTGAGAGGACTTACCAGGGAGCACGACGACGGCGGCGGAACGGCAACGGTGACGGCAACGGGAACGTCGACGGCACTATGGAACGAGAAAGAGTCAGAGAGATAGAGAGAGAGCGCGTGAGAGAGAGAGAGAGAGATATAGTGAGATGACTTACCAGGGAGCACGACGACGGCGGCGGCGGGACGACGACAGCACGACGACGGCGGTGTGAGTAGGAGAGGGATGGAATTAGGGCAAAGAGAGAAGTGAGGGGGAAGAGACGCGTACGCTGTACTAATTCAATTTTACCGACGGATTGTATCCGTCGGTAATATTTGACCCGGCTAAATTTACCGACGTATACAACATCCGCTGGTATTTACCGACGGAAAAATCCGTCGGTAAATATTTTCCCGTTATGTGTAAATTTACTGACGGAAATTTCCGTCACTAAATATAAATTTAAAAAATTAAATTTATAAGTGATAAAATTATGCCTGAAACGACCCTGTAGTCGAGTCACCATCTAACTTGATCTCTACGACACCCTCAATTCTCACGGACTTTGTGAACTAATCACCACTCGAGAGTCGAGCGTACACAAGTCAAGATTAGTCAACATCGATCGATATTGTATCTCGCGATCTTCTCGTTTCTCTCGATTCTCACATACATTGTTTACTAATCACAGCCATTATTTGAGAAACGAATCAAAATCATAATTCTACAAACAAGGCTCGCAACCTATATATTGATCGGGTGAAGATTAATTACTCAGATTTATCTAACTCGATCGATCTTTATTTCCCTCGACTTTCACGGACGTTATTAACTAATCACCACCATTAATCGAGAAGCAATTAGCGCACATCTAGTACAAGGAAAGTCAACTACTTGGTAATCTTATCGATTCCATCGATCAACACGGAACATTGTTAGAGTCGTTAACTATAGAATTTCGATTTACGGTTCAGGGTTTACCAACGGATATGAAAACCGTCACTATTACCCTATTTACCAATGGATTACCGACGGATAATCCGTTGGTAAAGTTTTATTTTAAATAAATTTGAAATTTTACCGACGGATTTGCGTCCGTCACAAATATTCCCTCACAAATCCGTTGGTAAATCCGTCAAGAAGAAAAAATAAATCGAAAATATTTAAATAAATTTTACCGACGGATTCAAAATCCGTCGGTAAAAGTAATTATTTTTTATTTTGAATTTTTTTTAACAAATTTACTGACGGAAACAAATCCATCACTAAGTTTTCGTCAATAATCCGTTGGTAAATCCGTCACTATATAAAGCAGAAAATTTAAATCGAAAATATTTAAATGAATATTACCGACGGATGCAAAATCCGTTGGTAAATAAAATTATTTTTTATTTTGAATTTTTTTTAACAAATTTACTGACGGAAAATAATCCGTCACTAAATATCCGTCACTAATCCGTTAGTAAATCCGTCACTAAATCTATAAATAAAAAAAATTAAATCGAAAAAAAATTAAAACATTTACTGACGGATAGAAATTCGTCGGTAAATTTATTTTTTTTATTTTTTAAATAAATAATGAACTTTACCAACGGATATTTCCGTTGGTAAGTTTAACAAGGGAATATCCGTCGGTAAATCCGTCAGTATTTACGGCGCGAATTACCCCGCCAAATGTCCGTCAGAAATCCGTCGGTAAATATTTTTTAGCCGACCCGTTTTTTTCCGTCACAAATCCGTCGGTATGTACTGAGGGATTTTCAATCCGTCAGTAATTCCGTTGGTAAATCTTGGTTTTTTTGTAGTGAATAATCAGCCGAATTAATAGTGACCAAGTTAAACTTCCCAAAAACTATTTACTTAGTACTCCCTCCGTCCCCCAAAAGTAGAGGTGGCCGCGGTTCGGTTCGGTTCCGGAACCGGAACCGAACCGGCGGTTCTCGGTTGCACCACAAGGGAACCGGAACCGAACCGTCGACCACTTCAGTTTCGGTTTCAAACCGGAACCGCAAGTTTTGGTTTGGTTCGGTTCCGACGGTTCCAAAAAATAATTGGAATTCTTGTTTAATTGTAATTTTATGCATTCTAATGTAACATTTAGGTGAAATAAATATGAATTGTAACATAAATATAGATAAAAACGTAAAAAATAAAAGAAAAATAGAAAGAACCGGCGGTTCCGGAACTGAAACCGATGGTTCTCGGTTCCGCAACTTTGGAACCGAAACCGAACCGCCATTGATGCGGTTCTCGGTTCCGAACTGGAACCAGTGGTTCGGTTCCGGTATCGGTTTCGAAACCGCCGGTTTCGGTTCGGTTCCGGTTCTTTTGACCACCTATACCCAAAAGTGCGGTGTACTTTTAATTTATTGTGAGGTATATAATATTAGTTGAACCACACTAACTTGGGACGGAGGGAGTACATACTAATCATCCTGTTGTATTTTACAATTAGTGAAATCTACTAAAAAATTTCCATGTCATATTACTTTTTATTTAAATTTTTTTAAAAATGGAAATTGAAAATGATTTCGATTAAAATTTTAATTAATATTTAATCAAATGTAAAATTCAAAACATATTTTTTAACATACTTTGTTTGGTCAATAAGATTTTTAATTATTGAAAAGAAATATTATATTAAAATGTTCTTCTGCATACCATATTTGGTGTTGCGGAGAAGTGGATCTCTATTAATATTTGAGGTTGTTATCTATTATCAATCCTGCAAGAAGAGTAGAATTAAATATATTATGTTAATTTCTAAATTCATATAAAAATCACACAAATGAAGCTATAAATATAGAAGAGGAAACAAAAGCAAAGCGATTTCTACTCCCATTTATGGTGTTTGTATGTGTGTAAACATAATAAGTTACATTGCATAAATATCAGTTCAATATTCCATTGAATGAAGTCCAAAATTCATCTCCACCACCAAGTAAATTGAAACGATGACATCGAATCTACTAAGAAAACAAATATTTCATGTAATCTCCAAAAAATAGAAAATCTCACAAATGAACGTAGGAGGAGAATATAAAGCAAATCAATTCTTACAATCACATCTGGTGTTGGCATGGCGAATAGGTTGTAATATGTTACGATTCATGTATGTATAAGCTTGATGGTCCCTGAGCTGGGTATTTGGTGTAGAGGGGGGGGTGAATACACCAAATAGATTTTTCGAAACTTTTTCAAGTTAAATCACAGAGTTGGTGAGCTCAGTTATCGATCCAAATTTGGGGAGGGTCGAAATTTGGGTAAATAACTCAGCTGGCGGTGCGGAAAGTGGTGGTTTGAAAACTTAGCTCGGTTACTTAGAAAAACTCAGTTTGAAAAGATTAACTTTATTTTTTCAGCTTAGTTAAGTTGTGCAACTTTTAGAGAGACACAGCTGTCTTTGGAGAGCAGCTGTGTGTGCAGTTTTGAACAAATATGCAATGATATGAAAGAGTTAGTACAAAACTGAATATAAAGAGAGAGTAAGAAGCACGCGAGTTTTTACGTGGTTTGGAGTAACACCTCCTACGTCCACGACCAGGTTCACTGGTAATCCACTACCACTTGGTTTCCAAGTACCAAGCAACTTCACAACTCTAACCCGAGCTGTGTTCCAACAGTTTGCGGGCACTGTCAAGCCTACACCTTCAGTTTCCGGGTACTGAAGAACCTAACCACTCGAATTACACGCTTCGAGCAAGCGTACCCTTTACCTAACCTTTCTGGGTTTGGATTTGGGTATAGTTTTCCAACTATGAACGAGTTCTTACAATTAAGAACTTTATAGTATGATGAACTCGTTCGAAATCTAGGCTTAAGATATACAAAGAGTTTGGCCTAGGGAACAGACGAAAAACTAAGCAGTTTCTTAACTAGAAACACTTTAAGTAAAGTGTTCTTTGATCTATGTAGAACTGCTTGAGAGCTTTTGAAAGAATGATGATTTCAGATAATGAAAGCTTGTAGAGAGTTTTTCGTATCTGATCCTGAGGTTGAAGACGGGTTTTTATAGGTAGAGATTCAAGACTAGCCGTTGGAGGAGCCGTTTGAATCTTACCTACTCTTCTTAAATACAAGATCTGCCGTTGGGCGAATCTGCACCTGTCTTCATTTGTGTCACATCCTAGGTCCTGAAGTCTAGGATGCTGATCTGGCAATCCCTCATTGGTCGAGGTAGGTTGACTTCCTCTGATGCCGGGATCTTCTGCCTTTAGAGCTGGCTTTTGAATTCAGAGCTGGACTGTCTTGAAGTGAAGTCTTCAGAGATAGTTCCCTTTGTTCTATACAGCTGGACCAGCTGTGTTTTGAACTCAGCTCGAATTCTCTTTAGCTTGATCAGGCTCTGCTGGAGGACTCATCTGAAGGTTGACGCCTGCTGTATTTTGCTAGGCGACTTGTAAACACAACTCGGGTCGATCGCCGACTTCGCTAGCCGACTCATTGTGAACACAGCTGGGTCGACTGTTGTCTTTCGCTTCCTTAACGTGTAAGCCTAGAAAATCTAAAGCTCAAACAGACGAGCTAGAAAACACTATTTAGGTTGACGCGATCATCTATTCGGTTGGAGAATCAGTTGGGTTTTGGTATCAAATCGAAACCTTATAATTTTCCCAACAATTTCCCCCTTTTTGATGATGCCAAAACCTAACTGAGACAACTTATGACGCAGAAAAACTTGTGTTTTATTAATGTAAGAATATACATTATAACACAGGAAAAAGAAAGAAGAAAAAAAATCTTCAAATCTTCAGTCTTCAATCCCAGTTGGCTGGGTCTTCTCTTCTGCATCCGTTGCTTCTTTCTTTTGACTCGTCTCTTCAGCTGATTCTGATCCAGCTGGTTCCTCTAGCTCAACAGTTTGCCTCTTCTTTGACTTGTCTCTCTTCTTCCTTACTTCCCCCTTTTTGGCATGATCAAAACAGGGTGGGAGAGATACACCATCGGCTGTTGCGATGTTTTAGTTTGGCGAAACTGTGGTTTTCAGCTCTGAGCAGCGAGGTTTGGAGTCTAAGTGGCTCAGCTGTTGTATTAGCTGGCTCTTCTTCAGTTGCATTAGCCTCAGCTGTGATTGCAGACACAGCGTCCTTGGCCTGATTCAGCTGGGGCAGTCCAGCTGAGTGCTTGGAGGGATGAGTTGGCACGGGAGATAGCATCTTCTGAGTCGAGCACAACTTCATTCCTTGCAAATTTTGCTTTTTCAGACTTCTTAGATTGAATGAGAAAGTCTGATTCAGCACTTGAGGGGCTTGTGTTCAGCTCATATCATCATCATCCAGCTGCAGGTGATCATTGGCTGGGTGATGTTTCTCATTTAAGCTTGGTGCAGGGACTTGAGCATCTTTCATCGGAAGATCTCGAAGCTGGTGTCCCTGTGGAGCTGAAGGAAACTGAGGAGAAGGCGGTTGAAGTATCCCATCTGTCTTGGGGTTTAAGCTTGGTTGATCAGCTGGAATACTCCGTTGCGGTGTTGGTGACGATGATGTTCACGCAGGGACGTGAACTTCTCCTCCACCGTAAGAAACGACCGCTTGTGGGCCTTCTGCTCCTCGGAGAGTATTACGAATTCTCTCATAATGTCAGCTGGCTTCTCTGCTGACTGACTGAGCACCTTTGACTTGAGTCTTCTGTTTGAAGACAGTGCTTCAGTATATTTTGTCTCCTCAAGTTGTCTCCGATTCCCAGCTGGGACGGAGATAGATGCATGCTGCTTTGTCTCCTGCATCTTTTTCTGTGCCTCCTGTGGTGGAGCAAGAGCTTTGTCATGACTGCTCTTGAATACTCCGGCTTTATCAACATCTTGTCCAGGTCTGTTGACGTTGATCTTTGCATCCCAGGGAGTTGTATGTCCCGTTCTCTCTTTTATGTTGAGAGAATCAGTGGGGCTGAGGAGGTCTTTTTCCTTTGACATTCCCAGAAAGTTTTCTGCACCTTCCTGGTGAATGACGTTCTTGAGCTTTGCAGTCTCTCACTGCACTGGCCTGGATCTGTCGAGGGGCTTCACCTTCTTCTGGACTTCCTTCTTCTTTGAAGTTCCTGAGAGTTAAGCAACTCTTATCTTGAAGCCTTGACAGATTCTTCAAGTTTGATCGGCTCCGGGGGATATCTTTCTGGATTCCACGTTCTTCTTCTGCATCTTTTGTTAGTAGAAACAAATAATACCAATTGATGGAAATAAGAAAGAATTAAAAAAAACACTTTCTAGGGTTGATGCGTATATCTTCTAGCATATTTAAAGAGTTTTCTTGATGAATGGACGATCAAGATTCGTCTATTGATAAGAAGATCTACGGCTGGGAGTGATTCTCGCGACATATTAATTTCTTGATTGGAATATGTGAGTTAATGCGCGAGAGAGAACGGTTGAGGCGTTTTGACTTTTGCCTCGAAACTTCCATTATTCAATTCTTTGCAGACTTTTAATTAAGATTGATTAGATATGACAAGATGTGAGTTGACAGAAAGACAGATTGAGTAGGTGTAATTAATGATGTTGCAAACCTCTCAGCTGATCATTGTAGTCAGCTGATACCTCTGTTGAGTGGGTGTGCTGGGTCATTGTGGTTCTAGCTGATTCCCCCTCAGCTGAATAATCCTTCACTTTCAGCATCTGGTTTAGCTGAATTCTTTCTCAGCTGATATCAGTGACGTTGATTCTGAATTTCAGATGTCTGCTTGCATTAATTTGGTCTTCATTCATTGGTCTTTGCATTCAATTCGGTCTGTATTCAATTGGTCTGCTTCCATTCAGGTCCTTTGCATTCAGTGGTAGTCTGCTTCCATTAGCTGGGTCTGCTTCTATTCAGCTGGGTGAAGCATCGTCTGGGTTGAGAAGTCCAAGTAATCCGCACAGCATTTTGAATCTTGCTTCTATCAGTGGTTTTGTGAGAATATCAGCCCATTTTGTATGTCTCGTGTGAATTTTCTCAACAATCACATCCTTCTTTTCTACGTGATCTACGATGAAATGATGTCGTACGTCTACATGCTTGCATCTTGTGTGAAGTCTTGGATTCTACGATATGGCAATCGCACTTGAGCTATCACGTAAAATTGGAACTGTCCAGCTTTTACTTCATAGTCATCCAGTGATGTTTCGGCGGAGAATTTGCGAGCAACAGCCTTCCGGCCATATATTCTCGCTTCGTCGTGGAAGTTGCGACGCACGGTTGTTTCTTTGAAAACCATGAAATCAACTTACTTCCTAAGAACTTACAAGTTCCTGAAGTTGATTTTCTCGTCAACCGATCTCCGTGAAGTCCGAATCCGAGTATCCAAATACCGTAGATTGTCTTGGGTACCACAGCCCAACATTCTGAGTTCCTTTGAGATATTTGAGAATGTTCTTGGTTGCTTGCATGTGTGCTTCCTTTGGATCAACATGAAATCTGGCACACACTCCGACTACGAAAGAGATGTCTGGACGACTTGCTGTTAGATACAGCAGGGATTCTATTATCCCTCTGTATTTGCTGGAATCAACTGACTTCCCTTCTGTTCCTGGTTCAATCTTCCAGTTGGTGTTCATTGGAATCTTTACAATTCTGCTGGATTGAACTCCATACTTGGCGATCAAGTCTTTCACGTATTTGGATTGATTTATGAAAATCCCTTCTGATGATTGCTTGACTTGAAGTCCTAGGAAGAAACTCATTTCTCCCATCATGGATATTTGGAACTTCTCTGACATCATCTCTCCAAATCTTTGGCATAAGAAGCTTGATCTTGATCCAAAGATGATGTCGTCTACGTAGATTTGAACAACCAGGATGTCTTCTCCTGACTTGATGGTAAAGATAGTTCTGTCTACTGAGCCCTTCTTGAATCCTTTGGATACGAGAAAATTTGACAGAGTGTCATACCAAGCTCGAGGTGCTTGCTTCAATCCATAAAGAGCCTTCTTTAGCTTGTAGACTTTATTTCCTTCTACTTCGAATCCTGGAGGTTGTTCAACGTAGACATCTTCTTTGATTTCTCCATTTAAGAATGCACACTTCACATCCATTTGATAGATCTTGAATTTGTGATGTGCTGCAAAGGCGAGAAAGAGTCTGATTGCTTCCAATCGTGCTACTGGAGCAAATGATTCTTCGAAGTCTATTCCTTCTTGCTGAGTGTAGCCCTTGGCAACCAGTCGAGCTTTGTTTCTTATGACGATTCCCAGGGTATCCAATTTGTTCTTGAATATCCATTTGAGTCCTATGACTTTGACTTCTTGAGGTCTGTCGACCAATTCCCAGACACAATTTCTGAGGAATTCGTTCAGCTCTTCTTGCATGGTGTTGGTCCAAGGCACACTCTTCAAAGCTTCGAGAATTGATTGAGGCTCTGGCACTTGAGCTACGTAACACGCCATTAGAGCTGTGTCTTCATCATAGACCGTCAGTTCAAGCTCTACTGAGAGTTGAGCTGTGTCAGCTGCTTCTTGATGATCCGATAAAGCTTGAGCAGCTGAGCTTCTGGTTTTGACTTGGTCAGATGGTTCTCCGATAATTGCTGATGATGGATGATCTTCAATCCATCTTCTCCTCTTACGAATTTCTTCTTCCAATTGATTGATGCTTGTCGTGGCTAAATTTCGTCTGACTTAGAGTTGCTCAGGAGTTAAATCTTGAGAAATAGGTTCTCTTTGATTTCTATTTTGAGGAGACTTCTGTAGAGGCTCAGCTGGAGATTGAGCTGGGGACTCAGCTGTGTTTGGATTCCCAGCTGATGATGTTTCCCCTTGATTTGGCGTTGAAGATTCTTCTTGATTTCCAGCTGGTGGAGCTTCTTGGTTGATTTGAAGTTCATCCTCTGGCTCATTGTCCCAAATTATTAGTTCGGCTAGATTCCTGATTCTATTCTCTTGAGCCCTTGTCTGAATCAATCTTGAAGATTCTCATTCGCTTCTTCGTTTGATAGAATCTCTATATTCGAAGGAGGATTCGTCAAAGGTAACATGTGGAGTTACTTCGACTATTTGAGTTCTTCTGTTGAAGACTCTGTATGCTTTACTCACAGCGGAGTAACCAAGGAATACTCCTCGGTCTGTCTTTTCATCGAACGTCTTGAGCTGTGTCTTCCCATTGTTGAGGATGTGACATTTGGATCCGAATACCTTGAAATATCCAATGTATGGTATTCTGTTATTCCATAGCTCATACGGTGTCTTTCCTTGCCTTGATGTGAGTAGGGAGCGATTCTGAGTGAAGCAAGCTGTGTTTGATTGCTTCAGCCCAGAACTTCTTTGGAATGGCAGAGCTAGCTAGCATTGAGGTAGCTGCTTCCTTGATAGTTATGTTTCTTCTTTCTGCTACACCATTCTGCTGAGGTGTGCGAGCTGCAGATGTTTGGTGTTGAACTCCGTTCTTCTCGCAATAATCATAAATAGTTTCATTTAGAAACTCCATTCCACGATCTGATCTTATTGACATTATCTTGCACTCCTTCTGTGTTGATAATCTTTCCAGCAAGATAGGCAGCTTAGTCATGGTTTCGCTCTTCTGGTACAAGAATGATACCCATGTGAATCTTGAGAAATCATCCACAACTACCAGAGTATATTTTCTGCCATTGAAGCTTGCTGGAGTAACTGGACCAAAAAGATCCATGTGAAGAAGTTGAAGAACTCGATCGGTTATTTGAAGCGGCTTGAGAGAGAATGAAATTCTTGTCTGCTTTCCTTGTTGACACGCGCTGCACATATGACTTTTGTCATATACTTGATCTGGAATTCCATTAGCGAGCTGGTTCCTAGCCATTTTGTTGATTGTCTTGAAGTTGAGATGATTCAGTCGTCTGTGCCACAGCCAGCTGACTTCATTGTTGCTTTTTGATACAAGACAAGTCTCCGGAGGGCTTTCTTTGTTCCGATCGACAAAGTACATATTTCCTTCTCTTTTCCCTCTTAGGAGTATCTGCTTGGTTTCCATGTGCTTCCTTGTGCATCAAACTTGACAGAAAAACCGTTGTCGCAGAATTGGCTAATGGAAAGCAAGTTATGTTGCAATCCTTGTACATAAGAAACATTTGGGATTATAACATTTCTAGTTTTAAATGTACCATAACCTTTGGTTAGGCCTTTGGAGTTGTCACCAAATGTTACTTGTGGACCTGTACGCTCGATATACTCCTGGAGTAGATGCTTTAGGTGTGTCATGTGCTTGGAACATCCACTGTCCAAGTACCATAGCGTTCTCATCGACTCCTCAGAGATGCGTCGATTCCTTGCAACCTAAACAAAAAATTAAAATTCAGGTACCCAGTTTTAATTGGGTCCTTGTGGGTTAGACAGAGATCCTTTGATGACCCAGATCTGCTTGATGATTCGAATTGGGTCATTTGATCTGATGATTCTCCCAGTTGAGTCGATATACACATTCTTTGTGTTCTTCGGTTGTGGCTGGCGGGGTCTTGATCTCCGTGTCTTCCCGTTTTGATGTCTTGATTTTTTTTGGTTTCCAGCTGTGTGCCTAGCTGAGACGTTCCTTTGTCTCTGCTGTCTCATGTGATGTTGTGGCTGGAAATAATTATCCAGGTGATACTCATATGAGTGGTATCCAGCTGGGTATCTCTGATATCTTGGTTGATATCGATCAACGTGCTGGTGCTGTTACTGGTATCTGTAAAATCCAGCATGTTGTCTTCGTTGAAGTTGAGCACGTTGCTGTCTGAGTTGGGCTTGAGGTTGTCGCACAGCTGACCTTCTTGATGCCTGCTGTGTTCTCGACGGAGCTTGAGAATGTTTCACAGCTGGTCTTCCCGATGCCTGCTGTGTCCTCAACTGTTGATCTTTGAAATTTCTTTGGGATTGAAGGTTCATTTGCACGTACAAACATAACCTTTGTTCCACTTGTGGAGGCAATGTTTGAGGCATCCTTTGATTCGTTGTATCCCGGTCCCGCTTTGAGTCTTCTTTGGACGCTGAGCACTAATGATCTCGTCCATTGTTGACGTGGCTTTGATGAGAGCTACTATCTTCTTAGACAGTACCTCTTCGGTGCTTTTCAGCTCAATGATCTCAGCTGACTTCTTTTCCGATTCAGCTGTGACTTTTTCCACATCTTCTATCAGCTGTTTCTTCTCATAGTAGAATTCCTTCATCAGCTGATCTTGTTTTTCTATTTTGTCTTTTAGTGAAACGACTTCACATTGGAGCGAGTTGTATCGAGTGCGTACGATACTTTTGTCTTTTCCGGTTCCGCCTTGACTCGGCATTCTCACACATAATGACGTCAAGGATCTCTTGAAGTTCCTTGGAATCGTTCATTACTTTCTCTACTAGACTCCAATCGGGTAGTCAGTTACGAGACTGTGTAGAGTGTTCGTGTGATGGTGAGATGTTAGATAAATTTTGAGTTCGAGACATTACCTCATCTTCATCGATGTCGTCTGTTTGTCCCATGAAGCATGTATCCCAATCAGGTTCATCATGGGCTATCAGGGCTTCTTCTTCCGAGTCTGAAAATGGCATGTCATCCATTTTGTTGCACTCTGATTCTTCATCGGCGATATAAGCTCTCCTTCGTCAATTTGCCTTAGCTTTCGGTTGGTCTTTATCTTTCTTGGACGGCTTTGGACAATCTTGCCGGTAGTGTCACAGTTCCTTGCGAGTTGAAGCAACCTTTTTTACATTCGTTTATCGGTGACTTCTCATCATTGTTGTGTACTTGTCTCTGTAAGTTCTTGCGAACTTCTTTGTATTTGCCTTTCTTTGGTGTTGAGTCTGTTGTAGTTTTTGACCAGCATGGCTATTTCTTCAAGTAGCTCTTCCTTGCTCATGTCCTTCTTATCCTTCTTCGATGACTCAGCTGACTGTATGTATGCGGATTTTTCAGAGTTGGCTCTGAACGCAATCTCCTTTGTTGCAGGTGTCAGCTCTCCATCATTTTGATTGCTTGAAGATTCTTTCATTGTAATCTTCAAGTTGTACTCATTGGCTTTGAGCAGGGAGTATAATCTTTCAGTTGAAAGATCACCTAAGTCACTTCGACTTTGGTGTACCACCTTGTAGGTGTTCCATTCAGTTGTGAGTGCTGAAAGAACTTTTAGATTCTTTTCTCGCTGGGTGTATTTCCCAGTTCTGATGGTTTCTATCTCGACGACTGTGTTTGAGAACCTTAGCTCCATCGCTTCGATGGACTCGTTGGCTAGCTGCTTGAAGTTGTCGAATTTTTGGCAAGCTATTGTGAATTTGTTTTCTTTGATTTCTTCAGATCCTTCACACAGCTTGGCAAGTGTTTCCCACATCTCTTTGGCTGTTTCGCACTTGATGATCTTACTCAGGTAGGAATTTGAGACTGTTGATGAGATGGTGTTTCTTGCGAAGCTGTCCAGTCCAGCTTGCTTTCGTTCTTCTGACGAGTAATCCTTCTTTGGCTTGAGAATTGGCCGGTATTCTGGTTGTCCTCCATCATGAGCAGGTACGAGTTCAATTTCCTTGTTTATAAATAAGGATGGGTCCGTCTGAGATGACGTCCCACATCATGTCGTGATGCGCACATAGGAAGCTTTTCAATCTGAATTTCCAGATTGCATAGTCGTCTACCGAGAAGGTGGGAAGATTCCTGTTAAGATAAGAATCCATAGAAATATGCAGTATGTAATAATATGAGTTTTTCTGAAAAACGGATCTGTTCAGTTGACCACTGACACAGAGTTTCAAGACAAATCTCTTGATTCAGAAACAGCGGTCGTTTGAACCACTGCTCTGATACCAATTGATGGTCCCTGATCTGGGTATTTGGTGTAGAGGGGGGGTGAATACACCAAATAGATTTTTTGAAACTTTTTCAAGTTAAATCACAGAGTTGGTGAGCTCAGTTATCGATCCAGCTGGGGAGGGTCAGCTGGGTAAATAACTCAGCTGGCGGTGCTGAAAGTGGTGGTTTGAAAACTTAGCTCGGTTACTTAGAAAAACTCTGTTTGAAAAGATTAACTTTATGTTTTCAGCTTAGTTAAGTTGTGCAACTTTTAGAGAGACACAGTTGTCTTTGGAGAGCAGCTGTGTGTGCAGTTTTGAACAAATATGCAATGATATGAAAGAGTTAGTACAAAACTGAATATAAAGAGAGAGTAAGAAGCACGCGAGTTTTTACGTGGTTCGGAGTAACACCTCCTACGTCCACGACCAGATTCACTGGTAATCCACTACCACTTGGTTTCCAAGTACCAAGCAACTTCACAACTCTAACCCGAGCTGTGTTCCAACAGTTTGCGGGCACTGTCAAGCCTACACCTTCAGTTTCCGGATACTGAAGAACCTAACCACTCGAATTACACGCTTCGAGCAAGCGTACCTTTACCTAACCTTTCTGGGTTTGGGTTTGGGTATAGTTTTCCAACTATGAACGAGTTCTTACAATTAAGAACTTTAGAGTATGATGAACTCGTTCGAAATCTAGGCTTAAGATATACAAAGAGTTTGGCCTAGGGAACAGACGAAAAACTAAGCAGTTTCTTAACTAGAAACACTTTAAGATAAAGTGTTCTTTGATCTATGTAGAACTGCTTGAGAGCTTTTGAAAGAATGATGATTTCAGATAATGAAAGCTTGTAGAGAGTTTTTCGTATCTGATCCTGAGGTTGAAGACGGGTTTATATAGGTAGAGATTCAAGACTAGCCGTTGGAGGAGCCGTTTGAATCTTACCTACTCTTCTTAAATACAAGATCTGCCGTTGGGCGAATCTGCACCTGTCTTCATTTGTGTCACATCCTAGGTCCTGAAGTCTAGGATGCTGATCTGGCAATCCCTCATTGGTCGAGGTAGGTTGACTTCCTCTGATGCCGGGATCTTCTGCCTTTAGAGCTGGCTTTTGAATTCAGAGCTGGACTGTCTTGAAGTGAAGTCTTCAGAGATAGTTCCCTTTGTTCTGTACAGCTGGACCAGCTGTGTTTTGAACTCAGCTCGAATTCTCTTCAGCTTGATCAGGCTCTGCTGGAGGACTCAGCTGAAGGTTGACGCCTGCTGTCTTTTGCTAGCTGACTCCAGCTGTAAACACAGCTGGGTCGACTGCTGACTTCTGCTAGCTGACTCATTGTGAACACACTGGGTCATTCTTGTCTTCCGCTTCCTTAACCTGTAAGCCTAAAAAATCTAAAGCTCAAACAGGCGAGCTGGAAAACACTATTTAGGTTGACGCGATCATCTATTCGGTTGGAGAATCAGTTGGGTTTTGGTATCAAATCGAAACCTTATAATTTTCCCAACAAAGCTAATAATATATAAAGAGGAAGATTAATTAAGGAATGTACTAATATTAAGGAGATATTTTCGGCTCAAAATATAATGCCTGATTTTCGCTCCAACCAAATTATTCGTGTATTACAAAGTAATTAGGTATACATTGTTTTTTGGTCCATGGACCACGGCAATTGTTTCCAGGAATATGGTATCATAATATTCTCCCAGCTTCATATTTAATTGTAGATACCAAATTGGATTTCTATTATATTATTTCATTCTTCATATATTTATTACTATAGTTGGATGTCGTATTTAATTTATATATGATAGATACCAAATTGGATTTATATATCTTCTTCAAATTAACAAATATTATATTTTTTAGACATATTTAATTTATTTCTTTCTTCCATATACTTGGATTATATTCATAAAGGTCGTCCCTTTTATTAATTTTCAAAGCTTACTATGTACTTAATATCATTAAATCATTAATTATATAAATATAGAATATATAAATAAAAAGAAAGGAGTGATACTATGTTTATTGAGCCATAATGAAAAAAATTTATATTATTTAATTCTTGCCATATATGTTCACAGATTATATTATTAGATGTCTTTCTTACCATTAAAATATGAAATATAATTATGCTTATAATAACAGAATCTAATATGAAATATGATAGATAAGATAACAAATAAAAGATATTATATTCTTGTGGCCATATTTAACATATTGAGTATTTCATTCTTGCCATACGAAAAATGCTTAAAATAATATGAGTAATATAATATGAATAAAGCTCAAAATATGAGAGATATCAAATATTTAAATATAATATTCTTGGGCCATATTTAACATATTGTATCTTAGAGGAATGATATGCCGCTTACCTTCCGTAAGCACCTTTCGTGAGCACCGATCATCGTTTGTTCATGTTAGCATTATTCTTTTTAAATTTTTTTATCGTATTATATTCTAATATCCTAAAGATTGATATTGAAATCATTAAATCTACAAAATACATAAAAATCAAAGCTCGATTTGTTCATTTTCCCTCTAACTTTGAACAAATGAATAATAAGACAAATCGACCTTTGATTTTTATGTATTTTGTAGATTAAATGATTTCAATATCAATCTTTAGAGGATTAGAATATAAATCGATAAAAAAAAATAATGCTAACATGGACAAACGGTGATCGGTGCTCAAGAAAGGTGCTCACGAAAGGTAAGCGACATATCATTCCTCTTGTATATCTTATACATCAATTACCATAATAATTGGATTCTATCGACAATATGATTGTAAAGATGTTAGTGTGCTATGCATATAAATGCGTATTTAGGGTTGGAGCAGATGTATTTTGAATATTCATGTAAAATCAATATATAAAGGGGAATCCAAATTCTTTATATTATATATAGTTCATCTAAAATCTTGAGCAACTCTAGACTCCTTATATTTTTTTGGAGCAAAACTATAGACTCCTATGTTGTATTAGTTCGAACGCTTTCCTATACACTTGCATTGTCGCTCATATCAACATATGTAGCCCAAACATGCCATTCATACTTGCAAAAGTAGATATATATATATATATATATATATATATATATATATATATATATATATATATATATATTCTGGCGGGTTCTTAGTATAAACAGGATTTATGCTACACATAGCAACCTTGACTAAGCATGTCCAGACCTTTTAGGCCTCAAAATCTTAAAAGCTCTGATACCAAAAGGGGGGTATGGTGTGTTTTTTAGGGATACACATTAATCCACAAGAAATAAAAAGAAGAAGATCTTACGAGATGGAGGAGCTTTCCAGAAAAGGCAGCACTCCAGGTTGATCTTTGAGATGGAGGAGAAGTATACACAGCGGAGTTTTTTTTTTTATATTGGATATATTATATGAACTAGGAAGGAATAACTATCTGCTAAAAACTAATAAGAGGAGAGTTTAGAAACTCGTTTTTATTCTTTATCTTTTGATGTTTTGTTTTGTTTATACTTATAATTTTAATTATTGGGATATGTTTTATCTTTAGAAAAGGAAGGTAACTAAAAGCTAAAAACTAAGAAACTCTCATAATTGATCTAAATCCGCTTAAACGTCTTGAATTTCTTGATCTTGAATATTCGATAAAAGAGAATCATTGTGTTTCTGTAGAAAATTTTAAGTTTAATTGTAAATTAAAAAAAGGGCTTTAATCATATTTTACACAGTGAAAATAATCATTTAAATAGTATTACAGATCTGGTTTTAAATTTAGGCTTTGGCCTAGAAAAAGAAAATAATAAAACTGGATTAGATTGGTCATTAGAAAATTTTAGTATTAATGAAGATAGTAAAATTTTAGTTCCACAGAAAAGTCTTATGTATGAAACAAGTACTGGAACATTTAATTTAAGATTCACAAATTATATTAAAAAAGATAATGAAAAAAGTGATGATGAAAAAACAGAAACAAATCATACATTAATGGCAAATATAGAAGAAGATTCTATTTATAATTCAGAACCTATTTATGATACAGAACCTGATTCTTGTAGAATAAAAAAAGGGGGTTGTATTTTTCTTCGGTGTAGTTACAATGAAAGAGCAAAGCTCTTTTTATAGCAAAAAATTGGCCGACAAAGAAAACTATTCTACAAAGAAAAACTAACCTAGACTAGGCTACAAAGTCTTACAAGCTATGAAATAGGAAAAGACTACTAGTTCTCCCAGTTCAAAATTTACACAGATGGGAAGTGATTCTCAGATTTCTCCCAGTTCAAAATTCTTACAGATGAGAAATTTTTCTCAAACTTTTCCTATTTCCAAAATTTCAAAAAAGGGAGAAAAGAATTTAAAAACACATTTTCAGTTTGGGTCTATTATGCTTTCTACCCACACAGATCAAAATAAAAAATTCAAACCATACACTGGAATGGAGGTTAATCCTCAACAACAGTGTTTGTTAGATAATTTGTGGCAACCCCCTTTTTTATTCTAGTAGAATGAGTTTCTAAACTCTCATCTTCTTAGTTTTTAGCAGATAGTTATTCCTTCCTAGTTCATATAATATATCCCAATATAAAAAAAAAACTCCGCTGTGTATACAAAGAAAAACTAACCTAGACTAGGCTACAAAGTCTTACAAGCTATGAAATAGGAAAAGACTACAAATGAAGATAAAGCCGGTAATTGTGGCCAAATAACAATAATCGTGGCCAAAAAAATTCAAAAAGTTAAAAACTTTTTGACAATTTTAAATAAATGTCAGTGACAATTGATAAATTTTTGTCATTGCATTCGTCATATTCTTTCTAGAAATCCCTCTGAGTCTCTGGAATTTCTTCGTCATTTTCTGTATCACTTTCTTGATGATGAGCAAACACTTCTTCAGTATTGATGATGTGTTCGTCGTCTTCTAATTTTTCGCCTTCACCGCTGAATGGTAAAAACATTTTCCAATTTTCTGTCCCAAAGATCTGGGTGAAATGTCCTTCTCCAAGGAGTTTGTACTGGTTCCAGAAAATTAGTTCGAAACCCATATTTTCTTGATAATATTCGTACACCTTGGAATTTTCAATTCCCTTGAAATCAAATGATGTTGAATCATGATTTCTTAATCTGTCTTTTTCTTCCATAAAAATCATCTTTCTGCTTGGCACATAAGAGCCATTTATAACTTGTGGAAGAGAGGATATAATTTTACATAATACCTTGCCTTTTAAGGATTTTGATGCAATATTCCCTCCTATAAGCAAGAATTTTTTTCCAAATTTTTCCAAAATGTCTTCAATTTTTTAGCCTTCTTCTTCAAGACGAAACTCAATGAAATCGACCATGCCATTATGATAAAATTTTAAAATATTTTCACAATTCATGTCTGTTGAATTTAGGTCAACTTGGAGTTTGAAAAGTCCAGGGACTCCATCTGGAAATTCTTGAGAATCAAAGTAGTATGTTGATTTTTGTACTACTTTTACTCCTTCGAAATGAATTTCTCCAAAAATAATTTTTACCAATTTCTTTTGGAGATTTTCAAAATCCTTTAATATTCCTTCCAAGGCCTTTGTTGAAATTATTTGTTCCAATTCAGGAACTCTGTCTAAAAGTGGTTTTAAGACCTCTTGGTAAGGGAGATCAAGCACTCTTGCCTTGAAATATTCGAATTTTCTTTGGGGAATAGAATCTCTTTTTATTTCAAAATCTTTGATCTCAGTGTTCAGGGAAAAAAATTTTGAATTAAGGTTTGAGATCCCTTTTTCCAATGTAAAAATTGTTTGGTCCTTAAAATTTAGGGCCTCAACATTCTCTTGAATTTTTTAATTAGCTAGAGAAAGTTGACTTTATAAATCAAAAATTTGTTTTTCAAATTTTTGAATTAGCTCGGATTGAGCTGAAATGACCTCACTTGGGTTTTCTTCTACAATTTGTGCAAAACTTTTAACTTCTTCGGGTTCAATGAAAAAGTTTAACCCTAAAGAATCTCTAGCATTATCTAAAGCTTCTTTAAAGGTATAATATCCTTTAAAAATAGGGTTTTGACAAATAATATATTTTCTAATTGTATCAAAATTATGAAAAATCCCTACTTTTGTACCTCTGTAAATAACATAATGAGAAAATTTTCTTTTTGGAATAACATTCTTTTCTGCCTTTAAATCTGAAAAATAAAAACTAAGGGCATTAAGAATTTGAACTTTGAAAGAGGTGGCGTTTGGAAGAGTTTGAATATGCCACAAATTATCTAACAAACACTGTTGTTGAGGATTAACCTCGATTCCAGTGTATGGTTTGAATTTTTTATTTTGATCTGTGTGGGTAGAAAGCATAACAGACCCAAACTGAAAATGTGTTTTTAAATTCTTTTCTCCCTTTTTTAAAATTTTGGAAATAGGAGAAGTTTAAGAAAAATTTCCCATCTGTAAGAATTTTGAACTGGGAGAAATATGAGAATCACTTCCCTTCTGTGTAAATTTTGAACTGGAAGAAATCTGAGAATCACTTCCCATCTGTGTAAATTTTGAACTGGGAGAACTAGTAGAAGTATGTCCCAATTTTAGAAATTTAGGGCTACTTTCTGCACTAGATGTTATCATTGGAGAATTATCTGTAGAAACTTTTTCTGTAGCAACTTTCTCCTTGCCTTTAGGTCTGATGACCTTTTTGTAATTCATGACCTGTATTTAAATATTTAAAAATGTTACGGGAAAGTAAATCAGCTAGATTATTATCTTTTCCTTTGATATGTTCAAAGTTTATTGTGTAACCTTTTCCTTGAATTAGGTTTTGTAAATTTACCCATCTGGTTCTGTTTACTTTTCTACTATTATAATTTTTTAAAAATTTTACTATTGCTTCACAGTCTGTTCTTACTGTAAATTCATTATTTAAACAAATTTTGAATTTTTCTAATGAATTTATTAATGCTTGTATTTCGAAATCTAAAGAAGTCCAATTACTTCCAATTTTTCCAAAATTTCCACTGCTATATGCAGCAATTCTTTCTTCATTTTTTGGGCAATATTTATTTTCTTGCATAACATAACAGCTCCCCATCCTTCTTTGGAGCCATCACATTCTATAATAATATAATATGTTACTAGAGGTAATTCTAGTGGGTTAATTATTTTAACTGCTTCTTTTACTTTCTTAACTAAAAGAATATCATCTCTATTAAAATTTCTTTGCCCATTCTTAGTAGTTTTGCTATATAATGGTCCTGCAAGCTTACTAAGGTTTGGTATAAATTTTCTAGCATAATTGAACAATCCTAAGAATGCTTGAATTTGCTTTAAACCTTCTAGTTTATCTGGAAAGTTTAATAGTTTTTCTGCAATGTGTGGTTGTAATTCAATCTTTCCATTTCCAATTTCTAATCCTAAAAAGGATATTTTTCTTTTAAATAATTCCATTTTTCTTTTACTAATTACAATACCTTGTTTTTCTATTTCTTTAAAAATAATTTCTAAATGGTATTCATGTTCTTTAATATTATTACTTGCTACAAGAATATCATCTATATAAACTAGACATAACTCATATTTTAGAAATATAGAGTCCATAAATCTTTGAAAAACTGATGGAGCATTTTTTAAGCCAAAGCTCAAAACATTCCATTCAAAATGTCCTTCTGGACAGGTAAAAGTTGTCCATGGTTTAAACCATTCTTCTAATTGTAATTGATTATATCCTGATTTAAGGTCAAATTTGCTAAAAATCTTTTTATTTTAGATTAAACTAATTAATCCATCCTTATTCGGAATATTGTAACCATCATCTATGGTGTTATCATTTAATCTTTTATAATTATAAACTATTCTTATTTTTCCTCTTTTTATTTGTGAATGATTTCTAACTATAAAAACTGATGTTCTGTGTGGACTTTCTGATCTAGCTTCTAATTAATTTTTGTTCTAACATTTCTGGAATTTGTTTTTTAAATTCTTCTCTATCAAGAGGAGAATATTCTATATTTGCTGTAATAATCCTTATATCAGGATTTTTAATTTTTTGTTTTATTAAATAGTTTACTTGTGTCTTGGTAATGTCTTCACCTATTAATCCTATTTTTTCAAGTCTTTGAATTATAGGGTAATTTATGCTCTTTGTAATATTTGGTCACTTTTCTAATTCGTGACCTAAAAAATTTCCTAAATAAAACATTGTTTCATTTTCTATTTTATTTATCCTGTGACTTTCTTTATTTTGAGATTTTTTGAAAAAGTCTAATTCACCAGTTCCACCACGCTTTCGAACAAACTCTAATGTCTGACTATATCTATTTGTAGGAAAACTATAAACTTGTTTACTAAGAGTAATATGGTTTTTTGCTATTGTAATTGATCCATTTAAACTTGTAACAAAGTTTAATCCTTACAGAAAATCTTCTGATTTTACAGATTCTGGATTAATAATAACATGTGGTAATTCATATTTAGAACTAAAATTTCCTGCAAAGTCTAGGAATTGAATTCCTAATGCTTCAACTTGGTGTGTTATTGTAATAATTCTATTTTCAACAGTTCTTGTTTCTATATTATAAGTTAATTTTTTATGATACTGTTTTGGGATTAGACTATATCCTATTAAACTTTTAGTACTTCCAGTATCAAGTGTGGCAGCTAACAATATAAGTATTTTGATCTAGCCAAACTCTGCAATGTAGAGTTATTAAATTGGAAATTCCTTTATTAATACTTTCAAAACTTTTATTATTTATTGAAATAACTTCCTGTTTTTCTTCAATCTGTTGTGACATTTTACTACACTCGGTTTCGTCATCTGTTATAAGTATATTTTTTCTTTTATCAATTTTTTCTTCTAATAATTTATTATTAAATTCTAATAGTTGTATTTTTTGATTTATGAGTTCAATAGCCAAACTCATGTTTATTTATTCTTTCTCTATAAAAATTTAATTTTTCATCCTGTTCTATTATATTTGATGTTCTTCCTTCTAATTCAGTGTTAATTTTAAATATTTCATGTATACATAGGAAGCATATTTCTTTAAAACATTTATTACATTGATATCTTTTATCAATAGCTGGGAATAATTTACAAATGAAACAACTAATATGATTGTTTCCTTTAAATCTTATCCAATCATGTTGACATTCTGTTTCTGTATTCATATATGCGTAAGTTATTTGTGATTTTTCTTCTTCACTATATATACTATATACCGAATCATTTTCTGAGTCAGTTTTAATTTCTTCTATTTCAAAATCTCTTATTTGTTCAACTAGATTGTTTCTTTCTCTACTTCTATTATCTTTATTCTTATCCGGACATCTATTTGCTAAATATTTTGGATTTCCACAAATAAAACATCTACAAGTTCTATTTTGTGGTTTTCTAACATATTTATTTTTATCATAATTTTTATTTTTATCAAAACTAGTACTTTTTCTAATATGTTTATATTTTTTAGGTTTTTCATAATATCCATATGCCTGTGGTGTATAAATTGCTGTTTTACAAAAAAACCCATGCTTGACTTTTAATTTGTTCTTGCATGACAGCTTCTTTGCACTTTTAATTCTTCTAATTTATGAAAAACAAAAGACACTCTTGGCCCAATTCCTAGATTTATAGGTTTTGGATCAAGTTTTTTCCATTATTCATGGAGACCTTTTCCTAAATCTTCCGATAATTTTATAAAATATTTATCACATAACTCATCTTCCATAGCCCTTCCGGTTTGTGATATTATTCTAGTAAAATCTGTACTAAATTCTCTAATATATTTAAAATGTGAAATAATTAATTGTTCAAGATTTCTAATTGCAGTATCTTGTATAAATGTATTTTCTTTTGTAGGATCAACTCCTAATAATAATATTCTAATTTGACTTGTGAAATTGTAGGGATTTTCTCCTAATGATTTAATTTGATTAATTTGTTCAGGAGCTTGATTCTTTTTACTTTGCCACAACCCTAGAGCAATTGGTCCTAGCGTTGTTTCTAAATAAGCAAACATATCTATATCTGTTCTTTTATTTGTTTCCCAATTTCTAACTACATTTTGTTCCCATATTAATATTTCATCTGGCCATAATTGAGGACTTTGTTGTTCTAATAATAACATTTCTTTACTGTATAATTTTCCAATAGGCATTCTACTTCCTTTTCCTTTATATTGAGATTCTCCTTCGTATTTTAAACTAGAGGGAGCCCAATTTTCTCTGCCTATATTATCTATTGAACCTTGTCCTGTATGTGAAAATTCTATTTTTGGTCTTTTATATCCAGTTATAGTAGCTGCATCCATAAAATTTGCTTCTCTTTTGTAAAAATCTATTATCATACTTTTACCATTCATTATATCACTTACTAATGGTAAATTAAAGTATTTTTCTAATTCAACATATGACTCTTCATAATTCATACTTAATTCTGTCATACATTCAATTATCATATCATCAACTTGTTCCTGTATATTTAGTTCAGTAAATTTTTTTTATTATTTGCTCAATAGAAGTTTTTGTTTCTTCTATTTTAAAATCTGTTTCAATTTCAATTTCTGATTCATTATCTGAATAGTCATTTAATTCATTAAATTGACTGTATCCAATTAAATCAATTTGGTCATAATCTTCAGTTTCTGATTTAGGTTCTGTATCATAAATAGGTTCTGAATTATAAATAGAATCTTCTTCTATATTTGCCATTAATGTATGATTTGTTTCTGTTTTTTCATCATCACTTTTTTCATTATTTTTTTTAATATAATTTGTGAATCTTAAATTAAATGTTCCAGTACTTGTTTCATACATAAGACTTTTCTGTGGAACTAAAATTTTATTATCTTCATTAATACTAAAATTTTCTAATGACCAATCTAATCCAGCAAGATCTTCTGGATTGATTTTTATGGGGTCTATCATTTTTATTCCTTTACTATTAATATTTTTTACAATTCCATCTATGTTTACTTTAAAATTCATGCCAGATCTATTGCTGGCTTTTCCTAAAATTCCTACACTTACAATTAGATTATTTCCTATATAACCATCATATCCTTTTGTCTGTAATCCTATTTTTAAATTTTTTAAATCATTTATATCTTTTAGTATTGCTGGTAGACAATAAAATATTGCACTATTTTGACTCATATCTACTTCCATTCCAGAAATAGTTGCTTTTTTCATATTTGTACTCCAAGATTTATCCATTAATATTGTTAAAACTTTAGTACCTAACTCTTTTCTTCCTAATCCTTTTATTCCTATAACAACTAATCCAATATGGACAAATCGTTTTCTGGAATTTTTAATTTTTATTATTGTTTCTGGTGAGATTAAGTCTATAATTTGAGTATTTTCAACAATTCTTAGACTTTCTTCCCTACTGCTTCTTATTAATACTGTGTTAATATTCATCATGCCTGTTTGATATAAAATTCTTGGATTTAAAATATCAATTTGATGATTATTGTATAATTCTAAATTTCTGTCTATATTAATTTCATCTTCAATTTGAACAATATTTTCGGAAGAATTACGTAGTTATTCTATTTAAAAATGTATTAGAAACCATGTCATTAATGTTTGACGTACTACTTCTTCCTTCTTGTATTGTTCTAGATCTTCCTATAAAGCTATTCATTTTCTAGCTTTCCAATGTTTATAAATAGATGGAGTAATATCTTTTTTAGGTCTTTCAATTGGACCTAATTCTAAATCTTTTATGGTTTTAGTTAATTTATCTAATTCTTTAGTAAAATCAAAAGATTCTGAACTTTCTGTTTCTTTAGTTTCTTTTTTGCAATTTTTTAATTTGCAATAATATAACAATTTTTATCTTTTATAAAATCAAAATTTTCTTTAATTTTATTAATATAAGTATCTCTCTCAAGACTTTTTTGTTTTAATTCTGTTAAAATTTTAATAATTTTATTATTATTTTTTTTAGGCCAAAGCCTAAATTTAAAACCAGATCTGTAATACTATTTAAATGATTATTTTCACTGTGTAAAATATGATTAAAGCCCTTTTTTAATTTACAATTAAACTTAAAATTTTCTACAGAAACACAATGATTCTCTTTTATCGAATATTCAAGATCAAGAAATTCAAGACGTTTAAGCGGATTTAGATCAATGATGAGAGTTTCTTAGTTTTTAGCTTTTAGTTACCTTCCTTTTCTAAAGATAAAACATATCCCAATAATTAAAATTATAAGTATAAACAAAACAGAACATCAAAAGATAAAGAATAAAAACTAAAGAACACACTAACTTTTCCAGTTAATATTAGAGCTTTTAAGATTTTGAGGCCTAAAAGGTCTGGACAGGCTTAGTCAAGGTTTCTATGTGTAGCATAAATCCTGCTTATACTAAGAACCCGCCAGAATGAAGGATTATTCTATATATATATATAGCGCAGATCAAATAAGAACACTTTCTTAGGTGAGAAATAAGAACAAATCTGGACCCTTGATCCTTGTTGATCTATGGTCCAGATTTAACCGTGCATTTAATTACTCTAATTTATGCATTTAAATGCTAATGCATTAAGTTATTGTAGTTTATGCATTAAAATATTCCTCTTGTATCTAGTCCAAGTGTGGGAACTATGAACCAATCTGAACCGTTGATCTTTGTATGATCTATGGTTGTTATTATTTTAAGCATAAATATATATAGATTTAAGCATGATTTTATATAAGCATTATTATTTATGCAAAAAAGCATGAATCTCATTAAGCATAACTATATATTGATTTAAGCATGACTATATATAGATTTAAGCATATTCTCAAGTTCTCACGGGAGGAATTGTTTTTATACTAATTCATCCCTATATATATATATATATATATATATATATATATATATGATGGTGGTAAATCACAGCCGTTATCTGATGTGTGTACTAGAAAAAAATTGGTACAACAGACTCTACATGGTGAAATTCGAACCTAAAATATTTGTTTACAAGAATATTCAAAACAAGTCATCCTAAAGGACTACGATTCTTTTGGTTACAAGAATATTAGGAACTAGTTATCATAAACGACCGTTGTGACAAAATAGGATCATCACTGACATATAGTGACAATAAATACTAACAATAAGAAAATTTGTCACTACTATATTTTTTGTGACGAGAGAAATAATTGTCTACATATACGACTATAGTGACAAAAATACGATCGCCACTCATATATAGTGACAGTAAATACTCACAATAAATTTTATCATTACTATATTATTTTCCAACGAGAAAAATAATTATACTCAATTGCTCACTAATTCAGCCAATTCATACCAACAGTAAATTAAATTTACTAATATCCAAATCCTTTGATCCTAGTTTTATCATTGGTATTCCTCAGGATCTTTATATACCATCTCAAAGAATTATTTGCAACTAGTGTGATGACAGTTGTATAATGGATAAACTATTGTTTAATGTTGCTCTAAGAAAACAAGTTATCAAAATAAGTACAAAATTTCGTACACAATCAACAAATATTTTTGGTTTGTTGCACAAGTCATCATAACTACATAATTTCATTCCACAGTCAAGAAATTTCTCAAATCTCCAAGAAAATATACAATCAAATCAGTGGCAGTGAGTTACTAGCAAAACCAAAGCAATAAAGAATGGAGCAACAAGGTATTAATCTTACCAAATCTTCATCGTTTCTGCAAGTAGAAAACGACATCATTTTTAGAAAACTCCAATTAGGCCAACTAGGATTTTCAGGCGGTCATGTCAACATCCTCTTGGCTGGAAACAGTTAGAAAAATCAGATTAAATTAAAAGTTTGGACAACAATTTTTTTTTTCCTCTTTTTGAAAGGAGCTCCTAGTTTTTTTAGTAGTATTAAGTTATGGATTGAGCTCCTCATATCTATCTCTAAGTTGGCACAACCCAGGGTCGAAATTAGAGGCCCAAACCTTATAGGTAGGGATCATGATGGCACATCTTCGAACAAGCCCAAATTTGAAAGGGTCAAGGATGAAACCCAACAGATCCACTTAAAACTAGACTCACATAAAAAGCAGTGCTGAAGAATTCAGCCCTGATAATCTCAGAGCTGAAGAAGATCGTCATCTGAGCTCTAATATTTGAGCCTTGTGTTCGCTATTTTCTTTCACACCGCAAGTGCACGGGTGCAATTGTGTACAGGAAAGCAAGGTCGTATCCACGGAGATTGATTTAATTCCAATAAGTACCACTTTCAATTGTTATCCTACTATCTAGACTTCTAAAAGGTGAGATTGGTTTTAATTATAAAATAAAGAAATAAAGAAATAAATAAAAGTAAATAAAAGAAAGCAATTGGAGTTCAAATAAGAGAAAAGATATCCCAGAGCTTTGATTTCAATGGATAATTAAATTCAAACCTTCATCAATCAATCAATTAACACAAAGACTCGACTCTTCCTAAAACAATCACAAATTTAGTTCAAACCCACTTCCATGGTAAATAAACCGTTAATCACATGCAAGGGTCATCGTTCCCGACTAACATCATATGCATGAAACTCCAAAAAAATTGATAAGATTAAACGTTCTCACACAAGACTCAAGACCTTCCGGCTATATTGTAAAGAATGTCCTATGTTCTAGATCACGTGCTAATTAACTTCTTCCGATTTCAAATTAACACATCAAATCATGTAAAATTGGTAGCTAAGCAATTAAGCAAACAATCAAACCAAGAACATAAGAAAGAAGAGAAGGTCGTAATTGATCAATTAATTAAGATTCAAATTCAATCATCCATCTACTCTCTAACCCTAGGATATAAGAAAACTAGCCACTCATAGTCATGACAGTCAACAAATCAAAACATAAGAAATTCATAATTGAAAACAAAGAAAAACTATAGAAGAAATCTAAAGTCTTGATTACTCCAATCTTGAACTCTTGAATCTCGTCTTCAAATCTCCAAGCTCAAAAGATAATAAAACTATGCTAAAAAATAAAAGAGAATAAAAGATGATGAAAAGATGGATGAAAGATGAAAGATGAAAGATGAAAATATTTGAAAAAAAATGTATAGATGTGTTTTGGAGGACATATATATAGGTGGGGGTACTAGTTTGCATGCTAGTAGGGTTATAATACTACCAAAAATAAAAAGAATTGCAAAATAAGGAAAAATTCTCTTAATGGCCGAAATCTGGTGCTATCTCTGGTGCTGGCGCGCCCGGGATGGCACCAGTCTGGAAATTTTCTTATTTTGGCTCATTCTCCTTCGTTATAGCTCCGATTTTGGATCCGTTTGAACCTACGAACTCCTATCGAGCTGAACTTTAAGCTTGTTATGCTCATTCCTCTCAATTATTACTCCTTTTTCCTGCCAATTCATCAAAACATGCATAGGAGTATCAAATTTCATAAAATAACAAAAACCTAAGTGCAAACTCATTCAAACTATGGTTTTCTAACATGAAATCAATATCAAAGAACCTTTAAAAGTGTCGAAAAACCATGTTTGTCACCTTGACGCTACAAACGTAACACGCTTTAAAGCTGACATTTGAGCCCTGACATGTTTCAGACTTGACATTCTAGACTTGATGGAGCTCAACTCCGAAAGTTAGTATCATTAGACCCCTCACAGTTGACCGGGTTAAAATCATCACAACAAATTGATCTTCTCCTCCATCGGAATCACATCGGAACCTGCAAAACAGAAACCGGAGGAGGGCCCCTGCGTAGACACTCCGACGTCCAAGTCAGTATTTGAGAGAGAGTAAAACGAAAAGGGTGTAAATGCTTAGAGAAGAAGATACCTCAATTTAGGGTAAATGGGGTATTTATAGGCTTACCATAGTGAGATGCATTTTTGTCTCTCAAATACTGACTTGGGCGTCGGAGTGTCTACGCCGGGGACCTCCCCCGGTTTCTGTTTTGCAGGTTCCGATGTGATTCCGATGGAGGAGAAGATCAATTTGTTGTGATGATTTTAACCCGGTCAATTGTGAGGGATCTAATGATACTAACTTTCGGAGTTGAACTCCGTCAAGTCTAGAATGTCAAGTCTGAAACATGTTAGGGCTCAAATATCAGCTCTGAAGCGTGTTACATTTGTAGCGTCAAGGCTCAAATATTATAACTAAGATGACGATCTTCTCCAGCCCTGATATGATCACGGTTGAATTCTTCAGCACTGCTTCTCATGTGAGTCTAGTTCTTAAGTGGACCTGTTGGGTCTCATCTTTGACTCTTTCAAATTTGAACTTGTTCAAAAATTTTGCCATCATGATCCCTACCTGCAAGGTTTGGACCTCTAATTTCGGCCCTCCATAAATAATCCCATATCATTTTATATTGAGCTCTTACAAGAAATAATTATTGTATCATGAAATTATTATAGTTAGATAAAAAATATAAATGTATATTGGGATAACTCATACAATTTCTTACAAATACATATTGTCCTTAACTTTTTTTGAAAGGATATTTTTCTTAAATTAAGTATATTACATTATTATCTTTAAATATATAATAGGGACATAATATGTAATTCAAATTTTGTAAAACAAAGTTTTTTTTTTATATAAGTATAAATAGATATTCGCACAATCATTCCGTTTTTAAATTACTTAATTATTACTTTTTAAATACGACCAACTCGCGCTTCCTCTTTAACTGAATTTTCACGTACTACGGTAAAATTGGCTTTAGAATACCGCTTTTCTTGAAGATTATTATTATTTTTATTATGACAATTATCACTTAATATTTAAATTTTAACTAATTAGATGATAAATTCGTTCGAGCTCGTATAGTAAAATTCATTAACTAAATTAATCGTGCTTGAACATGACAATATTCAACTCCTTAAATCATAAGCAAGCTCATTATGATGTAAATTATAAAATCAATAATTTGATAGTACAATTTATATTTCTATACTATATTTAGTAAAAATTGTAGTATTACATTATTCTATTTATTTATTAGAAAATAATAAATTTTAGTAGTATAAAAGTATGACATTATTGTTAATAAAATAATTTAATTAATACCTTAAATAAAATTCATTTGAGCTCGATTTAGCCAATAAGCCTTCGAAGTATAGTAAATAAAGCTCGAGGCGGCTCGATAACAAACTAGCCAAGTTTGAGCATAATAGCAGTCTGCTAGGCTTGGTCCAATTAAACCCTAAACAGCGAATCTCCATGCATTAAAATTCAGCAACAGGCGCCTAAAGTGCAAAGAAACACACATTTTCATCATCAAAATTCAAAGGCAAAATGCATATTGTACTTCTTTTTTCTAACACTACTGAGTTGCAAGTAACAATTAAGAATTGGAAGAGAATTAATTGATCATTCCCATTCAATAGTCGACGGGGGCTTCGAAGTTATGTCCATAAGAACTCGATTTACACCATCGACTTCGTTGCAAATCTTTGTGGATAGATCAGCAAGAAACTTGTGATCAAAGTCATACCTGCTTGTTGCAATAAAAGAATTAGAGGGTGTTTGGCTGAGCTTATAAGCTCCTTAAAACAGCTTATAAGCTGTTTAAGAGCTTATATGCTCTTGCAAAGTGTTTGGCAAAAAAAGCTCTTTAAGAGCATATAAGCTAAAAAAAAGCTCAAGGAGCTTATAAGCTCCTAAAAAAATAGTACTTCTACCCCAACTTTTTTTTTGTAAAGATGTTATGAACAACACTCAATTTTCTTATTTTCACCATTTTTCATTTTATTTTATTTTTTAATTTATAATATAAAATAAATAAATAAATAAATCACTTTTTTTTTTTTCTAAATTATACATATAACTTTTTTTCCTCTATCCTCTCTCTTATCCGAACACTTTAATAACTTATAAGCTCTTGAGGCAAAACATCTTATAAGCTCCTTGAAGAGCTTTTGAGCTTATAAGTTTTTTAAAATAAGCTTAGCCAAACACCCTCTTAGTTTTAGTTTTATACTACTCCACAATCAATAATTGAGTAGAAAGAATCGTCAACAGAGAAGAGAATACGCACCAATCCGCAGTCATTCCATCTTGACTGGTGACGGCTCTCAGTGCAATGGCGTAACTGTACGTTCTTTTATCTCCTTGCACACCAACGGTCAGTACTGGCAAGAAAACAGCAAAAGCTTGCCATATGGAGTCGTAAATCCCAGCATCTTTGATCGATTGAATGAAAATCTCATCCGCCTAATATAAGCTTGTCAGTCAGAAAACTCTACCAAAAAGGTCATATTGAAGTGCAAGACAAAATTATCATATACCTTGCGAAGAATGTCCAAACGGTTTCCTAATGTAACATCACCAGGCACACGAACTGCAAGTCCAGGCCCAGGGAAGGGATGTCGCTTCAAGAAGCCCTGTGGAACGCCCATGAGTTTTCCCAGTTCACGAACCTGCCAAGAAATCGCTTAGAGCATCAATACAGCAACACATAAGCATAATATCACTTGTGAAATGAGACAGAAAATCAGAACTTGAAACTCATGATACCTCATCCTTAAATAGAAGTTTAAGGGGTTCAATGAGCTTCAAATTCATGTTCTTGGGAAGCCCTCCGACGTTATGATGACTTTTGATCGTGTGAGAGTGAGTCCTTCCACTTCCAGGAGGGGGGCAGGATTCAATCACATCAGGGTACAAGGTTCCTTGAACCAAATACACAGCTTTCTTTCCATATTTCTGCTTTAATTGTTCAGCAAAAGAATCAAACCTATTGATGAATTCCTCCCCAATGATTTTCCTTTTCTTCTCAGGCTCTGTAACACCCGCTAGCTTGCTCAGAAAATGCTCTGAAGCGTCATCGCAAGTAACAGGTAAATGAAGATCTCTCTCGAATGTCTCCATCACTCTCTCCCTCTCACGCCACCTATACAACAATTAACAAGAATCATAGAAAGAACAAGAGAATTAGATAAACATAAAACAAATCAAACACGTCAAATCAAGACGAGGAAAAACTATCTATAGTAGGAGCACATAATCTCCTACCTCAATAATCCATTGTCAACAAAGAGACAATGAAGCCTATCACCAATCGCCTTATGAACAAGAGTAGCCGCAACAGTCGAGTCAACACCACCAGACAACCCACAGATAACAAGATCATCAGGTCCAACTGTACTTTTAATAATCTTCAGCTCCTCATCAAGAATGTCTTGCATCTTCCAACCAGCACTAATTCCACATATGTCAAAGAGGAAGTACTTGAGTGTATCCATTCCTTCTGGTGAATGGGTTACCTGCAAAATTCCATCAACTTGTCACAAGAGTGAATATATTTCGACTTCTATTCACTTTCTCAGAACCAATATACATATAATTTGCTTTCGCTTTACATTATGAAGTGCACCACACGCGGCTAATTACTCAACCAACAATAACAGAGAATGAAAGTAGGAGCCAAAAAATTTTAAATTTATGTTAAACCAGCAAAAGGCCATGATGAGAACTAATATGTAAACATTAACATCTCATCCAACTAAAATCAATAAAAAATACAAAAAAAAGCTTCCAACTTTACACCAACAAAAGTTCAACTTGAAACGAATAATCAATCACAAACATATAGAAGAAATAGTCGATAATACCTCCGGATGATACTGCAATCCATAAAACATCCTAGTCCGATTCTCAATGGCGGCAACTGCACCCTGATTGCTCCTTGCTACCACCTCAAACCCCTCCGGCAGCCTGACGGCCTCGTCGCCATGGCTCATCCACACGCTCTGCTTATCCCCAACCTTTTTATTCCCAAACAATCCCTCCACCTTCTCCACCCCAATCTCCATCCGTCCATACTCATGCTTCCCCGCAAGCTTAACCTCGCCCCCCAATTGCTGTACGATAAGCTGCAGCCCGTAGCATATACCCAGAACGGCGATGTTTTTCGACTCCACATACTCGATGAACTCGGGCGCGAAGCACGGCGCGTCCGGCGCGTGGACGCTGTGGGGGCCGCCGGAGAGGATGATTGCGCTGGGGTTCAAATCGGCGATGGATTTTAAAGAGGATGTGCCGTTGATGCAGAGGGAGAAGACGTTGAGGGCGCGGATTCGGCGAGTGATGAGATGGGTGTACTGGGAGCCGAAGTCTAGGATTAGAACGAGGTTTGATTTCACGGCATGGGCGTCCATTGATAGCGGAAAGTTTTTGGAATTTGCAGAGAAGGGTTTTAGCGAGAGTGGAGGCTAGGGTTTTTCGAAGGGGTTTCTATATGTGGCGGGAATGTACAAAAGAAAAAGAAAAATCCTATCGTCTTCTGAAAATAGAGTTTAGTATGATATCTTTGTTTGGCTTTGCGGACTTTACTTTTCCTACTTTTCTGCATTTCCTTTTCAATTCAACATGATTTCATAACATACTCCCCAGTTCCCAAATAAATTTACGAAGCCGCCAAAATGCATATATCAAAGTAGTGGATAAAATGACTTATTTTACTTTTAATTATTGCATAGAAAATTGAAAAAGTAAATTTTTATCCTTTAGTCAAAAGGTAAATATGTCAATTTGACATAACTTTTGCATAGAAATATAAAATATGACACTTATTTAAGAACAAATTTTTTGGCGGTCCAGAACACTTATTTGGGGACGGAAGAAATACTACCTTAGTTAAAGCTTTCACAATGGTGCTAACTATTTCTGTGGATCCAGAAAAACTCTCCTTAAGTTCGTGCCCACCGTCCACTGGTGGGCGCCATCCATGCTGCCATCAACAATAGGGGCGTCCGCAGCAAGCTTACTCCACTTTTGGGCGCCGGCTGCTATTAGTGGGACTCACCAACAATTTTCTTTGACCATTTATGATTGAATGTCTCGAGATAAAATAAATAGAGAGAAAATTCATTCTAACCAGTATAGAGATAGTGTGTACCTCCTACGACCATTTTTGATAGTGGGTATAAGCAGTACCCACTGACCCACCAATAAGATTATTATATCCATTTTTTGTGTATAAAATATTGTATAAAATAAGGAGAAATATTGATATAACCTAGTCAACCTTATAATCATACAATACGCGCAATTCTTTTACCCTTCTACTGAATTTCTTCATTACATACTCTGATTTATCAATTCATTTCTTCAATATGGAGATAAATCATGCAACATTATCAGGCCCATCACACTTCCGTATAGATAAATTCTACTTATACCAACTTCATACCTTTTTGACCGGAATGCTGTCGGGTATTTCCGCCGGAAGTTTTAGGGACCTCGTCCAACCACACGATCGCAACCGATGGTTTCCAGACGCAGACTCCTTCAGCAGCACACAGCACAGCCCTCGTTCGTTTCCTACTCGGGGCGTAGGGTATTTAGTCGGTATTTATAGAATAAATAGACACTGGAAGGGATGAGCAAAAGCCCGTACTTTATTTAGGAATTATATAAAACTTATTACAACATAAGTATATCTCCTTTAGGGAGGAGACAGACTTGTTTAGCTACCTATGGTAGCGGAATTGAAATACATAAACTATACTACAATAAGCTAAGAACTATAACAATTTTTATTTTTGAGAGCAGAGGAGATGGTGTAGAAGAATGCTGGTGTGAATTTTCGATCTCTTCTGCTTTCCAAACTCTTGAAATATATAGAGGTTGCAATTCTCAACCTCCTTCCTGCATTATTGCCTTGGATTCCTTTGTTCCGTGGCCAGCCTGTATCTGACTCAGCGTAGGACCACTGCTGTCGTCCATTATTGAATAATGACGTCAAACTTTCGGTGCTACTTTCTTTATCCCGCATTATCTTTGGTTGATAATGCTCTTCCTGTGCTTTTACCCATTTGGTTTTTAGCGGGTAATTACTTTTCCCTCCACCCACTACTGTCGTTTTCTCTTTAGTGGGTGCTCCAGCTCAGAGTCACATGACTCCAACAACCTGTGTCGGGAATCTACTTTTTTTCCGGGGCCCTTGGCGTCCTTGCTTTTGGCAACGCCTTCTGCTCGAGATGCTCGTGGGACCGAGCCTTCTCCTTCCCCTTTCTGGGCATGAACCCCTTCCCGAACTCTGGTTCTGACAATCCGAACAAATGTGCTCGGACCAGTTTCCAAAATGACCCATGTTGCAATATTTACGATGAGTATCTTTACTCGTCGTAATCTTGTTTTCCCAGAGCAAGGTTCTTTTTCTTTCGAAAGCTTCCTCTGCGAATCTTGTAGATTTTCCTGTCATGGTGTTTAACAGGAATGACCCGTTCACCGAATTCTGAAAGAATTTGAACGGGAACTTGACTTTGTCCATCTCAGTGAGACAGACCCATAAACTCCATGCTCTTCTTGTGGAGATGAGATCTTCTGGCAATGTTGAGACTAGAGTAGTCTCTTTCTCTGCAGGTGCTTTGATCTTTTCAAGGACGCGTGCATCTGGTCTTCGAAGCCTAATATAGTGGAAGGCTTCATGGTTTCCTTTCCCTGCTGGTTCTGGGGCTGCACTGATAAAATACAGCTCCAAAATGTCCCCTCGGCTAAATTGTGGATTGTTAGCCCAGGTATCATACACCGCTTCTTGAATCCACTTGGGTAGATTCTTGATTTCGGCGAATGATGAAGACGTAGTATAAACTGAAGCAAGTGCTCCAAATTCATACCATCTTTTGACTTCGTGTGGATCTGAATTCGGCATCATCCACACCCGAGGATATTTCCCCGAGACATCAACCCTTATTTTTTCTGGGTTGATTCCAGTCCTTGTGTTGAGCTTCTCCCAATTGGCTTGATAAACCTGCCACGAAGAAGAAACTTCAATCTTATCAGTTGTTGGTCCCAAGACGGATACCTTGGTGTAGAGGGGGGGTGAATACACCAAGGTTTAAAAACTTTTCCAAGTTAAAACTCTTTTGAGTGAAATTTGTGTGTTCGATCCGAATTTGGATGGCGCTTGATCGACACAAATTGGCGTGTGCGGAATGTGGTGGATTTGGAAAGTCCGTCGTTTGCTTCAAATTATATTGCAAAGCTCTGTTTCACTTTTCAGTTAGTCAGTTTATGCAGATTGAAATGTATGCTTATGAGAGTTAGTAACATGCATAAAACAAAGCGATAAATAACAAGAGCATCTTTAACGTGGTTCGGAGTAACCCCTCCTACATCCACGACCAGATTCACTGGTAATTCACTACCACTTGGTTTCCAAGTACCAAGCAACTTCACAACTCTAACCCGAGCTGTGTTCCAACAGTTTGCGGGCACTGTCAAGCCTACACCTTCAGTTTGCGGGTACTGAAGAACCTAACCACTCGAATTACACGCTTCGAGCAAGCGTACCTTTACCTAACCTTTCTGGGTTTGGGTTTGGGTATGGTTTTCCAACTATGAACGAGTTCTTACAATGAAGAACAAGGAGTATGATGAACTCGTTCAAACTAGGCTTAAGATATTTATTCTGATCTAATCTGCCTGTGACTGAATATGTGAACAACTAAGAACACAGCTGACTGGCTGGGTGTTCTAGAAAGGTTTGACTTTGTAGATCGTTGTTCATTTTTCTGTTTTCTTCTATTTCTTCAGTCGTCTCGCCAGTCCCCTCACCAGCATCTTCTTCAATGGTGGAGGAGAGATATATATAGGTGAAGATTCAAACTAGCCGTTGGAAGAGAGCCGTTTGAATCTTACCTACTCTTGTTGACTTCTGGCCTTTACCTACGAAGTAGGTCTGCATCTGCAGAAGCTATTCCTTCTCCGATTTGATGCGTCGCGACAAGATCTTCTGACATCGGGATCTTGTCTTGGAGAAGGTCTTCGTCTTCGAGCTGCTAAGCGTCTCTGCTGTGTCTTCAGCGTTTTGGACTCTGCTGTGTCTTGACTCTGAGCTGTGTCTTAGACCTGAGCTGTATCATCAACCTGAGCTGTGTCTTCAACCTGAGCTGTGTCACTGACCTGAGCTGTGTTTTAGACCTGAGCTGTGTCATCGACACTAAGCTGGGTCTTCTTCACTGAGCTGGGTCTTTGACACTGAGCTGGGTTTCCGTCACTGAGCTGGGTCTTGATACCTTGCGGATCTTTGACTCGCTTGGTCTTGTTCGTGAGTCCGCTCTCGCCGAGATCTTGGCTCGCTAGCCGTGTGTCTTCTGCTGTCTTCAGCGAATCTACCTGTAAACTAAGAAATTCTATAAGCTCAAACAGGTGAGCTGGAAACAACACAAAGTTTGTACATTCATCTACTCGGTTGGGGTCAGCTGGGTTTTGGTATCCAATCAAAACTCTATTAATTTTCCCAACATCAGTATTAATCTTAGATGTGCCAGTCATTGGCCTAAGATTAATCTCTCCCTCTTTTTCCCCAGAGGTGCTGGGTTGACATGATGGTTCAGAGTGTGACCCCTGAATATCATCTTTTTCTTGGGGCAATGGCTCCGAAGATACCACCACCTTAGAACTTGGGCAAGAGGTATTTGAATCCTCTGCTACAGGTTTAGAGCCATGTACTCGAAACTCTTCTTTTATCAAAGGATCTTTGGCCACCCGAAGGATTGGTGTTTGACATGCAGTCCAGAGTTGACTCTGAGACCGTATGCAAGCTCGTATTCTCTCGGTGACTTTCGTCTTATCGAGAGTTTGCAATCTTCCTGCTTGTTCAGCATTTAGAATGCACTCGTCCCACTCGCCGGATAACATCTCCAGATTTTCTCTGAGATGTCTATGGGCTAGTAGAATGGAGTTCACGTCAGTTTGCTCCATCTCTTGTTAAGAAATCTGCAAGAATATTTTCGTGAGATTTCAGAATGACAATATCAAAAATATAATATTGGCATTCAGCTTGCCATCTAATTAATCTAGTCTTTTCAGGCTTCGATTCCATCTTGTTTCTTAAGAAAGCTTTAACTTGTGTGTTATCAACTTTCAAAGTAAATTTCTTTGCAAGTAAAAATAAAGGCCATTTTTTAAATGCCTTTCTGACTGCAAAAAAATTCTTTCTCGTTGATGTGCCATCTTACGGCCTCATCATCTGAGAATAAACCACTGCAGTATCTACAGGGTTCTTCTCCATTAGGAGTGATCTTGGTTAAGACTGCTGCCCACCAATAATCACTAGCATCTGTATACAGGACCAAGTCATCTTCGTCCTGAGGTATCGCGAGCTTTGGGAGATTTTTGCAAACCTCTTTTAACTCCTTCATCCCTTGTCGATGTTCTTCTGTCCAGATGAACGGAACATCATTTTTCAGTAATGAACTGAAAACTTTTCTATGTTTTGCGAGATCTTTTATAAATGGTCCCGCAAAATTAACAACTCTCAAGAAACTCTGAAGTTATTTCTTTTCTTTCAAATCTTTAGGAAAATTCTGGACCTTTTGAACAATATGGTCCTGGAGAATGATTCCCGCTTCATCGATTTCAATACCCAGAAATTCCATTTTCCGAGTTGCAACAACTGCCTTCTTTTCAGACAGTACTAATCCTTCTTTATAGCAAACATCTGCAAAGATCTCAAGATGTTTGATATGTTCTTCCATATTTTTTGATGCTATTAAAATATCATCAATATAGACGAACATAAAAGAAAAATAATCTTTGAATAGATTATCCATCTTTCTCTGAAATATTTGAGGCGCATTAGCTAACCCCATTGGCATTACGTTCCAAACATAATGCCCTTGTGGAGTAGAGAAGACTGTAAACTTCTTACTCCCTTCCTCCATGCGAATCTGGTAAAAACCTGACTTGCAATCAAACTTAGAGAAAACCTTAGCATTCCTAATGCAATTAATAAGGTGTTCCCTACTTGGAATAAAATATCCATCAAACTCTAGAATGTCATTAATTCCTTTATAATTAATAACCAGTCTAGGTTTACCTCGTTTGATCTCACCATGATTTCTTACCAAAAATCCAGGACTGCTATAGGGCGAGTTCCCTGGTTCGATCAGCTTTAAATCAAGGTGTTCCTTGATTATCTCCTTCATATCCTGTTGATCTTTGAGGTTCATCAGGATTGGTCTGTATCTTACAAACTCATACTCCTTTTCTGGCTTCACCTTCAAGGTTGCATTGAGCTTGTTTTTATCCCACCATGCCAAAGGATTCTCACTGTAATTCCTTTTGATTTTCCTTTTGACATCTTCTAGAGATACCTTCACCTCTTCCCTAATATCTTGATAGGATATTAAAGAAGCTTTGAGGATCTGAATCTCTTCATCTCCAAGATCCCAATCCCTAATACAGCTTAGCACTGCTTTGCTGAATCTCCTTGATCATTCATTTTTGGGTGTCGAAGTTTTCCTTCATCACCACGCTTGCTGCGAAAACTCAATGGTATCTGGCGATTAAAAGCCCCTTTGAGCCTCTGGACAATGATCTTGTGATCGCAAATGGTTGTGAACACCAATTGCCTTCTTTCATTATCTTGCATATATCTTTTGAACATCTGTAGGAAATTGTTTCCTAGCAGAATGTCTGCACCTGTATCATGGAAATAAATTGGTGGAGTTTTAACCTTATACCAAGGTGTACCTCTGGCTCCGCCAATTAGAATTTCCGTCTCTTTTACTCCTTTAGCAAGGAGCAAAATCTTCTTTGAGAAATCTCTTCCTGCAATTCGGGGTAGATCATCTTCTACCTCTGCTGGGAAGACTCCTCGTTTTGCAGTACAAATTCCTGCACCTGAATCAATATAAGCAGCAAAATATTCTGCTTTATATTTTTCATATAACATCCCAATAGAGATGTATATGGAGAATGGACTTGTCATTCGATTAATAGTTTTCTCCCATTAATCGTAATTTCCATTCCGTCTTCTTTATTTCCCCAAGGTTTGTGATCCTCGAGAAAATCCAAACCCAAAAGCAAAACTGCTTCTCTTCCAGCTCTACCCTTGATCTCCATCACTTGTCCCCCAATTTCCAGGGTACCTTTGTAATGATTGATCTCCGGTTGCTGCAGATAGTAAAGAACATTACAAGGGAAGTTGGTTTCCCACCTTGTAGTGTCAAATTTTACTATTACTTCTCTCCATCCCTCTGGACATTTCAGATTTACTGGAACTTTGTTACTCTGAGATGTTTGAGGGTGTATCGCCTCTCGAATGAGACTCCGACTCCTTCCATATGGTAAAGACATAATTCTATCTCCTTGGAAGGATAATCTTCCTGAAGTTATCCTGAGACTTTGATCATGCCTCATGACTTCTCTATCTCGGATTTGAATATCCACATTCCTTAACCTAGCAATTTCAACTCTATCGGGACAAACCGTTGTTGTCACCTTGTTGAAGATATCTGGTATCTCAATAAACTTTTTTCCCAGAAATAACTCAGTGTGATGTGAGTTGGAAAGAGCATATGATACCTGATAAGTAATGGAGTAAGGTCTGTTTCCTTCCTCCAATAAATCCTTGCGCTTAAAGTCCTGATAAAGAGTCAGGGCTTTGCTGAAATGGGTATCATTAAGATTGTAAGCAATCTTTGGATAGATGATTCCCACTACTTGTCCTGCACAAAGATCTCCCGCTATTGTTCCCAATACGGAATCCTTTAGATTTCTAACTCTTTTATCGCATATAGCGATATCAATCGGCGTGTGAACTCCGGTAAAGAGAGCCGATTTTAACATCAACTGGATGGCTCCAATATGGATCCAGTTCATCTTTTCAGCGACTTCAGGCTTCATCTTTGATAGATCTTCCCTGATGTCACTAGCTGGAATCAACTGCATCTCCACTTGATTCCCAGTAAGCTCTATAGGAAGCGACATTTCTCGTCTAGAAATTCCATAGATGATTTGTTGTTTCCTGCTCTTTAGATTAAAGTTCCTTAGAACTTGATCTATGTTGCTTGCTGAAAAGCCTTGATACTTTTGTATATTCAGACTCTTCTTCATGATTTTGTCAATCAGGCTTTGAGAGAGAGTAGTGTGACTGGAGAATCCCGTCCTGTCCTCTTTCTCCTGATGAACAATCTCTGGATCAGTCTGAATCCGATTTAGTTCCATCAGACCATTCTGAATCTTCTCCACTGAAGACTTCTTCTTGTTCATATATACTCTCATCTGAGGGTATATCTTCGAACTGATATACTTGTACCAGTTCCAGGTAGTAGATGGCATCTTCGATATCCGGAGTGGATTCGAATTTGTTGATACCTCTTCTCTCGTTGTCAGGGCAATTTGTGGAAATATGCCCTTTTGCACCGCACGTCCAGCAGTTGCAATCCTTAAAACTTTCATTAACTCTAGTGTGAGTTCTTCTGAAAGTCTTTTTGGCAGGTGTCCTTCCTTGGGATTTATCATCTCCTCGGAATGGATACCTATTCCTTGATGGTCCACTTCTTTGGCCTGATTTGTAAGATCTGGCCTTCTGTCTTGACCATCTGGTTCTTGGTTTCCAAGAATTTCTTATTGGATCTCCACCTTTATGATAGGGCTGAAACCTATTTTTCTTGTATTTTTTCAGCCTCGGTGGTTCTCCTCCAATGATCGTTGGTAGATCATTGTCTTCACAGTTTAGATGAGCAAATTTGTTAATCCTCCTCAGTTTCTTCAAGTTCTTCAGAGCTGTTGCTTGTTGACACCACTCTGAGAGCTTTCGATGTACATAAGACATCCTTCTTGCGACGTTTCCAGGATCACCTGGTTCGTAATCCCGAATCAGCATCTCTTTCCATGGGCTTGGAAATTTTAGAAAGAAAATTTCCAGTGCCACTCTATCATCAACTTTAGATTGATGTTGATAAAGAGTAAAGAGCTGTAGAAACTTGTTGAGCGATTGTTGATCCAAGACAGCAAGTCTTAGATTATACAATGCCATTAAGTATTTCTTTCTCTTCTCTTGATCATATCCTTCGAAATATCCTTCTCCCAGAAAATGGTTCTTAAAAAGAACGGCCATATTCTGGACATGTTCTGTGTAGTTATCACTCTCAAAACATGAATTCTTGATGTCCACAGGAAAGAATTCCCATGCTGTCTTGACCACTCCTGCAAGACTCATTTCCAGAATTCTTACGAATCCTTCCTTATTCAAATCGAGAGTTGCTGCTGCAATTCTCAGGGCTGACGTCCACTCGTCAATTACTGATTCTCGGTCTCTGAAATTGACTTCATCGAGGTCGAGCATCACTCCGTAAGGATGGATATGATCCAGGGTCGCTTTTCCATAGGGTGTATCTTGCACCTTTGGATGCGGCCTTCTCGCCCTTGTCCTTCTCGCTGCCATGTACGCATCATTTGGGGTATGTTGATCATACCTTGCTCCAGTCTGAAAGTCCTGGACTGCATTAATGGCTCCGGGTGCATTTTGAAAATCTTGTTGATTTCCAATAATGGCTCCTGGTGGAAGTTGATTCACTGGCTGTGGGTTTTGGACCACATTCTGGTTCATCTTTAAGTCCACCATTGTCATGTTAGCAAAAGATTCTGCTAACTCCTAGAGGTCGTCAAGCTTGATTCGTTCAAGATTACTCATTTTTTCTTTTCACGAATCATTCTTTTCAAGGTCTCCATGTTGGGATCCTTTTTGGTTTCTCCCACTGGCTTTGGATAAGTGGGTTCATTACCAAAGGGATTTCTTTTTTGACTGGAACGAGGTTGTTGCTCCAGTTTTTCGATCCGTGATTGGATCTCCTTCAGGATGTTGTAGATTTCATCCTGTTTCATAGCAATCTTGAAAAGATCGCGTGGTACACCATACAGGCTATCGCCATAATGTTGTACTGTCTTCTGTATTTCTCTTAGATCCGCCGATATTTTGGAGGAATCTGGAGAAATCTCTTGATATAAAAGAGTAGATGATACTCCTTTATCTTTCTTTTGTTCCATCAGAGCGGAGTAGTATATGAATTCAATTTACTCCTAGATGGATCCAATGATCTCTTCTCATAGCATGTTCTATCTCCCATTCAAGGAGTATACACCTATGTAGAAGATCTTCTTTTCTTTTGATTCCTTGGATGCAGGAATCAATTAGTTCTTTCTCCTCGTTATGCTGAATTAAAAGGTTCAGCATATTTCGCCAGTCTGTCAGAATCCTCTGGTGTCTGGTTCTTCTTTTCTCCAGAATTTGGAGACGTTCCTGGAAATGTCCACACCTTGGACATTCTTCTAGATCCATCAGTATGGTTCTGATGGTTTTCTCTCATCACGTACTCCGTCCTTAGATGTAGATATTTCAACTCCTCGAGGAAGTTCTCTCTTCTTCTCATCTCTTAGTGGCAAGAGATAATAGATTCACAATCCACTCTAAGTGCTGCAGAGTGGAATTCTCTTCTCCAGATTGCTATTGCAGTCTGGGTTCTTGTTTTCTGTACCTCCAAATCATGGAGATAATTCCTGTAACCTTCGCATCTCGGACAATTGTCCGGATCCATATTTTTTCTTGATGTCTCATCCGTTAGGATAATACTTAAAGCAATAAATAAAATATAATTCCTTAATAAAACCAGGGCTCTGATACCATTTTAGAAGCGTAGGATCGATTAGCAAAATAGGTAATAAAGAAATACGTAGCTATCATTTTAATAGCTAAAATAGGAGGGTAAATACCCGATTTTATATGATTTTGGTTAACTAGTCCAATTTTTCCCCATTTTTCACACAAAATTACACTTTTTTAGAAAATGTCACAATAGATATAATTAGAAAAGTCAAAAAGTCTTGGTGGTTATGTGTTATACATGTCTTCAAAACTGGTTATGGGGGTATACACTATCATCATACTGGATATACATAAATAATACTCAAATAAATAAGTGAGTTTACAATTAATCATACGATATAGTAGAGCAATATCAAAAATAATAAATTGAATAAATTAAATAAGAATTTTAGTTATTTATATGTTTTGTTGGAGCTCATTATAAGTTTATGGTCCCTGATTCGTCTTTATGTATTGATAATGAGTTTATAATTATATTTTAGGTTCCGAAATATTTATGGAAATAGTTTTTCATAAAATATGGGCTTGCTTGTATAGCCCATATTTTCTTCAAAAAAAATAAAAAAAATCTGGGCTTGTATATTATTAATTAATTTCATGAATATTTGATATTTTACAGTTAATTAGCGATGAGCAAAAAAGTTTGAAAGATTGAACCGACCAATAAATCGTTCTTGAAATCTTTCACTTTCCACTTCCACTCGATTAGATAAAAAAAAAGATGGATTTAATTGGAAACTGAAATTGTTTGGACCGATTAATTTCAAATGATTTAGTGAATTTTTTTGGGAAAGTTGAAAACAAACAAATCAAAGTGATATATATTGCACAAATTTAAAAGAGAAAATACACATTTCTAGTCAAATAAGATAGTAAAACACAAAAGTTGACCACAAACTTAATTTTTACAAATTATGGCAAATATTTGCTTTTTTGGACGAAATTACCCTTACTTTTGACTTTACCTACCTACTTTTACTCTCACCTCATATTTCATTTTTCTGTTGCTACCACAGCTAACGTGATTCTCTCTCCTCTCTACTTTTTCCGCCTTCTCTCTCTCCTTCATCTTTCTCGTTTTTTTTTCTTCTCAATTGGTTGGCGGCGGCGTTGCATTAATTAACGGCGACACGACGGCATTTCTATAGATCTCTGGAGGGATATTTTTGCGTATAGGGGCGGCGGCGGCGACGTATTTTCTAAATCGGCGGCGGCGTATTTATAGTTTGGTGGCGGCGACACGACGACGAATTCTCTGAAATATTACCCACAACTGCTTCTATAATTCTTTGTAATTGTATGGAGGTAATTATCCATTTAGATCTAGGTTTCTCATGAATTCATTTGTTGTTACGAATTTACAGTTCATAGATTTTTGTATTTCTTACCTTCGTGACATTGCTGGTGCGAAAATGAGGTATTCGTACTGGCGTATGAGTGTAGGCGGGTAAGAATTTATAGATTCGTACTGTATGTAGTTACGAATATAGTTATTCGTAACAGGATAAGGTGGAACATTTCGCTGTAAGCCGTTAAGAATACATCTATTCGTACTGCTTTATAGGTACGGATATGTAAGAATCGTACCCAGACATTGACACTCTTTGTTACGAGTTGCATGTTTTTCGTGCAATCTGATGCCACATGCGGTACGAATTTAATATAAATTCGTACGAAATAAATGTAATTCATACCATTCGTTAGATTCTTTATAGGTACGAATTTTGACATTTTCGTACCATGTGTACCTGACTATCCACTTACTTACTTATTTAATGCAGCCGATGCCAGCTTCTTTAATTGTTTGCCATGGAGGAGATTGGAATAACAATACATAGGAGGGTGGGAGGAAAAAGTACATCCTTGTACCTCCTAGTGGTATAACATTTGAAGATTTGTTGAAGAAGCTTGAAGTGCGATTAAAGAAGGATAAGAGATTGTATATTTTTGATATAGACGCATTAGTCCAGTCCCCTGCGGGTGAAACTATGAGAATGAAGATAACGGATGATTTCGAGTGATCTTGTTTGATGGGTTTGTTGGAATTGCCTACTATGCATGTGATTGTTGATGATCTACTAGTGTTTATTATTTTTGCCGAATTATTTGTTGAACCATTTTTCACTGATAATATCTGTAGTAATTGATAAATTTTGTATCATTCGTGCAGAATTCTAACGTTTCGATTTTGTATCGCGTTACGAAATATATATTTTTCAAAGTTAGAAATGGTTAAATTTCGTACCGTGCTACCAAAGTTAGAACTTTCTTACTGCGGTACGAAATGGGTGAATTTCGTTCCGTATTACCAAAGTTAGAACTTTTATATCGCGGTACAAAATGGTTGAATTTCGTACCGTGCTATCAAAGTTAGAAGTTTCTTACCGCGGTACGAAATGGTTCAATTTCGTACTTCGTACTAAAGTCAGAACTTTTATATCGCGGTACGAAATGGTTGAATTTCGTACCGTGCTACCAAAGTTAGAAGTTTCTTACCGCGTTACGAAATGGTTCAATTTCGTACTTCGTACTAAAGTTAAAACTTTTATATCCCAGTACGAAATGGTTGAATTTCGTACCGTGCTACCAAAGTTAGAAGTTTCTTACCGCGGTACGAAATGGTTCAATTTCGTACTTCGTACTAAAATTAGAACTTTTATATCACGGTACGAAATGGTTCAATTTCGTACTTCGTACTAAAGTTAGAACTTTTATACCACGGTACAAAATGGTTGAATTTCGTACCGTTCAACCAAAGTTAGAACTTTTATTTCACGGTACGAAATGGGTGAATTTCGTTCCGTGTTACCAAAGTTAGAACTTTAATATCGCGGTACGAAATGGTTGAATTTCTTACTTCGTACTAAAGTTAGATTTTTTATATCGTGGTACGAAATAGTTGAATTTCGTACCAAAGTTACCGAAGTTTTGTTAAGCGGGGTACGAAATGTCGATTTTCGTACCGTGTTATAGAGCGAAACATACATTTCGTACCTCGTAACAACTGAGATAAACAGAATAAATACTAAATATTATCATACTTATCATAACATCACAGCAAAATATACAACATCGTATCTACATAATAACAAAAATAGGTAAATGTTGTATAAATATTAACATAGATTCAGCATATTACTAGCAAAATATATAGAGTTATTGTTCGACATACTAAAGTTCTTCCATCAGTTGTTCCAAAGCAGAAGCTTCAAATGTTTCCAAACAGAAGCGAATATCACCAACAATTGACTCATATCATGCCATCATTTCTTTGTGGGGGCGTTCGGCTAATGCAAGCCGCTTGTATTTCCAAATAACCTTGCACATAGAAGAACTGTGAAAATCAAGCACGGATATATCAAATCATGGTAAGACTTACACATTTCGTACCAGGTACAAGTGATACGCTGGTAAGAATTATAAATTTCTTACTAAGTATCATATAAGAATTTCAGATTTCGTATCAATAACCAAGCGCCAAGGAATTTTACGATGGTACGAAATATGAAATTCTCCCCACTTCGTACCATTGATCAAACACGGATATATCAAATAATGGTAAGAATTTCACATTTCGTACCAGGCTTCAAGTGATACGATGGTAAGAATTATGAAATTCTTACAAAGTACCATGTAAGAATTTCACAGTTCGGACCAATAAGCAAGCACCAAGGAATTTTACGCTGGTACGAAATATGAAATTCTCCCCACTTCGTACCATTAATCAAACACGAATATATCAATAATGGTAAGAATTTCAAATTTAACCTGGTACGAAATGTGAAATACTTACCAAGTATCATGTAAGAATTTACAGTTCGTACCATTAACCAAGCACGAATATATCGAAAGATGGCGGGATGGTAAGAAGTGTGATATTCTTACCACGTATCATGTAAGAATTTCACACTTCATACTAATACTCAAGTACGAAGAACATATTCATACCAAACCAAGGAATAATTTTACCAAACAATTCAATATTCAGGTAAGAATTTTAACATTTCTTACCACTAAATCATTCCAAATCTACATTAAAAAACAAATCGTACGAAACCTGCGAAATCAAAAAATTCAAAATTTTTTTACCAGGTCTACATTGCAGATCTACAAAATTGATGAAATCTTACCAACAGTTCACCAAAAGGATCGTCGTTTGCCGGTTCGTTTGGTTGTTCTTCTTCGTCCGTTCCAGATCTATCCGGTTCAGTGGCCGCTTCTTCCTCATATCTCGCCGGCGAGGTCGTCGGATTTTGTTCTTCTGGTTCGCGCGCCATGGATTCCGGTGGTATGCTTGTTTCGGTTGGCGCGATGGTGGTCGCCGCTTCTGGAACGGTTTTCTTCTTTTTGCTTAGTCGTACCATGGTGGAGACGGTGCGGTGGTGGAGAATATATGTGTTGACAATAGGGCGGCTGCGGTGATGGAGGCAGCATGGTGGTGGAGACGGCGCGGTGGTGAAGAAATGAAGATGGAACGGAAGAGAAAGAGAGAGAGATGAGAGGAAGAGAGAGGATTATTTTGTCTTGTTGAATTTAAATAAAGTCAAAAGTAAAAACTGAAAAATAACTTCTATCTACAAAGAGGGGTATTTTCGTCCAAAAAGGCAAATGTTTGCCATAATTTGTAAAAATTAAGTTTATGGTCAACTTTTATGTTTTACTATCTTATTTGACTATTCTAATTTTTGCCTCAATTTAAAATTCGTGTTTAATTCGCAAAAATTGATCAGAGGTCGTGATTCTCTTTTTGGCAATTAATTATTTTTATTAAATGATTAATACTAACGGTAATTACCAAAAAGTGCGTAGAGTATCAATTTGTTGAGCAAATCTAGTATCCATGGACATTTTCGTTAGAACTGCTTGCCAGGCTTGAATCTTGATGGAGTGTGAGAGGAGAAATACAACTAGAAAACCAAAATGATTCACATATTCCACGTCATAAATGAAACGATATGTTTGTGCATATTCTTTATGTTTTAAAAGTAGTCCCGAGGGGGGCGGCATCCTCCTATAAAAAAAAGTTAGCAGTACTGAACGAGCGAGTCATCGGTCCGGGGAAAGAAATGCTTTTTGAAATAAGAACTGGCCAGACAGCTCAACCGTTGACCAGCCAACCGGCAAATACATTTATACAGAAAGACCAAGCTGGTGTGCCACACCTTCAACTCCAACTACTACAGGAAAGATTCAACCTCCCTCTCATAATTGGTGAAAAACTTAAGTCTTGGTAATTACTCCCTCCATCCCCAATTAATGGTTCGTTACTGATCGGCACGACAATTAAGAAGAAGGCATAAAAATTAAAAAAGTGATAGGGTCCATACATTTTGTCATTCTAAGTCCGAGCCATTAATAGCGGGATAGAGGTTGTATCATTTTTGAAATACGGGTATAGTTTGAGATGTAAGGGTGTATTACTCTTAAATAAATAATGAACATGATGTATAATTTTAGTTCAAAACTTCATTGCTGAATTAGGCACGCATCTACTCACTGCAAAAGGTTGATCATCCTAATTGCTCATGCATAATGCAATAAATAAGCAAGTACATTTTACACACACACACACACACACACACACACATATATATATATATATATATATTCCTATTAACCAGCTATAGAATTCTCTCTTCCACTATTTATCAAGTACCTGCAGCCTGGAAAAATAAAGAATTCACTATGACATGCTGGTCCACATTTAACTCTGAAGGAAAAATAAAATAAAATGAAATATTATGAAAAAAGCTAAGGTCTGATCATGTATGAAACTCAAGTAATGTATCAAGTAAGGATTCCTCCAGGACAGCTTCTGAAACTTCAATGGCAATATCTTCTGTATCGAGTCGAACATCAAGCCACGATCTACATTTTGCGACTTGTTTTGAGACAAGCTCGTCCAAAGTTCTTTTATCGGTCGTGGGAAGTAGAAAAAACTCAGCTTCTGCTAATATCTCATCAAGCACTACATCAGCCAGTGGCGAGGACTTGATTTTGGGCACAGCAGGTGCTAGCCAAGGAGAAGAGCAGAAATGGCATTTGTATATCTGTACTAGCACCTCGTTTATATAATCAAATAGAAGCTTAGGGTCGTAATAGCAATCGAGGGGTGGAAGCTCTACTTCATCAAATAAAGATTCATGAAGCAGCTCTTCGGATGGGCATCTGATTTCTGATAGTTGATCCCAATTTAAGCAGGAAGCTTCCAGTACCAACTGCACATATTGGCACAGTTCTTCGTCCATGCAGGAATGTGAACTGACTGGTGGATACTGAGGGGGTGACTCGAACGAGCACTCCTCAAAGTCAAGGCGATGTGGTTGCAATTGCTTTCTGGCTAAAAATTGGCCTGAAATTTATTTAGTTACACATCTTATAGTAGAAAAGATAGTGGTCTAGACTGTAGACCATGACAAGCTTACCAGTTTGAAGTGTGAAACTTGGTGGAGTGTCGGCCTCTTCAACGAAAAATGGCTCAAGGACGGAAACTGGGCTTTGATGCTCTTCTGGAAATTTAATGTTTTCGGCCGTATCTAAATGGTGATTGCTTGAAGGAGTAGATGGAAAATCATCCAGTGTAGATGTAACTGCCTCATTTTCTGAGAGTGAATCCTGCATAGTGACAACACTTTAGCAGATCATCAAGTGACGTAAAAACCGTTGGTATGTGAGACAAAAGAATGTAAATAAAAGATAATGTTACACTCTTGACACCTCAGGGAAAAAGGAAAAGAAAAATGAGAGTGATCAAGCACTTACCAGTACAGGTGCTTTGATTGTGTCCGTCGTCTCGGAAGGTTTGGTGATGCTGATGCTGGTTGTTTCACTCAGCACTTCCCCTGAAGCATGTAGTTCAGGTGATAGGAAGCTGTCCATTTCTGCAATATCTGATTCACCTACAAAAGAATGCAAAAGGAACTGGTTAAACAGCAGATTGATAGAAGCCTAGGATTATGTTCGAAACAGGACAATTCCTACCATCAATTTTCATATTGTCTGTAGTAGAAATATTAGTATCCCGGGCTTCCGATTCAGTTCTTAGAATCACAGGATATGCCTTTGCATCAACTGTCTGCAATGATATGTTTTGATCATCACATGATGTGATAACCTCTGGGTCTGATCTTAGTTCATTTCGTACATGAGAACTGCTTTCGATGACTCTGGAAGAGGTGTTGTAAGGACTGAATCTCATCTCTGCAGAGCCAGAAACATATAGGTTGTCCCTTCTCGGGCTGAAGGGCCAGAAGTCATGCTCAGGCGAGGAGAGAATCCACTCCAGGGTTCTCGGGGATTTTTTACTTGTCACTGCCTCTACAGAGTTCAGATTATTAAACCTTGTGGAAAGGTGCCTCTTTGCCTCCAAAATTACATCAGATTCCTGTTTGTTAGAAGATCCATCACTCGAGAAGTATAATTTTCTACGCGTGGTATCAGTTACACAAGCTATGTCAGATCCCCGGTTGGATTTGAGCTCTTGTTTCTTCCACAGCTTTACTTTCTTCTCAGCATTGGCAGAAGAATCGAAAGAGTTCCTGTCCACTCCATGACGGATGCACTCATTTCCAACACCCGGAATTGATCTGTCCTGAGCCACTTCCTTTTTGGTGACTCCAAATGTATGTTTCAGTTTTTTCTTAATCTCTCTGAAAGAGAAGGATGTAGTTTTCACTTCAGACACTCTTCTACTCGATTTCTGAGGAAACTGCAGTGATGAGCAATTGCAGGTAAGGTTTCCAGAACGTTTTCCATTTCGGGGACCTGGCTTCAGTATTACTATTTTATCAGAAGGCTGGGCTGTGAATTTTTTTTGGGGGGAGTATTTCAGTTGATAACCGATCTTTTGCCATAACTTATCGTTCATATCCCTCTCATGCATCGTCAATGTACTTCCAGACTTTGAAGAAGTACTGGCATCTATTCCCTCACAATCTGACATATTGGCACCTAACACTGACTTGATTGTATCTTTCCCAGTTTGAGAAGGATTCGACTTCTTGAGGCGCCTTGCTAGCATAGAGTTCGGATCTGGTAGGAGTTCCATAAATAGGTCCCTTTTCGAATTCAACATTTCCAATGCATTGGAGAAGGATTTGGACTCAGAGTCCCTCCCATCTTTGAGGATGAACTTTCTGTCGATAAACATTTGATCGACAAAAGCCTTGGCCCTCATCTGAACTTGCTGAATGTTAAGTTCATCAATCTGATCATACTTTCCAAAATAGCTATTTCTATGAAGGTATTCAGAAAGCTTAGCCTCTTCCTGCTGATTCTGAGCACAGACTGCTCCTAATATTGCAGCGAGAGTAAGCTTATTTAAAGATATTTCGGCTGAAGTTGAAGGCTGCTCGTTCATCAACCTAGCTGCATTACTCAAACAACAGGATGATGACCGGTAGACTTCTTGGCTGCTTTTCCTCGTTCTCTTGTGAGATTTCGCCAGTCGATCAAGAAGTTGAGCATCCATTTTAGCAAATTTCTGTCTCTTAACTGTGTCTTGTTTGCTCTTATGCTCCTCAACGGGCATGTTCTCTCCAATGCAGTTCCTCGCGTTTCTGCCTTTAGCATCAAAACGAACACTACTTCTCAGACCTGCCCCATTCTGAAGCAAAACGAATCATAAATTACTTTAATGTTTGAAATACAGGTGAAGATCTCTCTTCGAATCGATAAAACTTCAAGGATGCAATTTGAAATGCCAAGTAGATAGATACACCACTTAAAACATACTGGAGTACTACATTATAGAGAGAGGGGAAGACTAGATCTATATCAGTGTGAATTGCTTATATATAATATGTTTGATCGCTCTATGTAAATTGTCACATACACATTTGCAAGAAGACTTCTGCAAGACTCTCAAGAACAACATTACCATTATTCACCATTGAAAAATTAGATCACAATGCAAACAAGTAAAATAAACTGAATATAAAATGAAAGCTTACATAAATTTTTCGACATTCTTCATCAAAGCTGGCAATCGAGTCAAGTTGTCTCGGATAATCTGTTGCAATAGATTCAAAGTCACAATCTATAGCTGTAACAAATGCACTGCAAATGTTCCAAGGCTGCGCCAATCTTAATTTCCACAAAAAAAAACAAGTTGCATTCAACAAGGACCATACAAGATATCAACATTTATGCCATAAATTCCCCATCTCCTACGGATATTGCAATTAATCTGAATATATTCATTAATACCATCACCTAAATATTTGACTCATATACCTACCAAAACCATCAACAATCATACTTCTTCATCTGTGAATATAATGCATAAAGCTACTGGAATATTAAATGAATTCAAAAAGTATACCGATAACGTTTGTGTTTGCTGGCCTCCCATTACAGATCACCTTATGACTGGAACGACCTTGACATGATTCTAGGATGCTAAATAATCCCCACATACAGCTCAGTTCATTTTTCTCATGGAGTTCTTGAATTCTTGATGAACTTCTTGCCATGATTGATTTACAGTGTAGAATTGAACTGTAGTGAATTAATTCTATGTATGGATTGTATGAAATAACTGATTCAGATATTCTTACAACTGAGAATTCTCTACATGAACATCAGAAACTGCACAGAAAAACAGAGAAAATTAGGAAAGATGAGGGGAGACATTCTTCAAATACGTAGTGTGCGAGAAAATTAATCCCAAATAACAACTCACTCAAAACTGCGGTGTCTCCCTAAAATGCTCAACATTTTCCCCATTTTCTTGAACTTTTTCGAAACATGTCATGGAGCTTGGTCAAAGCAACTATTCAGCATGAGTTTCAGCTAAATTTTCATAAAAAAAAGATAGTATTCTTTAACAAATCCCTAACAGCAATGCAATCATGCATATATTTCAAGCAACACCAGCTAAAAAAAAAGTGAGAATACAAAAGGGCATGAGAAAATAAGTTTGTTTGTTTTGTCCTATCAACAGCTCTTGAAAATGAAGGATGAAGGATAGTGGAGGAAGAAAATGGCACTAAAAGGGCATCATTTGTTTGTTTGTATGTATGTATTTGTACTGATACAAGTAGCATTTTGTTTATGAATTCGTATGACATTGACTACAATTACAATTTATGGCCAAAATAGGCAACACTCCATATTTAATTCCTTCAATCCCTCCAAATCTTTCAACTCAAGCAAGATCTTTAGATTTCTTAACCCCCACCCCATTTTTTATGTTAGTAGTAATATTTTTTTTTTTGTTTAGAGAAGAAATTATTACCTTAGTTTAATCTATTGAGGTGTAACACGTAAGGACATGGTGACAAGGAGGTGGTGTCATATCCTACTAGTATTTTTTTTATTTTATATATTTGGGTTTCATTTTTTTATAGTTTGAAAGCATAGTGAAATAAATAAAATATCTGTCCTTTTGTCAAGTTCTTGAGCGCTCTGGTACACTTGTTTTTTTCTCTTTAATACATTGGGCACACTTTGATTAAATAATTGTTGAACTAATCAGAGATTATTGTGTACTCACTGAACGACTAGACTTTGTTGATTCCATCTTTAAAATTCACCAACCTCACAATCTGCCCTTCAAAGCTTTTTTTCTTTTCTTTTTTTTTTGTGTGTGTGTGTAGCGGAGTTACCAAACCACCATTAGGCATTAGCGGCATATGTTAGATTGATGGGCATATTAATTATTATAGATAAGTTCCGACATAGAAATTTTTTTTAATGGGACTGTGAAAATTTAAAATAAAAATTCTTGCAATTCGATTTGGCGATGTGAACTTTTGTAATAGAAAAAATTACCGCTTTTATGATAACTAAAAAATGTATATATTTTTACTTGGTGGGGACTAGCTAAAGGCCCTAGCTATATTTACCCCCTTTCTAGATCCACATTATAGATATCTTCATATATATGCATGTATATTATAGTAATAAATTTTTTACTACCATAATGATGAGCACACTTGCTTGTTCATTTACTCACTTGGCTTGATAACCTCACATAAGCTGTCATGCACGCTATTCATTAGAGTTTGATATTTTCAAAATTATAGCTTATGTGACATTACAGGGTCAATGTATTTATGATTGTCATATACATAAGTTTACATAAGTAGCTTCTTAAGTTTGTGGACGTCCGTCTTAAAATTCGGGATTCATTGTTACAAAGTACATAAAATATGCAATTTTAACTAGAAAAATATCAATTTTTTCAAATAAGATATTAGTCTGAATTGCAATTTTTTATAATTGATTTTTTTTTAAGTCGGTGGATATATTAAAATTTTGATTAGGTACATTATTGGGAGGTGATGGTATTGCAAATTAGGCGAATAAAGTTCGGATCCATATTTTTCTTTTTATGTTGGTTGAGTATTCCCTTCGCAATTACTTTGTTGTCTGTGGCTCACCGGCATCACAACCCCAATTGGATTCATATTAAAATTGTTCCTACATTTTTCATTTTAAAAAACAGTAGGCTCAACTATTCCATTCCTCACAAAACTAAAAGTACAAATATTTATTCTTTAATGAATACATATATATACATATATTCAGATTGTATAGAAATGGTGTCGGCGAGTTAACTGAATTGACCGCTTCTAATCTGATTTTTCAAGAATATAGTTAATAGTTATAATTTGTCTAATTAAATTTTATTTTTGTTCTTTTTTTTTACTCGCAAATGCTATAATTATTATTGTTAGTAGTATAATATTACTGTCGAATGTAACTATACACAACAGTTACGAGGCACGATTGTATAAATAATACTATATGACATCAATAAATATCAGTACTATTAATCTTAATTTCACGTCGGAAATGATTCTGCAAGATTTGTATATACGATTCGACCATTACAATGTGCATGAATGCTTATAAACTAAAAATACTTATACATTAAACACCCTAAACAATTATTTATTGAATAGGACTTGTAAGTTAGATGATGCAGATACCAATGAGGCAATGACGTGGTAATTTGGTACTTGCATGACTGATTTATATTTTGATGTATGTAGTAGAATCACAAGAAAAATACAGTATCTATCACAAATATTAGTAAATCAATATTATTTTTGGTATGCAAGTATTGATTGATTGATTGATTTATTTATTTTTTGAGATACAAGTATCAATTTAATCAAGTTGGGTAAAATATAAGAAAGATATACTAATAGTAATCAAGATTATAGCCAGTGAAATAATTCTAAATATGACATTTCCACTTATTGAAGAATTCTCTATTATAGAATATAGAGGTTAGTCTAATAGTCTTTACCCAAAGAGATAGTTACTTAATCTAACTTCATCTCTACAATTACAATTGATAATTGATTTTAAATCAATTAGTAACCACCAACGGACATATATTGGAAATACGCAATGAAAAATTAGTGTTAGGTGATTAAAGTATGTCAGTCAGTCATATTGCGTAGAACTTATGAGGCCTATATCAAAGAGAGAGAGAGAGAGAGATTCTTTTTCATTTTTGTTTTATGTGAATCATGTGTGAAACCTTATTAAATATGCCACAATTTGTAAGACGATGAATGCCCAAAAAATCGAACACAATGAAAATACCTATAAAACTACGAATACCAACGGATAAAATTATAGATAACACCGTAGGTGAGTTTGGACCGGGATGTGTATTTTATCTTACGCATTTCGAATTATTTTTTCAGACCTATTATCGATACTTAGTAACGGTTAAAAAAGTGTATCTTTTTTCATGATATCATGCATGGCATCAGTATCGTGGCGAATTATTCACAAAAAAAAAAAAAAATTGGTGTCTTCTGCAATGGAATCTAGTAAGTGGAGATTTGGAGCAAGTAATTCCATAATCTTAATCTTTTGTGCAAAGAGATTATTCATCACAATAATGAGACATCATTCATATCGACACATCCATTTTAAATTTAATTTTGAATTTGAAAAATTCGTTAGGTTCTGTTATGCTCAATAAACTTAAAGCTCAAGTCTAAGTTCGATAATAAAGTTAAACTTGAGTTTGACAATATTTCAATAGGATTCAACTTGATTAAACTTTTACTGCCATTAGGCCCACCACAATTCATTTATAATCCATGGGTTCCATAATTATTTATTAAATTACAGCCCATAAATTTCACTAACCAAATATGCACAATTAACCCATTATTTCAGTCCAATGTAGCAATCATCAATATGAGTTTCAAGCCAAAGGGTACTGAAGTAGGATTTTAGCAATATAATATATAGCCAAATGGCCCAAGCCACTGATATCTCTGGTAAAATCGTAGTATGAAATTATTTGTTAGAATCAAATACTACTTAAATAGGTACGATTTCTCACTAAAAATTCTGAAACAGCAAATCCTAACTTCAAATCCAAAAATCTCCTGTATTTGGATGTTTTTTTTTTGTTTCTGAAGAGGAATAATTATTGAGTTGACATAGCCATTGGTGAGTGTGGACCCCATTAGTAAAAAAAAATTGCCTCTTCCATCAGCTATCGTTATCTATGCTAGTCTACGGGTGTAATTCAATATGTTCGAAAAGATAACTTGGATACAACCAATTCTTCGGTATGATTGGCTATTTTTAGTGGTAATTAAGGAAATTAAATGTAATTAATGAGTAATTAAATTTTATAAATCATAATTAAAGTTTTTAATTCTAATTAGAGTTTAGTAATCCCCAAATCTGATTTATTAATTTCTAATTCGGATTTATTAATTTTAATTATGATTTATTAATTCCTAATTAGAATTAATTAAGCCCTACTAAATTAATTAAAAAATATAAAAAAGAAATTAGAAAAAAACAACCTCACAATGAAGTTAACCGCATGGGAGTGTTGCCCATCCGAAGAATAGTTCTTGGATTTTGTTTAACAGAATTATGGAGAAATATATTCACATAAATGTGAGGAAGAAATTTTGTATATTAATTCTTTATAATTTGAGCCAAGAGTTCGTGTATAGATTTCATTTAACCACAATTTACTCGGCGAAAAATAATATCACACATTCTCCCATATTGAATGTAAATTATGTAATCAATCCTTAGCGCAACAAATTTTAACAAAACATTTCTCACTCATCGGAATTCAATTTTGAGAAAATGGATATACCTCGATTAATTATCTGTTCCAAACTTAGATTAACACACCATTTAATTTCTACAAAATCAAGTACTCCCTCTGTTTTTTTTTTAAGTGTCCTATTGAGAAAATTACAAAAACTAATTAAGGAAGCATGCGATATTACTTTTATACCCATATTTGTTATTTTCAAAGTTTAATAATTACATTTTTCAATAACTATTGTGAGTGTAAAATATGAGTTTTGTCATTATTTTAACATCAAATTTCACAATAGGACGGACACTTAAAAGGGAACAATAATTTTTTTTCAATAGGACACTTATAAAAAAATCAGAGGGAGTATTTGGCACTACGTCTCATTTTACTAATTAAAACCAATTTGCAACAATGATGACGTAAATAAAAAATAGTATGAGGTGAAACATATACGTAAAAATAAAATAACTGCAGAACGGTAGAGAGAGAAGCACCATAGGATTCCCTATAGAGGAGAGGAAGGTAGAAATTAAGCGAAGAAGATGCTGAAATTAGGTTGTAGTATTGTATTTTAGTAGAAGAAGAAGCCGACTGGAGAAGATGTGTCGGCCGTTGCTGTCTAATTATTTATTATTTCCTCCACATCATATAAGGTGATACAAAGCTTTTTGATACGGATATTAAGGAGAAGACTATAATGTAATTAAAGTGATAGATTTCATAACTTTTTATGAGATAATTATTTTTCTTTTGGATATGTATCATCTTGTATGGAATACTTTAAAATAGTAAATATGTCACCATATATAAGACGAATCAAGTATCAACCGCTGCAACTGGGGACCATCTTAATTTCCTCATTTCATCACCACCTGCTGCATTTATTCCGCCTCTTTTTTTGCATCCTCTTCATTTAATTATTTCATAAACAAATAGTACTGTTTAATTCAACCGCAGCTGATATGGTGTCTCACACCCACGGAATTTCATGCCACTATCTTAAACAAAATTATTGATGCAGAATTTTAAAACTAAGACTTTAACTATAAATTTACTCATGTTATCTACTACTACATGTATATTCACAAGTTAGCGTGATAGTGAAATATTTATATGTACATAGATTCTAATAGTAATATATAAAGATCTTTGTTGTGAATTTCAAGAAGATCAATGCTTATCCTTGCGATGACATGCTAGGAGAGTGAGTATCTTGTGATTTAATATTTTAGAATTAAATTTCAATAATATTTTATTGGTCGAATCAATGGCATCAAGTAATTATGTAACATACAGTTTATTCATATAGGTAGTTTGCAAGCTATTGCAAAGACACACAATTATTAATTTGATACTTTTATTTAGAGAGATTGAGAATTATGTTATTCAATTACACAAAAAGTTATAAAATGCGTTATACAACAATTATTGGAAAATATATCAGTCAATTACACAAAATTTGCTAAACAACTTATATCGGTACTAACTATATCCCCAATTTGCCTAATCGTGTTGCATGGTGATGTTCAAGTACCGCATGAGTTGGGCTGGGCTTCATATTTTGGAGTCGATAAAATTCGGGGCGGGGACTGCCCTCCCCCAAAATGGGTAATTTTAAACATAGCCCTCTTTTCTCTCTTTGTAGTTTCCTTCTTTTAAAAATAATAAAATGTTATAAATATCTTATTGATATATATCATATGAGTGTTACCAAATTATCCACCCTAAAACCCTAGCTCTACGCTATTATAAATAGAGGTTTTTGGTCCTCATATGGTACACACTTCAATATACTTGAATATATAGAATTCTCATTTTCTACTGTATTCTCTATTTTCTCTCTAGTTTATAACACGTTATCAGCACGAGTCTCTAGCCCTGAGTCTCTAACCAATTGAATTAGATTGGAGGTATGCCCTAGGAAAGAATTGTGTCTTTCCAACGCGGTACATATTTATTTTTAGTGTAGTATCTCAATTCTAATAATTTGCGTAATCATCAAAGTTGAGAATAGAGAAATATTTGAAGCATCAAAGTATAATATTGTTAATTTGTTCAGAAACTTGAAATTGTCTTTCCTAATCTATAAATATTCGTTTTTTGAGTAATATAGTATTATTAGTCAATGTGTTCATATAATTAATTTTGAAGAAATTAAGGGAATCAAAGCAAGTCTTTTTATTCATTGCTAATCGGTTTATGTATGCCAATTTCTCTTATATTTATGCTTTGATTTCAAGACATGATGGAAATATTCTGTCAAATAATCGTTGTTTCTTAAAGAAACACGAATTTACATATAATCTTAAAGATTATATATTGATGCTATTGAAGTAGCACAATTAATATTCCTAAAGAATATTATATGCCTTGATGAGCAATAAAATATTTGGATAATATATGATTATCCATGATTTTTGTGCGTATATATTGCACAAATGATAAATGGCTCCGGAAGAGCTTGTATCATTTTGATATTAAATTAACAATAGGAAATATCAGTAAGTCAAACAGAAACTTACTAAGTTTTGATGATATCCTCTATGATGGATACCACATTGAGACAACATTAGTTCGTATATTGTTGGTCGAGAACCTAATGTTTCTCATCAATAAACTTTTGAATTCAAGTCTCAATTGCACACCCATAACATACTAAAGATAGGTTCCCAACAAAAGGTTGGAATATATGTTGGATTAAATATTCACGCTGATGAATTTGAAATTCAACAAGTTATTACTGTCAAACGAGTGATCAAATCTCATATACATATTGTATATGCACCATAAAGAATTGAAGTTCCTCGTGAACTAAATAAATTAGATGATACTCTTTAACGCCATAAGCGTGAGAGATCTATTGGTGCTAAATATAAAGATCCGCAGAATACAAAATTGAATAGAGAAATTATATCACTCCAACAATCTCCTAAAGATGATCGTCTTGAGGATGAAATCCCAGTGCATATGCACGTACACCAAATATCAAAATATTGAGATTACGGAACAACTAGTAAAGAAATTATCATTGAGAAATAATGAAAATCTAGTTGATTGAAAATGCCATGAATTGTATGAATTCAGGAGAAATGAGCAATAGAAAAATATTATAATTGTCGACAATAATTTTTCCTCGACAAAATTATTTATATCATTTTACAATGATAGTCTGGATCCAGAAGTGCCATAAGCACTGAATAAATTTGAAAGAAGTAATTGAGACAAAGCTTAACTCGCTAAATAAATATATAATCTTTTGCTTTGAAGTACATATATCAAAGAATGTTGACACAAATGAGTATTTGTACTAAGAGAAAGAAATTGATAAGGTGATAAGAAATAAAGCGATCGTAATAGCTCAAAGATTTAAGCAGACATTCTAAATTGATTTTGATTATATATATACTCCTAATATGGCATTATGTTCCGTTATTTAATATTTATCGCAATAATGGATATCATGGATCCACATATTGGTTGGGTCATTGTACATGAATATATATATGAAAGTTCCTAATGGACTAAAAATTTCTAAGAAAGAGAAATATAAATTCATAACAAGTGTGAATTAATTCTTATGAAGTAAGGATATACGAATAATGATATATGTACTTATGTATTTATCAATAAGTCATTGAATGACTTTTATTTATATTGATGAAAGAGCCAACTCATACATAAAAGTAGAGTTTGGAATGGAGGACTTAACTAAATCTAAGTATTGACTTGATATGAAGATCGAGCATCTCATCTCCTAAAGAAGCTGTTGGTCCGAAGACGGATACCTTGGTGTAGAGGGGGGGTGAATACACCAAGGTTTAAAAACTTTTCCAAGTTAAAACTATTTTCAGAAAGCTGGCTGTGTTCGATCCAGCTGGATGACAGCTTGATCGACACAGCTGGCTGTGAGTGTGTGTGCGGAATGTGGTGGATTTAGAAAGTCCGTCTGTTGCTTCAAATTATATTGCAAAGCTCTATTTCACTTTTCAGTTAATCAGTTTATGCAGCTTGAAATGTATGCTTATGAGAGTTAGTAATATGCATAAAACAAAGTGATAAATAACAAGAGCATTTTTAACGTGGTTCGGAGTAACCCCTCCTACGTCCACGACCAGATTCACTGGTAATTCACTACCACTTGGTTTCCAAGTACCAAGCAACTTCACAACTCTAACCCGAGCTGTGTTCCAACAGTTTGCGGGCACTGTCAAGCCTACACCCTCGCCCGGTACTGAAGAACCTAACCACTCGAATTACACGCTTCGAGCAAGCGTACCTTTACCTAACCTTTCTGGGTTTGGGTTTGGGTATGGTTTTCCAACTATGAACGAGTTCTTACAATGAAGAACAAGGAGTATGATGAACTCGTTCAAATTAGGCTTAAGATATTTATTCTGATCTATTCTGCCTATGACTGAATGTATGTGAACAACTAAGAACACAGCTGACTGGCTGGGTGTTCTTGAAAGATTTGGCTTTGTAGATCGTTGTTCATTTTTCTGTTTTCTTCTATTTCTTCAGTCGTCTTGCCAGCCTCCTCGCCAGCATCTTCTCTTCAATGGTGAGGAGGTATATATATAGGTGGAGATTCAAACTAGCCGTTGGAAGATAGCCGTTTGAATCTTACCTACTCTTGTTGACTTCTGGCCTTTACCTACGAAGTAGGTCTGCATCTGCAGAGGCTATTCCTTCTCTGATTTGACTGCATCAGACAAGATCTTCTGACATTGGGATCTTGTTTTGGAGAAGGTCTTCGTCTTCGAGCTGTCAAGCGTCTCTGCTGTGTCTTCAGCGTTTTGGACTCTGCTGCGTCTCGACTCTGAGCTGTATCTTAGACTTGTGCTGTATCATCAACCTGAGCTGTGTCTTCAACCTGAGCTGTGTCTTCAACCTGAGCTGTGTCACTGACCTGAGCTGTTTAGACCTGAGCTGTGTCATCGACACTAAGCTGGGTCTTTTACACTGAGCTGGGTCTTTGACACTGAGCTGGGCTTCCGTCACTGAGCTGGGTCTTGATACTGCAGGATCTTTGAACTCTGCTTGGTCTTGTTCTGCAGAGTCTGCTCTGCTGAGATTTTAAGCTGTCTGCTTAGCTGTGTCTTCTGCTGTCTTCAGCTGTCTTCAGCGAATCTACCTGTAAACTAAAGAAACTCTATAAGCTCAAACAGGTGAGCTGAAAAACGCTTAGGCTTGTGCGATCATCTACTCGGTTGGGGTCAGCTGGGTTTTGGTATCCAATCAAAACTCTATTAATTTTCCCAACAGAAGCATATTATTATTACACCAGTCGACATACTTGAAAAGGTTGCAGAGAGATTGATTTTTATTATAAATCACATCTAGTTAGACCCCAATGATTGTCTCTTCACTTGACTTGAAGTGAATATAGAAGATAACGATTATATTATGGGCCAGAAGTTCCCTACTTTGAGTGCTAAGAGCATTATTCTATCAAATCTGATATTTAAAGTAAACTTGTTAGCAAGATTTAATGCTCTCAAAAGGAAGCATTGAAATGATATTGAGAATATCATTCGTTATCTTCAAGGTTAAAATGACCTTAGTCTATTTTATGAAAGATATCGTGATTCACATTAGTGGCTACTAGGATGTTGGTTATTTATCTCATCCCAATAATACAATTTTTCAAATGGATGTAATGATATGAGATATATCCCCCACTATTCTCTATGAGAATAATTCAACTTGTGTTGCACAAATGAGTTCTATAAAAACTATGACCACAAAAATTTGTTTAGTGATAAAACTTGTAGATTTATTTACTAAATCTTCTCTTAATGTATAAACGAGATTACGTTTATAGTAGTGAAATATGTTGACTTTGAAGATTATTATCTTCAGGGGGAGTGAGAAACTACTATAGATTTGTAAAAATTTGGCCATAAAGGTTATTTTTGAGTAATCCTAAAGATTATACTCTAAAAGACAAATGGTTGACTCGTATTTTTTTCTTACTAAGTTTTTCTCCCGATGGGTTTTCTTAGTCAAGGTTTTTAGTAGGGCTGTCAAAATTCCGGGCCAGCCCGGCCCGGCCCGAGCCCACCGGGCTTTTTGGAAAAATCAGGCCGGGCCGGCCTGAAAATGTGCGGCCCAGCCTGGCCCGAAAAACAGTTTTGTAATGTAATTTTCCGGGCCGGGCCGAGCCCACCGGGCTTTTACCCATTTCGGGCGGGCCTGACAATGTGATGCCCGGCCCGAAAAATGTTTCGGGCCTGAAAATGTGCAGCCCAGCCCGGTTTTGGGCCGGGCCATTTTTGACACCCCTAGTTTTTAGCAAGGAAACTAATGCAACACATGAGTACATGTATGTCATGTAATATTTTTTTCCTCTATCGAGTTTTTTTTCCCACGAAATTTTTATAAAGAGGTTTTTAACGAGGCATGCATATCAAAGCAATAATGTCAAATGTGAAGTGTTATGCTTGTATCATTGTTTCAACGGAGACTCGCTCAACTGATAATTTGGCGGGCTTATTCACAAAAGGCATTGCCGACGTCAACATTAAAAAAGTTGATACACAAGATCGACATGCAACGACTCAAAGACTACAATGATCAAGTTCAAGGGGAGCAGTTGTACTCTTTTTCCTTCGATCAGGTTTTGTCCCACTGGGTTTTCCAAACAAGGTTTTAATGGGGCAACATTTGTTTTAGGGATTGGTCACTCAAGGGAGAGTGTTGTAAATATCTTATAGATATATATCATATGAGTGTTACCAAGTTATCCACCCTAAAACTCTAGCTCCACACCATTATAAATAGAGACTTTTGGTCCTCATATTGTACACACTTCGATATACTTGAATATATAGAATTCTTATTTTCTACTATATTCTCTATTTTCTCACTAGTTTATTACATAAAATTAATTATAAATATACTATTATACCTATAACCCCCAATTTATAATTCTACAAAAAAAAAAAAAAAAACACAGCCACCCATTGGAGGTGGAGATATGGCAGAGAGAGAGAGAGAGCAACTAATTGACGATAGCGCGTCGAGAATTTGGGATGAAGCACCATTTTTGGTTATCTGGTGTTGTTGTTCATGTAAATGAGAGGTGTATGTGAAAATGTCTTAATGAGATTGTCATTTCTTGACTCTTTACGCCGAAATGTAGAAGAATCCAACACATCCTCACCGGCGATATGCCTGAGCACGTCGTCAACCATTACACAATATTCACAAACTTGGCTGCGTACTGCAGTATAAAGCCACACAATCCTCCACCGCAGCGTCTTTGCCGAATTTTCTGAAACACCATATACATTGTGTGGCTTTATATATATGACTGGAATGGTGAAATATTGAGCAGTTGAATCCCAAGCAATCCAACACGCCAGTCAAAGTGAAGCCTTCAATACAAGTGCAACAGTATATTTTTTAAGACAATTAATCACAAATTAGTCACCAAAAATCGAACTCCTCCCCATTTTCAATTTTTATTTGAGGTTATACGAAAAATGATCTACAATATTCAAGGAGAATTCTCAGAGGGGCAATCTTAGTATGGATTTTCTGTATTAGTAGTTGAATTATAAATTGATGATACATTTATAATTATTTTTATTATTTTTTAGAGGGGGTAAAGAGAGAAAAGGAAGCTATGTTTAAAATTACCCAAAAAAACTGATTTGCCTTGCCGTACCAGGTCGGCCCGGCCCAGTATTTTTGCTAGCTCTTGTAATTATAATTAATGACTCACTTAATTAACTTATGCTTATTGTAGCTTCTATTTATTTTTATCTTTGTGCTTCAATTGAACTTCAAAGTTTATATGAATGATTTTAATTATTAATTAGAGAATATTAATGGTCAAGTGATTTTTTCTTTCCAAAATGTTAATTACAGTTTTTCCGGAATATTAAGTCTACACATTTTCAATGATTCACAAAAATTCAGGAGATGAAATTACGAGGATCTGAAAATATATTCTACTTGTAATTTTGTTCATTAGTATTTCTTAATGAGGTTTGTACGTCTTTTCATTGTCATTTGTCGTAACACTGCTGAAAATTGAAGAAATCCAAAACTGAGTGGAAATGTCCTAATATCTTTTCTTTCTTTATTTTTAATATTTTCCTATTTTTTTATTTTCGATTCTAATTTGAGAATTTTATTTAATTTTTTTCAATTAATTTTTTTATTCATATAAACCATAATTGAGAATTAATAAACTCTAATGAAATTAGTATAAATCCTAATTAAAGATTAATAAACCTAAGCCGCAATAATATAAATTATTTTTTTCTTCTCTGCTTTCGGCTCCGATTTTAATTTATAGATAATATTTGTGGCAACATTAATATTTTTTAGCTCGCTCCAAGGCCTTCGGCTCCCCTCGCTCGACTCTTTAAAAAAAATAAAAAAATTGAAAAAAAGAATAAAAAAACTGAGAATTGATTAGTCCTAATCGGGGATTAATAAACCGTAATTATAAAAATTAAATAAAAAATAAAAATAAAAATAAAAAACAAAAAACAAAAAACAAAAAAAATTAAGTATAAAATATTAAAAATCAAAAAGATAATAAGACATCTAGGAGTGTCCTATTAGATCGAAAAACTGAAAAAAAAATAGTAAAAACCAAAAATACATATTAGGACACTAAAAAGCGTCCTATTAGACCATTAACATATTAAGACACTAAGAAGCGTCCTATTAGACATGCCGCACAACTTGTGGCAGGTCGCATTCAAGAATTTGCCATAATTGTTTAGGTTAGAATTAATTTTTCCGAAATGATGAGAAAGAAAATAAAATTGAGCGTTAAAAATGAGGGGGACGTACAGAATCCTGGGACATGTGTTTGAATTGAAATAAGGAATAACATGGTGACATAATGAATAAAAAACTAGATTCGGTACAAAATTGCATTTTTATATAGTTCAGAAAACCAATTTTTGAAGTAATCAAGTAGTTTCATAATTCTATTAAAAAAAAGTAGTCTCATAATTAATATATATTCCTGTAATAGAAAAAATAATTACAAAAGTTGACAAAGATCATAATGGTCCTTGGTCTCGAGCGGATACTGAAAATATTATCTCATTTGTGAATATTATATGAGAACAAATTAACTCTTAATTTATTATGCGTGCCGACATAAAGAATGTTTGTTTCTACAAGTGTATGTATACCGACGTACAAATTATGCAATTCTTCCATCACTTTTTTTTTAACAAACATTACAAAAAATTTTAAAGGCCGAGTGACGGTGAACTTGAACCCGTAACCTTTGGCCCGAAAATTAATCACTCTACCACTAGGCTAACACACACACACTCCTCCATCACTTTTTGATGTTGTAGATCAAGCATGTAACAATTCGACAGAATACACACAAAATTAAAGCAGATAAATCTGACTTAAACTAATAAAAATTATAGAAATCATATCGAATAATAATTCCTAAGATGTAGTAAATAATATTGTAATTTAAAAAATTATTTGTGAACTTCTAGATTATAAATCTAAGAGCGGGATCAATAAACTCCGTTGATGGATAAATATTGTTTTGATACTTTATATCAATGCTTTCAAATTCAGACCGGACATTGAATTGGTCGTTTGATTGGGTGTGTCACTAGTTCGATAAGTTTAACCATTTTGAAAAAAAATTGAATGAACCACATATACTTGATTATATATATTATATATGCATTAAATATATAAATATTCGAATAAATTACTAATGTTCAATGTCATAGGAGGGCTGGGCTGCCCAGGGTTGTGGGCTGAGGGCTTATGGGCTATAGGCCCAACAAAAAACCAAGAACGTTTGTTCATACAAATATTTCAATTTGAATATTGACCTTCTTTTAGCAATTAAATATACATTATACATCAAATTGTCACTCTCTATTCGATGAATTTTATCTAGAAAAGAAACCACGATTGAGGAAAAAAATTGTTTTCAGCGAGGGAACACAAATATAGCTGTCAAGACAATCTGTATTTGATTTCTAGCATTTCATTGTGGGTTAAGTAATTAGCCTATTATCCTAAAAAAGAAAAAGTAATTAGCCTATCAAATTCATGGTGTTTCGATAAGAGTCAAGTAATAGTAATAATTAAAAGTCATATAAAATAGTAAAAAATTACAGTAACAACGTAAAGATCTCTCAAACCTTCACCAAATCTATAATTGAATAATAGAGAATAAATCTTGAAAACAAAGAAAAAGAAACGAGTAAAAGTCCAAAAACTTTATTCAATAACGTAGCAAACTTTCTTGGAAAAAGAAGGTAGTTAGACAACCTAAATGTGAATGCTCAAATGAAGTTCAGGAATTATGAAAATTGACAAAATAAAATCTTATGTATACTGGAAATATTTTACAATCCTAATGAAAAATAATAGAAAATGAGAAGGAATCTGAAAACTTATTGAAACTGCAAATAAAAATAAAAAATGTAATCCAATTTTATTGTTGTGATTTTAGAATGAGATTATTTCCTACTTGTATATATAATCGCGGCCGCACCATAACTCTGAATACTCTCAATTAATTAAAATTTCCCACCCACTTACAGAAAAGAGAAACAACTCTCCACATAGTAAGCTTAAAAATCATATCTTTTCATTCCCTTCTGGACTGAAAATTGCTTGAAATAAACGAAGATTGAGAGAAGTTTCTTCTCGCTCATGAAGGGAGGAGCGAGAAAATGATGGTAATAAAAATTTGGGACGACGAAATAGAGCCATTTCTTGTGTGATTATTTTTTCCGTTGCGTTATGGCAAGTCTATTTCTATTCTTTTCTTTTCTTTTCTGTTCCATTTTGAATGTTCTCTTTCTTGCTTTTTTTCACGCTTGACTAGAATATCTTGATTTCTGTAATATTTTTATGTAAATCTTTTTTTTTATTGATTAATTGGTTGCTGAGGGTTTTAGTGTGTGTGTGTGTGTGTGCTTGTAATGTTCTATAGTTCAAATTTTGTATCCTGTGTTTTCTAATGCTTATCAGATGTACAGAAGGTTGATGACCTTGGAGTTTTTGGGACTGTTAAATTTTATTTCTTATTTCTTGAATTGTATTTATCATGTTATTTCAAATAGCTTTATTTTATTTTTAATTATTTATATGTTTTTTCTCTGTACGATGAAGGGTGAAGTTGTTTGCTTTTTGTTATTTCTCAAATTAAATCTGTTTTGATCTGGGAATGTATGTGTGTGGTGTGGGCAACCTAATAAAATCGATTTAGTTTTGTAATCGATGTGAAGAAGTTTATCCTTTACCTTTCTTGATGATGATATTTGACAATGTTCCCATTTTCAAGTATTCAAGATTAGATTTTTATTTAGTATTTTGAGAAAAATTCATGATCAGATTATTTACATTGCCTAATTCATTTATTGTTTGATTCTTGTAGTATTAGCATATGGTAGTAATCTGATGAGAGGTGCATTCCATTGGTTGAGTTTGTGTTTTCGTCTAGATTTGGGATTAGGCGTCGGTTGTAGTTGATAATGAACCAAGAAGAGGGATTTCACCAGCGGTGGGAGTTGAGGAGGAGCAAGGTTGAAGGAGACACTTCAAGCGATGATGATTCAAGAGGCGCGCCAGATGACAAGAAGCACAACACAGTCACCGATTTGATCTTGTTTGAAAATGATGAGGCTGATGATGATCCAAGAAGCCATAGCCACGGTAATGAGAACAAGTTTGATATCCATAGTGGCATTGACTCCCAAACCGTGAAAGATGATGAAAAGAAGCTAAAATCGAGCAAGAAGAAGAAGAAAGTGCTGAGGAAGAAATCAAGAGTACGCGCAGCCAAGGATATAAATAGGAAGAGGAAAGTAGAACATAGCTTCAATGAGAAGGCGATGTTGAATGATCTAAAGATGTTTGCGGATTCTCTTGTTCATGAACTTGCAGTTGCGCAGGATAACATGTTTGCACATATGCAAGATGAAATGAGAAAGCTGGTTGCTTCTGATTCGATTAGGAAGAATCTGAGACGTTCGTTGAAGAAGGTTTGTCCAGAGAATGGATCAATGCAGAGGAAAGTAGTAGCCACAATTTCTAGAGCAAATGAGCAACACAAAGGTGACAGAGTAATGCTATCAACCATGGTTAATATGAATTCAGTGCCTTCTGATAAACTGGTTTCTTCGTCGTATATTGCTCTACCTAAAGCAATTCCAACATCACAAGTTCAAAACCCGAGAAACATTATCACAAGTTCATCAAGTCCCCTTAGATTTGGAGAATCGCAGCCACAAGAACAATTTGGAGGCTTTTCTCTAAACTATCACAAGAGTTGGGGTTTATATGGTGAAAGCCGGTCGTGCCTTAGCAGTCACGGTGTTGGTGTTGGAGTTCCTCCGATCCCACTCCATCAAGGGATGGAGAGTGGTTCTAGTAGGTCGAGGCTGTCGTTCATGGGTGACAACAAGGGTGTAGTGAGCATTGCGAGGTTTCCTATGACGAGTCGAGCATCGTCAGAACGAATGATCCACAACAGCATTACTAGCAGCGTAGCTCGCATGAGTGCGGGAGAATTTGTGCAAGAAAGGTCTCAATGCCACAAGGATGTACGTTTTTTTCTCACTGACTCAAAGTGAAGTTGTGACAACTCCACTTGAAATTCTAATTGCTCAGAGTTAGATGAGATGAGGGATGGTTCACTTTTATTCTTTTTTCCGAATTAAAATTTTCTTAATAATGATAACTGGCTTTTTTCTGTCTTGTTTTGCCGCTCATTTTTTTTACCATTACAATATATTTCTCTCAATTATTCTATTCTTGACTATGGCGAATCGTTGGAATTTTTTTGAAATATTGGATATTTTGATAGAATAAGGGGTTCTTTCATCTCAAAATCTCAATAATATTCATTCCTTAAAGTACTTCTTTCGGCCATTCATCGAAAGGAGACAATTGTTTGGAATTTGATGAATTGAGATATTTGGCAACACTATTTTGTATTATTTCTTCAGTCGAATTCGAAGTGGAGTCTTAGAGTATTTCTATATTCTTTCTAGATTCAAAACAAAATCACAAATCAAATAGATTCATAGGTTTGATGCCTTTTCTACAACTCATGTTTGAAAGAAAGATTCGATCATATAAAGTCGACAAATGGAGTCGGTTAATTTCCAGAATGTATCCTAATTTTTGGCCTAATTCTTCTTCTGATGATCGATTCAACCTCTGATCAAAAAGATATACCTTGGTTATATTTTATCTCTTCAACAAGTTTAGTAATGAGCATAACGGCCCCATAATGAATCTTTGTCTTTCATATGATTTGACAAATTGGAACTTCTTGATTTGAATATTTGAAATATTTAGAAGAAATTCAGAAAGAGAAAGAATAAGTAAAAAGCCGATTCGGGCTGAGTTATCAGATTCTAATATTATTGACCGATTTGCGCGGATATGCAGAAATATTTCTCATTATCATAGCGTATCTTCCAAAAAAAAGAGTTTGTATCGAATAAAGTATATACTTAGACTCTCTTGTGCTAGAACATTGGCACGGAAACACAAATGTACTGTACGTGCTTTTTTAAAAAGATTGGGCTCGGAATTATTGGAAGAATTTCTTATGTCGGAAGAAGACGTTCTTTTTTTGACCTTCCAAAAAAAAGCCACTTCCGCTTTGCGGGGAGTATATAGAAGTCGGATTTGGCATTTGGATATGATTTCGGTCAATGATCTCGCAAATCACAATTCTAAGATCTTGAAAATAGAAATTTTTTGTAAATAAAATGGATGAAGGGATAAAAAGATTAAAATAAAGATCAAAATGAGATTTCAACTATTACTATTCTGAAATGTTGATGTAGTATGTAATAAGGGTTAAGTCCACTGAGTATTCAACTTTTGAAAGTATTTCTAAGAAAGGAAGTTGTGTATACATATGGAAAGCCGTGTGCAATGAAAAATGCAAGCACGGCTTGGGGAGAGGTTTTTCTTTATTTAATAAACGTAACAAAATAACAAAGAAAATATTTTGTTGCTAATGAACAAGATATTGAGGAATTGTCCATACGTAAAATCATAATTATTGATACGGGCCTTTTCCACAGAAAAGGGGAATCTTGTGTTACAGTAGAAGCAGAAGTGATGTGGATTATTCAAGAATCGAAGTCGATTTGCTTTATAAAAAGAAGATATCAATGAACTTCTATGGAATGGTTTCACGGGATTCAGCCAATTGTCTTGATTGTGGAATATCATTGAGAAATAGGAATCCGCGTTATCAAATGATTTCCTGCGATTATTTCTAGTATGGAATGAGTCAATCATCCACTTTGGTATCTTATTGAACAAAAAGGGCGTTCCTCCATTGATCAAGAATTTCCATTTTCGGGAAGTATCATGATCATCCAATAAGAAGGGTTTTCGTTTTTTCAAATGAACAATTTGAAGACCTATTGATTCTAACAACTGATTGCAGAGTTGATCATTTGGACCTTTCAATTCATAGATGTAGATCTCGGACCCATGAATGGGGATATTCCAGAAACTCACACACAAAAAAAGGAAGTGAGTTCGACAAAAAGAAAAGCAACTTGGACAAAAAAATAAGTGACTTGGACAAAAAGAAACAAAGTGGCTTAGACAAATCTTTTTTGTCGATAACCTCAGACCAATCAATCGAATATTGATTAATACATAATTGATCGAACACTATTTGAAAATGGCTCTTCTGCTCAGAAACGAAATGCCAATCCCAGGGAACAGTCAAGCTTCAAAGGGTCTTTCCTGCGCAGCATAGATGGAAGGCGAAGAAGGCCTCCTTCCTGGGGGCCCGAGCCATCAGTGAGATACCACTCTGGAAGAGCTAGAATTCTAATCTTGTGTCAGGACCTACGGGCCAAGGGACGATCTCGGGTAGACGGTTTCTATGGGGCGTAGGCCTCCCAAAAGGTAACGGAGGCGTGCAAAGGTTTCCTCGGGCCGGACGGAGATTGGCCCTCGAGTGCAAAGACAGGCGGAGCCTTGACCGCAAGACCCACCCGTCGAGCGGGGACGAAAGTCGGCCTTAGTGATCCGACGGTGCCGAGTGGAAGGGCCGTCGCTCAACGGATAAAAGTTACTCTAGGGATAACAGGCTGATCTTCCCCAAGAGCTCACATCGACGGGAAGGTTTGGCACCTCGATGTCGGCTCTTCGCCACCCGGGGCTATATTATGTTCCAAGGGTTGGGCTGTTCGCCCATTAAAGCGGTACGTGAGCCGGGTTCGAACGTCGTGAGACAGTTCGATCCATATCCGGTGTGGGCGTTAGAGCATTGAGAGGACCTTTCCCTAGTACGAGAGGACCGGGAAGGACGCACCTCTGTTACCCCGAGACATATTGGCGGTTGCCGATCATTTAATTGGACTAAAATTTGGAATGGGTACACTTGACGATATGAATCATTTGAAAAATAAGCGCATTCGTTCTGTAGCGGATCTTTTACAAGATCAATTCGGATTGTCTCTGGTTCGTTTAGAAAATGTGATTCGGGGAACTATATGTGGAGCAATTCGGCATAAATTGATACCGACTCCTCAGAATTTGGTAACTTCAACCCCATTAACAAACACTTATGAACCCTTTTTTGGTTTACACCCCTTATCTCAAGTTTTAGATCGAACTAATCCATTGACACACATAGTTCATGGGAGAAAATTGAGTTATTTAGGTCTTGGAGGACTAACAGGGCGAACTACTAGTTTTCGGATACGAGATATCCATCCTAGTCACTATGGTCGTATTTGCCCAATTGACAATCGATATTTCACGATCAAGGGTGTAATACTATTTGTAGTAGCGGTCCTTATATATCGTATTAACAATCGAAATATGGTCGAATGAAAAAATCTCTATTTGAGGGGGCTTCTTCCTATACCTATGAATTCCATTGGACCCAGAAATGATACATTGGAAGAATCGGTTGGGTCTTCCAATATCAATAGGTTGATTGTTTCACTCTTGTATCTTCCAAAAGGAAAAAGGATCTCTGAGAGTTGTTTCCTGAATCTAAAAGAGAGTACTTGGGTTCTCCCAATAACTAAAAAGTGTAGCATGCCTGAATCTAACTGGGGTTCGCGGTGGTGGAGGAACTGGATCGGAAAAAAGAGGAATTCTAGTTGTAAGATATCTAATGAAACCGTCGTTGGAATTGAGATCTTATTCAAAGAGAAAGATATCAAATATCTGAAGTTTCTTTTTGTATATTATATGGATGATCCGATCCGCAAGGACCGTGATTGGGAATTATTTGATCGTCTTTCTCTTAGTTTCGAAAGCAAAGGTTAAAACTTTATTTTATATTTTATATTTTATATTTTATATTATTAAATCATTACATTATTCGAATAGAAACTCATTTGATTTTAAATGAAAATCAAGCCACGACCCTCACCAACCAATCGTTCTTTTGTATTGACCAAACAAAAACCTCATTTCTTTAACGCCAAAAAAAAAAGCAAAAGCTCTTTTTTTTAATTTGTAAATGTTTTGTGAATCGAGAGTTTTATACATTGTTGAGTTGAGGTAAATTCAAAGAAATTGTTCGAATTGTGAAATCTTCAATTATTGATATCGGTAACCGGCCTAAAGCAATTTGATTATAATTCAATTCATGACGATTATAAGTAGAAAGCTCATATTCTTCGGACATTGATAAACAATTTGTTGGACAATACTCAACACAATTACCACAAAATATACAAATTCCAAAATCAATACTGTAATTAAGTAATCATTTCTTTCGAATATCCGTTTGCAATTTCCAATCTACAACGGGTAGATCTATAGGACATACACGAACACATACTTCACAAGCAATGCATTTATCAAATTCAAAGTGAATTCGGCCTCAGAAACGTTCTGATGTAATCAATTTTTCATAGGGGTATTGAATAGTTACAGGTAAACGATTTGCGTGGAACAAGGTAATCACGAAACCTTGACCAATGTACCTGGCAGCTCGTGTTGTTTGTTGACCAGAGTTCAAGAACTGAGTTAGCATAGGGAACATGTCGGAATATCTATAAATATTTTTACTCGTTTCTTTCTCTTGTTTGAGACAAGTTATGAAGAATAGAATATTCTATCCCTTTACAGTGAAAGAAGTTGGAACGAAGTCGTTAATAATAGATTACCTAAAGAAATAGGAAAAAGAAATTTCCATCTTGATGGGAATTCTTTGTCAATTCCAGATTTAGTGGTGATCATGCTTGGAGTGAGGTTGAGTATGATATATGGAAGTGGATTTTGATGTAATTTTGCTCGAATTTGGTTAGGATCAACTTTTCATTAAAGACAGACTCTGGTGCGGTCCACTACCGTCTTCACAATTTTTTTTTAATTTAGTTAATTAAATTCAAATATAGTTTATTAATTCTCAGTTAAAATTTATTAAATTTAGTTAATTTATTGAATTTTGTGTGATGATAAATTGAGAATGGAAGATATAAGTTGCATGATTGATGGGCTATTTTTGCACGTAAGAAACTTTGTGGGGAAAGAAAACGAAGAGACAAAAAAAAAACAATAAAACAATTACTACTAATCTCTCTCTCTCTCTCATTAAAGTAAGGCTCAAAATAAGATCAAACTCTGATATATAATAATATCATATCTATTGCTCCCAAAAATTTAACAAAGAAAACACGCTCGACTATGGTTGTTTTCTGGAATAATACTTTGAAGCCTTAATATTATTAACTTCAGTTCATTGAATGGATATTTCATGAATTCTGATTCTACAATTGCAGTCGTGATTATACATAGATACCCCTTCTAATGTTGTGATAATTGAATAATTAGGTATTGGAGAAAATCATAAACCTTGTTCTTGGTGAATTGACACAATATCAATTATGGACTCCAAGTCTCCAAGTTCTTGGGATTCATAGCCATTAGCCCATCATTTTTCTCCGCCGCTCGATATGATGATCTCTCCTCATCCAAAATGAATGGTCTGATCAATCATCATTAATAGCCGCAAATTGTATCCAAGTTCTTGGGATACAATTGTACATTTATTGCAATTTATATAAATTTTAAAAAATAGGAGGCTATAAATAGTAAAATGGGGACTATGTAGAATTACCCATAAGTAAAATGGACTCAGGATAGGCAGGTCCAACTCCAATATTCAAGCCTTCGTCAGTGACTAGCCCAAATCAGCTCGTATTTGATGTTATGGTAATGGAATTATTATTTTATAAGAGTTTTAAATTGGAGGTTATAAAGTGAAATGGTACATCAACTAATATTCTTTATTTATTTTATTAAATGAGGAACAATAATGAGAAATTAGAACTATGTATAGTTGCAATATTTAAGCAGACTTAGGCTGCATTTTTTGTGGCCTGAGAAAAATTATGCTGGCCCAACAAGCTCTATCCGAGCACTTTGATACCTTTCGGATATATTAATATGCGTCTTTTTTTAACATTAAAATGTCCATTTTTCTTTGAAGAAACTAATAAATGCATTATATCACATGTGCATTGATTTTTTTATCATCGAGATTCTTAGTTCTTTAATTTTCAGGTACAAAATCTTTCTATTGCACTATGACATTCTCGCCTCTCTGCATGAAATGGTGAAAACTCAACGTTGCAATACAAAGAATAATTGAGATATTTGATTTAATAATATAAATTCGTCTCACGGAGAGCGGTTCCAACTCTCCCCTCGACTTACATTTCTATCGTTATTTTATCTATCTGAAAAACAATTTTTCCAACAGTAATATATATACATATATATTTCCAACATTACACAACTAAAAAATGAAAAAGATATATACATGGATGTAACATCAATTATGTGTTGAATGTGTGGGGAAAGAAAAAACTAAAACCACGTTAACAGCGAAGGTTGCATGAGAGCATCCTATAGAAATGAGTTGTATTGTATAACATCATAATTAATTGTATATATCCATCCACAATTTGGCATGATTCGATATCATATATATATCAAGCTTGTGGACATAAGGATCGTAGTGACAAAGATTTGTCCCACAACATATCCACCCACTTTGCATGGAAATAATCTATATTTAGTTCGTCCCTAAAAAAAATGCATTTAGTTCCTCCATCTTTATATATAGGTCCTTTTACTTTAATTTAGTTATTGTTTCCACGTATACAAAACTCCATTTCAATTAATCCTTTATTTTCTTTTTTGAGTTGAATAAGTTAAATCCTTTATCAATGACATTAAGTTTACATCTCGATAAGTTCGTAAAACAATAACATTTTAAACTAAAATATCAAAAATAAGAAACTTACTGTACAGATTAACTATTAATTAAAATAAACAATAAAAGTATTAAGAAATTTAACTTCTCATTCTCATGTCAAATGAGACAAAAGAATTACAGCCTCCTTAAATTAATACTCGATAAAATTAATAATCTCTCTAAAACAATAATTTTCTCCGATCCCGACAATAATATTATTCTTTAAATTTTAACTCGTGTTGGGAAAATTATAAAGTTTTGATTTAATACCAAAACACAACTGACTCCAACCGAATAAATGATCACATAAATCTAAGTAGTGTTTTCCAGCTCGCCTGTTTGAGCTCTAGATTTTCTAAGTTTACAGGTTCAGGAAGCTGAATACAGCAGAAGCTCAAGACAACAGAAGATCCAGCTGTGTTCACAGCAGAAGTCAACTATCAGCTGAGTTCTCCAGCTGAGCTGAGTTCAAAACAGAGCAGGATCAAGCTGAAGATTAATCGAGCTGAGTTCAAGACACAGCTGGTCCAGCTGTACAGAACAAAGGGAACTAACTCTGAAGTCGTCACTTCAAGTCAGTCTACCCAATCCAGCTCTAAATTCAAAAACCAGCTCCAAAGGCAGAGATCCCGGTGTCAGAGGAAGTCAATATACCTCGACCAATGAGGGATTGCCAAATCGGCATCCTAGACTTCAGAACCTAGGATGTGACACTGATGAAGACAGGTGCAGAAACGTCCAACGGCAGATTGTGAATTTAAGAAGAGTAGGTAAGATTCAAACGGCTCCTCCAACGGCTAGTCTTGAATCTCTACCTATATATACCCTTCTTCAACCTCAGGATCAGATACGAAAAACTCTCTACAAGCTTTCATTTTCTGAATTCATCAAGCCTTCAAAAGCTCTTAAGCAGTTCTAAATAGTTCAAAGAACACTTTATCTTAAAGTGTTTTTAGTCCAGAAACTGCTCAGTTTTTCGTCTGATTCCTAGGCAGAAATCATTGTATATCTTAAGCCTAGATTTTGAACGAGTTCATCTAACTCTAAGTTCTTCATTGTAAGAATTCGTTCATAGTTGGAACCCCAAACCAAACTCCTCTTTACCCAGAAAGGTTAGGTCAAGGTTACGCTTGCTTAAAGCGTGAAATTCAAGTGGTTGTAAGGTTTTTTCAGTACCCGCAAACTAAAAGGTTAGGCTTGACAGTGTCCGTAAACTGTTGGAACACAGCTCGGGTTAGAGTTGTGAAGTTGCTTGGTACTTGGAAACCAAGTGGTAGTGAATTACCAGTGAATCTGGTCGTGTACGTAGGAGGTGTTACTCCGAACCACGTAAAATCTCGTGTTATTCTCTTTCTCGTTATTTTCAGTTATTGTACTAACTCCATTGACACATTGCATTTTTATCGAATCTGCATACTCAGCTGCTCTCCAAAGACAGCTGTGTCTTTCTGAAAATTGTACAACTTGATTAAGCTAACAAACGTAAAGATAATATTTTCAAGCTGAGTTTTTCTAAGCAAACGAGCTAAGTTTTTAAACCACCACTTTCCGCACCGCCAGCTGAGTTATTAGCCCAGCTGGATTCATAACTGAGCTCACACACTCTGTTTTAAACTTGTTAAAAAGTTTTAAAAGTCTATCTTTGGTGTATTCACCCCACCTCTACACCAAAGACCCTGCTCATGGACCATCAATTGGTATCAGAGCAATGGTTCAAATGACCGTTGTTTCTCAATCAAGAGATTTGTCTTGAAAATCTGTCAGTGGTCAACTGAACAGATCCTCTTTTGAAAAAACTCATATTATTTCATACTATGCATATCTCCATGGATTCTTATCTTAACAGGAACCTTCCCACCTTCTCAGTCGATGATTATGCAATCTGGAAGTTCAGATTAAAAAGCTTTCTTTGTGCGCATCATGACATGATGTGGGACGTCATCACAGACGGACCTATCCTCATTTACAAACAAGAAAACGAGCTTGTTCCAGCTCAAGATGGACAGCTAACGTATCAGCTCATTCCCAAGCCAAAGAATGAACATACCTAAGAAGAAAGGAAGCAAGCTGGATTAGACAGCTTCGCAAGGAATACCATCTCGTCAGCAAGATCATCAACTGCAACACTGCAAAGGAGATGTGGGAAACCCTAACCAAGCTATGCGAAGGGTCGGAGGAGATAAAAGAAAATAAATTCACGATTGCCTACCAGAAGTTTGATAACTTCAAGCAGCTTGTCAACGAGTCCATCGAAGGGATGGAACTCAGATTCTCAAATATCGTGGTAGAGATTGAAACCATCAGAACTGGGAAATACATCCAGTGTGAAAAGAACCTAAAAGTCCTTTCAGCGCTCACATCTGAATGGAACACATACAAGGTGGTACACCAAAGTCGAAGTGACTTGGGTGATCTTTCAACTGAAAGATTATTCTCCCTGCTCAAAGCCAACGAATACAACTTGAAGATTACCATGAAAGAATCTTCAAACAATCAAAATGATGGAGAGCTGACACATGCACCAAAGGAGATTGCGTTCAGAGCTAATTCTGAAAAATCCACATACATGCAGTCAGTTGAGTCCTCAAAGAAGGACAAGAAGGATATGAGCAAGGAAGAGCTACTTGAAGAGATAGCCATGCTGGTAAAAAATTACAACAGACTCAACACCAGCAAGGGCAAGTACAAGAAGTTCACAAGAACTTATAGAGACAAGTACGCAGCAGCTGATGAGAAGTCAGCTGACAAACGAACAGACGAAGGTTGCTTCAACTGCAAGGAACCTGGACACTACAGGATAAACTGTCCCAAACTATCCAAGAAAGATAAAGACCAACTAAAAGCTAAGGCAGCTGACAGAAGGAGAGCCTACATCGCTGATGAGGAGTCGGAGTGCAACAAAATGGAGAATAACATGCCATTTTCATATTCAGAAGAAGAAGCATTGATAGCTCATGATGAACCTGAATAGGATACATGATTCATGGGACAGACAGATGGAATCGATGAAGATGAAGTAATGTCAAGAACTCAAAATCTATCTAACCCCTCACCATCACACGAACACTCTACACGGGTTTCAGAATCAGGGCTACCTGATTGGAGTTAAGTAGAGAAGGTTATGAACGATTTCAAGGAGCTTCAAGAGATCCTTAACATCATAATGTGTGAGAATGACGAGCTGAAGGTTGAACTGGGAAAGAAAAAGGTATCAAAAGCAGCTGATACAACACAGCTCCAAGAGGAGGTCATCTCACTAAAAGACAAAATAGTGAAACAAGATCAGCTGATGAAAGACTTGTACTACGAAAAGAAACAGCTGATGGAAGAATTGGAAAAGGCCACAGCTGAATCAGAAAAGAAGTCAGCTGAGATTATAGAGCTGAAAAATTCCGAAGAGGTACTATCTAAGAAGATGGTAGCTCTCATCAAAGCTACAACAACAATGGACGAAATCATAAGTGCACAACGACCAGCAGTGCTCAAAGCAGGACTGGGTTACAATGGATCAAAGGATGCCACAAACATTGCTTCCACAAGTGGAACAAAGGTAATGTTTGTAAGAGCAAAAGAAAATCCAATTCCAGCTACTCAGCAACGACCATTGAGGACACAACAGGTATAAAAAAAGCCAGCTGTGAGACAACCTCTAGCACAGATCAGACAACAACGTGCTCAAACTCAACAAAGACAATAGGTTGGACAGTTCAGATACCAGCGACATCAACAACAAGTCGAAAGATATCAACCGAGATATCAAAGGAGATACCCAACTGAATATCACTCATTTGATCACCAGCTGAAGCACCAGTTCCAGCCGAGATATCACAAGAGACAACAGAGACAAAGGAACGTCTCAGCTGGATACCGAAAAAGACCCGGACATCAACAAGGAAATCAAGCTGGGAAAATACTGAGATCAAGACCCCACCAGCAACAACCGAATAACACAAAGAATGTGTACATCGACTCAGCTGGAAGAATCATCAGATCAAATGAACCAATTCGAGTCATCAAGCAGATCTGGGTCGTAAAATGATCTCTGTCTAACCCACAAGGACCCAATTAAAACTGGGTACCTAAATTTTGATTTTTGTCATAGGTTGCAAGGGAACGACGCATCATTGAGGAGTCGATGAGAACGCTATGGTACTTGGACAGTGGATGCTCCAAGCACATGACCCACTTAAAGCATCTACTTCAGGAGTACATCGAGCGTCCAGGCCCACAAGTAACATTTGGTGACAACTCCAAAGGTCTAACCAAAGGTTATGGTACATTTAAAACTAAAAATGTTATAATCTCTAATGTTTCATATGTACAAGGACTGCAACATAACTTGCTTTCCATTAGCCAATTCTGCGACAATGGTTTTTCTGTCAAGTTTGATGCACATGGATGCATAGTGAAGCACAGGGAAACCAAACAGATACTACTAAGAGGGAAAAGAGAAGGAAATATGTATTTCGCTGACTGGAACAGCAGCCCTCCTGAGACTTGTCTTGTATCTAAAAGCAGCAATGAAGTCAGCTGGTTGTGGCACAGACGACTGAATCATCTCAACTTCAAGACAATCAACAAACTGGCTAGGAACCAGCTCGCTAATGGAATTCGAGATCAAGTATATGACAAAAGTCATATGTGCAGCGCATACCAACAAAGAAAACAAACAAGAATTTCATTCTCACTCAAGCCAGTTCAGTCAATTGATCGCGTTCTTCAATTTCTACACATGGATCTCTTTGGACCAGTCACTCCAGCAAGTACTTCTCAAGATTCACATGGGTGTCATTCTTGTACCAGAAGAGCGAAACAAGGACTAAGCTGCCAATCCTCCTGGAAAGACTGTCAACTCAGAATGAGTTCAAGATAATGTCAATCAGATCAGATCGAGGAACAGAGTTTATGAATGAAACTATTTATGAATACTGCGAGAAAAACGGAGTTCAACATCAAACCTCAACAGCACGCACACCTCAGCAGAATGGTGTAGCAGAGAGGAGGAACAGAACACTCAAAGAAGAGGCTACCTCAATGCTAGCCAGCTCTGCCATTCCAAAGAAGTTCTGGGCCGAGGCAATTAACACAACATGCTTCACTCAGAATCGCTCTCTACTCACATCGAGGCAAGAAAAGACGCCGTATGAGCTATGGAATAACAGAATACCATACATTGGATATTTCAAGGTCTTCGGATCCAAATGTCATATCCTAAACAATATAAAAACACAGCTCAAGACGTTCGACGCGAAGACTGACCGAAGAGTATTCATTGGTTACTCTGTTGTGAGTAAAGCTTACAGAGTACTCTTTAACAGAATAACTCAAACAGTCGAAGTAACTCCACATGTTACATTTAACGAGTCATCATTCGAATATAGAGATTCTATCAAACGAAGAAATGAAGGAGAATCCTCAAGGTAGATTCAGACAAGAGCTTAAGAGAATCGAATCAGGAATCTGGCCGAACCATTAATATGGAATGACAAGCAAGAGGATGAACCTCAAATCAATCAGGAAGTTCCACCAGCTGGAAATCAAGAGGAACCTCCAATGCCAAATCAAGAGGGAATGCCATCAGCTGGAAATCCAGACACAGCCGAATCCCCAACTCTATCTCCAGCAGAGCTCCTACAGAAGTCACCTCAAAACTCAATCCATGTAGAGTCTCATTCTCAAGACTTAACTCCAGAACAACTCCAAACCAGACGAAATCTAGCCACTTCTAGCATCAATCAGCTGCAAGAAGAAATTCGTAGAAGGAGAAGATGGATCGAAGATCATCCATCATCAGCAATCATTGGAGAACCATCTGACCAAGTCAGAACCAGAAGCTCAGCTGCTCAAGCTACATCGGATCATCAAGAAGCAGCTGACACAGCTCAACTCTCAGTAGTGCTAGATTTGACTGTCTATGATGAAGACTCAGCTCTAATGACGTGTTATGTAGCTTAAGTTCTATAGCCTCAAACAATTCTAGAAGCCTTAAGAAGCGTACCCTAGACAAACGCCATGCAGGAAGAGCTAAATGAATTTCTCAGAAATTGTGTCTGGGAATTGGTCGACAGACCTGAAGGAGTCAAAGTCATCGGACTCAAATGGATCTTAAAGAACAAGCTGGATACTCTTGGAGTCATCATCAGAAACAAAGCTCGACTCGTTGCCAAGGGTTACACACAACAAGAAAGAATTGATTTCGAAGATTCATTTGCTCCAGTAGCACGATTGGAAGCAATCAGACTATTTCTCGCTTATGCAGCACATTACAAATTCAATGTCTATCAAATGGATGTGAAGTGTGCATTTTTAAATGGAGAAATCAAGGAAGATGTCTATGTTGAACAACCTCCAGGATTTGAAGTAGAAGGAAATAAAGTCTACAAGTTAAAGAAGACGTTTTATGGATTGAAACATGCACCTCGAGCCTGGTATGATACTATATCAAATTTCCTTGTATCCAAAGGATTCAAGAAGGGCTCAGTAGACAGAACACTCTTCACCATCAAGTTGGGAGAAGACATCCTGGTTGTTCAAATCTATGTAGACGACATCATCTTCGGGTCAAGATCAACACTCTTATGCCAAAGATTTGGAGAGATGATGTCAAAACAGTTCCAAATGTCTATGATGGGAGAAATGAGTTTCTTCATAGGACTTCAAGTCAAGCAATCAGCAGAATGGATTTTTATAAATCAATCCAAGTACGTGAAAGACTTGATCGCCAAATATGGAGTTCAATCCATCAGAACGGTGAAGATCCCGATGAACACCAACTGGAAGATTGAACCCGGAACTGAAGGAAAGTCAGTTGATTCCAGCAAATACAGATGGATAATAGGTTCCCTGCTGTATCTAACAGCTAGTCGTCCAGACATCTCTTTCGCAGTCGGAGTGTGTGCCAGATTTCAAGTTGATCCAAAGGAGGCACACATGCAAGCAGCCAAGAACATTCTCAAATATCTCAAAGGAACTCAGAATGTTGGGCTGTGGTACCCAGCTGAAGACAATCTACAACTGACTGGATATTCAGACTCAGACTTCGCTGGAGATCGGTTGGACAGAAAATCAACTTCAGGAACATGTCAGTTCCTAGGAAGCAAGTTAATATCGTGGTTTTCAAAGAAGCAAACGTGCGTCGCAACCTCCACAGCTAAAGCAGAATATATGGCAGCTGGAAACTGCTGCTCACAAATTCTCTGGCTGAAACATCAGCTGGATGACTACGAAGTGAAAACTGGACAAGTTCCAATTTTCTGTGGTAGCTCAAGTGCTATTGCTATATCAGAAAATTAAGTACATCATACAAGATGCAAACATGTGGACGTGCGACATCTCTTCATCAGAGATCACGTGGAAAAGAAGGATGTGATTGTTGAGAAAATTCACACAGACATACAACGGGCTGATATACTCACAAAACTGCTAGTAGAAGCAAGATTTAAGATGTTGTGCGGATTACTTGGATTATTCAACCCAGACGAAGCTACATCCAGCTGAATGGAAGCAGACCCAGCTGGAATTCAGAATCAACATCAAAGAACCTAGCTGAGAAATAACCAAGCTCAGTCTAAAGCCTAAGTTGAAGGATTATTCAGCTGAGAGGGAAACCAGCTGGAAAAATGCCCACTCAACTCAGCTATTCATAAACGAGATATTAGCTGACTACTATGATCAGCTGAGAGGTTTGCAACAACAATTCATACCTATTCATTCTGTTTTTAACATACTTTTAGTCAAATCATATCATGTCATATCCAATCAAATTTAATTACAAGTCTGCAAATATCTGAAGCATGGAAGTTTCAAGGAAGAAGTCAAAATGCCTCAACCGTCCTCTCTCGCGCATTAAATCGCACTTCCTGACCAAGAAACCGACATGATGCGAGAATCACTCCCAGTCGTAGATCTTCTTATCAAACTACCAATCTTGATCGTCCATTCATCAAGAACGTTGATATAAATATGATAGAAGAGATACGCAAACTTTTGCCTTAACCCTAAAAAGTTTTTCGGCACTCTTTCTTCTTCCTCCCCTATATATATTATCTGTTCTACTAATAAAATTTACAGAAGAAGAACATGGAACGTGGAAAGATATCTCCAGAAGCCGATCAACATGAAGAGTCTGTCAAAGCTTCACGATAAGAGTTTCTTAACTCTCAGGAACCACAAGAAGACGGAGTTCCAGGAGATAATGAAGCTCATCGACAGATCCGGTCTAACGCAGTGGGTGACTGCAAAGCTCAAGAACATCATTCACCAGGAAATTGCAGAATTTTTCCTAGGAATGTCAAAGGAAAAAGACCTCCTCCGCTCTAATGTTTCACTCAAAATAAAAGAGAGAACATGACACACAACTCCCTGGGATGCGGAAATCAGCGTCAACAGGATCCTGTCAAAGGAATTCAACCTGAGAGGAAGCCCAGTCAGATCTGGACGAGATGCTGATAAAGCCGGAGTCTTTAAGAGCAGAAATATCAAAGCTCTTGCTCCGCCACATGAGGCACAGAAAAAGATGCAGGAGACAAAGCAGAATGCATCTACTTCCTTCCCAGCTGGGAAGAGGAAACAACATGAGGAGACAAAACAAGCTGAAGCACCGTATTCAAAGAGAAGACTCAAGTTAAAGGTGCCCAGTCAGTCAGCCGAGAAGCCAGCTGACATTGAGAGAGAATTCGTAACTACTCTCCGAGGAGCAGAAGGTCCACAAGCGGTGGTTTCTTACGGTGGAGAAGAAGTTCATGTGCCAGCTTGAACATCATCATCGCCACCACCTCAACGACGTATTCCAGCTGATCAACTAAGCTTAGACCCCAATCAACTAAGCTTAAACCTCACAACAGATGGAATACTTCAACCGTCTTCTCATCAACTTCCTTAAGCTCAACAGGGACACCAACTTCAAAATCAACTTATGGAAGTTGGAGCTCAAGCCCTTGCACCAAGCTCAAGTGGAAAACATCATCCAGCCAATGATCACTTGCAGCTGGATGATGAAAACAAGAGCTGAACCCCTTACCCACACTTCAGAAGTGGAAGGGAATACTTAAGTCCCTCAAGAGTTGCACGTGACGCCTCTATCTCAAGGTTTGAAGACCTCATGCTTAAAGGAGTCACAAGCGCACTCCAACAAAATCTGGAGCTAGCTTCGCTCCCAGACGTATTAATCGCCGTTAGCGATTTCAAGGTCTACGTTGCTACCAAAATCAGCAACTGGAATGAAGTTGTGCCTTACTCAGAAGATGTCATTTCTAGAGCAAACTCGTACCTCCAAGCACTCAGCTGGACCGTCCCAGCTGAAACAGCCAAGGAAGCTGTGCCTGCAATCACAGCTGAGGCTAATGCTATTAAAGAAGAGCCAGCCAATGCAACAGCTGAGCCACCAAGACTCCAGACCTCGATGTTCAGAACTGACAACCGCAGCACAGCCGAACTAAAACATCGCCACAGCTGACAACACAGCGAAGATCACTGACGCAATCCAGGAACTGCACAGCTCAATAAGATGATAGTTTGTCTCTCCCGCCTTGTTGATTATGCAAAAAAGGGGGAAGATAATGAGACAAGGAAAAGGCAAAACTGCTGAGCTAGAGGAACCAGCTGAAGGAGAAACGGAGTCAATAAAGAAGCAGCGAATGCAGAAGAGAAGACCCAGCCAGCTGGGATTGAAGATTGAAGATTGAAGAATTTTTTTTTCTTTCTTTTCGATTTATCTCTTTAATAGCTATAATTTCTTACTTTAATAAAATAAAGTTTTATTTGCTACTCAAAGCTCACCCTGATGACAATTACTTTTTGTCCAGGCTCTGAACTCTGAACTCTTAATCTGCTGATTTATTTTACCCTCTTAAAATGTAGGGAGAAACTAAGGGGAAGCTTCATAGTTTGTCTCGGTTAGGTTTTGGCATCATCAAAAAGGGGAAATTGTTGGGAAAATTATAAAGTTTTGATTTAATACCAAAACCTAACTGACTCCAACCGAATAGATGATCGCATAAATCTAAGTAGTGTATTCCAGCTCGCCTGTTTGAGCTCTAGATTTTCTAAGTTTACAGGTTCAGGAAGCGGAAGACAGTAGAAGCTCAAGACAATAGAAGATCCAGTTGTGTTCACAGGAGGAGTCAACTATCAGCTGAGTTCTCCAGCTGAGCTGAGTTCAAAACAGAGCAGGATCAAGCTGAAGATTAATCGAGCTGAGTTCAAGACACAATTGGTCCAGCTGTACAGAACAAAGAGAATTAACTCTGAAGTCGTCACTTCAAGTGAGTCTACCCAATCCAGCTCTAAATTCAAAAACCAGCTCCAAAGACAGAGATCCCGGTGTCAGAGGAAGTCAATATACCTCGATCAATGAGGGATTGCCAAATCGGCATCCTAGACTTCAGAACCTAGGATGTGACACTGATGGAGACAGGTGCAGAAACGCCCAACGGCAAATTGTGAATTTAAGAAGAGTAAGTAAGATTCAAACGGCTCCTCCAACGGCTAGTCTTGAATCTCTACCTATATATACCCGTCTTCAACCTCGGGATCAGATACGAAAAACTCTCTACAAGCTTTCATTTTCTGAATTCATCAAGCCTTCAAAAGCTCTTAAGCAGTTCTAAATAGTTTAAAGAACACTTTATCTTAAAGTGTTTCTAGTCCAGAAACTGCTCAGCTTTTCGTCTGATTCCTAGGCAGAAATTATTGTATATCTTAAGCCTAGATTTTGAACGAGTTCATCTAACTCTAAGTTCTTCATTGTAAGAACTCGTTCATAGTTGGAACCCCAAACAAAACCCCTCTTTACCCAGAAAGGTTAGGTCAAGGTTACGCTTGCTTGAAGCGCGAAATTCAAGTGGTTGTAAGGTTTTTTCAGTACCCGCAAACTGAAATACTAGGCTTGACAGTGCCCGTAAACTGTTGGAACACAGCTCGGGTTAGAGTTGTGAAGTTGCTTGGTACTTGGAAACCAAGTGGTAGTGAATTACCAGTGAATCTAGTCGTGGACGTATGAGGTGTTACTCCGAACCACGTAAAATCTCGTGTTATTCTCTTTCTCGTTATTTTCAGTTATTGTACTAACTCCATTGACACATTGCATTTTTATCGAATCTGCACACTCAGCTGCTCTCCAAAGACAGCTGTGTCTTTCTGAAAATTGCACAACTTGATTAAGCTGAAAACGTAAAGATAATATTTTCAAGCTGAATTTTTCTAAGCAAACGAGCTAAGTTTTTAAACCACCACTTTCCGCACCGCCAGCTGAGTTATTAGCCCAGCTGACCTTCCTCAGCTGGATTCATAACTGAGCTCACGTACTCTGTTTTAAACTTGTTAAAAAGTTTTAAAAGTCTATCTTTGGTGTATTCACCCCCTCTACACCAAAGACCCAGCTCAGGGACCATCAACTCGATAAATTAATAACTTTTATAAAATAATAATTTTCTTCGATTTCAACTGTACTAATTTATAAAGGTTCTACAATATTAGAATTTGGATTTATCCTAGCCGTTGGTCTTGGCGGCTTGGCCACATGCTCTTCGCTCTCATGAGAAGACTTGCTATCCACAACGGCCATTTGTTGTTGCTTTATTCATTAATTAATTTGTATTTGGATAAAGTCCACAACGGCCACATTAACGTCTGCCGTTACAGCTAGAGTTTTATTTAGGCTTCTACTTCTAATTTTCTTGTTGATTTTTACATATTGAATTTTTGAACCGGGTACACATTTCGTGAACAATTACAAGAGAAATATGAACAAATAAAAACATAAATTTAGACTAGAAATTAGAAATAAGAATTACAAGAAATAGACGTATTGAAATACAGAAAATATAGATCAAACTTTTGAATAAGTCAAGTCGAAGGAATCCTTCTCCCCACAAGACGAAGAACGCCTCGGTAGTGCTCTCGGATTGGCGGTTCGTCCCCAAAGGTAAAACAACTTCGTCTCGACGGATGTAGCACCACAATCCGGCGAGCTCTGGCAAACTGAACAAGGACGAGAACTGAGTAATGACACAAAGAACTATGTTATTTCGTATACAATCAAAGAATGATTTCTAGTATGTAATGCAAATGAAAATGCATCTATTTATAGGCACTTCACACATGTAGGGTTTAATGCTCAATTAAAACAATCAAATGCACATTTGACCATTACAAGAGCCATTACACAGTCATGTAGCTATTACAAATTCGAAATAGGTGTTATGGGTGTAATTTCCTTGACCGAAAATTAATTCGGCAGTTTCGGAATTTAATTCTGCTTCAAACATCCATCTGGTTGGCCAAACGGATATCTCCATCCGAAACACACGCCTACTGAACCAAACGAATTGAGCTCCAGCTTATTCTAATTGGGAAGTATAGTTTCCCTACACCAACACTCATCTACGGCATACAATATCTCACTCACCGAAAATCAGTTTTGAGACTTCGAGTATGCCATGTTCATCTACTCAATACGTAGATTAACATCCAATATTTATTTCCACAAAATAAATATTATCCAATAATTGATTATTCAAAACCAATTTTCCAACATTCAAATACAAGAAATTCAAGGTAATGATTGATGCAGCATTGAACATTCAAGAATCAAATGGAATTTTCACCTCAAAATAAATAAATAAATAATCAAATAGATTTCCCTGGCATATATTCCAAACATACCAATTCAGGATGAATAAATTTTAATTAAAATTAATAAATTCGAATTAGTTAATAAATCTTAATTAATAAATTATATTTAGGTCAATAAATTTTAATGAAGAATGAAATATTTTCTAATTAAAAATTAATAAATTTGTATTTGTGTTTAATTAAATATTAAAAAATTAAACAATTGCGTTGACCGTAAGTGTGGTCAACCACACAGGAGAATTTGCAAAATTTTAGCAGAAGAATTTACCACGGCTCTTTACACTAAAGTGAAAAAGATTAAGAGCTCGTTTGGTATTCATATACGTATATCATGTATGAGTATGAATATGGCTCATATCCATACATTGTGTTTGGCATATCAGTATATGGATATCAAATTTATATCTTGGATATACATGATATACAATATTCAACATTTTCATATACCAGTTTTTACGAGTGTATGACTCATATCTTTCATTTCTTCCCCACTTGATATCAGTCGATATCTTCATCATACCAAACATAGATATCAGATATCAATCTCATACTCATACCTAATATCTGATACCCATATTCATACTTAATATCTGATATACTGGTATATGAATACCAAACGGACCCTATGGTAAGTGATACCATTTGGATAGTAGACCCAAAATTTTGCAAAATTGTTTCATTTTATTTAGAGTTGGTCATTCATTAGTAGGAAAAAAAAAATTGAAGGTTGGGAAAACGCCAAACATACAATTAAGAGTGAAATATTATAATAATCACTTAAGTTAATAAAAACAAAATACTAGTTACTAAGTTAATATTATATAAATACTGGTCACTCTTACAAAAATACCCCTAGATAGAAACAGAATCGCCGTCTTCGCACAATCTCATTCCTTCTTCGCACCTCCGCCGTCTTCGCACCTCCACCGTCTTCGCATCTCCTCCACCGCCGCATTCGCATCTTCTTCCACCAACACCTTCGCGTCTAGGCTTCTTCGCGCCTAATCTCCGCCACTTGTGCTACCGTCGCGTCTTCCTCTCTGCCACGCCACTATCTCCGCCGCTCGTGCTACCGATCGTGCCTCCCTCTCTGCCGCGCCACCATCTCCGCCGACGATGTCGAATAGCTCAAACAGAAGTGATTCCGTTGAATTGGAATCCGACGACGATTATGGCGCCGATGTAAGTTTCCTACTACAAATATATATGTTAATGGTGTTAATTTGTGATGCAAAACTCCATTGCGGTGGTGGAAGGAGCGAATAGATCTAGTCGCCCCATGTAGGGTACGAGTGGATCTACTCGCCCCATGTATTGTGCGAATAGATCTAGACGCGAGCGGGCGAACGAGGGCCGTTCGCGCGACTCGCGCCTGATGTCTTGGTAAAGTGAGCGGTGCAAGCAGGCGAACGAGGGCCGTTCGCGCGACTCGCGCTGATGTGTGGGTAAAGTGAGCGGCGCGAGCGGGGCGAACGAGGACCGTTCGTGCGACTCGCGCCTGATGTGTGGGTAAAGTGAGTGGCGCGAGCGGGGCGAACGAGGGCCGTTCGCGCGACTCGCACCTTGCTCGGGTGTGTGGGTAACATGAGCGGTGCGAGCGGGTCAACCGGTGCCCGTGCGTGCCGTTTGCGCCACACTAGTTCGCGAGGTGGAGGTGCGAACGGGTCGAATGGGCTGCCGTTCGCACGTTTGCGTACAGAACGAGGGCTGCTCGCGCCTCACTCGCACCACTCCATGTTCGACACCCGAAGCGTACCGAGCGAACGAAGGTGAGACTGGAGCGAGTAGATCTCACTCGGTTAAAATGGTAGAAATATAAGTTAAAGGGTAAAAAAGTATTTTCAAACAAATAGTGGCTAGTATTTATATAACATTAAGTTTTTGGCTAGTATTTTGTTTTTATTAACTTAAATGGCTATTTCACATAGTTACTCTATAATTAATATTATTTTGTATAGAAAAACAAATATGAAAAGAAAGAAAACAAGAAAAATCTAGAAAGGTAAAAGAAAGTGCACATGTGGAGAGGTGAAAGAATATTTTAGAATAAAAACTCAAGAAAATTATTCACAGTAAGTTATAATCATAAAGTAACAACCTATGTTGCATAGGTGCGGAGGTGCCGGTGCGGGGGCGATACGATACGGGTCCGGGGATACAGATTTTTAAAAATTATAGGGTGCGATTCGTCAAGGATACGTCTAATTGTTAAAATTTTATTATATATAATGCTTATAAAATATACAGAATTTAAATTTTCTTAAATTATATGTATAATATTTACATTTTCTTTCACCGAAAGATTAAACATTTTCAATTATATAAGTTAATTAAACAATAATATAACAATTCAAATATTATTAGTCCAATATATATAAGTCATAACTCAAATAAAATTATCAAAATCAACCTTTTGTAGACCGTTCGTGCATGAGATACGTGAATCTCACCTATGGGATTCGCGAATCCGGTTTCTTTTTATATATTATTTTAAAGGATACGCCACGTGACGAATCGGGTGCGAATCCGACGAGAATCTGAGAGAATCGCACCCTAAAAGAATCCGATTCGCCGTACATGATAATTTTTGAAGAATCCGTGCATCATAGGTAACAACAAATATGAAAGAAAGGCACATCTCTATAACTCACGTGACTGTGAAATCACTAAAGAAAGATTTATCATAATCTAAATTTCCCATAAAAAGATTATAGCTCCTTTGGTAGGGGTGATTAGGATGTATAATATGTTTATGACACCATAATATCTTGTTTGGTACGAAGTATACGGCCCTTTATAAAGTTCAGGCCCGTATGAATAATACTTAATTTTGTTGTTATGTATACTACCTATGAGGTGGTATAAATAATACTGCAATTAATTATAGCAATAAATTACTTAATTACTATGTGTTACATCTCAGTCAAACATATCAAGTCTTATCCCATACTTCGTACCAAACGAGCCCTATACTGAACTTTCAATTTAATATGGTTTTGCAGTGTTCCGGCCAAATAGAGTATGAGTAGTCTCCTTCGTGTCAAATAAAAAACTGTAGTGGCATTTAAACGACTTCGTTTAGATTAAAATGACGTTGTTTTATTAATTACAACTTCTAAACTACATTTTGCCATTTTATTAGTATCCAATAAAGAGAACTAAACTAATACTTTGGACATGAAATCTCTAGCGAGGAGGAGAAGAATAATGTTGCACAAACAAAAGTATATATGAAGTTATCAACTAGGTTGGAGTCGACATTACCTAATTTTCAAGAGTCCTTGACTTAAACAACTTCAATCATGTGATTTCATAAATCTAATAGATGCATACAGTTATTTATGTTTGTGGGAAATTCACAATAAACTCCGTAAATATATAGTGCAATATTTCCAAGGATATTGATAATGGGACATAATGTCTTAGACATAATGGGGTATATTTATAAATGTGTAATTTTTTAATTTTTAATTCAATTAATAGGATTTTTGCAATTACTCCATTGTCCTTAGCACTAATTAAGGGATATATTACATGATTGATTTGAAATTTGGAAAATCAAATCATATCTATATATTCTATAATTAATTTCAAACATATCCATAATTATTTCATAAAATAAAATCATATCTTGATTGAATTTCGAAATTTTTTTATTTGTTATTCAAATTAATAAAATAAAAAAATAGGAAACCAATCGATATTCTTTATTAAAAAAATAGAATTGATAAAAAAACTAGAATTGATATTTTTTATTAAAAAAATCGAAAGAAAGTATGAAAAAATCGATAAAAAAATTAGAATTGATATTCTTTATTAAAAAATCGAAAGTAAGTATGAAAAAATCGACAGGAAAAAATTACACACTAAAAACTAACAAATGATAAAAAAAATATTGATCTTGATGCAATTTCGATTTTTTATGTATTATTTGAATTAATTACTTATTTTATATCTAAACAATAAAAAATATAAAAAATAGGAAACCAATCGATATTCTTTATTAAAAAATTCGATAAAAAAATAGAATTGATAAAAAAACTCGAATTGATATTTTTTATTAAAAAATCAAAAGAAAGTATGAAAAAATCGATAAAAAAACTAGAATTGATATTCTTTATTAAAAAATTGAAAGAAAGTATGAAAAAATCGACAGAAAAAAATTACACACTAAAAACTAACAAATGATAAAAAAATATTAATCTTGATGCAATTTCGATTTTTTATGTATTATTTGAATTAATTACTTATTTTATATCTAAACAATAAAAAAAAATAGGAAACCAACTACAATGAAATAACCTTAAAAAGATTGATATTCTTTAATAAAAAAAATCAAAAAAAAAATACACACTAAAAACTAACAAATGATAAAAAAAATATTAATCTTGATGCAATCACGACACAAGGCGCCTCGACCCCGTGCACGCCTCGACCCCGTGCACGCCCCGACCCCGTGCACGCCAAGGCACACAACCCCCCATCCCCGTGCACGCCACCACCCACGACACCCCGGTCCCCCATCTCCAACACGATACATGGCACCTCATTCCCGTGCATGCCACCACGCACGGCTCCCCGGCCCCGTGCACGCCCTGACCCCGTGCACGCCAAGGCACACAACGCCCCATCCCCGTGCACGCCACCACGCACGGCGCCCCGGCCCCCCATCTTCAACACGACACATGGAGCCTCATCCCCATGCACGACCCAAAATATGGCGCCTGGCCCCCGTCTCTACCGATTAACTTTATTATAAGTAAATTAAAAAAATTATATATGAAACGGTAACCGATTATTCAAATCAATACTTTATAATTATTTTATTTTTACTAAATTTTTTATTTATAGTATATTAGTTCAATTTATTTATAATAAAGTTAATACTATCTTAATACTATCTATATCAACTTCTAACCATTTAAATTATCATCGATTAACCTTCTGATAAGTTAATTGATCATATACTACAACAATCAAATTCTCATTGATTAACAATATTATTAGTTGATCCATCTAATTCTCACCGATTAACTAACTACTATATTAGAAATGAATTGAGCTTATACTAGAGCAAATTTTCACTGATAAACTATATTGTTAGTGAAATGATCAAATTTTCACCGATTAACATTCTGATGAGTTAATTGATCATATACTACATCAAATCAAATTCTCATTGATTAACAATATTATTAGTTGATCCGTCAAATTCTCACCGATTAATTAACTACTAACTACTATATGGCCGTAAAATCGAAAAATGCTTATTACTGAACTCGAAAAATGAAAAATGGAAAATGAATAACTGTTACTCGAAAAATGGTTATTTAAAGATATTATGAGAATAATAATTGATATGAAAATATATCTCTCAAAAATAATTAAAGATATTATGAGAATATTAATAGATATGAAAATATATCTCTAAAAAATAATTAAAGATTATGAGAATAATAATAGATATGAAAATATATCTCCCAAAAATAATTAAAGATATGAAAAGATAAAAGTTATTTTATCCTAAGATTTGAAATCACAAAAATTTTTAAATAATATATTATAGAATAATTTTCATATTAAATTCCTACAATCTCGAAATATTTTTTTTCCAAGATTAATCATATTAAAGCACAATATTATTCAATAAAATATACGTATAGGCTAATTAAATATATTTGCTTTATAGTGTCATTTACAAAAAAATATAGTGTATTATATTGAATTATAATTCTTTTTCGTTTAAAACAATCAAAAAAATATAGATAAACATAAGGAGGAAAAAAGATAAAGAATATGAAAAATGATAAATCATTTACTAGAAAAATTAAGTAACTAGAAAATTAAGTAAATCGTAGAAAAAAAAAGGAAACAAGATTATGTATATATCGATTTTTTAAAGATTATATGTATATTTCGATTTTTTTGAAAGATTATGTATATTTCGATTTTTTATTTAGTTACCTAATTTTAAGGGATCAAATAATATTTACCTAATTAAGATTATGATGATAATTAAAACATTCCAAAATTACATAAGGGTAAATTAGAGAAATGTGTAAACTAGAGAACCGGAAATTAAGGAACCGGTTTTGGGAAAACCGATTTTTAAAATATATGGGCAAAATAAACCCATTATGTCTAAGACATTATATCAAAAAATCATTTCCATATTTCCAATAGAGTCGTGATAATAAGCCACAATGGGGCTAATATAGTAAAATTGGGCCATTTTTTAATTTTAATTAAAATAATATTTTTTTCCTTAATTATGTTTATACATATTTACCCCCACACAATTTTAGGAGAAAGATTAGGAAAATATTTGATTTCAAAATTCAAATATCTAATCATATCAATTCTATAAATAATTAAGATTTATATTACCATAAATTATTCATACTAATCATGCCCTATAATTAAGCATGCAAATCGGTTCAAATATATTTATAATGAATTTATAAATATATTTTATGTTTGATTATCACGATAAAGCTCATTATCACGATAATGAGATTATATATTTATAATGAATTCATTATCACGATAAATCTCATTATCATTGTGGTTGATATAATTTATGTTTGATAGGCCTCAATATCACGACTAAAAATTAATTAGGAAGATCCTGTTGTTTCAATATATTGGAGGGATTTAATTAGTTTTTTTTTTCTCTTTACTTGTTTAAATAAATTCATATTGATTTATCGAAAACTGTATGTTTCAAGGAAGATGATGTTGTTTCAAGAAATTAGTTTTTGTCACTTAATGTGTAATCTTGGCAGTAGAGTATATTTTTGTGTAGAATATTTTGTGACAAGAAATATAGTTCAATATATTTTTACCTCAAAATATTTCGTGGGCTGCCACTTACCTCAGTGGCAAATTACATTCAAAATAATCTAGATGTCTAAAGTTCAATTCTCCTTGGCCACAATTTTTTTTTTCTTTTCTTGTAACACTATGATGTGAGTTTTTTTTCTTTTTCTTTTTTTGTATCACTATCATGCCCTATAATTAAGCATAAAATAGGTTTAATTAGCATGAACCTAATTACTCAACTATTAGGTTGTGCAAGATAATATATATGGTCTAAAAATCGGTTTAATTAGCATGCACCTAATTACTCAACTACACTGTGTTTATTTATTTTAATTTTTTTTCTTTTTTCCTTTCTTATTTTGTTTTTATTTTTAATGAATTTCAATTGCTTGAGTTTATTCACAAGAAATATCACTTTTATCAATAAAGAATGTCACTTTTATTCATAAGGAATGTCACTTTTATTCATAAGGAATGTCACTTTTATACAAGAATTTTTTCTAATATATATGGTCTAAAATGTACGTGTCTCTAGTATTAGAGAAAATTGAAAAGAAGAAATTTGATTGAAATTAAACATGTGTGTCTCTAGTATTTATCGAGATGAAAAATGTATTAGTGGAACATGGAAATAAGAACTGTTGGTCCCAAGACGGATACCTTGGTGTAGAGGGGGGTGAATACACCAAGGTTTAATACTTTTCCAAGTTAAAACTCTTTTCAGTGAACTGGTTGTGTTCGATCCAGCTGAATGGCAGCTTGATCGACACAGCTGGCTGTGTGAGTGTGTGCGGAAGTTGGTGGGTTTGGAAAGTCCGTCTGTTGCTTCAAATTATATTGCAAATCTTTGTTTCACTTTCAGTTAGTCAGTTTATGCAGCTTGAGATGTATGCGTGAGAAGTTAGCTGAATGCATAAATAAAACAGTAAAGAACAAAGCAATTTTAACGTGGTTCGGAGTAACACCTCATACGTCCATAACCAGGTTCACTGGTAATTCACCACCACTTGGTTTCCAAGTACCAAGCAACTTCACAACTCAAACCTGAGTTGTGTTCCAACAGTTTACGGGCACTGTCAAGCCTACACCTTCAGTTTGCAGGTACTGAAGAACCTTCCTTACAGTTTACGGGTACTGTAAAACCTAACCACTCGAATTACACGCTTCGAGCAGGCGTACCTTTACCTAACCTTTCTGGGTTTGGGTTTGGGTATGGGGTTTCCAACTATGAACGAGTTCTTACAATGAAGAACAAGGAGTATGATGAACTCGTTCAAACTAGGCTTAAAATATTTATATTCTGATCTATTCTGCCTAAGACTGAATATGTGAACAACTAAGAACACAGCTGACTGGCTGGGTGTTCTTGAAAGATTTGGCTTTGAAGATCGCTGTTCATTTTTCTGTTTGCTCTTTTATTTCTTCAGTCGTCTCGCCGGCTCTTCTTCTTCAATGGTGAGGAGATATATATAGGTGGAGATTCAAACTAGCCGTTGGAAGAGAGCCGTTTGAATCTTACCTACTCTCATTGACTTCTGGCCTTTACCTACGAAGTAGATCTGCATCTGCAGAAGCTAGTTCTTCTCTGATCTGTCTGCGTCAGATAAGATCTTCTGACATCGGGATCTTGTCTTTGAGAAGGTCTTCGTTTTCGAGCTGCTAAGCGTCTCTGCTGTATCTTCAGCGTTTTGGACTCTACTGTGTCTTGACTCTAAGCTGTGTCTTAGACCTGTGCTGTATCATCAACCTGAGCTGTGTCTTCATCCTGAGCTGTGTCACTGACCTGAGCTGTGTTTTAGACCTGAGCTGTGTCATCGACACTAAGCTGGGTCTTTTACACTGAGCTGGGTCTTTGACACTGAGCTGGGTTTCCGTCACTGAGCTGGGTCTTAATACTGTAGGATCTTTGACTCTGCTTGGTCTTGCTCTGCTGAGTCTGCTCTGCTGAGTTCTTAAGCTGTCTGCTTAGTTGTGTCTTCTGATGTCTTCAGCTGTCTTCAGCGATTCTACCTGTAAACTAAAAAACTCTTATAAGCTCAAACAGGTGAGCTGAAAAACGCTTAGGCTTGTGCGATCATCTACTCGGTTGGGGTCAGCTGGGTTTTGGTATCCAATCAAAACTCTATTAATTTTCCCAACAAGAACAATTAATTAATTAATTATTTTTGTGTAGACTCTAGCAGTACCGTACGTTCTATTAAATTTAAATATTATTGCATGCACTGCGTATAAAATTTTTTATCTCAAAATATTTTGCGGGTTGCCAGTTACTTTAGTGGCAAATTACATTGAATATTACCATGATATCTTAAGTTCGATCCTCCTTGTCAACAAGTTTTTATTTTATTTTTTTATTTTTATTTTTTTGTAACATTGTGATGTGAGAATTGATTCTACTTAGCCCATAATATTTTCCAACTTCTGGGTGTTGTTGAGGGGTTTAGGCGTCATCGCGCTCGCCAAGTCCCACTCCCAGGAGCCAACCTGTGTCGGCGCCCATGAAGCCCCACCTCATGGGCGCCATGTCACGCCCCACTCCCGGGCACCAACTCGTGTCGACGGCCGTCAAGTCTCACCTCGGCGCCCAATGTATACATTGAATGTATAATTTCATAATTTCTAGAAATTCAGAATCACAGCACACGAAAGACATATCCCAATTTGAAAATTTATTAGAGCGCCTCATTATTGCTTCGAACAACATGTGAGAAAGTGAAATGGTTCAAGAACATCCTTATAAATATATTAAAGAATTATGAGATTTAAAAAAGAAAGTAAGTTGATGCAATAGGAGAATATGTAAGTCTCTTGCATGTTTATGCTTGAAAGTATTCTATTACGATTATGTAAAAATTGAATATAGTTAATCGGTGACAAATTGAATGAGTATTTCTTTAATTCAAATTTAATATAGTTAATCGAATTGAATGAGTATTTATTTAATTCAAATTTAATATAGTTAATCGGTGACAAATTTAAATGATAATATAGTTAATCAATGAAAAATTGTATGAGCACGTGTTTAATTCACTTATAATATAGTTAATCAGTGATAGATTGAATGAGCATTTCCTGAATTCAATTTTTATATAGTTAATTGGTAACAATATCATATAGTTTGTCGTAGGGCGCACAATATCGAGGCGTCGTGTGGCGTGACGCGCACTGGGTTGGGCAGCGTGTGTCGTGAGGTGCCTGGGGTCGGGGCGTTGTGTGTTGTGGAGTACCCGGTCGTAGGGCGTATAGGGTCGGGGCACCGTGTATCATGGGGCTCACGGGGTCAGGCGTCGTGTGTCGTGAGGTGCCTGGGGTCGGTTGGCGTGTGTCGTGAGGTGCCTAGGGTCGGGGCGTTGTGTGTTGTCATGTGTCGTAGGGTGTACAGGGTCGGGGTGCCGAGTGTCGTAGAGGCACAGGGTTAGGGCGCCGTGTGTCGTGGCATGCACGAGATCTTGACTCCGAAATGCTTAGGGCGCATGGGACCGGGTCTTGACTCCGAAACACTTAACGCTTAGAGATCCTTTTTTTTTTGTCTCCTTAGCCTTTACCCTTTTTTTCGATGTAGTTTTTTGTTTTGTTTTTTTTATCCTTAGCCTTAATCATTTAATCCTCCTAGAGAACAATTATTTTTTTATTTTTTTTTTGTATCCTTAGCCTTTAACCCTTTTTTCGGTGCAGTTTTTTTTTTCTTTATCCTGTTATAGCTACAAAATATATAAAATAAAATAATATATTTCCCTTAGCATGTAGGATCAAAAAATTGGATAGTTTATTAAGAAAAGAAAAATATTATATCCTGGCCATCAACACAAATGAGAAACATCTCATAAATTATTAAAATATATGGATGAAATTAATTGTTGTTTCATGAAATTGTTAATATCTATTCTTTTAATAAATTAAAATAAACCAATGAATAAATTAATTCACGGCATATATTCTTTGTAACTATATTATTAATATAGCATGAAATTGATGGCATTCTTTGTAACTATATTATTAATATATATTCTTTGAATAAATTAATACTTGATTAATATTGAAAGTTTATCTATTACGATTATGTAACTATATACGTTTATCTAACATCAAATTGACGACATTCTTTGAATAAATTAATATTTGATTTCATATTTGAATCCTTGATTATAGGAACAAATTGATTTGGAATTACATACAATTAAAAATAGATTAGGGACAAATTAGTCAGCATGAAAATTAATTAATTGTAGAAAACCGAAAATCTCAAAAAACCGGTTCTCTAAACCCGGTCCAAGGGCATTATGGCTAAGCCATTATGGCAAATTATCATTTCCCTTTCCAATATGCCTACGAAACATCTCGGGTCTATATTTGTGATAGATGCCAAAATTTTCTTTCATTATTTGAAGATTAGGTGAAAGTTAATGACCCAAATCGGGTAATAAAAAATAATAAAATGAAGCAATAATAATGACCACAAAATTATGTTATTTATGACATTATAAAAGATAAGAAGAAACAATAGCAAAAATAACAACCATTAGAAAGCTGTAGATATTGGATTTGCAGTTTTTTTGGTGCATCTGGCAACCATCCCCATCACGGGAACTGGCCCGCAGCCTCGGAGCTGCCATTATTTACAACAAGTCTCACGCATGGGACGATCACGTAACAACTAATTAATACATACACTACTAAACTCATTTTTGATGCAAAATTAATAGTAGGAGTATTAATTATTAATTAATTGTTGTTGGGTTTGGCCTTGCCGCTATCTACCACCAGATTGTCATCAGAGCTATCCCCTTCAAGACCAGCCGCAGCTCTTCCTGCTGAGAACAAACCTCCAATATTGGAACCTCACTTTCTCAACTCTTCTTCTCTCCTCTCACCTCTCTCTTCTGTTGGTGTCTATTTGTTTCTCTGTAATTCAAAACGAAGGCTATGTATGTATCTTTTGAATGAACTAGTTTTTTTTTTTTTAGTTTCAAGTCAGTGTGATCCGCTCCATATTCTTTTGTAATTCCAAATTCTTAATTATCTCATCGTTCCAGGAGTTGGCAGCATTGTGTACCAAAAACCACAAAAGCTTTCTAACAAAGTCAACATCTCTTCCTTAGTTTAAATGAGGAAATACACTAAATAGATTTTGGATTGCCATGAAATTTTAATCTTCTTTCAATTCTATTTATAACAGATTTTGGGAAACTTGTTAACATCTTATTTCTCACGTGTTAAACCAAAATATATATAAGTGCAGCTTCCATTTATAGAAGACGCGAAAGGAAATAAACTTCCTAATTGCAACAAGAGAATATCAGATTTGAGCAACATAATAAATATTACACTATAATTTCAGATCAACCCATCAGAGTTGTGAATGAGAGCCATCAATTTCCCAATATGTATCGCATCCTCTTCAAAATTTTCTAGTCCTATAAAATATACAAAACTGTAGAGAGGTTGACAAACATTTCCATTTCCTGTAGTAGCAAAGGTGCAAGCAAGGGGAAAAAGAAAATAAACATTCAAAATGCAAAATATAACTACTTCCCATCTTTCTCTCTACATTTTCCTAAGTCGGAGAACATCTACTAAATATACACTTCTTCACACCACCCGACTTCATGGTGCCATGGCTTCTTACATCTGCACAGGAGAATAATTTCCTCAGTATTTGCTGTCAATATTGAGAAAAAAATGTATGTGTGAATATGAAGTTTAAGTATTGAGAAATTGTTGCTTATAAAAATCATATACCTTTAGAAACTGCGCTAGGCTTTCCTTCCTCTTCAAGAAAGAAAAAGAATATACTAAAAAAAATTGTTTCGTTAGTCCATATGCTACAACTTAGAAATTCTTGCCTCGTCAAGCTCCAGCATTAGCATCTATTTTTATGACTAGGCAGCGAAGAACTTGGCTTTAGTTCCAAACCTTGATTTAATCTCACCGGATTCCTCAAGAGCTTCTGTGACACCCGGTCAGCTAAAATTAGATGTGAATCAAATCTTTGTTCTTTTTGTCCATGCAAAACAGGGCATTCGACCTTGTTTCCACGGATATCATTTTCCCGTGAAACGGATTCCAGGGACAAATGAGCTTGGATGATTCCTCGAAATATATCAGGCTTGTGCTCCTGATAGCCATTCCCATGTGCAGGATAGGCAGTTTGGGGATTTGCTACCATACCTTCATGCAAATTGTTTGTTGTCTTCAAATGGTATTGCGGAATAGCACCGATGTTGCCACCACCTGGAGGAGTCGAAGCACCAGATGCAGCTCGAGGGCTTGATATTGGAGATGGTGATAGTCTTCCATTTATGTTCTGTGGAGATCGTGAACACGAACGAGGACTTGCAACTGGAGGTACAGAACCAGGGATGTTTCTAGCCATATAGGCATCACTGATAAACCACGAGAATGAATATTAGCTATCGAGTGGTCAGGCAAAACTGAAGACAACATCACTATAGAATATTATATGTATTATGGTGTCGAGTAATGAGCCTTTTGCAAAACCTACTGCTAGTGTCAACACACACCAGACACAATAATCACTATTCAACTAAATATAGTTTCAAGCTTGAGGCGAAATGGGGCCACCCTAGCTCATTGCGCAGGAACTAACTGCTGAACAGATGTTTAGCATGATATGGTAGCCATTGTTTGACATGTTCATTTAAATTTTCAATTCTGCTCTATGTTAGAACAATGGTGAGGACGCAAGAGCAGCATAACCCCGTAACCATCTAATACCTATAACTAGAAAAATACATACCAAAATATCTGAATATTTAATGGTCATTTTGACTGATCACCGAAAATCCAACAACCAACACACTCAAGAAGGCTAAAATAGTAAATGGATAAAAAACATACTGACTGAACACCAGAATTTCAACAACTAATACACTCATAAAAATGCTACAGCACAAGCACCTCAATTATGTAAACCATACTACTAGCTGTATTTAACATTATCAGATGACATGTTCTCCATGTGTGTATGTGTGTGTGAGTGTGTGTGAGAGAGAGAGAGAGACCTAAATCCAGGAACAGTTTTTGGGGTTTTAGAGTGACTGACGGCTCCTGAGGTGTCCAAACAAGGAGGTGTTCTGGAATGTCCAAAACCCTGATAGAATTCAGCAAGTTAATTAAAAGGTTAGCTCCTCATTCTTAGCGATACCAATGACCCCTCTTATCAGCTTAGTAACTTTTTTTAGTACATGTTCTTAAAGGAAATAATCTACAGATATTAAATGAAAATTTTGACCCATATAACCATAGAATGATAGGAAATGAAATCTATGATAAAAGTAGTAATTATACTTTACTGACGACAGTTCTTCAGTGCCATCTTAGGTTTTTTTTTTTTTAATTAAAACGTCAAAAAGTCTCAAAGTGTGAAACTAGATTTTCCCTTGGAAGAGTCCAATTAAGCAGTTAATCCTATCTAAATACCAATAATCAGAATACACATTCTTGAAGGAAATCGCATATCATAGTGCAAGTTGGATCGATATAAATAAGACTGGAGGCGTCGAAAAAGGGAGGATACCAGTGCTCTGACTGCATGCGTGAGTGCAGGTATTGATTCTTTAGGATCAGCATTCAGAACGGTTCTCTCCAGAGAAACAGAATTTTTTACAAAAGGGTGCTTCAGTAGTTGAGCGGCTGTAGGACGATTAGATGGATTGCGCTGCAAACACTGCTTCACAAAATCCCTCCCCTCTTCTGAGAGGTGATTGGGAATTTCTGGAAGTTCCTTGCTGTTTCCAATCTTAAACATTGCAGCAACCTTCAGGAAGCACACAAAAGATTCACTACCATTATTCATGGAAACCAGATTCTTGTACATGAAAAATGATGTAATCAATAGACAACGGTAACATGTCAATATAGTGGACATCAACTTACCCCTTCATATTGACTCCAAGGCGGTTTTGTGGTAGCCATCTCCAGAACGGTGCATCCAAGGCTCCATACATCCACTGCAAGGTTACAGCCACTTGAATTCTTTATGACCTGTATATGAATGCAACATTAGAATTGGCTGAGATGGATCTAAACAACGAAAATTAATGACTAATCTTTCACAAACCTCAGGTGCCATCCAGTATGGGCTTCCCTTAAACGACAATGGGCAGGACTGCCCAGTTATCTGGAAAATATAGAAATTTGATTTAGATCTTGCAGAGTCAAAAATATTAAAAGGAAAGAATTAGACTAACCGAGATAAACAGCACAATCATTAGGTTGATTACTGCATTATCATTATTATTGCTGGTCTAACTTTGCTATAGACCAATAATAAATACTACAATTAACAATCAGATAGTCCCCTAGGGAAATTTATACTAGAAGTCATCCATGATAGCCAAATTAATAACAATAAGAGGGACTATGTTCATTAAGTAACCGTTATCTTTTGGTTGGAAGCAATCACAATAGGGAAATTTATACTAGAAGTCATCAATGATAGCCAAATTAATAATAAATATAAATTGATTATCAAACAGTCTCTTATGTCATGTTCCAAATGGAAATCATGGAGTAGTTAAGAGGAAGTATTTACATGTTTCGCCATCCCGAAATCTGCCAATTTTACCCGCCCATTAGGGTCAACAAGAATATTTGCTCCTTTTATGTCCCTGACCAAATAAAAGTACACCCAATCAATATACCAGTGTGACTTGTACAGTTACAAACTCCCAACTTCAAAAAATCAAGAGAACAAAGAAACAATGGAATAAATTCATACAAGATAAGTATAAGCCCACCTATGAATTGTGTTTTTTCCATGCAAATAAGCTAGCCCAGATAATATCTGTTGGGTATAACTTCGGATTGCTGCTTCACCCAACTGCCCATACTCTTGGAGAATTTTGTAAATAGAACCACCGGAAACAAACTCAAGGTATATATAGAGTTTGTCGTCGACCTGAAGACATAAATTACATCAAATGGAAGTTAACCTGGAGCTCACTGCCTAGACCTAGCAACGCCCTTCATTCAATGATATGCTAAAACAAAGAAACAATGCAAGAAAAAATGGTAGAAAAGCAACATGAGACTCATTGTCAACTAACTTTAGACTAAAGCTTGCTATTATCATCCAAGAGAGCGTGAAAAATTAGTCCAAGATGATATGATAATTTCAACTTTTCCTGGACATTGCAATCATAAACGTATGAACTGCAGGATGAGACAAAACAACCATGGAAATTCTTTTCCCCTCAATATCCACTTTAAAACATTTTTAAACTTCCAGAAGGTTTCTATAACCAAGCCTATCTTCTATAAGACTATTAAGTTTCTGATGAAGAAATAGAAGTAGCAACAACAGCAAGATAAGAAAGACTTACAGTCTCAGATCCATAATATTGCACAATATTTGGATGATGGAGGCGACTTAAGAGTGCAATTTCCTGCAAGAATTACCCAGTAATGGAATAGATAATTAGCAGACTTGCAATCAGAAAATATGTATCGTAAATCTGATTCACGCTGTTTCAAGAAGATATCATTTTTATGTTTCTCTAAATTAGAGCTCTAAACATTCACCCTTGCTTGACATAGTAAGAAGACTCGACAAAACTCACCTGTCCAAGTTGCTGAGCAGATTCCTTTGACTTAGCATCATCAGAGAATAATGTAACCTCCTTCATAGCACACATCTCACCACTTTCACTGCAGCCCACAGAAGAGAGAATTGATGAAGCAAGCAAATAAGTAAAGGTTGAAGCACTCTGCAGGCTAGTTTAGAATTAAATTATAATTACTGAAGGCATGTGAAGGATAGATGTCCCAGTTGGAAAAATAGAACTGTTATAAGATACGCTTAATTGAGAAGTGCAACTGTATATAGTGGCATATTGCTTGTTCAGTAAGGAAATAAAATGATTAAAGATTGAAACCTGCTAAAACCCAGATAAACATGTCCAAATGTTCCTCTGCCAAGTAGCCGTCCTTTCTTCCAGCGTGAACCAGGGCTTGGAGGATTGTCCGTCCTACCAGGACTGCGCGTAATCCTGGGAGAAGTTCCTGCTGAATATGATGGAGTGAATGGAGAAGGATTGGAGCTTGTTATTGGAGGAAGAGGCAGCCGATGGCTCTGTTGCCTTCCTTCTTCAAGCCATGCTTTAGGTGACTCAGCTGATGGCCCCACAGCAGAAGGATGCAGAGGTGTGACTGTACCACTTTGTATTCTTGAGCTGGGACCAGGGCTCATCATTCTTGGGCTAGGTAATGGCGAACATTCAGGACTGCACCTGCTGTGTGGCCAAAAGAGCTGGCACGTTCCATCTCCTGCGAAAGAGTTATGCCCTGAATTGTGAACAGAACTTGGACTCGAACCATGTCCAGATCCTAGTAGAGATAAATCTGCATAGGGCTTTCCTAGCCAGAAACCACTGGTCGTGATAGGCTCATGACAAAATACCCTCATTGGACTTCTAGAAGGACTCGACATTGAGCTATCTGGAAAACTTAGATGAGGAGCTTGTAAATGAGCAACTTTACCATCTACAGGCCTCTGCTTAGGTGATGCAGGGCTAGTTCGACAATTCAACAAAATATCAGCTGGCTGTGACATCTCTTTTGAATTCCTTTTGTTGGCAAACGGAAATTGATCCCTTTGCTTTAATCTATTTGAGCAAAAACATACTTCAGTCAGAAGGAAGATACAGAATAAGTGATTCAAATTAGAGCAGCAGTTCGGCAAATAAATATTGTTGTGCAAAACAAACTTACCCAGAAGGACTAGCTGCATCAGATTTAATTCCATTTTCATAATCAGAAGCTTGCGGGCTTAGGAGACGTGAGTCAGATGGATCATCAGTATCACTGGAACTATCACTAGAACTAGAAGCAGTTGTCAGGTCCCTTTCACCAACTTCAGCATGTTTCCCAATTTTTCCATGCCCAGGTTTTGGAAGGGGATGGAAGCCTGTGGTTTTGGAACTTCTATCAACTGATGGTCCTTTCGATGGTCTGTCCCCATAATCAGCATGATAAATGTTAGTAAAATGGCTACTAGGAAGGGGAAGTGGTTGAGCCTGGGGCCTTTCACCAAAACTCTGACAGCGTGATACTTGTTTGGATGGCGACGGAGACTGTGAATCTTCCTTAGATTGAGATACCTTCTGTGAGGTAGTATCACTACGTTGTCTACGAGGAGCTCCAGGTCTAATGCATTTCCTGTGCAATGAACCAATGAAACTTTCTCCATTTGATTTCTTCTTCACATCTTTGGAAGACTTCCCCCACCATGAAGGCATAGTTAATATACAACGGTAACTTTCAACCCTCCAGAAACAGTATAGTTATTCAAAATGAACTATCAGGTTGCAATCCTTGGATCGAATAAACTCGGTACAGAAAGGGCTGCTTATATATCTTCTACGGATCTGTAATGCATCTAATATAGTTGGTAGAAGTGCAGTGCTGCTACAAACCTGCTATCAGAAACTGAAATACGTGAGCATGAGTTCCAAGGAATTCACAGATGCATATAATGAATGGACAAAGCGTGCACAACTTTGATGGATTTGGGAGAGCCCTTTAAAATACTACTCCCTCCGTCCCCCAAAAGTGTGGTCCAATTAATATTTTATACCTCACATATAATCAAATTTGGACCACACTTTTGGGGGACCGAGGGAGTAAAAGGCATTAAAATTGACGGCCAGTCTATAACACGTGTACCCAATAGCAAGCCTGAATTACTACCCCAACAATTTTGCATGCCATTTATTAATGAAACAAAGAGAAATAGGAAAAAAGTTTACATTTATTTATACTATGGGTTCTGAGAGCTGGTGACATAGGTTTCCAAATAAAGGACTAATAAATTTTTCTAGACTGAACTCATACTGAAAATTATATAGTGATGCGTAATAAGCGGGTTAATATAATTGAACCACCAGCTTCAGAATATAGTAGAAGTTGTAGATATCAGCTTACTTCAATCTTCAATTAGATAAGCAAGAAATTCTTTCACATGAATATGCTTGTCGGAAATTTGGATAGGTGAAGTGCAGACGACTGATATGATATAGAAAAACACTTCAATATTTCCACTTTGCATTTAATGAAGTACCCGAAGAAAGTAATCCGTTCGAATTTTGCATAATAAAGACGTCACGACAAAAAAGTAAGCAAATCTTCCTCATATTCACCATGAGAACACACATATCTTATCATAATACTTTGGTGGTCCGGATCTGAAGCATTTCTGTGTTAGGGGACAACAGTATGCTGATTCATAGGTTCACCAAATCAGGAATCCAGTTTCTAGATCTTAATGTCACGAATTTCCAATTAATGCGACTGGCTTCAGCCGGTGCATATTCTTAAGTATCTAGAGTATATAGTATATCAAGAATGTCTATTAAATCATTAAAATTTACAAAACGTATTACATTTTTGGATTCTTTATACACATAGCGGCGTCCAATGTTCTGAAACACATTAAAGGATCTATATGAGTTTAGAGACCCATCATTCACGTCTTAGTTACAAACACATAAACTAATTAGCATTATCCACCAATATGGACAAATAAATTTGATCCTAAAAAAAAACTTCACCATAAAATTTCAGAAAAAGTCCATCAAGGTATGGGTGGTTATGGATCTAGGTGTGATTGCTGGAACAACAATACAAATCATTTCGAGAACGTCCATTAACATTTATAAGAATTAAAAAATTCAAAAACTATAGGCAATGCTCAATGTCCTAAACATCCGATCTTTTTTTGTCCCCTTGAGCCACTACTACAATTTGATAAATTTTCAAACCCATACCAATCTATGATTCCAGAATCAGACAAATATATATAATAGATGAAAAAAATATGGCATTGGACCATTTAAAGTAAACAACACACACACGGAGGGGGGGGGGGGAGGAAATATATCACAAAGAATTTATGCTAAAATTGGGGTTTGTACTTGGAAAGTTATGCAACTCAAAGACCCTTAATTTCATCTAATTGAAGCTGAGAATGAATCCAGAACTCAGCGTTAGCCAACTCTCTTGCAAAATTTAAAATAAAAGATACATATCGATCATAAAAAATTCACCTGAAAACGGACTGTGAACTCAAAAACAAAGCCCCAAAACGTCTTGAAATTTTGCAATAGAAAAAATGCAACCAAAAAGGCAAAGTGAGCAACACTACAGACGCATATTTAAGCAAGAGCCCTACACAAAATCACTGCTTGAGATACTGGAGGTGAAGAAATGGGATTGCCTGGAGCATATGAATTGGGTTCGTACGCGGTGAAAATCAGAGTCCAAGAAAACATAATCTGAGAAGAATTACGTAAATGCAAACCCTAATTAATTGCAACTGTACTCACCGGAGAGAAGGGCAGCACGAACTGGACCGAATATTTTATCCGTGCTCACATAATCAGAGTCACTTGCCAAAGAGTTGTAGAGACAGACGAAGAGAGATATTTTTTAGAGAGAGAGAGAGCGTACGGTCTTTATTAATATATAGGTATGTATGCCGTATGCATGCGCCCATTTCTCTAGAGAGAGAGAGACAAGAAACTACTATTGACACACTTGTGACATTACATGACCCATAACATAACATCATTGCATGTAACATACATGTTTCGCGCCCCAAAGTAGACTATAAATAAATCCAAAAGTAGAAAGAAAATGAAAAAAAAATGAAAGATATAGTTGACTTTGTAACCATTATTTTTCATAAAATTCTTTTTACATGCAATTACCATGTAAGCTACTAAATAACTTGATAAAATAATAAGTAGTAGTATTATTTTTTTAAGCAACTTGAGATAATAATTAAAAAACCAATTTTTTTAAATAAAATATATAACATGCCTTGGAAACGATCCTTCATATTACCAAAACAATGATGAAAATTTTGCATTATATTTAGAATATCTGTAATATTTTATAAACTAGATTAGCATCCATGCATTGCATTATAAATTGCGGCTATGCATGGATGGACTAATGTAGTAAGTGAACTTAGAAACATGACAGCTGGAAGCGGACGCACTTCTTCTCTGCATATTGTTTTGTCTCTTAATTATCATAAAACATTGTTTTGTTTTTCAAAAGATGTAGGAGTAATATAATGTCGTTTCAATCATTGGACTGTTATGGCTCGTTTGGTAGGTATGTTAGGATAAGGCAAAATAGATAATGTCAAGATAAATATAGTGAATAAGGTGTGATTGTTAGTGTATCTTTTGTGTTTGGTAGATAAGATAATGTGAAGATAAATATAGTGAATAACAGGTTGATTGTTTGGTATCCTAGTTAAAATTCCAGATTAAATGAAAAATGACAATTCTACCCCTAATTATAATTAATTATTTTAAAATGTATCATCTCTCTCTCCTCTCTCCCCTCTGCAACCTCAATCTCTCACACACTCTTTCACGTTTTTTTCACACACACATATGAAGTTCATCGATCGATCTTGTCTTCCCCCACTTAATCCAGTTTTTTATTTTCAGTTTTAGGTTCTTTATCTCATCCTCTTTCCAGTCATGGATTCAATTTTTATTTTTATTTTTGTTTTTTCGGCGGAATGGTGGCGGCGCCACCCGCCTCCAGCAAGTCCGTCTTCGCCGTCTCCAGCGGCTGAGCCTCTTCCTCTCCAGCGGCTGGAGATTTTCTCGTTCTATCTAAGAGTATCCATTCACCCGAAACTGATCTGCTTCCATTTCTACTTTCCGTAAGCGGGCCCGGGCTTTTTCCAGCTGTTCAATGGCCCCCCACGCAGTTCTTCTGCATTTCGAATAGTATTCAAAAGCCTCTTCCTCTCCAGTGGCTGCCTCTCCAGCCTCCCACCCTCCCCGTCTTCAACAGAACTCTGGTCGTGCCCACCATCCACTCTCTTTCTCTCTCTCTCTCTCTCTCTCTCTATCACACCACAACCATCATCGCCACCACCATCACCGCCGCCACCTACCACCACTACCATCACCGCCACCTACAACCTCCACCACCACCATCATCGCCGACCACAACCCGCCACCATCTCCTCTCCCACAAAGAAAAGAGAGTTGCAGAGAAAGAGAGAAAGAGCAGAGAAAGTCACGAAACAGAAAAAGAGGAAGGAAAGAGAAAAGAGCAGAGAAAGAGGATGAGGAGAGAGAAAATAGGGTATAGTATATGGGTTACTGTTCAAAAGAGTTTAAAATAAACACACCAAATAGGTGAGATACATAGTCTAAAGAGGAATAGGGAAATAAGGCCGGGCCATCTTAAAAAACGGGCTTCCAAGTTTTGTAATATAGGGTACCAAACAACTAAATAACCCCATATAATTTATCTATCTTGGTTTATAGAGGCTATCAAACACCCCCTTAATTTTCTTTTGAAATATGTCATATTTCTCTCTATAGATTCGTCTTCCTTGCAACTTACATTGTCACATGAGATTGACTGATAGTAAATTTGTAAAAAGTATATACAATACGATAATAAAAATTCGAAAATCGTTCAATTGGCCAGTATTGGATCATACGTTACAATACTCAGAAAAAAAAAGCACCACCGATAATGATTTTGAAAATTATTTAACATTTTTAAAAATGCTAATATATAATTACTGTCAAAGCATTTAAGCGATAAGATTCTCTATTACTTGTAATCTTAAGTTTGGGTCTTATCAATAAGGATTATGCAATACTCAATATTAAAATATTGTAAACCATTATGATTTATAATAAACCCTTACACAACTTACTTACTATTTTAACAAATTTGAGTTTTTTTTTCAAAAAACATAGTGCATAAAATTGCACCGAGTTTGTTTTTAAAATTCCGTTCCCTCTATTTGAACTCACAATTTATATTAGAAGTTTAGAACTATAACTTTATAAGCATAAGGCGTTAAACATCTGAATTAAGAGGCACATTGGACAACAAAACATATCATAATTGTGTGCATGTGTTGGCCTAGCGGTAGAGTGGTTAATGCTCGAGGTCAAATATTTCGAGTTCAAGTTCACAATGGCACAGTTTTTAAAATTAATTGTTAATTTATAAAAAAAAAATTATAATTAACCTCTCATATATAAAAGAATAAGATGGTGATTTGTATATGAGGCCCCGTCGAGTCCATATTTTACACATATTTTTCATTTTATACGAGGCCTCGGTCAGTATTGTACCCCATGATGCACGGGGAGCACTTCATTCCTTTTGTAACATCCCGATTTTTATATGAGCAATTTAATTTTGCCTCCCCCTATCCGATACGGTCACACCACCTCAATCCGCCGCTCGGATCATTGCCTCCACGCACTCCTCTTGCCGCCGCGTGGTGGACCCTTCGTCTCCCGCGGCGGAGAACGCCGGCGTTGGTGATTTGGTGTATGTACGTCGGGTAGAGTTAGAGTTTTTTTAAGGACAACTTAGCCCGATTTGGAAAGAAGAATAAATTTGTTTCGGACCACAATTTAAGAACACTAACATTTAAGTGTTGCGTCTGTATGCCAATTTTCAGCGCGAATGGGTTGTACCTCACGTGATAGCCTAAGTGGAGCCCAATTGCTGATATGGAATGCCACATAAATAAAAAATTAATATAAAATTAAAAAATTTAAATTTAAATTAAAAATCAAATATTCTCTCTCCTCACTTTCTCTCTCTCGCGCTCGCCTACTCCCTTGCTTGCTCTCGTCTTTTTTTCTCTCCAGAAAACCCACCATCGCTGCCGTCCACCACCACCACCGCTGCCGCCGACAAAAGGCGGACTGCTCGAAGCTAACTATTAACCAGCTCTCCCTCGCCATCTCCGCCCCACCTCCATATCATCACTCACTCACACTGACATTTTCACGAACATCTCCCACCCACTCTCCCTCGCCATCTTCGCCCCTTCGTTCAGGCCAAGATTCGCGAGATTTTCATCTCTCCCATCCGCCCCTCCCCTCCCATCTCGCAAACACCGCCGTCTCGCAACGATGACGACGAACTGTAGCAATATAGAAGCTGCCACCAGCTTCATCTCCGGTTAGCGCAGCTGCCGTCGCGGCTCCTTCTCTCTCAACTCTGCGGCACACATGCACCTCTCTACCCTCACTCAACATCGCCGTCGATTCTCAAATCCTCAAAATCAAAATGCCGGCGGATTCACGAAACTGCCTTGAGAGAGGGATATGGCTGGGCGATGGAGAGCGACGACTCGTATTTTCTAAAATATCCACGGCTCCACCTCTATTCTTCTGCAATTGATTTTAAAATTGATTGAACAAAACTAAAAATCTCCATTTGCTTTCGTCATATCCATAAATCTCGATTTATTGTGAATTGTGGAAATCCTTAGTTGTCGTTATGGCGGCGGTGAAAGAGAGGCCGACGGTGAAGAGGAAGAGAAAGAAAGAGACAGATGAGAGAGAAAGAAGGCTAGTGGTGGTGGCGGTCGGGAGGGAGGAAGGAGAAGGGAGAAACAGAAAAGAGAGAGAATACAGGGGCAAGTGTTTTTTTTTATTTTATTTCTTTTATTTCTTTATTTTTTTTGTTAAAAATGAGGTGGCAATGAACATGTCTTTCCTTTTATTTATTTTTTATTTTTTAATTTATTTTTAATTTTATATTAATTTTATATTTATCTTGCATTCCATATAAGCAATAGGGTTCCACGTAAGCTATCACGTGCGTATCACGTGAGGTACAACCCGTTCGGGCTGAAAATTGGGCTATGGACGCAACACTTAAATGTTAGTGTGCTTAAATTGCAGCCCGAAATAAATTTGTCTTTATTTCCAAATCGGGCTAAGTTGTTCTTAAAAAAACCCTAACTCGAAAAGAGTATAAGGTACGAGGTAAAGACGAAATTGATTAGTGACCGTCACAACACTTAAAAGAGAAAATTGCTGCCGCCATCAAGGAAAGTGGGTGTGGCGAGGCTCACGTGCGAGTCCGCCGCTGATGGTGGAAACTGCGACGTTTATTTGGTTGGAACCAGTCACATTTGTATGGTAATTCGTTGTTATTTTGATGGTTATACAAATCTGTAGCAAATCATTTCCCCCAATTGGATTAATTATGGGAATCTTGTTGCATTGTTCAAATAGAAATTGTTATTTAATCACATTATCTTAAGTGGATTGTTGGTCATTTTCAGAAGCAACCACAGGTATTTATCTCTTGAAAGTCAGGACTCAGAAGCCTAGTACTCTTATTTTACACTATTTTTATTTGTTATAATCCTCCATGTCCCTTTTACCTCTCTAATAATTATATGCATAATATGCTTACTTAACTACTTCATGTTGCTTTCTTGGAGTTGTGCTCTGATCGCCTTGATTGTCTCACGCTTCAAAAGTTTAACGTTGGCCTGTATTTGTATTTTGTCAACAGTCAGTTACTGTAGAATTAATTTGATTTAGTGCTAGTAATTAGATAGAATGAAATTGTAGCCGTAGAGCCACACAGTGTGCTTTTTCTTGGTTTTTATGTACGCGTGTGGGATCCAAGCCTTGAGTGAGGCGAGAGAAGTTAGAACTGCTTGCTTGACCACTTCATGATACCTACACCAGTTACTCCTTAGCTAAATCAATGCGCTGGAGTTGGGATACGTTATTTCTAGTGGAGAGTTTGGTCTGGCATATGAGGAACCAATGAAATATGGTGGCAAGGTCATACTTGGTGATCCATCTCTTCTTGTGAGCTATTTTTTTCTCGTATTTTTTTGAATTGAACTTGGTTTTCCAAAATATATCGTGTTGATTATGAGTTCTTAATTATGACGATATTCGTTACAATCTCAATTTACTAATATGAATTGTAACCTAATTTGGATTATTAAAATCTTAGTCTTTATTGTAACCTAGTAATTCTTTCTCATGAGGAGTTTCAGAATCGCGTTTGAAGTCATTACTTGTGCACATGAAAATTGCCAAGTATTAATGCAAGAGGTGTATGAGTTGGGGTCTAGCTAACGTGCGATGATTGAGTTATGTCTTAACGTCTTATATATGTATATATATTATTAATTATGTATTGTGGGATATTGTAGTGAAGAGTATAGTGTAGAGAGGAGGGGAAAGGAATTTTCGTGGCGAACATAATGGAATTCGGGACTATGAATTTTCAGCAGCCACCCAGCTTTCGAAGAAAATGTACGGAAGCTCTCCATCATATTCATGCCTAATGTGAAAATCCCCAACCTAACTTCTACAATTGGAATAGTCCCAGTGTAGAAATTAATATTAATTTGGAGAGGACCTTATTCTACTACACCACATCCATCATCCATGTTAATATATGCATGCATGGTTATATTTGGAAATATATTCATTCAAGTGGATGGCCTTTAATTACTTGATCTGGAGTTAGCTAGGCTGATGCATGCTCATCATATTTTGCTTGGCTAACTAGCTAACTTATCTCTTTTTCCCATCTCACATTCTGTTGATTAACTTAGAAAGCATTTCGAATTTAATTCAGACCGCGCCCTGATAAACACTCATTTTGCATGGTTTTCACTTGTTCTTTTATTCATGTTTTGATAAGATTATGCGCTTATGTGACGTCTTTTGGTTTGTTTTCTTAATTATTCTGTAATGTCATGTTTGGGTATAGTTTTATGTGTTTTATGTAGATTTGAGTGTTTTGGAGTAGCTCATGATCAAAGGGATAACTCAAGATCCAAGGGCAAAGTGATTGGGCTAAAGAATCGTACACAAGAAGCAAAAGATGGGACGAGCCATGAAAAATAAATTACATATTTTGGAAATTGAGCAATGTAGGAATGAAGTTCAGCTAGTTGGGAGTTCGTAGGCGAAAACGGATCCAAATTCGGAGTTATAACGAAGAAGAACGGGCCGAAACAAGTTTACTGCGCAAAAGAGACGAAACCGGCGACCCGGATGTCCCGGTCGTCGTTTCTGCAAAATGGCCTTACAAAACCGGCGACCGGAACTACGACCGTTGGCCGGGTCGCCGGAATTGACTGGAATGACCCAAACATTGCAAAATCGGCGACCGATCCGGCGATCCACAGCTCGGGTCGCCGATTTTGTCCGGTACATGGCCCAATGTGCAATTTTGTTATCTTTTTGGTCCAGGTTTTGGCTCCCATCTATAAATAGGTCTTCATAGATTAATTTTGGGCACTTTTTACATCTTTTTACATACTTTGAATTATTTTTGCTCTTTAGATTTCTTTTCAAGTTTTTAGCTAGTTATTTACCTTTTCTTGGAAAAGATTCGAGATTGAAGATTGAAGATATTCAAAACGAGATCAAGGGTCCGAACCTCGGTTTTTCTAATTAGTATCTTTAATTATGTTTTTTGTTTTATTTGTTGAAACCCTAGTTATGAGTAGCTAATTTTCTTTGTTGATCCTAGGATTTGTAAGACTCAATTGAGATGATGTTTTTGATTTATTGATTCCAATTTTCCTTTCAATTTATGGTTTGTGATTCTTGATGCTTTATTCATGTTTAGATAGCTAGCCACTATTTATGCATGCTAGTTGTTCGATTAAATTCTTAGCAGGTTTAGTTAATCAATGGAACTCAAGAATGCATGATATGAATGATTATGAGACATAGCGGAGATTAATTCGTTCATAGGAGGTTATAGATCTTTTGTGCTTTTTGGAGTTAGTAAATTATCTTGAGACCTAGTGGAGATAGATATTTTACTAATCTACTTTTGCATGACTTGTCGAGAGAGAGCTTGTGAATATATTTGTGATTCATTCACCTAAATTGAATTAAAATTGGTAATTGGGTTAATAAGTTAATTTCGTTGTTGATTTTGAGTCGATGCATTCCCTAGGATCAGTCTTTTATCTTCGAAATTTTATAAATTTGTTTCTTTGTTATTTGTTTTTCACTTAATTAATTAATTTCTTTTTAAGTTGAAAATAAAATTCCAAATCAAAATAATCAAGAGCTTGAATAGTAAAGAAGTTTCTAAATTTTATTTCCCACTGTATTTTCGATTTACAGTCCCTGTGGATACTCGATTTACAGTCCCTGTGGATACGATATTTGATTTACTAACTGTCTACAATTGCATCGTTCAGTTGCGATATATATTGCTAAGATTTTAGTGATCACGCCCAAGTGTTTGTGTTTATATATAGTGATTGGAAATAAAAATTTATAAGGAACGTGCCATTAGCAAATGAAGATAATTTTTAAAAATTGAATTAATTAAAATTGAGAAGGAACAAAAAATGTTACGTATGTACCAAACTAGGAAAAATAGTTCTATCATGATAATATTTTTCCTACTTAGAGTGAAAAGAAAGAATAAGAAAGTGTGAAATTCTTTTCTATAGAAAATGATGGAATTTTCTTTTCCCTCTTTTTCTCATGATAAATTTACAATGAAAGATCATTTTAGGCTTGAAAACAAACAATGAAAGATCATTTGCATATGATAAATTTGTTTGTATATGTTAAAACTACAAATATGCACGTATATTGTTCGTGCAAAGTACGTGCATGCACGTGTTTTGCTCATCTAAAGCACGTGCAAATATATACTAATATTTCATAAATAATTAGATTTGCATGAAGAATTTGTTTGTATATGTTAAAACTAGAGATATGGACGTATGTTAGTCGTGCAAAGCACATGCATCTTACTAGTTATTATAAATTCATCTTCTCCACAATCACATATGCGCTCATCTCAACTCTTTTTATCCTATTTGTCTTCATTTCTCGTTTTTTTTTATCAGTAAAAGAGAAATTTTATTAACTTTAGAGTACAGGGGGTACTCCCACCCTTACAACAATACAAACTCAAGCAAAATAAACTTTTATACATATCCAAGCATACTCTAGGATCTAGAAGTCAATTTGCAATAGAAACATCGCACAAATTCCGTTCCTTTGTGGACACCCAAGACCAAAATCTAATCTTAATCTCCCCAATCACCTTGGCAAACTCAATCACACCTCCCTCAAAAATCATTTTATTTCTAACCTTCCAAATCGACCACACCACCCCAATCCAAATAGTAGCAGCTATTCTAGATTTGTCTCATTTTCCAAAAATCTCACAATGTTGTAGAAAATGAATAACAGAGGACATGCAGACCAAATCTTGGTAGCAAACTTACATTTTGAGTTATGCTTTCCTCCTCTTCTCTGCAAAAGATACACCTCAAATCTTGGGCGTTAAATTCAATTCTCCTCTTTCTCAAGTTATCTTTCGTTGTCATTCTTTGTTTTAACACCTTCCACACAATAGTTGGGACTCTTCTTGGAGCGTAACTCCCCCACAATTTCTTGTAAGCTTTCACGTCCTCCATCTTCTTTTCCTTGTGTTAAATTGCACCTGCTCAAAAGCACAAGAAGAGAATAAAAAATGCCAGATTCTCTTTTGGGCAGACAACTTCTCCATCTCCATTCCCACACCCACTTCCCCATATCACTCACCAAATCATCCTTTTGGAGGCTAAAATTAAAAGCCTAGAGAATTTATTTTTAAGACTCTCATCCTCTATCCAAATGTCCGTCCAAAAATGAGTCTTTATCACCGTTGCCCACCACCCTCACTATCTCATGACGAAGCCCTCGCCCATCGTCTCCACTCTCTCTAAAAAATCTCACAAACCTCTTTCCACCAACCTGATCGGCCCCCTTTCCTTCTCCCTTCCCTATTCCCACCAGCCCTAAAATCCTCCAATGGAAAATACTTGATGAGTATGAAAAACCTTCCTGCTCGGGCTGTAGATTCCAACACCTCGTGACCATCAACAACGGATGGACAATGGACAACACCTTGTTGGACAATCTTTTCTACTGCACGAGGCATCAAACAAGTTTCACGGAGCACAAGAGTGGTGTCCACGTCGTGCAGTACAAGTTCTTCGGAAAGATCAATTGGCAGTTCTTCATCAAATATTGGAGGTCCAGAATACTCCATATCGAGAAAGGCCTCCACACTAGATTCACCAGAGCCCACGTCCAACAATTGGTGTTCTTCAAGGAGATAAATTAATGGTTCTTCATCAAATATGGGAGGTCCAGAATACTCCATATCGATGAAGACCTCAACACCAGATTCACCCTTAAATTTCGGAATATCAAGATGAAAATTGGCTTTCCCATGGCGAATTTCATCAAATTGGACTTCGTTACCAAAGAGAGCAGAAGGATCTGAAATCTTTTGTATGTGGATGCATAATATTGTTATCTAGATCAGAGGGTACCTGGTTTTGACGACGGGGCGACAAGATCAGGAGCGTAGTAAGGTCTCTGAATACCAACTTATGCAGGAAAAGCGTGAAACGATAAACGAATACCTTCGTTGATTCAACAAATACCGAAAGTTCTCAAAAGAATACCAGAAGAACACGATAAAAGGCAAATAAACCCTAACCTTTAATATCAAATATCCAACCGATCAATTCAATAACATATAGAGGCTATTTATAATTCAAATACCAAAGGGCCAAGCCCAAGCTACGACCTAAATAAAACTAATAATTAAGAAATGTAATAACATAAACAAATAATACTAAAATATAGCTACTAATAATATTTGATAAGATAATTAAAGGCTTATAATTAATTGCAGCTTCATCTCCATCAAAATAGAAGGACAAGTAATAGATCGGCATTGCGGAAAGCACAGACATTTCTCTAATAAAAAAAATACCATATTTTTCTTCTGCATCGATCGGCTTCTTCTCTTCTCTTGGGATAGTTTTTATATAAACAAGTTGGAAAATCAGGTCATGTGAAGTAGATCTTTAACTAGACATTAATTTCTGAAAATCACTAATTTCATTTCTCCATATATATACAAATTAAAATAATTTGGTTGAAACACTGTCTGATTTTCTTCATCTTTTCTTTAATATTCGTGTTCTCTCTCTAAAAATATTTCTTTCTCTATTAAATTTTTTTTCCTAGCTATTAAATTTGTAACACTAATTAATTAATTTTCCGTAATTTGATTGTCTTGTGTAAAGAGTTGAAAGAAACATGGATCGTCATCTGCTGCTGTTGGTTATGTGTTGGGTTTTAGTGGTTGCTCAAGTTATATGGTGCTCGCAATGTCAGCATTACTCTCTCTCTCTTTTTTTTTTTTTCATTCATTAAACAGACAAATGAGAAATTAATACATATATGCAGTACTTTCATTATATATTAGTATTTATTTATTTTCACCATGCATATATGTTTAAAGAAGTAATTAAGTAAAAATTTTGTTCCTGCGGCATGTGTAAGTAATTTTTTAATTTTTTTTAACACTGTCTGCTAGATGGATGCATATATATATACGATTTTAAATTAGTTTTGCTTTAATTTATATATCCTGCAGCTTATTTAATTTGTACTACTAGTATATATGTAAATATTTTGAACTCATAAGATGAAATATTTTGAAAAACCATCATAAAAAGATCAGAAGAATATTTAATTACATATCTCGACATGAATCCATAATCCAATATCGCGCGTAATAACTTTTCTAATTGCAATTAGTGGAGCATTATTCTTGTATGAATCACAAGCAAATGAAGATGTAGGGTTGTCAACGTCTGCAACAAGGGAAAATATTCGGAATTTGTTACACCACCAGAACAACTACCAGGTGGGCCAATCAAAGAGAGAGCCCAAGAAGTAGATATAGAAAAGCCCAATGCAAAAGAAGTAGAAGGCCCAATCCAACAGGCTTGAGTGATTTGTTTTAGTTTTAGGTTAGAATTGGTTCCTTGAAAGCAATGTAGCTAAATAGCAGAGCTTGGCTCTTTTCTGGAAAAACTATGAATGAATGAGTATTTTTGGCTGCTTCTTTATTCTCTCTATCTCTCTCTTATTTCTGGAGTTTAAGCTCGTATCAGAATTAGAGTGTATGAAAACGGTTTTTGATTGGTTTTGCCAGAATGACACAGGTCGACTGCCATATATATATATGATTGTTGTGGTTCGCTTTACATCCTTAGTGAAGATTGCTTCTTTAATGAAATGTTTAAAGATGCTAAGGCAAAACTTGGTTGTCATAAAAATGACATTCAACAGAGAGCCACTAATCTATGGGTAGGTTGCATGCCGAGATTACACTACTCCCGTTACACGGACATATATTAAAGAATAAAACTTGGCTATTTGACATGATAAACTGTTAATTAAATATATTGCATGTTGTATGTTGGTTATCATGACACTTTCTAGAAGTGTCATTTATTCCAGTGCAATAATTTTAATAGATCATGTGCAATGTATAATAATGATAATTCATATTATTCTTCATGTTATGTATATATTTTTTTATTCATTTAAATAACTTAATTATGGAATAATAAACTGTAGTAATAAAATGTTTATTACGATATTGAAATTAAGTATTAAAATCAACTATATAACGCAATTGGGTATAATAAACTCTAATTAATAATTACAAATTTCAACTATAACAAAAGAAATTTAAATTGAAGACATAATGTGAGAAAAACTAAATAATGAGGTTTAACACGAGTGGACTGTGGACATCAAAAAGTGGAATAGATACTAATCCTATGTGGGGAAGTAGGCTTTTTATTTTCCTTTTTTCTTTGAATTTTAATGAATTTTCTTTTGAATTTTTTTAACGAAAAAACATAAAACGAATCTCTTCATGTGATGCCACACTAAGACTAAGCTACAACAAATGAAAGAGAATAAAATATCCACATCATTAACTATTTTTGTATTCACTAATCAAACAATTAATGTGCAATAAGATACCAAACGTTTTCAACACCATAAAATTGGGACTCACAAATGAGGTCTTGAATATCAAATGATTTGGCTGTTGAAGAAAGGTTTCCAGTTTAGAGAAGAAACAACAAGACTAAGAAAATTTGAAGGAAGGGGATGTCATGATCATGAACAGATAGTTTGAATTTTGGAGAATAAGGATTTGTTTGGTTGTCTTAAAAGGCTGACCTAAAATTGAAATTGAAAGACCTTGAAAGAGAGGACTTTGTTCCTGCAAAAGGTCGCATCTTTCTAAAGTAAAATGCAAAAGGGCTCCATCTTTTAGCTGTTACAAAATCAACAAAAGCTCCAAATAATACGAAGCAAGAGTTATATTGCAAGTTTCGAGGAGGCAAAGAATAAGAGGCTTGTAATTTAAGCATTCTCTTAGAATGAAAATCTGACTGAAATCAATGAAGACACATGAACCGAGAAGGTACATCAAATTCAGTCAGATTTTCGTTCCTAAGAATATCTCTCGTGCCATATTTGAAATTTCATCCAAAAATCAAGGTTTCTTACATATATTTTTGAATAACAAGCCATTTTTTAAACTCTCCCCATAGATCATAGTATGCCATAAACTGTAATTGTCCATAAAACTGAACACTTCATTTTCATATGTTGAGGATTATCATGAAGTAAAAAGTGAGATGATGTAAATTATTCAAAGAAAAAAAAGAGCTGAAGAACTTCTGATGCATCATTCACATATCTGCACAGTTGAAAGGCAATTCACCTCAAAGAATTTCAGATACTCCCAAAATGAAACACATCTCAGAGTGGAAAGTGGTATAGAAATTTCATTAAATATAGAATGGAGAGCTTATTCAAAATTCTGTACTATACTTCTATTATGAACTCTAACAAGAAGAAAATTAAAAAAATCTAGGGTGAAATATGAGTGTGAACAGTAGCAATAAGTCTAGTAAGTTTGGTGAGAGTGTCACGAGCAGAGATGGTGTCTGGATGATCTTCACCACATATTGAAGTTCTAATAAAAACAGCCTTCCTTATCAGATCATCTCCTATATCAAACTTCCCCCCTCTTACCATCAGCTTCGCCCGCACTTCGAGCACAGTAGCTCTAGCTAATGCAAGATCCTGCCACAGGCACGGATTCAACTGCGCGTTCGTCTGTATTGGTTTCCAGCAGATCGACTTGTCCAACCATTTGTCTACTGGGGTGACCAGCTCTTGATCCGTTGCTTCCAGTGCATCTGTGCAGAGCCGGAGCAGCTCCAGAGCAGCGTTGCAACGAGAGAAGGTGATGAATGTTCTTATGGCAAGCGGGAGTATCACTTCTTTGACAAGAAGCAGCAGTTCCGTCACCTTGAGCTCAACAACAATCGGGTCCTTCCCAAATCCGAGCAGCAGGAAACATGCGGCCCATATGTGGTCGGAGTTGTGAGATATGGAGCCCCGACTGACGACAGCTTGCACCATGGCTTGTGGAACTCCAGATATCCCTCTCTTTCGCGAGTAAAGCTTGACGAGATGGTTGAACTGAATACAGCCTTCTTTTGTACAGCTTCTTGCCATGTTGAATCTCAGCAGCAATGAAGATGCTTCTGCTTCTGATCTACGAGCAAATGATGTTGTGAGGCCGCACGTTAGAGAAGAGAGAATCTTTCTCCATAGCCGTCTATGGTGCTTCTTCTCAGGTATTTTCTTTGCAGCCGTGGCTAAAATGATTAGAGGTATTGGTGCTGGGGCGAACCAACCACTTGCAAGAACCATTCGAGTAGCCAGACTCCTTGGTCCGTCTGCATGGTCAAAAATCGAGAAGCAAACTTCAAAGAGCTGCAGAAGGAAATTGTTCCGCCTGAGGGGATGATTTTCGCGTCCAGTCCATGATAAAACCTTTGAAGGCATCCTATTTATGGTGTCAAGAAGCCTACTAGGAGTAATAGGAAGCTCAGAGAGAATAGCTCCCACTATAGCTAAGCCGAGAGTTAGCCTTCCCAGTTTTTCCTCGATAACACGCAGTGCATCAATCTCAGTAACTGATTGATCTTTAACAACACCCTGCATCAAAGACATTGCCTCAACCCCAGATAAGTAAGAAAGCTTCAACGGTTCTAGATTCATTATCCTGGACATGCGTGTGCATATTATAACATGCGTCTCCCCTCCAAATCGGGGTAGAAGGTCCATTACATGTTTGTGATCCCACCAATCCTTTTCACTCTCCAAATTGTCAATTACCACTAGAAAAGGAATGTTCCTCATGAGTTCCTTTCGGATTCTGGCTATGGCTGATTCCTCTTGCTCTTCGAAGCTCTTTGGGCGACTCTTCTCCGCGCAGCTCTCTACCCCTACATCAATTTCTAGGAATGACCACAAGTTCATATAGTTTTGACGAATGTATCTGCTTTCCCCACCTATCCACAGCACCATTTTATACCTTTGATGGAACCGGTGAGCAAACTCTAAAACCAGCTCAGTCTTCCCGATTCCTGAGTCACCCGATACACAAGCAATTCCCTTTCCATATGCAACCTTCAGCGATCTTCTCCTTCCGTGCTTTCTGGCGTTCTTTGGCTTTGCTGTGAACTGCTGTGATTGGGAAAATTCAGTGTTTTGCATCTCAATTACCTTTTCCGATTCCCTCCATTCAATTGGTTCTTTTCCCTTCCGCTTACTACTCTCGCTTTGTCGCTTTTCATCTATTGAACTAGTCCTTCCCCAGGCAATCGTCACGTTCTTCCTCCTCGGTCTGGCCTTGAGTTCAAAGTAGTCTCGCTCAGCATCTCCACTAACATCCCCAAAAAGCATGAACTCCAGCTCAGATAACTCCTTTTTCCTACCAACAAAATTCTCATTGCGAGGGAAAGGGAACTCGTCTTTCTCAGCCTTGTCCCTCAACTTTGTTATTCGATCTACAACACTTCTCCTCCCTAACCTCAATGCCAAAAGAGACACAGCTCTTAGTATGCAATCCCTCCATTGCCCATCACGAGCCTCTAGTTTCCACTCATCAACACGAGAAAGGGTACCTACAGCGTCTTTCCATTCCTTCTCAACTCCTCCATAAAGTAACCATAGTTCACCACCATATCTTTCCCAAAGCTCGCCTCTTTTCTCGATTATATCCCTCACAAGGCAGTCATCAGGACCCAAATCAAAGTATAAAGGAACTAAATTCTTCTTGCTGGCGAAAAACCTCAGCTCTTCAATGGTATATGGATTCCTGAATGACTTCTTTGTCAGGATAACCACTCCATACGTGCAAGCATCCATAGCTTTCTCAACAATGTTATGCTTACGAGTATTCCTGCATCTTGATCGATCTGTCAGAAAGCAGCTCAAACCTTGAACCTCTAACTCTGCGCGAAGCCAGTTCACAAATCTAAGTAATAAAGGCTTGCGGCCATAAAATCCTATGTAAACATCACAGCTCCTCAGCCTATTAGATGAATAGGAATTTGGGGGAACTGTGATTTCAAGGAATCTCTCAACTCTCTTTCCTTTACCCTTTTGTTTAGAACAATCATTTTGATGCAAAACTTCATTACTCGAGAAGGGACTTTTAGACATACCCGTCGAAGACGAAGCAGTTCCCAACTTCAGGGGATCGCTTGAAGTACATGCTTCAGCACCAGGACAAACATCTGCTGAGGCAAATCGAATGCTCATCAAAAGTTCTGATTCGGCCTTACGCAAACATGTATCTCCATTATCCGCATTTGTGGTGGTGGCAAGGCATAGTTCATCAGAATGCGTAGATAAACGACATGTAGATGATTTTGGGGAGAAGAAGGGCGATTGATTTGCTGAGAAAAATGCTGATGAAGATGATGATAGATTCCTAGATGTTGTATTAGGTAATGGCCCCAATCTAGAAATGTCTTCTCGAAGATCCATCTTTATCTTCACCCAATCCCTCGTAGACTGAAATCCCATGCATTTCAATAAGGACACACACCTAATAGATAAACAAAAATTCCAAACCTTAGAATGATTCCATCACCTAATACCAAAATCTTGAATGCAATAACCTAGGGCACTATTACATAAACTAGAAGTGCTGGGCCAAAAAATATATATATACATGTAGAAATATTTCAAACAAAGAAAAAAGAAAGAAATGCAGAAAAAGTAACAATATAATTGCTGCAATGAAAGCTGCGTCCACATTGTGCACAACAAGATTATGCGAGTACTACAAAAGCATAAATTTACTTTCAAGATTGACAGCAGCTAAAGAGAATCAAAATCTAAGTTACTTCTACAAACAATTGCAACACTAATGTCAAATTTATTCATTTAGATTCCCATCTCAAACCAAGAAAACCCACCTTCAATATTCCGGAAAAGCATAAAAAATAGCTTCAAATCAAGGCATTCTAGATCTAAAAGCAGAAAAAATCAAAACTGAAATAAGGAAAGGAATAATAGATATACAAAATAACTCACAATACAAGTGACCTTATTCAATCCGATAAAATAAACCAATGTTATACGCAATAATCTAGATCTGAACAACTTACTTCAATCAAAAACAAGCAATCCCAGTTTAATAATTTCGAACTCTTCAAATCAGAATTCCAAATATGAGCGAGCAGAGCCCAGAGCCAACTTGGTTGAGGCGGAAAGGAGCAACCTTTATGAAACAAAAAATTATAATATTCACTATTTAAAGGACATGTATTCAATCATGAAACCAAGTTTATAAATATTTGGAGGGCCAACAAAATTACTGCAAGAATTTGAGAGAGTTGACGAGTATGAGAAGGGAGTGTTTGTCAGAGCGAGAGAAAATGAAGAAAGAGAAGGTTTTTTTTTTCCGCACTATCCCTATTCGACAGAAGAGTAGAGGCCCCAGTTCTTGAAAAAGTGAGGGTAAAGAGCAATGAAAAGATTTAAAATGGCGAAAGAGAATTGGGAAAATGGATTTTTACCTTTTTCGCAGTATATCGGAAAGCGTTCAGACTTGAATATACTAAAATTTACTCTCTCCTCTTCTCTTCTCGGTTGTGGCAGAAACATACAGAAAAAGATGTTATCTTGTCCGAAAACAAACGGTAAATGATTTAGAGGGTTAATTATGATTTATGGTCAAAAATTTCATCATTTTTTCGTATGGTACTTTAAATTTTCAAAATAATTATATACTTTATGAATTTTTTTTAAACAGTTCGCCTTTATTTTCTGGCACCGAAATGATAAATCAACATAAATATTGGTTAAAATCGAGCTCAAGGTGTGACACATAAAATTTTGTCAATTCTTATATGTAAGCTCATTTTTTAGTCAATGGTTCAACATATATGTTCACAATAATTTTAGAATTATCCACAACTGGACGAAGATACGTAGTCCAATTATTATCCTATAAACTCAAAAAAGGTGAAAGTCCCCACATTGTTTGCCTTAATCCCAACCTTCACAATTTTACTATACCTCTGCATGAGGTCATCCATGAAAATGATCCCTAGATGATTTTTCATCAATATAAATGAAATGCATCGTGTATGAGAGCAGCACGACAATGTGAAGAAAATAACCACACTTCACTTCCCTGAAATATTTGTCGGAAACTTGGCTTGTGATTCGAAAAAATTAAAGTTTTTTTTTTAGAAAAAAAATTAAAGTTAATTCATCATTATGGTGCCGGAAAATAAAGGCGGACATTTTTTTAGAAAAATTCGTAGAGTACGGGATCAGTTTGGAAAATTTAAAAATACAGACCACTAATATAATAATGATAAAAATTTGGACTACAAATTATAATTAACCCTTATTTAGATGATTCCAAATAAGATTTTTGTAAGAGGAAAATATCGAAGGATACATACACCAAGATTAGTTATATCTATAATTTTAAAATCAAATGTATATATATCAAAATTCAAATGTGCACTAATTATGTATGCATATAGAATTGCTCATGTTATAATAGCACATGTTTTTAAAAAATATAAAATAATAGCACTTTTAAGATTAAAAATCTTAATAATAGCACATGTTTTTAAAAAATATAAATAATAACACTTCTGAATATATTTACACCTCCATCCCACCATTTCTCCATCATTATGCGTGAATTCACGAATTAAAATTTGAGAATTCACGAATTAAAATTTGTAATTCTCAAATTCAAATTTGTGATTCACAAATTTTAATTTGTGATTTCAAGCTATATTTTCTTCAAATTTAAAATATTAATTCGAGAATTGACAAATTCACAAATTCTAATTTGTGAATTTACGGGTTTTAATTTGTGAATTCACGAATTCTAATATGTGAATTTACGAATTTTAATATGTGATTTCACGCATAAGAAATGAGGTCGCTGAAAAGGAGACGGCGACGACGACTAGGCCATGTGAGTCAGTGACGACGATTTTAAAATCCTCGCCGGCGGCGGAAAGATGGTCGACATGTATGAAAAAATGAAGAAGATACATATAAACAAATAAAAAGATGAAAATAGATCGAGATAAAAGAATTAGGGGCAAAAATGTCCAAAAGTGGTACTCCCTCCGTCTCACCGAATATGGCCTATTTGTTTTCGGCACGGAGATTAAGAAAAGGGAATTAGGTGTAATAAAGTGTTAATAAAGTAACTTTTTAGTTAATAAAGTGTTTTTTTGGTCAACAATGTACTATTAAAGTGCCTTTTTAGCTTAAAGTAAGCTCTAATTCTTTCTCAAAAATGAAACAGGTCATATTCGGTGGGACGGCCCAAAATGGAAAACAGGCCATATTCGGTAGGACGGAGGGAGTATTATTTGTCTTTTTAAAAATTGATGCTATTATTAGTGTGTTTTTTTCCTAAAAGTGTTATAATCCTATATTTTCTCTTCTGTGAGTACTTGTCTCACGATTTTATATATAGATACCTTTTAATTACTAACTATAATTAATTATTCTTAAACAGATTACTCTTAATTATAATTATTAGTTTAGTCAAATTACTTCAAAATTAATAATTATTTAATATATTCCTACCAATCAAACGAGTCCATAATTATTTATTCTCTCCGTTCAAAAATTATAGTGTCATATTCCTTTTCTGGATGTTTCAAAATTATAGTGTGCTTTTCTATATTAGAATTAGATGTGCATCGGAAAAAAAATTGTTATTAATTAAATTCTAAGAAGTGGTTTTTTAAAATCAACAATTCTTTTTTTATGAATAAATGTGGGTATGGTAAGAAATATTATGCAATTAAAAGGACTACAATGTGGGACGATCGAAATATTATGATGATTATTTTTTTACCTTTGAAAAGGGAAAATAGGGCAGGATTTGTTTTTAAAAGTCAGTCATCGTAACAAGCCAATCTAAATCAGGTCATCTAATTAGTAGAGCAGATCAACTCAAGATCGTTCGATACTTCGATCATGATTTCAAAGCTAGAAACCACAGCAAGTTTCATAGAATACATAGTAACTGGAATTGTAAACGAGTCATACTAGTTAAATAATTTGGAGCATAGTTCTTTAATATAGTTCGTTTAAGTTTGTTAACATAAATGAGTCAATCATAAATTTAACAATGTTTGACTCATTAGCTCAGCAATATAAACTTCGAGCTCAAGTTAGATTTGGATTAAATATGCCCAGCCTAATCCATATCAAATAAAATGTGTTGATCGAGTTAGTAGTTTGATGTATTTTTCCTCTGTGAAGTTCAAATTAAAACGCAATATACTATAATATGAAAATATATCATACTTATTTATTAGGTCGAAAATAGATACATTTTAACATTCAATATCAAATAATCAAGATTTGAATTAATATATTTGCATATAAAAAATATTTGCTCAAATAAGGAACTATGAAAGGACAGAATGGCCAGCGACGTAAATTGGTATACCCAAAGGACGGAGTTCACGAGGAACGGTGGTGCATCTATACCCTAAAATCCCTTCTATTTAACTAAGATGTTAACGCTAATGACAATTATTTATGTAATAAAAGTAGGATTAATTTTTAATGAAGCATTGACGTGAGGACCACTTACATTTACGCGTTTGAGTAGGTGCTCTCTCCCCGCCTATATTTAGGAGTACCTTATTTTTGTATTTTGTACAACTAGTAAGTAGCCCGTCGAAACTCGACGGGAAATAACTTTATGTTTTAATTTACATGTATATATTTTAAAAATAATTTTATATCTTATTTAAAAATTGTGATATTGTTCGCGTTAATTATTAATCAAACTTAGAAAATTAATTTTATTTCACGTATTTAAATTTATTATTAGGAATGACAATGGATCGAGTATACTAATTCATTATGTATTTTCTAAATCTAAATTTGTTTAAATTTTTTCTATATGTTCGTCCTAATCTCGGTTAAAATAGTGAATAGACTGTACATACGCGTCTCAAATCCGTTGAGTAATACTCGATAAAAATATGAACACTCCAACTAAAATTAATTAAAATTAGTAAAAATTCTTCTTTCTGTGTTATTTGAACCGCCTCGTTGGTTTACGCTAAATTACTCGATAAAAATCTAAACAAAGTTAATATTCATTAAAATTTGTAAAAATTCTTCTTTTTAAGTATATTCGAACCGTCTCGTTGGTTCATGCTAAATCAATATCTCTAATCTTTGCCAAAATGCGGAAAAAAAATGATTACATCTTCAAAGTAATATTAATTAAAATTAGTAAAAATCATTCTTTCTATGTTATTTAAACCGTCTCGTTGGTTTATGCTAAATTACTCGATAAAAATCTAAACAATTTAATATTAATTAAAATTAGTAAAAATCCTTCTTTTGAAGTATATTTGAACGGTCTCGTTAGTTCATGTTAAATCGATATCTCTAATCTTTGACAAAATGAGGAAAAAAAATATGTTTACATCTTCAAGTTTTTCTTTTTTTAGCTACCTATCCCACATTTGATTTAATGTATTTATTTTCTAGACTGCACTAATCGAAGTTTTTAAAAAAACATGAATGAAAAATGAAAAAGGATTCTATATAGACATATTGATTAAATATATTTATTTAGTCTTCATAGAGATTTTCATTTATAAATTTTCTATTGATTATTATATACTATGAATTAAGAATGTATAAAATAAGGATTTATAAGAATGCATTCCGAAATTGTTATTATTTTAATATGTATAATAGATGAAATTAATTAAATAGAGGGAAAGATAAATATGAGATGTGATTAATAGATAAACATGTGATATTTCAAGAATATAAAATTAATAAAAAAAATTAGAATATATATGAATTAAAATTAGACAAATTACCAGAATAAAGGAAAATCTGAACGGAGCACCGTGGATGGGGCATCTTTATTTTCGTATTAGTAATAGATTCATTAATTAAATAAGATAGAAAAAGGTTTAAGAGTAAATAAAGTTTGAACAAAGTATTATCTGATTAAATTTCAGTTAAAAACTTATAGGTAAAACTAGAGCTCCATTTTTAGCAAGTAATTGCTTACACATTAATTATTTCGCAACGTGGTTCTTCATATGATAATAATCCTTTCCCATAATTTTAAAATTATTAGTTTTTAGTACTGCTTGTAGGGTGTGAAAGGTACAAATAATTAAGAGCTACTGCTTCAAATAAGCATGATGAATGGGGGCTACTCCTGATTTTAGAACTTTTTTTCACCCTTTACATTCCTTCCTATATCCCAATTATTAATGTGCTAATTTAATTTATGGAATAAGTACATATATTGTGTAGTATAGGATGGTTTAGCCCCCTCTCGAAACAATTATTGTCTATGCCTAATTATTTACTGCAAGATAATAATAAATTCCCATATACTATATATACATACATCTTCATTTGCTTCAAGGAAAAAGGGGGAATTTTATTTATGGTAAAATATTCAAAGAGTATGCTAAATGTCATGTATTCAGTTTCACCATTAAAGGAATGAAATTGGTATGCAGAATACCACTTTAATATTCATTCTTAATTTTATGATTGGTAGTATAATTTTACAATTAGGTATTGCCATTTCCATATGAATCAGTTTATGAGATATAAACTGATTTCACAGTCGAGACAACTTTGGACAAGTTGTTGGTATAGACTGTAGCATAATTGATTAAATAGTTTATCTTAACTATTTATTTATGCTAGTACGTTTATTGTATTGAAAGGATCACAGTGAGATGTATTATATATTCTGACTTATAAATAATCAAGATCTCGATGACTTAAATAGTCTTTATCCTAATTACATTAATCAGTGTAAATAAGTATTTGTTTATTATTTTGATTTATCATGGGTGAGGACTTTGGCATATAAAGTCCAATATTCTCGATATCTTGGATAATAGCAATTCTTATTTGATGCGCGATTAAATTATATTTAAGAGACCGTGTCCTATTAATAATAGGCTGATAATATTCTTTTGAGGAACTTAATATGTTTATCATACTAAACCCTGCAGGTGGAATTTATTTCGGTATGATAATAAGTTTAAGTAGTAGCACTCAAGATAATTATTTATAGTTAAATAATTAATTAATTGATTAAAAGCTGTCAGAGGCATTTAATTAATTAATGAATATTTGATATCTTAAACACGGAGATTAATTATGTCTAATGCTAGTCCCGACTCACAAAATAAATAAGGTGGTAATTCAGTATTAATTTTTTAGTGGAGTAAATTAATACTAGTGGACTGATTTATATTCTTGGCTGAATAAAAGAAATCAAACACTTGGAGGTCTACACCTTATTTAAGCTAGTAGATCCCTGAACTGGCACACTAGGCCATAGCCTCTAAAAGTTGTGATATTGTTCGCGTTAATTATTAATCAAACTTAACAAATTAATTTTATTTCACGTATCTAAATTTATAATTAGGAATGTCAATGAATCGAGTATACTCATTTTATTATGTATTTTCTAAATCTAAATTTATCTAGAATTTTTCTACATGTTCGTCCTAATCTCGGTTAAAATAGTGATTTTACTGTATATACCCGTCTCAAATCCGTAGGGTAATACTCAATAAAAATATGAACACTACAAGCAATATTAATTAAAATTAGTAAAAATCTTTCTTTCTATGTTATTTGAACCGTCTCGTTTGTTTATTCTAAATTACTCGATAAAATATAAACAAAGTTAATATGAATTAAAATTAGTAAAAATCCATCCTTTTTAAGTATATTTGAACCGTCTCGTTGGTTCATGTTAAATCGATATCTCTAATCTTTGCCAAAATGCGGAAAAAAAATATGTTTGCATCTTCAAAGTAATACTATTAATTAAAATTAGTAAAAATCATTCTTTCTATGTTATTTGAACCGTCTCGTTGGTTTATGCTAAATTATTCAATAAAAATCTAAGCAAAGTTAATATTAATTAAAATTAGTAGAAATTCTTCTTTTTAAGTATATTTGAACCGTTTCGTTGGTTCATGCTAATTAAATCGATATCTCTAGTCTTTGCCAAAATGCGAAAAAAAATATGTTGACATCTAGTTTTTTTTGTTCTTTTTTTTAGCTATCTATCCGGCCATATTTGATTCAATGTATATATTTTCTAGCAAGCACTAATCGAAGTTTTTAGAAAAAACATGAATGAAAAATGAATAGGATTCCATGTAGACATGTTGATTAAATATATTTATTTAGTCTTCAAAGGGATTTTCATTTATAAATTTTCTAGTGTTAATCTAGTAAAATACACACTATTCCTTTTGCAAAATGAAAATTACACACCCTCACCAAAACAAATGAAATATACACAAGATGACTATTATACCCCTCTGTTTAAACTATTGACAGTTCAGAATTGCTATGGACAGAAATAGCTATGTATTTCTTTATTATACGAACCATTTTGCGTACATTCTGTTGTTCCTAACTCACGCTTCTAAAATGGTATCAGAGCCTGGTTTTTATTAAGGAATTATATTTTATTTATTGCTTTAAGTATTATCCTAACGGAGGAGACATCAAGAAAAACATGGATCCGGACAATTGTCCGAGATGCGAGTGTTACAGAAATTATCTCCAAGATCTGGAGATAAAGAGAGAAAGAAACTAGATGTTGAGGACATTCTGGAGAGAATTGTTCGACTCTCGAGTCGTACAGGAAAGAAGGCTTGAATACATAGAGCCTTTAACTCAAGAAATTGAGGCAAGAAGGAGATGTGATTCAAATCTGAGCGATCTTCAGTTCGAGGTAATAAACACCATGAGGAGAAACCATCATAACAATCATATTTAATGGATCTTGAAGGATGTCCAAGGTGTGGACATTTCCAGGAACGTCTCCAAATATTGGAGAAAAGAAGAACAAGATATCAGAGTGTTCTAACACACTGGAGGAATATGTTGAATCTCTTAGTTCAACATAACCAAGAGAAAGAATTGATTGATTCCTGCCTCCAAGGAATCAAAAGAAAAGAAGATCTTATACATGGTTGTATCCTCCTTGAATGGGAGATAGAACATGCCATGAGAAGAGACCATTGGAGCCATTTGGGAGTAAATTGGAATTCATATACTACTCCGCTCTGATGGAACAAAAGAAAGATAAAGGAGTATCATCTACTCTTTTATATCAAGAGATTTCTCCAGATTCCTCCAAGATATCGGCGGATCTAAGAGAAATACAGAAGACGGTACAACATTATGGCGATAGCTTGTATGGTGTACCACGCGATCTTTACAAGATTGCTATGAAGCAGGATGAAATTTATAACATCCTGAAAGAGATCCAATCACGGATCGAAAGACTGGAGCAACAACCTCGTTCCAGTCAAAGGAGAAATCCTTTTGGTAATGAACCCACATATCCATTTCCAGTGGGAAAAACCAAAAAGGATCCCAACATGGAGGCCTTAAAAATAATGATTCGAGAAAGAAAAAGATGAGTAATCTCGAAAGAATCAAGCTTGACGACCTCCAGGAGTTAGCAGAATCTTTTGCTAACATGACGATGGTGGATTTAAAAATGAACCAAAATGTGGTCCAAAACCTACAGCCGGTGAATCAACTTCCACCAGGAGCCATTATTGTAAATCAACAAGATTTTCAAAATGCACCCGGAGCTATTAATGTTGTCCAGGATTTTCAGACTGGAGCAAGGTATGATCAACATACTCCAAATGATGCATACATGGCGGCAAGAAGGACAAGGGCAAGAAGGCCGCGTCCAAAGGTGCAGGATACACCTTATGGCAAGGCGACCCTGGATCCTATCCATTCCTACGGAGTGATGCTCGACCTTGATGAAGTAAATTTCAGAGAGCGAGAATCCGTAATTGACGAGTGGACGTCAGCCCTGAGAATTGCAGCAGCAACTCTCGATTTGAACAAGAAAGGATTCGTAAGAATTCTCGAAATGAGTCTTGCGGGAATCGTCAAGATTGCATGGGAATTCTTTCCTGTGGATATCAAGAATTCATGTTTTGAGAGTGAAAACTATACAGAACATGTCCAGAATATGGCAATACTTTTTAAAAACCATTTTTTGGGAGAAGAATATTTCGAAGGATTTGATCAAGAAAAGAGAAAGAAATACTTGATGGCATTGTATAATCTAAGACTTGTAGTCCTAGACCAACAATCGCTTAACAAGTTTCTACAGCTCTTTACTCTTTATCAACATCAATCTAAAGTTGATGATAGAGTAGCATTGGAAATTTTCTTTCTAAAATTTCCAAGCCCATGGAAAGAGATGTTAATCCGGGATTACGAACCAGGTGATCCTGAAAATGTCGCAAGGAGAATGTCATATGTACATCGAAAGCTCTCAGAGTGGTGTCAACAAGAAACAGCTCTGAGAAACATGAAGAAATTGAGGAGAATCAACAAATATGCTCCTCTAAACTGTGATGACAATGATCTGCCAACGATCATTGGAGGAGAACCACCGAGGCTGAAGAAAAGCAAGAAAAATAGGTTTCATCCCTATTATAAAGGTGGAGATCCAAAAAGAAATTCTTGGAAACCAAGAACCAGATGGTCAAGACAGAAAGCCAGATCTTACAAATCCGGCCAAAGAAGTGGACCATCAAGGAATAGGTATCCATTCCGAGGAGATGATAAATCACAAGGAAGGACACCTGCCAAGAAGACTTTCAGAAGAACTCACACTAGAGTTAATGAAAGTTTCAAAGATTGCAACTGCTGGACGTGCGGTGCAAAAGGGCATATTTCTACAAATTGCCCTAACAACGAGAGAAGAGGTATCAACAAATTCGAATCCACTCCGGATATCGAAGATGCCGTCTACTACCAGGAACTGGTACAAGTATATCAGTTCGAAGATATACCCTCGGATGAGAGTATATATGAACAAGAAGAGGTCTTCAGCGAAGAGGATTCAGAATGGTCCGATGGAACTAGATCGGACTCAGACTGATCCAGATATTGTTCATCATGAGAAAGAGGACAGGACGGGATTCTCCAGTCACACAACTCTCTCTCAAAATATGATTGACAAAATCATGAAGAAGAGTCTAAATATACAAAAATATCAAGGCTTTTCAGTAAGCAACATAGATCAGGTTCTGAGGAACCTTAATCTAAAAAGCAGGAAACAACAGATCGTCTATGGAATTACCAGACGAGAAATGTCGCTTCCTATAGAGCTTACAGGGAATCAAGTAAGGATGCAGTTGATTCCAGCTAGTGACATCAGGGAGGATTTATCAAAAATGAAGCCCGAAGTCGCTGAAAAGATAAACTGGATCCATATCGGAGCAATCCAGTTAATGTTAAAATCGGCCCTCTTTACTGGAGTTCACACGCCGATTGATATCGCTATATGCGATAAAAGAGTTAAAAATCTGAAAGATTCCGTATTGGGAACAATAGCGGGAGATCTTTGTGCAGAACAAGTGGTGGGAATCATATATCCAAAGATTGCTTACAATCTTAATGATACCCATTTCAGCAAAGCCCTAACGCTTTATCAGGACTTTAAACGCAAGGATTTACTGGAGGAAGGAAACAGACCTTACTCCATTACTTATCAGGTATCATATGCTCTTTCCAACTCACATCACACTGAGTTATTTCTTGGAAAGAAGTTCATTGAGATACCAGATATCTTCAACAAGGTGACAACAGCAGTTTGTCCCGATAGAGTGGAGATTGCTCGGTTAAGAAATGTGGATATTCAAATCCGAGATAGAGAAGTCATGAGGCACGATCAAAGTCTCAGGATAACTTCAGGAAGATTATCCTTCCAAGGAGACAGAATTATGTCTTTACCATATGGAAGGAGTCGGAGTCTCATTCGAGAGGCGACACACCCTCAAACATCTCAGAGTAACAAAGTTCCAGTGAATCTGAAATGTCCAGAGGGATGGAGAGAAGTGATAGTAAAATTTGACACTACAAGGTGGGAAACCAACTTCCCTTGTAATGTTCTTTACTATCTGCAGCAGTCAGAGATCAATCATTACAAAGGCACCCTGGAAATTGGGGGACATGTGATGGAGATCAAAGGCAGAGCCGGAAGGGAAGCAGTTTTGCTTTTGGGTTTGGATTTCCTTGAAGATCACAAACCTTGGGCAAATAAAGAAGATGGAATGGAAATCACGATTAATGGGAGAAAACTATTAATCGAATGACAAGTCCATTCTCCATATACATCTCTATAGGGATGTTATATGAAAAATATAAAGCAGAATATTTTGCTGCTTATATTGATTCAGGTGCAGGAATTTGTACTGCAAAACGAGGAGTCTTCCCAGCAGAGGTAGAAGATGATCTACCCCGAATTGCAGGAAGAGATTTCTCAAAGAAAATTTTGCTCTTGGCTAAAGGAGTAAAAGAAACGGAAATTCTAATTGGCGGAGCCAGAGGCACACTTTGGTATAAGGTTAAAACTCCACCAATTTATTTCCATGATACAGGTGCAGACATTCTGTTAGGAAACAATTTCCTGCAGATGTTCAAAAGATACATGCAGGATAATGAAAGAAGGCAATTGGTATTCACAACCATTTGTGATCACAAAATCATTGTCCAGAGGCTCAAAGGGACTTTTAATCGCCAGATACCATTGAGTTTTCGCAGCAAGCGTGGTGATGAAGGAAAACTTCGATACCCAAAGATGAAGGATCAAAGGAGATTCAGCGAAGCAGTGCTAAGCTGTATCAGGGATGAGGATCTCAAAGATGAAGAGGTTCAGATCCTCAAAGCATCTCTAATATCTCATCAAGATATTAGGGAAGAAAACCAGGTGTCCCTAGAAGATGTCAAAAGAAAGATTAAAATGAATTACAATGAAAATCCTTTGGCATGGTGGGACAGAAACAAGCTCAAAGCTACCTTCAAGGTGAAGCCAGAAAAGGAGTATGAGTTTGTTAGATACAGACCAATCCTGATGAACCTCAAAGATCAACAGGATATGAAGGAGATAATCAAGGAACACCTTGATTTAAAGTTGATTGAACCAGGGAATTCGCCTTACAGCAGTCCCGGATTTCTGGTAAGGAATCATGGTGAGATCAAACGAGGTAAACCCAGATTAGTTATTAATTACAAAGGAATTAATGATATTCTGGAGTTTGATGGATATTTCATCCCTAGTAGGGAACATCTTATTAACTGCATTAGAAATGCTAAGGTATTCTCTAAGTTTGATTGCAAGTCAGGTTTCTACCAGATTCGCATGGAGGAAAGTAGTAAGAAGTTTACAGCCTTCTCTACTCCAAAAGGGCACTATGTTTGGAACGTAATGCCAATGGGGTTAGCTAATGCGCCTCAAATATTCCAGAGAAAGATGGATAATCTGTTTAAAGATTATTTTTCTTTTATGTTCGTCTATATTGATGATATTTTAATTGCATCAAAAAATATGGAAGAACATATCAAACATCTTGAGATCTTTGCAGATGTTTGTTATAAAGAAGGTTTAGTATTGTCTGAAAAGAAGGCAGTCGTTGCAACTCGGAAAATGGAATTTCTGGGTATCGAAATCGATGAAGCAAGAATTATTCTGCAGGACCATATTGTTCAGAAGGTCCAGAATTTTCCTGAAGATCTGAAGGAAAAGAGACAACTTCAGAGTTTCTTGGGAGTTGTTAATTTCGCGGGACCATTCATTAAAGATCTCGCAAAACACAGAAAAGTTTTCAGTAGTTTACTGAAAAATGATGTTCCGTTCATCTGGAAGGAAGAACATCGACATGGTATGAAAGAGTTAAAAGAGGTTTGCAAAAATCTCCCAAAACTCTCGATACCTCAGGACGAAGACGACTTGGTCCTGTATACAGATGCAAGTGATTATTGGTGGGCAACAGTCTTAACCAAGATCACTCATAATGGAGAAGAACCCTGTAGATACTGCAGTGGTTTATTTTCAGATGATGAGGCCGTAAGATGGCACATCAACGAGAAAGAATTCTTTGCAGTCCGAAAGGCTTTTAAAAAATGGCCTTTATTTTTACTTGCAAAGAAATTTACTTTGAAAGTCGATAACACACAGGTTAAGGCTTTCTTAAGAAATAAGATGGAATCTAAGCCTGAAAAGGCTAGATTAATTAGATGGCAAGCTGAATGCCAATATTATATTTTTGATATTGTCATTCTGAAATCTCACGAAAATATTCTTGCAGATTTCTTAACAAGAGATGGAGCAAACTGATGTGAACTCCATTCTACTGGCCCATAGACATCTCAGAGAAAATCTGGAGATGTTAACGGGAGAGTGGGACGAGTGCATTCTGAATGCTGAGCAAGCAGGAAGATTGCAGACTCTCGATAAGACTAAAGTCACCGAGAGAATACGAGCTTGCATACGGTCTCAGGGTCAACTCTGGGCTGCATGTCAAACACCAATCCTTCGGGTGGCCAAAGATCCTTTGGTAAAAGAAGAGTTTCGAGTACAGGGCTCTAAACCTGTAGCAGAGGATTCTAATACCTCTTGCCCAAGTTCTAAGGTGGTGGTATCTTCGGAACCATTGCCCCAAGAAAAAGATGATATTCAGGGATCACACTCTGAATCGTCATGTCAACCTAGCACCTCTAGGGAAAAAGAGGGAGAGATTAATCTTAGGCCAATGACTGGCACTTCTAAGATTAATACTGATAAGATTGAAGTTTCTTCTTCGTGGCAGGTTTATCAAGCTAACTGGGAGAAGCTCAATACAAGGACTGGAATCAACCTAGAAAAAATACGGGTTGATATTTCGGGGAAATATCCTTGGGTGTGGATGATGCCGAATTCAGATCCACACGAAGTCAAAAGATGGTATGAATTTGGAGCACTTGCTTTAGTTTATACTACATCTCCATCATTCGCCGAAATCAAGAATCTACCCAAGTGGATTCAAGAAGCGGTGTATGATACCTGGGCTAACAATCCACAGCTTAGCCGATGTGACATTTTGGAGCCGTATTTCATCAGCGCAGCCCCAGAACCTGAAGGGAAAGGAAACCATGAAGCCTTCCACTATATTAGGCTTCGAAGACCAGATACACGCGCCCTCGAGAAGATCAAGGCGTCTACAGAAAAAGAGACTACTTTAGTCTCTACATTACCAGAAGACCTCATCTCTACCAGAAGAGCATGAGGATTATGGGTCTGTCTCACTGAGATGGACAAAGTCAAGTTCCCGTTCAAATTCTTTCAGAATTCAGTGAACGGATCATTCCTGTTAAACACTATGACAGGAAAATCTACAAGATTCGCAGAGGAAGCTTTCGAAAGAAAGAGAACCTTGCTCTGGGAAAACAAGATTTTGACGAGTAAAGACACTCATCGAAAATACTGCAACATGGCTCATTTTGGAAACTGGTCTGAGCGCGTTTGTTCGGATTGCCAGAACCAGAAGGAACCAGAGTTCGGGAAGGGGTTCATGCCCAGAAAGGGAAAAGAGAAGGCTCGGTCAAACGAGCATCTTGAACAGAAGGCGCTGCCAAAGGCAAGGACGCCCAGGGCCCCGGGAAAAAAGTAGATTCCCGACACAGGTTGGTGAAGTCATGTGACTCTGAGCTGGAGCACCCACTAAAAAGAAAACGACAATAGTGGGTGGAGGGAAAAGTAATTACCCACTAAATAACAAATGGGTAAAAGAACAGAAGAAACATTATTGAACAAAGATAATGCGGTATGATGAAGAAGGTAGCACCGAAAGTTTGCAGTCCTTATTCAATAATGGACGACAGCAGTGGTCCTACGCTGAGTCATAAACAGGCTGGCCACGAAACAAGTCTGTCTCCTCCCTAAAGGAGATATACTTATATTGTAATAAATATTATATAATTCCTAAATAAAAGTTTGGGCTTTTGTTCATCCCTTCCAGTATATTATTTTCTTTGTGTACCGACCGAAAACCCTACGCCCCGAGTAGGAAACGAACGAGGGTTGTGTTGTGTGCTGCTGAAGGAGTCTGCGTCTGAAAACCATCGGTTGCGATCGTGTGGTTGGACGAGGTCCCTAAAACTTCCGGCGGAAATACCCGGCAGCATTCGACTCAAAAAGGTATGAAGTTGGTATACTTTGATTTTAGTTATACGGAAGTGTGATGGGCCTGATAGTTTTTGCATGTTTTATCTCCATAATTGGAAAAATGGGATTGGAATAAGCAGAATAAATAAAGAAATTCAGCAGAAAGGGTATAATGATTATAGTGTGTATTTTTCATTGATTTCAAAAGAAGTGTGTATTTTTTATTTTTTGTTTTTCAAAGTGTGTAAAAGGAATTTTGTCCCAATTTTCTATTGGCTTCTTAAAATGTTAATTTGTTTTTTCAAAATTTGTCTACTACTTTAAATTTAATTATTAACGCTACTTATATACTAACTTAAAAAATAATTTTTTTTTCTAATATCTAAACATAATTGAGTGACAATTCTTCCAATACATAATTTAGTGTCATAATATCACACATAAAAGTATATTAGAATTCAATAACAATATGGATAGATCAATACTACAACATTTAATAGTTTATTAATGTCATTACACACAGAAAGATAAATATAAATAAATTATAAATATTAATTAAATACATATATAATGAATATAATAATAATCATAATGATATATTCGAATTAGAATATATGAATATGTATATATATATATATATATAATTAATTAAATTGTTTGACTAATACTTTTCGAGCACTTACAATTTTATACATAATCTAATAGACAATATAATTTTATAATTGTATATAATATAATAAAGGAAACTTTAATGCATATACTGCCACATAATAGGAACGTAAAAAAATTTATAATATTAAATATATATATATAGATTATTATATATGAATTAAGAATGTATAAAATAAGGATTTATAAGAATGTATTCCGAAATTGTTATTATTTTAATATGTGTAATAGAAGAAATTAATTAAATAAAGGGAAAAATAAATATGAGATGTGATTAATAGATAAACATGTGATATTTCAAGAATATGAAATTAATAAAATTTTAATTAATAAAAATTAGAATATATATGAATTAAAATTAGACAAATTACCAGAATAAAGGAAAATCTGAATGAAGCACCGTGGAGGGGGCAACTTTATTTTCCTATTAGTAATGGATAACCAGATAAAATTTTAAGGGGAAACAATGGACTCTATTATAATTTCTTTGAGTTTTATTGGGCATGACCCAATAAGATCTAACATATATTAATCCACATTCAGGAGCGGAACTACAACCATCTTTGGGAGCCTCACCACCCCCAACTTTACTTGAAAAATTTTACTCTTTCCGTCCCAAATTAGTATGGTTCAACTAATATTTTATACTTTATAACAAATTAAAAGTACACTACATATTTGGGGTCGGGGGGAGTATGATTTATCCGGAATTTGTACAATCAGCCCATCGTGGTTAGGGTATGAAGAAGTATTTTTAAAGTAAAATAACATTGATTGTTAAGAAAAATAAAAAAAAAATTCAAATATGACATAACATACCTATAAAAAATAAAAATGTTGTTCCATCACACAACAATACGGCTCCCCAAGATAAAATTTTGGTTCCACCCCTGTCCACATCAATGATATAAACAAATTTTAAACTGTGATGTTACTCAAAAAAAAAATCAAAAAAAAAAATCTTACTCTTCCTTAAAGAACTCCGCTACTGTTCTTCTTTTATTTTTATGGACAATTTTGGCCTTGGGAGATAATTCGCCGAGTTTATGGATTCGCCGCCGTCAGCGCATGTGAAGGAAGGGTTGGGGACAAATCGCCTCTATAGTGAAGTAGTGGAAGTCTAGAAGGAAAATTTCCTTCAATTTTACATAGAGGTCAAACAGAGGATCCATGCTAAAAATTAATTATGGTTTAATTAATTGCATTAATTTGTGTACGTGTGTTTTGCCTAGCGGTAGTGTGATTAATATGTGAGATTAAAATGTCTCAGATTCAAATCTACTGTGGTGCGGTTTTTGAATTTAATATAACAATTAAAAAAAAAACAAAACAATGCCACTTTAACTGTTGCGACATGCACTAGTCCACTTAGATGACGTTTGGTTTTGAGGATATGATTAATAACATATAATAGGATAAGATGATAATATATAGTTGATTAATAATCACTCCAAATTTGATAGGATAAATTATCATTTAATTAATGAGTATGATCAAGGGCCTATTTTTTTATCACGAACCAAATCATTCAAACAAAACGTTTGATTAAATTGAATTATTTTATCAATCAAGTCTTGTTAAACCTAATCAATCTAATCAAACGTAACCTAAATAGTCAATATTATTTTAAATGATTAGATAATCTATTTTAATTATTCGCCTATTCTCAAGGGATGAGTGGCAAGAAAAATGTGAGCGTGTGTGTGAGGGGGAGAGAGTTTTTAGCTACACACGCATTGAATTTTAGGTTATGTTACTGTTTAACACTTTTTCCAATTCTATTCCAATATTTTAAAATTATTATTTCAATTCTTTTTTATTTGTATTAAACAAAAGAGGAGCTTTTGAAACTACAAAATGATTGAGGCTTTTATTCATTATTTTACTTTGATTGAGTAATTGAATCAGGAAATTGATGTATCGGAGTAACGGACATCTAGACTACAAAAATTAAAAAAAATAATCCAAATCACGAGATTTAAAAACTTTCAGTCAATTTTTGAGTTGTAAAAGTCTTGTTTCAATAATAAAATTGATAGGCATTGAAAAAATAGAGATAAAAATGACAAATTTAAACGTTGTGTAATTGGAAAAAATAAAGGGAAAATGTACAAATACCCCCCTCATGTTGACAGTGCTAGGCAAATACCCCTCCTGAACTTTGTTTAGGTGCAAATTCACCCTTCCCTAAAGTTTTCGGGTGCAAGAACCCCCTTGCCGTGACGGAAACAACACTTCCGTTGGCAAAAAAAAAATATTTTTGATTCATTTTTATTCTTGTGGGACCCTTACAATTCCCAAGAATTAATTGGTGCTATAAGCTCAAATTAGAAAAAAAAAAGTTTCGAACCCTAGCTCACAACTATCAAAACTCAGGCGAAGTTCTCCAATAATTTGCAATCCAAGCCAACTATTTGTTGTTGATATTGATGATCTCATCTTCTTCAAGTGGTTCGTCATTCTTTTTTGTGCAAATTATCGGAGAACCTCACCTGAATTTTGATAGTTGTGAGCTAGGGTTCGAAATAATTTGTTTCCTAATTTGAGCTTTTAGCACCAATTATGTAGTATATAACCGTTGGGAATTGTAAGGGTCCCACAAGAATAAAAATAAATCAAAAATATTTTTTTTGCTAACAGAAGTGTCGTTTCCATCACGGCGAGGGGTTAATTGCTCTTGAAAACTTTAAGGAATGGTGAATTTGCGCCTAAACAAAGTTCAAGGAGGTATTTACCTAGTAGTGCCAACATGAGAGGGGTATTTGCACATTTTCCAAAAATAAATAAATAAAAGGTGTAAGGTTGGAACATAATGTAATATTTACCATTTTCTTTGCTGTAACTTCTAGCTAGGTATTTCATTTTGTACAAGATTGTACTAATATACATATGTGTAGAGTAATGAATCGTGGATGCAGAACAGAAACACAATTTTACAAAGAGGATCGCTGAGAACAATCACACTTCAATTGTAGCAGCTAGCTAGCTAGCATTCTGTAATTAATGAACAGAAAATTCATTGTCAATATTCTCCCCCCTCTTTTCAAAGGATCATTGATGCCACTGCAGGAAAATGAGAGAGAGAGAGAGAGAGAGATTTCAGTTGACTTATATGTTACTCAGTTTTGGATCTTTCAACATCAGTCCAAAACACTCTTTTGGTACCTTATATCCATCATCACATGCCTCCATGTGACTCCACTGGAATCAACGGCTCTGATGTGTTCACACACAGTTCTTAACACAATGTGGCTAACGTTAGAGATTTTTCCCAAAACAAAGTTGTGCGTGTGTGTGTGTGTGTTTGGGGGTACATAAATCTAGGGGATGTGTTCAAAGAACATACCAACACAATAAATCCAAGTTTGCACATTGGCCTTCAAACATATAGACAACTTATGAAAACAAGTTTGTCTAAATCATAAAACAAATTAAATATTAGTATATTTCCTTCTTGGTCTTTGGTAGCTTTGCAGGTTATAAGGACAAGACAATTTAATAATCTTGTTTGATTTCCCCGTTTATTATTTTTCCTTATTTTTTTATGTGGTCCCTCTCCCATAACAATAATGTTCTCTTGTTCGTTTTTTATTAAACAAATTAATTATTATGTTTTCTTGATAGTGGTTCACCATTTCATTCTTTGTTTCATCCTTATTTCATGTTATTATCATATATTTACATATTATATTGCAGTATCACCGATTTTAATTTGTATACTATAAAAATAGTGGGTGAGGAAATCGAACACTATTTTGTAATAAAAGAAATTAATATGCGTTGTCCCACTAAGTTTTGAATCCAAAGAATCAAGAATTCAAAGTGAATGTATATGGGAACTTGATTGATGGAAATTCTCCATCATATGGATAAATGGCCCACTTATAAACAAAAAGCCAAAACAGAAGTAATTGACACCAGGTACCACATTTTGATCATTCCATGGGAACTGGATCCTGCAACCACATAGTGTGCATCCCCATAGTATCCACCCTACATGTGAAATTCAATTTTTATTTTTAATTAATTATATTTTGGTAGGTTTTAATATTAAGACTTCAACCATAGTAGAGTTGGAGAATATAGCTGGCACAAATTGCATGGATGACATTCTGACAAGGTTTTGTATGATTCTTTTATCTCATTTTTTTCTCTTTACTCAATTATTCTTAATATATTTAATTATTTCGTTAATTATATTTATTAGGGATGGGTTTCCCATGATAAATTTTATTATTATCTTTCATATTTAATTTTTGCTTTTTCAATAATTTGTTTATTAGGATTGGTTTTTCATAGTTAGTTTAGTAACATCCTTTATTTTTTACTTTTTACATTTTAGTTAATCATTTAACTTTTTTTTTTCTTTTCTTTACACTTTTCTTTATTCTTGCATTATGAAAAACATAATAAGATTATATCATAAAAATATTAAAGTTATTTATAAAAAAATGTAATTACGATTAAATATAAAGTAAAATTTTATTCCCTTAATATACTCTTATTATAATTCAGCACCAATAAAATTGTTCAACTATAAAAAAGTGGATAAAAATGATTAACACGAAAGTTAAAACAAAAAAGTGAAAAACTGTTTCAAACGACACGGTTTTGGGGTAAATAAGGCAGAGAAGGGGGTGTTGTAATCCTCTGCCTGTTGAGGATCCTTCCCCCGAAATCTAATCCTTTTATTATATATATTTTTCAGTTGATGGAAATTACTAAAAATTTGATGTGAGATTTAATATTTTAGAAAAATAAGAATACATATAAGAATTAATAATGCACAATATGAAAATTTAAAATAAATATAAATATAAGATTTATAGGATACCACGTATGACCTTGGATTAAAGGGAAGCTCCGAATAACATAGGTATTAATAATACATTTTAAAAAATAGGAATATAAAATGTAGAAAATTCCACGTATGTATCTATTATTTATTTCAAAATTAGTATTTTGGTTAAATTAAATAGAAGAAATTATTTCTTTAAATTAAATTGAAAAAAACTACTCCCTCCGCCTCGCTCATATTGTCTTCCTTTTTTTATTGGATTGTTCCACTCAAGTCTTGTTCCAAATAAGGAAAGAATTAGTCATTCAAAATCTTTCAAAAGTAATGGGACATATATACCCACTTTCTAACTTTTTATCCTTATTCTTAATCTTCGTGACGAACAATAACAAGACAATATGAGCCGGACGGAGGGAGTATTTATTAATAATAATAATAATAATAATAATAATAATAATAATAATAATAATAATAATAATAATAATAATAATAATAATAGAATTAATTGCACGTAAATGCATGAACTTTGGTCAGTAACCATTTGCACATGATCGTTCTTTTTCTCTATGAATCACGAACTTATCATTTTATTCAATTTTTTCACAATCTGTAATTTGCGGGAAATAGGTAGTCATAACTGTCAATTTAGTCAATGATAAACATTACATTTAAGTGCCCTTGTATTTAGGTTCATGAGTAGATGAAGACTACTAAAATTCGATGTTGACCATTATTTTTGGACTCAACATAATGAATATCTGTAAGCATTATAATATTATTCCATAATAATTAAACTCTATTTCAATTGATAAATATCCATAAGAATTATTAGATAATTGAGTGAACTATAGTTTGAAAAATAAGAACAGAAACACACTGAAGAAAAAAAAATTGTACTGATTGGAAAAATACTGTACCGATGGAACTAACATCATTATCCATCGATACAATAATACAACCGATCGGTACACAATTTATCAAACTTATAAGTCATTATCGTAACATAAATCAAATGATCATGCTTTTTAAATTTATAAATGAGTTATATATAATTGAAAACGTAACACCAAATAATCTTATTTGTTAAATTAACTATTAAGTGTGACTAAAAAACATAATAAACACAATCAACGTGACTAAAGCACAAATTATTAATAAATTTAAAAACCTAGAATACCAGTGCTTCATTTATTTCTTTAATCATGATGAATATAAGATTAAACACAATAGTACATGCCTAAATATTCAATTAAACATTCTCTAAAAAAAATTTCAATTAAACATAGATTACGACGATATTATAAACACTATACACGTGCTTAAACAATCAGAAGCATCATAAATATTTGATTTTGTCCCAAACAATTATATAGCACATATGCATAGCACATAAATATCATAATTAGCACGAAATTAACAAAAATAGCACGAAATTATCATAATTAACCATCATATTTTTAACACAATATCAATGATATATTGAAAAAAGTGTACCGATAGGCTGAAAAAAGTGTACCGATAGGCTGAAAAAATTGTACCGATAGGTTGCAAAACTGTACCGATAGATTGAAAAAACTATCGGTACAATATCAACGATGATCGGTACAGTTTTTTCAGACGTCGTTGCTCTTCAAGTCGGTACGAAGAACTAACCTCTTGCAAACGTCGTTGATCTGCAAGTCGGCGTTCATCCGCAGATTGACGTCTTGAATTTGATGACGCCACTCTCTTTCTTCCTTCAAAACCTTCGGCGACGATGCAGAGAGAGGTGGTGATAGTGACAACGTCGGCACTGCGGCGCTGGGTCGTCGATTTGGTGGTCGAAGGTTGAAGGAAAAAGGAATGGCCGGTGGGCGGCGACCGATGTGATGATTTGTGACTGTTGATGGTTAATTATGATAATTTCATGCTAATTATATTAATTTCGTGCTAATTATGATATTTACGTGCTATGCTTATGTGCTATATAATTGTTTGGGACAAAATCAAATATTTATGAGGCTTCTGATTGTTTAAGTACGTGTATAGTGTTTATAATATCGTGGTAATCAATGTTTAATTGAATTTTTTTTAGAGAATGTTTAATTGAATATTTAAGCATGTGCTATTGTGTTTAATCTTATATTCATCATAATTAAAGAAATAAATGAAGCACGAGTATTTTAGGTTTTTAAATTTATTAATAATTAATAATTTGTGCTTTAGTCACGTTGTATTGTGTTTATGGAGTATGTTCTTTAGTCACACTTTAATAGTTAATTTAACAAATAAGATCATTTGGTGTTACGTTTTCAATTATATATAACTTATTTATAAATTTAAAAAGCATGATCATTTGATTTATATATGTTATGACAATGACTTATAAGTTTGATAAATTGTGTACCGATCGGTTGTATTACTGTACCGATGGATAATGATGTTAGTTCTATCGGTACAGTATTTTTCTATCGGTATGATTTTTTTTTGTCCATTTTGTTTCTGTTCTTATTTTTGAATCGTATTGTGTTTATATCAGTTTGGTTGGATCTGGATCCGAGAAGATGCTCAACGTTATAAACGTTGAAATTTACAAAACGACATCGTTTTAAATAAAAATTAAAAATTAAGAAAATACCGAATTACCGTACCATATATCTAATATATTAAATTAATTATAATTAATATAATTTTTAAATTTGACATTAAATTAATATTTTGGTTCGGTAGGATATATATTATTCGGTATATGGTGAAAGTCCGGTATACCGAATAGTGGTACGGTATACCGAAGAAACGGTACGGTAACGGTATAATACATGGTCGATACCGAATGTTTGGTATATCGACTTTCGGTATACCAAACAGAACGGTACAATAACGGTATAAAATTTTTCATACCGAAATTTTCAGTACGGTATACGATATGACGAAAAAATTTCGGTATACCGTATCGAACCCCCTAGCATTAATAACATATACCTCCATCTTTTACTTTTTAAAATAGATAAGCATATCTTTAATAAATAATGCGAATATATAAATAAGGATATATAAAACATGTAATTTACAAATATTATATTAAAACATGGGTCACCAAATCACAACTTTAAATAATTAATCATATTAATTTAATCCTTCAAAAAAATTTAAATTTAAAAATCGAAATGTAATAAAAACTATGGTCTGAAAAAATTAATAGATTCAAATTTGTACTGCAGTAAGAACAATATTACTCCCTTCGTCCCATTATTCTTGTCTTGTATTCCTTTTTGGGTTGTCCCGTTATTCTTGTCCTGTTTCCATAAAAGGAAATATGCTTCTCTCACAAAAAGTTATGGGCTCCACCACTTTCTATCTTTTTACCCTTTAAACACCATTCTCCTTAATATCCGTGCTCAAAATAAATGAGACAAGAATAATGAGACGGAGGTAGTAAAAAGTAAACAGTCATCATCGGTAAATGAGCCAAACCATGGTTCTATTAATAAATTTTTGATTTAATTTTTATATAATATTGTTGGGTGCCACGTGTGTGTAGATTAGGCATGCTGGATGCACACTATGTGGTGCCAGGATCCTATTTGCCTCATTCCATTTAATTTTTTCAGAATTAAGATTGCATTGCTTCATCGAAATGACTATAATAGCCTTCATATCCAAATTTATAAATACATTTGGTTGCCAAATGCATGGATTGGAATCCACTTGGAAAGTGCTCAATTTTTTTGCACAGTTTTTCACTACTAATAATGAGACCCATATTCAGGGTGTTGCTGAGCTTTCCCTTTTGGTTTATTTTCTTTGAAAATATCAATAAGAAATTGCCACATGTTTCTGTTCACATTTGTGTATCTAGCTTAGCTAAATCCATTTTTTACTCTCCACAGACAACTTACTAACTTAGGGAAACAAAGAGTAGATAAAAAAAAGAGTTTATCATGTTAAATAGTCACTATGGATAGTTAAAAATAAAAGTTATCTAAAACTTAATTTATTATAAATTTTATCAAATTTTAACATGAATGGACCAAAATAATATTTAAGTAAAATAAAAAAAACTATCATCTATTTACTAGGCCCACCACACACCCCACTCTCACTTTTCTCTCTCCTATCTCACTCTCACTCCCTCTCACTGCCGTATTCTCTCACTATCTCTCTCTCTTTCACTCTTTTTATCTATCTACATCTGCTACTACCAAAACGGTCTGCCGCCGTCAACGCCGCCCTTCTCTCCGATCTGAAGATCCGCTCCGACTACTCCTCCTACGTTCGCCCTCCCCTCCGATCTGTAGATCTGGCTGTTGTTCTCATTGGCGACGAACACCACCACCACCAGCCGGTTCTTTGCCGTCACTAGATTCGGCCATTTCAGACCGTCCGCCGCCGTCGACGCCGCCCTCCCCTCCGACTTGAAGATCCGCCACGACTACTCCTCCTACGTCCCCCCTCCCCTCCGATCTGTAGATCTTGTAGATCAGCCGGTTCTTCGCCTTCACTAGGGCGCCATCGAACTCCTCTCTACCATATTCCTCCGCCGTCAGCCCACGCAGATCCACACAGAACGCGCCATCGCCGATCCCGTAGTCGCTCTGCAACTTCTCCAGATCCGCTTTTATGCCGACACCGACAAAAGTGATGAAGTTGAACTTACGAGAAATAAAGGTGGACAGGGATTCTGGGATCTGGTTGGAGTGGATGATTTGGTAGACGAGGCAGCGGTTGCGGACGCAGTGTTGCAGCGTGGCGATGAGGTTGTGTTGAGCGAAGTAGCTGGGGCGTCACTCAACGTCGAGGCCGACGATGAGGCCGGGCAGGCTGTTGAGATACTTGATGTCGTCGATCCAGTTGGTGACGACGGCGGGGTTGGCGGTAACGGTTGTGTAGATGTCCTCTGTGAAGAACTGGACTTCGTAGGTTTTGTATGTGTTCACAAGCATCCTGTTCTCCGTGATGCGGATCGCCATTGTTAAACTGATGGAATTATTGATAGAGGACTGTTTGTGAGGTGTTTTTGTTATTATTTCTGCAGCAGTTTTGATGTTGCTCGTTATTTGGAATAGCAGCAGATTCCGGCAAACTTGGTATGACAGTTACGAATGAACGCATTCGTCCCGTTCGTACCAACTAGTGACGCACCATGAATTGTTATGATCAGTTGTACGAATGGAATCATTCGTCCCGTTCGTACCACCTAGTGGCTCACCATAATTTGGTAAGAGAAGGACGAATGAACTCATTCATCTCTTTCGTACCAACTAATGGCGCACCATGAATTGGTACGAGTGGTTCGAATGGAATCATTCGTCCCATTCGTACCACCTAGTGGCGCACCATAATTTGGTACGAGAGGGACGAATGAACACATTCGTCTCTTTCGTACCAACTAGTGGCGCACCATGAATTGGTACGAGTGGTACGAATGAATCCATTTCGTACCATTCTCAACACGATTTCAGCTCTCGATTTTCTAAACCGGCGTCGCCGTTACTGGATCTAGATTTTTGCTTTTATGTAACAGCGCGACCATCAAATATATGTTTTGGCACTAGATCTAAGGTTTTGGGGTTGAGATCGACGTTTTGTGAGGCGGCGCCGTCGCCGGAATGTTTGGATCTAATTTCAACGTCGGCGCCGTCGTCATGTCTGATTGACGGTGGCAGAGAGACGGAGGTTAGAGCTTTCAGTGTGAGAGGGAGGACGCGAGAGAAAGAGGACGAGAAAGAGGACAGAGAGAAGAGAGGATAGCGTGGAAATTTTTTCTGATTGTAGAAGAGAAGGGCAAATTTGTCCAAAATTTTCAAAATCTGACAGAATTTATGTTAAATTAAGTTTTTGACAACTTTTATTTTCCACTATCCATAATGGCTATTTCAAATTTTTACTCTAAAAAATAAAGAAAATCTAGAATCAAATAACATAGGAGAACAAAAAAAGAGGAACCTGTCTACAAGCAAGCTACATAAAATAAAATAAATGAAATAAAATATAGCGTTTAAATGGATCTCGTATTCTCGTTATAATAATCTAGCTAATACATTAATACATAATTAGGGTGCTGATCAATTTATTACAGCTGAACGCTACTACTGCTATGTAATTTTTAATCAAGCAGGTACTTAATCTTGTCTCTTAGCTAGGCAATTTTCTTGTGGTGAACAGCGTCGACATAACTCATTAAATTGATAAAATTTGGTGTAGATGAATGGAAACACACAAAAGTATATATGTATATACATTTGCATTTATACAAAAATTCTTGTTTTTTTTTCTCCTTTTTATACAAATTCTTGTATTGTTCGTACATCCAAATAATTGAAACTTACATATACATCTTTCAATCATTAAAGTATAATAAATAGACATTACCATTTTTCTCTTAGAAATTGGGGAAGAGGGTTAGGAGTTGAAGCTTTGAACACACGATGCGCCAAACGTAGCAGAATTTTTGCGAAACAAGAAAACTTTCTCTCTTTATTACTCCACCGTCCCGTTATTTTTGTCTTGTATTTCTTTTTGGGTTATCCTGTTATTCTTGTCATGTTTTCTTTTTTGGCCTAAATTAAGAGTTATTAAGACCATATATAAATTGCTAATGTGACCCATATTTCTCCTAATTACTCCATCTTTCACTATTCTTCTCCTCGTTTTCTGTGTCGTTTACTATTCACTCTCTCTATACCCACTTTATTTTACTATTTGAACCCACTTTATTTCACTATTTGTACATATTAAGTATTCAATTAAAAACTCCATTAACACACCTTCTATCCCTAATTCTTTTATCATTAATACTCGTGACCAAAAGAAATGAGACAAGAATAACGAGATCGAGGGAGTAATTTTTTTATATTTTTTTATATTGGAGGGGCAAAAGTGTAACTAAGATGTAATTAAACGTGGGATGGGCGGGGCACAATATGAAGGTGGGTGGGGTCGAACCGTACTGGGCCATGGTGTGATTTTAACAACCAAGTACAAATCATAATAATCCTCTTCAATCAAAGCCGTAGGATATAATTGGTCACACAACTTTTCTGTTTCTTGTAAGGAGGCAAGCCAACCCAATTACTAATTGTCCCAACTCGTTGATTTTCTAACACAAATAATATTCGCTCTCATTTTGCTCTGTATTTGCCGTTGCCGTCACCGTCACATTAAGAACATACTATGTTTACACTATAAATTTCACTGAACTTTAAATCTAAATTCAATCCTAGGAGATGAACAATTAAAATAAGACTACCAATAACTAAATTATTGAGGAGGAAGAAAAAAAAAAGAGAATAAATTAATGAAAAAATGTGGAACTTGAATTTGGTTTGGACCTCTATTTTTTTTTATAATTATTTCATAAAAGATGGATGGGAGAGACAAGACATGGTTGCCCCTTTCTTTTTAAGATAATTTTTTTTTCTTTTTTTTCTTTATTTAATAACAATAATATTACTAACATACTCTTTTTTTTTTCTTTCAAAAATGCAGAGGGGCAGTGCCCCCTTCTCCACGCCCCTGTAACCTATTAGATAGTGTAACAAATATATTCTGAATTATATTTTCTGGAATCGAAAAATCGATATGTCATGCCTGTGATATGAATTCATCTAACAAAATCTTTCTTCAAGCTTCTATAAATCCTCCAGTATGGCATGTTAATTTTCAGATCCCAAAATATGACTCAAGATATTTTTGTTACACCATCTCAACATTGTTACCAAAATGTTACAGTTATAGAGTTGTGACATTTTTGGGAAAAAAAATTTATATGTTACGACAAATTTCTATATTTTTTCTTTTAAATTTCTTATAATATTAATCAATAAAATAAATTTTAGAAATAAATTATAATGTACATGAACAACAATCTGCCAATTGTAATATATAACCTTTATTTTAAAGGTTTATTTAATATTCAGGTGAGAAGAGTTTTCGACCTTTTAGATTAAATCAACTATTATACTGCTCATGAGGCATACCTCAAGTGACTAGCTGAGATATGTCTTTGATTCAATTCCGCATATGTACGGTATAATATTTCCACCTTATTTGGTGGTGTAGTGTTTCATCTTGTGTGGTGGTGTAGTGATCTCATCTTTGTGTGGTGTAGAAGTCTCACTTATATAATGGTGTAATAATTTATTTGATAATATATATATAAATATATATATATCTCGTCTAATTCCCTAAAAAAAACTATTATACTTTGCATAGTGAACGGTGAAATAAAAATAATTATTAACTGAAAGAGTGTTTGGTAGAACTTATTTACAGAAAAAGATATATGACTCGTAAATTCATTGTTTTCAACAAAAATGAGTTTATGAGATATGAAATCTAATTTTTGAAAGAAAAAAAATTTTTGAGAGAAATTTTGAAGAATTTATTCGACTTTGGAGAAATGAATTCTCAGTTATCAAAATATAGAGCGTGACAGCTAGTGTTCGTAATTTAAATCACTAAAATCATGAACTATCAATGCTCTAGCATAAATGCCAAAAGGTCAGTAATGATAACCAGAAAGAGATAATTTTTTATTTTTTAAAAAACTTATTTTATTTTATTTTTAATGACATGGAAATTCACGTCTTTAGAAAGTTTATTTAAAAATCCACGTAAGTGTCCGGTGATCCACGTCAACTTGATGGCGTCAGAAACTGATCTTTGGGATATTTTTATTAATTTCTCAATAATTCACTACTTTGCTTATAATCATAAATAGTTCACGATGCTTTTATGAAAACATAAATAGTTTACGATTTAAGTCGATATTTACCCTGAAAATGAAATAGAAAAACTCGGAAGCTCCCATTACTTAATCTTTTGTGGCTGCACAGGACTATTGGAATCTCTAAGGTTCTGGACTTAGGGTCCATATTTAAATTAAGATGCTAATTTTAAATCACTTTATCAAACAGTCTATAAAAATAATTGATTTTGAAATTGGAATCTTCTAAAAAATTCTCGTCCCGAACAGATCACGCTAAATATATAGGAGAAAGAATAATGAATTAAATGGAGTATATCTTTTTTTATCCAAAAGAAAAAAAAAAGATAAAAAAAAGAAATTTATTGATGACATTGGATTGATCGCCATGATTGGTAAAATAAAAATGGAAATTATTGTTTTTTTTTTAAATATCAATTAATTTATTTGATAAATATGATTGAGTAAAATTAGTGATTGATTTATCGTCTAGTAAGATATATATACATCCCCTATAAACAGGTTCTTGTGTTATACCAAGAAATCATCAAACATTTTTTTTCCTTTTACACTTAAGCAAAACTCGGGTTATTTTAAAATTGAGAAAGATTCAATGTTACATTCACAAAATTAAAGTAGGCTTTGTTTTATGACACAGACTCTATACGTTGCAATGGACTAAGTTGCTCGGGATGGGCCTTATCATGTTCCTTCAGACGGGTCATGTGTGTTCCATTTACAGAACATATATGACTTTTATTTTCACGCACATACTTTGGTTTGTCTTTGACGTTAAACAAATATTGATAAATAATTTTATTTACTTTTCTATATATATATATATATCAAACAGTCAAACCAATTTTTTAAAATATTAGGTTGAGCATAGGGTTCCACTTGAGATGCATGGGTCAATAAAAAGCCTAGCAATCAATACTGTTGGGAAAATTCTAAAGTTTTGATTTGATACAAAAATCCAACTGATCTCCAACCTAGTAGATGAATGCGCAAACCTAAGTTATGTTTCCCAGCTCGCCTGTTTGAGCTTTAGATTTTCTAACTTTACAGATAAGGAATCTGAGGACAGCAGAAGACCCAGCTGAGTAATCAGTTGGACCTAAAGTCAGCTGAAAGGTTTTTAAGCTGAACAGAGTTCAAGACCGAGCTGAGTCAGACTGACTATTTCAAGTAAAGAAGATTGGATCCAGCCAAGGAGATCCAACGGAGCAGAGTAAATCGAGCTGACTCAAGTCTAAGAGATTCAGCTGAGCAGACAAAAGGGAACTAACTCTAAAGACATCACTTCAGGTCAGATTACCTAATCCAGCTCTAAATTCAAAAATCAGCTACAAAGGCAGAGATTCATGTGTCAGAGAAAGTCAATATACCTCGACCAATGAGGGATCGACATCTCAACATCCTAGAAAGACGAACCTAGGATCTGACACAATGATGAAGACATGTGAAGATACGCTCAACAGAAAATCGACAGATCAGAGAGTAGGTGAGATTCAAACGGCTAGTTTTGAATCTCTACCTATAAATACCAGTCTTCAACATCAGAATCATATACGAAAAACTCTCTACAAGCTTTCAACATCTCTGAATATCTCAAGCATTAAAAAGCTCTCAAGTAGTTCTCAAATCCTTTAAAGAACACTTAAATCCTCAAGTGTTTCCTTTCCAGAATCTGCTTAAGTTTTTCGTCTAATCCCTAGGCAGAAATCTCAGTAAATCCTAAGCCTAGTTCTGAACGAGTTCATCTCCCAAAAGTTCTTCATTGTAAGAACTCGTTCAAAGTTGGAAACCCAAACCCTTCTTTACCCAGAAAAAGTTAGGTAAGGTCACGCCGTTTCGAAGCACGAAATTCGAGTGTTAAAGGTTTTTCAGTGCCCGGAAACTGAAAGGATACAGGCTTTTACAGTGCCCGTAAACTGTTAGAACACAGCTCAAGTTAGGGCTGCGAAGTTGCTTGGTACTCGTAAACCAAGTGGAAATTCTTAGTGGATTTACCAGTTATATCTAGTCGTGGACGTAGGAGTTGTTTCTTCGAACCACGTTAAATTTTGAGTTCTTTATCGCTTTCTTATTTCTCAGCATTTTATATCTTTAAAGAACTAACTGCATTATCACAACACAAGTTTTCAAGCTCAAAGTTCTCTGGCGGTGTGACCCAGCCAACTGCATTATTTTCAAAACTTCTTAACTGAAAAGTTAAACTAAGTTTTTCTGAACTCTTGTAAAGGGAATGAGCTAAGTTTTTCAAACCACCACATTCTGCATCGCCATCTGAGTTATCAGTCCAGCTGACCGTCTTCCTCAGAAGTCAGCAAGATTCATAACTGAGCTCTCACTCAACTCAGTTTTAATTTGCAAATTGTTTTCAAAAATCACTTTTCGGTGTATTAACCCCCTCTCTATACCGAAGACCTCGTTCCGGGACCATCAATTGGTATCAGAGCAGTGGTTCAAAAGACCGTTGTTTCTGAATCAAGAGATTTGTCTTGAAACTCTCTGTCAGTGGTCACTAAACAGATCAGTTTTCAGAAAAACTCATCCTAGTGCATTCTGTATATTTCTCCATAGATTCTTATCTTAACAGGAATCTTTTCACCTTCTCGATTGATGACTATGCAATCTAGAAATTCAGATTTAAAAGCTTCCTTTGTGCGCATCATGACATGATGTGAGAAGTCATCACAGACGGACCCATCCTCATCTATAAGCAAGGAAATGAACTAGTACCAACTCAAGATAGAGGACATCCAGCGTACCAGCCAATTCTCAAGCCAAAGAAGGAATATTCTTCAGAAGAGCGAAAGCAAGCTGGATTAGACAGCTTTGCAAGGAATACCATCTCATCAACAGTCTCCAATGCCTACCTCAGCAAGATTATCAAGTGCGAGACCGCCAAAGACATGTGGAAAACCCTAGCCAAGCTATGTGAAGGGTCAGAAGAGATCAAAGAAAACAAATTCACAATAGTTTGCCAGAAGTTTGACAACTTCAAGCAGCTAGCCAACGAGTCCATCGAAGCAATGGAGCTCAGGTTTTCTAACATAGTCGTCGAGATAGAAACGATTAGAACTGGGAAGTATACCCAGCGGGAAAAGAATTTGAAGGTTCTTTCAGCTCTTTCAGCTGAATGGAACACTTACAAAGTAGTTCACCAAGTCGAAGTGACTTGGGTGATCTATCAACAGAGAGGTTGTTCTCACTTCTAAAAGCCAACGAATACAACTTGAAGATTACCCAAGAAGAGTCTTCAAGCAGACAGAATGAAGGAGAACTGACCCCAGCTCCAAAAGAAATAGCTTTTAGAGCCAACTCTGAAAAGTCAGCTCATGTCAAGACAGCTGAGTTCTCCAAGAAGAAGAAGGACAAAAAGGATATGAGCAAAGAGGAGCTACTCGAAGAAATTGCCATGTTGGTGAAAAATTACAACAGACTCAACACCAGCAAAGGCAAGTACAAGAAATTCGCCAAGACATACATAGACAAGTACGCTGCAGCTGATGAAAAGTCAGCTGATACCTCAAAACGGACAGAGGAAGGCTGTTTCAATTGCAAGGAGCAGGGACACTACAAGCAGGACTGTCCCAAACTGTCCAAGAAGGAAAAAGATCTTCTGAAAGCTAAGGCAGCTGACAGAAGAAGAGCATATATTGTAGATGAAGAGTCCGAGTGCAACAAAATAGATGATGACATGCCTTTATCAGACTCAGATGAAGATGCACTCATGGCCCGTGATGATCAAGACTAGGATGCTTGCTTCATGGGACAGACAGACGGACTCGACGGCGATGAGGTAACTTCTAAAACTCAAGTCGTATCTAACCCATCACCATCACACGAACACTCTACGCAGGTCTCTGAATCAGAAGATCAACCTGATTGGAATCTAGTAGAGAAAGTCATGAATGACTTCAAGGATCTACAAGAGATTCTTGATGTCATAATGTGTGAAAATCCTGAGCTGAAGGTAGAACTGAAAGGAAAGAAGCATCAGAAGCAACTGATACTACACAGCTCGAAGAGGAAGTAGCGTCACTTCAAGAAAATATAGTCAAACATGATCAGCTGATGAAGGAATTCTACTATGAGAAAAAGCAGCTGGTGGACGAATTGGAAAAATCCACAGCTGAGTCAGAAAGAAAGTCAGCTGAGATCATGGAACTGAAAAGGTCAGAAGACACACTAACCACAAAGCTGGTAGCGCTCATTAAAGCTACATCAACGATGGACGAAATCATTAGTGTGCAACGACCTGCAACATTAAAGACAGGATTGGGTTCTGATGGATCTAAGTACTTAACAAATGTTACGACTACAAGTGGAACCAAGATAACATTTGTAAAAGCAAAAGAGAACCCAATTCCAGCTGCACAACAGACTGAGAAACAGAAAACACAACAAGCACCTAGAAGACAAGCTGTAAGGCAACCCCAAGCACAAATCAGACAACAACATCGTGTTCAGCCACAACGAAAGAATAAAACTGGACAATTCAGATACCAGCAATATCAGCAACAAGTGGCAAGATATCAACCAAGATATCAGATAAGATACCTAGCTGGATATCAGTCATATGATCACCAGTTGGATTATCAATTTCAGCCAAGATACCAAGCTAGACAGCAGAGATAGAGACAAAGAAATGGGTCAAGACCCAGCCAGCAGAGTCAAACAAAGAACACAAAGAATGTGTTCATAGACACAACTGAGAGAATTATCAAATCAAATGATCCAATCAGAGTCATCAAACAGATATGGATAGTGAATGGATCTCTAACTAACCCATAAGGACCCAATCACAACTGGGGACCTAAATTTTGATTTCTGTGACAGGCTGCAAGGGAAAGACGCATCATAAAAGAGTCGATGAGAATGCTGTGGTACATGGACCTCGGATGCTCAAAGCACATGACTCATCTGAAGCATCTACTCCAAGAATATGTAGAGCGTCCAGGCCCTCAAGTAACGTTTGGTGACAACTTCAAAGGTCTAACCAAAGGTTACGATACATTTGAAACAAACAATGTTAAAATATCTAACGTTTCATATGTGCAAGGATTAAAACATAACTTGCTTTCCATTAGCCAATTCTACGACAACAGTTTTTCTGTCAAGTTTGATGCACAGGGATGTACAGTGAAGAATAGGGAAACCAAGCAGGTATTACTGAGAGGGAAAAGAAAAGAAAACATATATTTTGCTGACTGGAACAGCAGCCCTCCAGACACATGTCTTGTATCGAAAAGCAACAATGAAGTCAGCTGGCTATGGCACAGACGGCTGAATCATCTAAACTTCAAGACAATCAACAAACTGGCTAGAAACCAGCTCGCTAATGGAATTCCAGATCATGTTTATGACAAGAGCCATATTTGCAGCGCTTGTCAACAGGGAAAACAGACAAAGATTTCATTTTCTCTCAAGCCAACGCCCTCAACTGATCGAGTTCTTCAACTTCTTTACATAGATCTTTTTGGTCCAGTGACACCAGCAAGTTTCAACGGCAGAAAATATACTCTGGTCGTAGTGGATGACTTCTCCAGATTCACATGGACGTAATTTCTGTACCAAAAAAGAGAAACAAGATCAAAGTTGCCGGCCCTGCTGAAAAGATTGACAACTCAAAAGGAATGCAAAATTATCTCAATCAGATCAGACCGAGGATCTGAGTTTTTGAATGAAACTATATATGAATATTATGAGAAGAACGGAGTACATCATCAAACCTCAGCTGCACGCACACCTCAGCAGAATGGTGTAGCTGAGAGGAGGAACAGAACACTCAAAGAAGCAGCCACATCAATGTTGGCAAGCTCAGTCATTCCAAAAAAATTCTGGGCTGAAGCTATAAACACAGCATGTTTCACTCAGAATAGATCGCTTCTCACATCCAGACAAGAAAAGATTTTGTACGAGCTATGGAACAACAGGAAACCCTACATCGGGTACTTCAAGGTTTTCGGTTCAAAATGTCATATCCTAAACAACAGGAAAACCCAGCTGAAGACGTTCGATACCAAAACTGACCGATGAGTATTCCTTGGTTACTCAGCTGTGAGTAAAGCTTACAGAGTCTTCAACAGGCGAACGCATATAGTCGAAGTGACTTCTCATGTCACTTTTGATGAAACATCTTTCGAATTCAGAGAGTCGATCAAACAAAGAAACACAGCTGGAACATCAAGCACCGGTCCAGCACAAACAAGATCTCAAGAAATTCGAATCAGGAATCTTGCTGAACCATTGATTTGGGATGATGAACCAGGAGAACCTCAAATCAATTCAGCAAAGGCAAATCAACCAGCTGGAAATCCAGACCCAGCTGACTCCCCAGCTGAGTTCACTCAGTTCTCGCCTCAAGTACAATCTAGTTCAAATCCAAGTCAAAATAAGTCTCAAGACATGACTCTAGAACATCTCCATGCAAGACGTGAATTAGCAACATCTAGCATCAATGAGCTAGAAGAAGAAATTAGAAGAAGATGAAGATGGATCGAAGATCATCCAGCTTCAACAATCATTGGAGAACCATCAGACAGAGTCAGAACAAGAAGTTCAGTTGCTCAGAATCCCTCGACAAATCCTCAAGAAGGAGCTGATGAAGCTCAAGTCTCAGTAGAGCTAGAACTGACCGTCTACGACGAAGACACATCTCTAATGGCGTGTTATGTAGCTCAAGTTCCAGAGCCTCAGACAATTCTAGAAGCCTTAAAAAATGTTGGTCCCAAGACGGATACCTTGGTGTAGAGGGGGGGTGAATACACCAAGGTTTAAAACTCTTTTCAGAGAGCTGGCTGTGTTCGATCCAGCTGGATGGCAGCTTGATCGACACAGCTGGCTGTGTGTGTGTGTGCGGAATGTGGTGGATTTGGAAAGTCCGTCTGTTGCTTCAAATTATATTGCAAAGCTCTGTTTCACTTTTCAGTTAATCAGTTTATGCAGTTTGAAATGTATGCTCATGAGGATTAGTAACATGCATAAAACAAAACGATAAATAAGAAAGCATTTTTAACGTGGTTCGGAGTAACACCTCCTACGTCCACGACCAGGTTCACTGGTAATTCACTACCACTTGGTTTCCAAGTACCAAGCAACTTCACAACTCTAACCCGAGCTGTGTTCCAACAGTTTAGTCTTCTGGATGAGAGTTTGGATTAGCTCGTCTTGATGCAAGAAGGCATCCTGAATACTTCCAAATCCGAAGATCTCTTGTAGAGCTGCTTCTTCGGCTTTGAGCTTGTTGAAGGAGTAGAGCTCCACAAGTTCCTCATTTGCGTACCAAGTAGTCATCTTGATAGCAAGGTAAAATTTGAAGTCGCTTACGGCGACTAATGCGGCGGGGAGTGAAACAAGAGACGAGTATTGTTGCAGTGCGCTCTTTACTTCTTGAAGCCTGAGGTCATCGAACCTCATGATGGTGGTAGCACGTGCAACGGCTCTGGGACTGAGGATTTCAATTTCCTCAGAAGTAGTGGGGCTTGAAGGTTCAGTTTGGTTTTCATCATCCAGCTGCGAAGGAATATCAGCTGGATGGGGCTCTTTAGGTGAGCTGGGAAGAGGAGATAGTTCATCTTGGGAGTCAGCTGGCTGTGAAGATGCTTCAGCCAACTGAATATCTGTCAGCTCTCTTAAAGGAGATGGTTCTTTGGGAGGAGAGCTGGGTGCAGAATCTTGGGTGTGTGGAAGCAAGGAGGTTTCAGGTACTGAAGAATTGAAAGGGAAATCTGAGATGTGTACCTGAGGATGGGGTGGAAGAAGATTTTGTTGATGAGAAATTCCAGCTGATTTGTAGTCAGCTGGAGTGGGTTGTGAGAATGCTTGAAGAATTTGGCGAAGGGGAATAGCATCATCTGGGTCGGGGAGAGAGACCACTATTTGACGTTCTTCAACTTTTTGTGTTGTTCTCACGAACTCCCTTCCATTGTCTGAGCTGGAGGAGGATCCCTGAGCTGTCTCCTCAGTGACTGGTCTCCACTCAGTTTTCTTCTTTTGGACAGGGGAAGCTGTGGGAGTGGATTCCGATCCAGTTGGCTCAACAACTGGTTTCTCTGCTGCCTCCTTAGCTGGTTTGATGGCTGCTTTGAATTTCAGCTTCTTCTTGGCAGGTGGAGATCCAGCTGGCTGTGTCTTCTCTGATTGCTTCCTTTTTCTTGCTTGAGAGGGAGAGGCAGTCTGATGCTTTGCCTCTTGTGCCCTCTTCTTCCCTTCAGGGGCTGCATTTTTCAACAAGTCAGTGAGCTGACTTGGCTTCTCGAACAGTATTCTGGACACAGAAAATTCTTCTGCGTTATGCCACTTGATTTCTCTTCCGGTAGAGTAGCTTTCTATTATGCACGCTACTTTGGTGCATAGATAGATTGTCTCTCTACAGATGTACCGGGTGAAGCTGTCATCTTCAAAATGAATCTTTTTAGATTCTTTTTCCAATTTTCCCATGAAGAATGAGAACCAATCCACAGGGTCATTTCTGAGGATGGCTATCATTGGTTTCAGTTTGGGTATGCTGATCTCTCCTTGAGATCCAGCAATACCGAGGATGCACTTTTGGGTGACATCCAGAAGTAATCTGTACTTGGGCTTGAGCAGGAGCTTGGACATGTTCGCCCTGTATGGTTCTGGCTTGAACAGCATCTTATCCAGTTCGATCTGGATTTCTTCTCTGGTGTAGTTATCTGGGGAGCGGTCCCCAAAAGTCTTCAGGCCGAGCAGCTTGTTCAACATTCGGTTGATGTTGATGTCAACGTCCCACGGAGTTGTATGTCCAGTCTTCTCCTTGATTTGTAGAGAGACGTTGGAACGGAGTCGATCATCTCGGTTAGACATCTCTAAAAAGAACTCTGCCACCTCCCGGCGGAAGATGTTCTTCGGTCTTGCAGTCGCCCACTGCAAAAGTCCGGCATTTTCGATGAGATCCAGAACTTCCTGGAACTCTGAGTTCTGGTAGTTCTTGAGAGTCAGACTCTCAAAATGAAGCTTTGACATCAAGTTCTCAGTCTGGCTTGCTCCTAGTGTCGTCTTCTTTGGTGCCATGATTTTCTTCTGTTGCAAGAGTTTAGAAAGACGAAAATACTCGGGGAGCGTATTAGCAAAAAGATAATCAAGAATCTGATATATGAATTTCAGATAAGTATGAGCGATAGAAACTATGGCGAAGATTTGCAAATTTTTGATAGATATATCAATTGCCCATTTTGATTAATGGTTGAGATCTTGGCAATTGTATTGAAGATCTGCGGCTGAGAGAGATTCGCGCAACACGTCCTATGACGTGTGAATATTGAGTGTAGGTCACGCGCGCGTGAGGAAGTCAAAACGTTCTGACTTCTGACTCAGTTCTCTTGAGCTACAGTATTCTGCATGCTTTTCATTAAATGCGATGGGATGGATAGCTTGCAGAATAATCCATTTAAGGAATGTTTGGATGTTTGATTTAATATTCAAATAATTTTATCCTTACATAGCATATTACAACAGGGAATATAATAAACAAAATTTGCAAACCCGTCAGCTGATCATTGTAGTCAGCTGATACCACTGTTGTATTCTCTTCTGCTAGATTGAAGGTACTCCTCAGCTGAGTATCTTGGTGATTAGCTTGAGGCTTCTTCAGCTGAGTTCCCTTTAATTCTTCGATTGATCCAGCTGAGCTTTATTTCCTTTTAGCTGGATAATTCTTCTGATCTGAGCTTTTGGGATTCATCTGGGCTTGTTCCCCCTCAGTAGGATGAACTTTTCTTTCATTTGGATTGAGCCGTCAGCTTTAATTCACACCTTCTTGACTTAGATTTCAGCATGGGTGCTTCCTCCAGTTGGTGACTCCAGCTGAGTCTATCTTGGTAAGTGCATCCTGCTGGGTATTCTACTTGATTTTGCTGATTCTTTCCAGCTATGTAGAGTTCCCCCTCGATTTGATAGTAGGTGGTTTTTTCTTCAGCTGCATCCTACATCCTTCTACTGAACGGATTTTCTTACCATCGGCTCATTTCTTTGAAGAGGTCTCAGATTATATAGCAGGTAGTCAGCTGTTCCAAATCCAGCCGATTCATATGCTGCTTCTTTATTCTTTCTTTGAGACCATTGTACTCAGCTATATGACTGGCTGTATCTTCCGTTATGCATCCAGCTGTCTTTATTTCACAGCTGGTCCCGATCATTATTTGGGTTTCTTCATCTCCTTTGCTCATATTTCAGTGCTCCTTGTTGGTCCTTCCAGGCTGAGCTGATTGAGCTTCTTCTAAGCTTTCGTCAGATATTGTGATGGCTTTGGTGGTTGTCTCTCATGGTGTCATATACTCTGAGAATGAGACGTTCCAAATCATCAATCAGCCTTTCTGTTCATCTCATCTCCTGATGGCTTGAGATGATTGCATCACAGTCCATCTGGTTTGATGTTGAGTGAAATTCCTCTCTCCAGTGCTCCAAGATACTTTGATATCCTGTTCTTCGTACCCCCAAGTCATGGAGATAGTTCCTGTAACATTCGCATCTTGGACAAATGTCTGGATTCATGATTTCTCAAGAGCTCCTCTATTGAGAGATTCCTGCACAAGGAAGATTCCACGACAGTATGCAATATAATGAAAAAAAAAATTTGAAGCTTTGAATGATCTGTTCAGGTGACCACTATCAGCAATGAAATGCTGTCTTGACAGATACAGTGATCTTTTGAACCACTGCTCTGATACCAATTGTTGGTCCCAAGACGGATACCTTGGTGTAGAGGGGGAGGGTGAATACACCAAGGTTTAAAACTTTTCCAAGTTAAAACTCTTTTCAGAGAGCTGGCTGTGTTCGATCTAGCTGGATGGCAGCTTGATTGACACAGCTGGCTGTGTGTGTGTGTACGGAATGTGGTGGATTTGGAAAGTCCGTCTGTTGCTTCAAATTATATTGCAAAGCTCTGTTTCACTTTTCAGTTAATCAGTTTATGCAGTTTGAAATGTATGCTCATGAGGATTAGTAACATGCATAAAACAAAGCGATAAATAAGAAAGCATTTTTAACGTGGTTCGGAGTAACACCTCCTACGTCCACGACCAGGTTCACTGGTAATTCACTACCACTTGGTTTCCAAGTACCAAGCAACTTCACAACTCTAACCCGAGCTGTGTTCCAACAGTTTATGGGCACTGTCAAGCCTACACCTTCAGTTTGCAGGTACTGAAGAACCTTCCTTATAGTTTACGGGTACTGTAAAACCTAACCACTCGAATTACATGCTTCGAGCAGGCGTACCTTTACCTAACCTTTCTGGGTTTGGGTTTGGGTATGGGGTTTCCAACTATGAACGAGTTCTTACAATGAAGAACAAGGAGTATGATGAACTCGTTCAAACTAGGCTTAAAATATTTATATTCTGATCTATTCTGCCTAAGACTGAATATGTGAACAACTAAGAACACAACTGACTGGCTGGGTGTTCTTGAAAGATTTGGCTTTGAAGATCGCTGTTCATTTTTCTGTTTGCTCTTTTATTTCTTCAGTCGTCTCGCCAGATTCACCACCAGTCTTCTTCAATGGTGAGGAGATATATATAGGTGGAGATTCAAACTAGCCGTTGGAAGAGAGCCGTTTGAATTTTACCTACTCTCATTAACTTCTGGCCTTTACCTACGAAGTAGGTCTGCATCTGCAGAAGCTAGTTCTTCTCTGATCTGTCTGCGTCAGATAAGATCTTCTGACATCGGGATCTTGTCTTTGAGAAGGTCTTCATTTTCGAGCTGCTAAGCATCTCTGCTGCGTCTTGACTCTGAGTTGTGTCTTAGACCTGTGCTGTATCATTATCCTGAGCTGTGGCTTCAACCTGAGCTGTATCACTGACCTGAGCTGTGTTTTAGACCTGAGCTGTGTCATCGACACTAAGCTGGGTCTTTTACACTGAGCTGGGTTTCCGTCATTGAGCTGGGTCTTGATACTGCTGGGTCATTGACTTTGCTTGGTCTGCTCTGCTGAGTCTGCTTTGCTAAATACCTCAGCTGTCTGCTTAGCTGTGTCTTCTGTCATGTCTTCTGCTGTCTTTAGCGAATACCTGTAAACTAAGAAACTCTATAAGCTCAAACAGGTGAGCTAAAAAAATGCTTAGGCTTGTGCGATCATCTACTCGGTTGGGGTCAGCTGGGTTTTGGTATCCAATCAAAACTCTATTAATTTTCCCAACAAAAAGCGTACCCTGGACAAATGCTATGCAAGAAGAACTGAATGAATTCCTCAGAAATTGCGTCTGGGAACTGGTCGATAGACCAGAAGGAGTCAAAGTAATAGGACTCAAATGGATATTAAAGAAGAAGCTGGATACTCTTGGAGTAATTATCAGAAATAAGGCTCGCTTAGTCGTCAAGGGTTATACACAACAAGAAGGAATAGATTTTGAAGAGTCATTTACTCCAGTAGCAAGACTGGAGGCCATCAGATTATTCCTTACATACGCTGCACATCACAAATTTAAAGTATATCAAATGGATGTGAAGTGTGCATTTCTGAATGGAGAAATCAAAGAAGATGTCTACGTGGAACAACCTCCAGGATTTGAAGTCGAAGGAAACAAAGCTTACAAGCTAAGGAAGACGCTTTATGGTCGGAAGCAAGCGCCTCGAGCCTGGTATGACACTCTGCCAGGATTCCTTGTATCCAAATGATTCAAGAAAGGTTCAGTCGATAGAACTCTCTTCACCATCAAGCTAGATGAAGATATCTTAGTTGTCCAAATATATGTGGACGACATCATCTTCGGCTCAAGATCAACTTTCTTATGTAAAAGATTTGGAGAGATGATGTCAAAACAATTCCAAATGTCTATGATGGGAGAAATGAGTTTCTTCCTAGGACTTCAAGTCAAGCAATCAGCAGAAGGAATTTTCATAAATCAGTCAAAATATGTCAAAGACTTGATTGCCAAATATGAAATTCAATCCAGCAGATCAGTAAAAATTCCAATGAACCAGGAACTGAGGGACACCCAGTAGATCCCAGCAAATACAGAGGGATAATTAGTTCCCTACTGTACATCACAGCCAGCCGCCCAGATATAGCATTCGCAGTCGGAGTTTGTGCCAGATTTCAAGTTGATCCTAAGGAGACACACATGCAAGTAGCCAAGAATATTCTCAAATATCTAAAGGGTACTCAGAACGTTGGGATGTGGTATCCAGCTGAAGATAATTTGCAGCTGACTGGATACTCAGACTCAGACTTTCTGGAGATCAATTAGACAGAAAATCAACTTCAGGAACATGTCAGCTCCTAGGAAGTAAGTTGATATCATGGTTTTCAAAGAAACAGACGTGTATCGCTACGTCAACGACTAAAGCAGAATATATGGCAGCTGGAAGCTGCTGCTCTCAAATTCTCTGGCTGAAGCATCAGCTGGATGACTATGAAGTGAAAACTGGTCAAGTTTCAATCTTCTGTGATAGCTCAAGTGCTATTGCAATATCTGAGAATTCAGTTCTTCATACTAGGGGTGTGCATCGGTCGGTTCGGTGCTTGAACCGACCAAAATTTTCCAAACCGATGAACCGAACCGATCCAAAAAATTAGGACCGAACCGACCGCTCATAGCTTGCTTAACCGAGCCGAATCGAAGCCATTCGGTTTGGTCGGTTTAGGTCAGTTTCCGATGAGGAGATAGACTAGATTTAACATCAGCGGAGTTGAGGGAGGGGGCTGTTGTTGTCCTTTGCAAAAGGGGAGGAGGCTCAGGAGGGTGGATGCCAACCGATGCGTCACTATACGAGGGTGTCTTCAGTTGAAAGAGAGTGAGATAAAGAGAGACGAATTGGGAGAGATTGAGAAGGATCGACTTCTGAAGTGAGGGTGATACAAAAGAAATAGGGGAGAGAGAAAGAATTGGAAGAAAAAGAAAGGAGAGAGAGAAATTATGGGAGGTTGAAAGAAAAAGACAAAGTGGATGGGATTTGGTTGATGTGCTGCGTGGGGTGAAATGAAAACTGAAGAGAGAGAGACATTTGTGGGTGGGGGTTCCAAGAAAAGTGCCTGTAAAATAAGGAAAAGAGAGAATAAGTGGGTGGAGTTTTCAAGATAAATACCTATTTTCAAAAATGTAATAGGCACAAATTGAAGGGATCAACAATATTTTAACTAATTAAATAACTATTCGGTCGGTTCGGTTCCTGAACGAACCATTTCGCTTGAACCGATAACCGAACTGATTGAAATCGGTTCTTAATTTTTAAAACCGAACCGGCAACCGACCTTACTAAAAACCGAACCGAACTGACCAATATATATCGGTTTCGGTCTTTTTTTTGGTTCGGTTCAATTTTTGCACACCCCTACTTCACACAAGATATAAACATGTAGATGTGCGACATCATTTTATCAGAGATCACGTGGAAAAGAAAAGATGTCATTGTTGAGAAAATTCACACAGATATGCAGCGAGCTGACATTTTAACAAAGCCACTGGTGGAAGCAAGGTTCAAAATTTTGTGTGGATTGCTTAATCCAGATGAAGAAACCTCATCCAGCTGAGGGGAACAAGACCCAGCTGGATAATAAAAAGCTAATGGGATATCAAGCTGGAAGAATCCAGACCCAGCCGGATCGTGAACTCAATTCAAGAAGGGAAACCAGCTGAGGGGGAATCAAGCTCAGCTGGATAACAAAACTGAAGAAGAGCTTATTCAACATAAAGAAACACAGCCGTGGTATCAGCTGACTACAATGATCAGCTGAGAGGTTTGCAGACTCTTTCATTTATTTCCCTGAGGAATATGCTATTTAAGGATAAAATTATTTGAATTTAATTCAAATACCCAGACATTCCTTAGATGGATTAGTCAGTAAGCTATCCATCCAATCGAATCCCATCGCATTTAATGAAAAGCATGTAGGGTACTGTAGCTCGGGAGTATCGAGGCAGAAGTCAGAACGTTTTGACTACCTCACGCGCGCGTGAACTACCCTCTCTATACGCACGTCATTTGACGTATTGCGCAAATCTCTCCCAGCCGCAGATCTTCAATTTAAATGTCTAGATCTCAACCGTTCATCAAAATGGGCAGTTGATATATATATCAAAGATATGCAAATCCTCGCCATATTTTCTTTCGCTCATACTTATCTCTGAAATTTATATCTCATATTCTTGCTCTCTCTGCAAATACTCTCTCCTTGTATCTTCGTTATTCTAACCCCTTGCTACAGAAAAAGATCATGACACCGAAGAAGATAACACCATGAGCAAGCCAGTCTAAGAATTTAATGTCAAAGCTTCATTTTGAGAGTTGTTTAACTCTTAAGAACTACAAGAACTCACAGTTCCAGGAGGTGCTGGATCTCATCGAGGAAGCCGGCCTGTTGCAGTGGGCGACTGCAAAACAGAAGAACTTCTTCCATCGGGAAGTGACAGAATTCTTCCTAGAGATGACGAACAGGGATGAACGACTCCGCTCCAACATCACTCTACAACTCAATGAAAAGACAGGGCATACAACTCCTTGGGATGTCGACATCAATATCACCCGAATGTTGAACAAAGTGTTCAGCCTAAAGACTCTTGGGGACCGCTCCCCAGAAAACTCCACCAGAGAAGAAATCCAGGCCAAACTGGACAAGATGCTGTTCAAACAGGAACCATACAGGGCGAGCATGTCCAAGCTCCTGCTCAAGCCCAAGTACAGACTACTTCTGGATGTCACCCAGAAGTGCATCCTCGGTATCACTGGATCTCAAGGAGAGATCAGCTTACCAAAGCTGAAGCCGATGATAGCCATCCTCAGGAATGACCCTGTGGATTGGTTCTCCTTCTTCATGGGAAAGTTGGAGAAAGAATCTAAGAAGATTCATTTTGAGGATGACAGTTTCACCCGGTATAGCTGTAGAGAGACAATCTATCTATGCACCAAAGTGGCGTGCATAATAGAAAATTATGCTACCGGACGGCAAATCAAGTGGCACGACACAGAAGAGTTTCCTGTGTCCAGGATACTTTTTGAAAAGCCAAGTCAGCTCACTGACTTGATGAAGAAAACAGCCCCTGAAGGGAAGAAGAAGATGCAGGAGGCAAAGCAGCAGACTGCATCTCCATCTCAAGCAGGGAAAATGAAGCAGCCGGAGGAGCACAGCCAACTGGATCTCCTCCTGCAAAAAAGAAGCTGAAATTCAAGGCAGCGCAGCAAGTCAGCTGAGGAGACGACGAGAGAAGCCGGTGATGAGCCGGTGGATACGAGTCAACTCACGCGGCCCCGACCCAAAGAAGAAAATCGAGTGGAGATCAGTCGCTGAGGAGCCAGCTCAGGGATCCTCCCATAGCTCAGACAATGGAAGGGAGTTCGTGATTGCATCACGAGAAGCTGAAGAACCACAAGCAGTGGTCCCCCACCCTGACCCAGAGAATGCTATTCCCCTTCGCCAAATTCTTCAAGCATCTTCACAACCCGCTCCAGCTGATCCCACATCAGCTGGAACCCCTCAACAACACTCTCTTCTCTTTCCTTCTCAACAACACTCTCTTCTCCTTCCTCTTCATCCTCAGGTACCACACCCAGATTCCCCACCTACTTGTTCAGTACCTGAAACCACCCAACTACCACACACCCAAAATTCAGCACCCAAAGAGCCCCGTCCAGCTGACGCTCCTTTGCAGCTGGATGATGAAAACCAAGCTGAACCTTTTAGCCCCACTTCTTCTGAGGAAGTTGAAATCCTCAGTCCCAGAGTCGTTGCACGTGCTGCCACTATCATGAGGTTCAATGAACTCAGGCTTCAAGGTGTAAAGAGCGCACTGCAACAATACCCCTCTCTTGCTTCGCTCCCCGCCGCATTAGTCGCCGTCAGCGACTTCAAATTTTATCTTGCTACCAAGATGACTACTTGGTACTCAAATGAGGAACTTGTGGAATTCTACTCCTTCAATAAGCTCAAAGTCGAAGAAGCAGCTCTGCAGGAGATCTTTGGATTTGGAAGTCTTCAGGATGCTTTCGTGCATCAAGACTAGCTGATCCAAATCCTCATCCAGAAGGCCGAGCAGGATGAAGTGCCCCCTTCTGAGGAGGTAATCTCAAGAGCCAACTCTTACCTCCACCCTCCAAGCTCCACTAGAAAAGAGCGTCACCAACTTATCCAGCCAGCTGGAAGTTCTCCAGCAGCAAACTCTCTCCAACAAAACTGATATTCAGCAGTTGTTCAATGTTTACAAAGAGCTGGACACTCAGTTCAAAGCTGGGAAGCAACAACACATCACAGCTCAACCTCGTCACAGCAGACACAGCCAAGATTACTGATGTTGACAAAGCCCTGGCCCAGCTAAATGAGACAGTCGTCAACCTCTCCTCCACCCTTATTGATAATGCCAAAAAGGTGGAAGGTAATGACAAGAGAAAAACATTAAGGAATGGCAAAGGTAAAGTTGTAGCTGAAGAAAAAATCCAAGTGCTGCAGTATGAGATTGATGAAGTTGTTGCTGAGCTGGAAGCAGAAGAACCAGCTGAACGGAGAGGAAAATGGAGCAAAATGATCATTACTCTTGCCAAAGCTAGCGGAGCCACGCCAGAAGAAATCAATGATACGCAATGGCTCTGCAACTTTGTGAATCAACAAAAGCAAGAGATGAAAAGCTTTCATGAGCAGCAAAAGAAGAAAGAAAGTTTGCTCAATGCTGGAGAAAAGAAGCAGAAGAAGAAAAGAGCAACATCAGAGCAGCGAAGAAAAAGTCTCAGATGCCAATGAACTGGAGAAGAGTAGATGAATGGATCCCAGAAGAGTTAAACGACGACTGGGAACTTACAAAATTTGAGTTCATTGAAGACTACTACTATTTGGGAGCTTACCCAAATACGCCACCAGATGTTGCTTTCAAGATGCATCTCAATGAGCTTTTTTCTTCAGGATAGGATGATTGCTAAAGCATTCTTCAATGCTGCAAAGACCGCGAAGATCCAGTTCTCTACTTCCCAGCTGTATCATCTCCAGCCACCGTTGATACCTGGAACTAATCTTACTGACAAATCACAAATTATTGTAGGAGTAAATAGATGGGCGATTAGGAGAAAAGTTTCCAAGGTAAATAATGAAGAAGAGTACAAGAAGCTGGAACGAATGATCTTCAACCGATACAGTTTGAGAACGGATGAGCAGCTAGAAGAAGATAGACAAAAGAATCAACAGCAGCAATAGAAATGAAGACCCAGCCAACTGGGATTAAAAGTTTTATCTTATTTCAGTTTGTCAATCTTGTAATCATCTTTGAAGATTAATAAAACTGAAATGTTTTTGCTCTCAAGCTCACCCTGATGACAATAACTCTTTGTCCAGGCTCTAAACTCTGAATTTGATTATCTGCTGAATTTACTTATCGTTTTAACCCCAATTTCTCATTAAGGGAGGAAGTAGGTTATTTTTCTCAGTTAGGTTTTGGCATCATCAAAAAATGGGAAATTGTTGGGAAAATTCTAAAGTTTTGATTTGATACCGAAACCCAACTGATCTCCAACCTAGTAGATAAATGCGCAAACCTAAGTTATGTTTCCCAGCTCGCCTGTTTGAGCTTTAGATTTTCTAACTTTACAGATAAGGAATCTGAGGACAATGAAGACCAGTGAGTATTACTCGATTTGGACCCAAAATCAGTGAAAGGTTTTCGAATTTGAACAGAGTTCAAGACCGAGCTGAGTCAGACTGACTATTTCAGGTAAAGAAGATTGGATCCAGCCAAGGAGATCCAACGGAGTAGAGTAAATCGAGCTGACTCAAGTCTAAGAGATTCAGCTGTAAGATTCAGCTGAGCAGACAAAAGGAAACTAACTCTGAAGACATCACTTCAGGTCAGATTACCTAATCCAGCTCTAAATTCAAAAACCAGCTCCAAAGGCAGAGATCCCGGTGTCAGAGGAAGTTAATATACCTCGACCAATAAGGGATCGACATCTCAGCATCCTAGAAATGCGAACCTAGGATTTGAACAATGATGAAGACAGGTGAAGATACGCTCAACGGAAGATCAACCGATCAGAGAGTAGGTGAGATTCAAACGGCTCTTCCAACGGCTAGTTTGAATCTCTACCTATAAATATCAGTCTTCAAGATCAGAATCATATACGAAAAACTTTCTACAAGCTTTCAACATCTCTGAATATCTCAAGCATTAAAAAGCTCTCAAGTAGTTCTCAAATCCTTTAAAGAACACTTAAATCCTCAAGTGTTTCCTTTCCGGAAACTGCTTAAGTTTTTCGTCTAATCCCTAGGCAGAAATCTTAGTAAATCCAAAGCCTAGTTCTGAACAAGTTCACCTCCCAAAAGTTCTTCATTGTAAGAACTCGTTCAAAGTTGGAAACCCAAACCCAAACTCTTCTTTACCCAGAAAAAGTTAGGTTAAGGTCATGCCGTCTCGAAGCGCGAAATTTCAGTGTTAAAGATTTTTCAGTAACCGGAAACTGAAAGGATACAGGCTTCTGTTAGGAAAATTATAAGGTTTTGATTTGATACCAAAACCCAACTGATTCTCCAACCGAATAGATGATCGCGTCAACCTAAATAGTATTTTCCAGCTCGCCTGTTTGAGCTTTAGATTTTCTAGGTTTACAGGTTAAGAAAGCGGAAGACAACAGTCGACCCAGCTGTATCTACAGCAGGAGTCAGCAAGCGGAAGACAGCAGTCGACCCAGCTGTGTCTACAGCAGAATTCAGCTAGCGGAAGACAGCAGGAGTTAACCTTCAGCTGAATCCTCCAGCAGAGCATGATCAAGCTGAAGAGAATTCGAGCTGAGTTCAAAACACGGCCGATCCGGTACGAGAACAAAGGGAACTAACTCTGAAGACATCACTTCAAGTCAGTTTGCCAAATCCAGCTCTGAATTCAAAAGCCAGCTCCAAAGGTAGAAGATCCCGGCGTCAAAGGAAGTCAACATGCCTCGACCAATGAGGGATTGCCGAATCAGCATCCTAGACTTCAGGACCCAAGATGTGACACAAATGAAGACAGGTGCAGATTCGCCCAACGGCAGATCTCGAATTTAAGAAGAGTAGGTAAGATTCAAACGGCTCCTCTAACGGCTAGTCTTGAATCTCTACCTATATAAACCCGTCTTCAACCTCAGGATCAAACACGAAAAACTCTCTACAAGCTTTCATTCTCTGAAATCATCAATCTTTCAAAAGCTCTCAAGCAGTTCTACATAGATCAAAGAACACTTTATCTTAAAGTATTTCTAGTTCAGAAACTGCTTAGTTTTTCGTCTAATCCCTAGGCCAAAATCTTTGTATATCTTAAAGCCTAGATTTCGAACGAGTTCATCATACTCTAAAGTTCTTAATTGTAAGAATTCATTCACAGTTGGAACCCCAAACCAAACCCCTCTTTACCTAGAAAGGTTAGGTCAAGGTAACGCTTGCTTGAAGCGGGAAATTCAAGTGTGTTAGGTTTTTCGCATGCCGTAAGCGAAAAGGTTAGGCTTGACGATGTCCTTGTTGGAACACAGCTCGGGTTAGAGTTGTGAAGTTGCTTGGTACTTGGAAACCAAGTGGTAGTGGATTACCAGTAAACCTGGTCGTGGACGTAGGAGGTGTTACTCCGAATCACGTAAAAATCGTGTGCTCTTTACTGTCTCTTTAAATTCAGTTTTGTACTAACTCTTTCATAACATTACATATTTGATCAAAACTGCATACGCAGCTGCTCTCCAAAGACAGCTGTGTCTTTCTGAAAGTTGCACAACTTGACTAAGCTGAAAACATAAAGTTAATCTTTTCAAGCTGAGTTTTTCTAAGTAACCGAGCTAAGTTTTTAAACCACCACATTCTGCACCGCCAGCTGAGTTATTTACCTAGCTGACCCTCCTCAGCTGGATCAATAACTGAGCTCACCAACTCTGTTATTTAACTTGAAAAAGTTTTCAGAAATTTATTTGGTGTATTCACCCCCCCTCTACACCAAATACCTAGCTCAGGGACCATCAGCTTCTACAGTACCCGTAAACTGTTAGAACACAGCTCATGTTAGAGCTGCGAAGTTGCTTGGTACTCGTACCAAGTGGAAATCCTTAGTGGATTTACCAGTTATATCTAGTCGTGGACGTAGGAGTTGTTTCTCCGAACCACATTAAATTTCGAGATCTTTATCGCTTTCTTATTTCTCTGCATTTTATATCTTTAAAGAACTAACTGCATTATCACATCACAAGTTTTCAAGCTCAAAGTTCTCTGGCTGTGTGACCCAGCCAGCTGCATTATTTTCAAAACTGCTTAACTGAAAACTTAAACTAAGTTTTTCTGAACTCTTGTAAAGAGAACGAGCTAAGTTTTTCAAACCACCGCATTTCGCACCGCCAGCTGAGTTATCAGTCCAGCTGACCGTCTTCCTTAGAAGTTAGCAGGATTCATAACTGAGCTCTCACTCAACTCAGTTTTAATTTGCAAAAAATTTTCAAAAATCACTCTTCGGTGTATTCACCCCCTCTACACCGAAGACCTCGTTCCGGGACCATCAAATACCTTTCTTGCACACCAGACCCGACTAAATATAATATCTTCATGCACATCGAGACTGAATACATAATCATATTTGTAGGATCTAGATGATTCTATTTATGCTAAAACTTGGGTGCGTTCGTTCACAATTAGCTTTAATCAAGGCTTAAGCAGGATTAGGAGATTAAGGAGATTAAGAATTATCAGGGATAATTAATCCTAATTAGCAATGGCGGACCCAGGATTTTCAACTTGGGGGTGCGAAAAATAATTATAAAGTTATAGACATAAAAAATTTATGACATTAAAAGTAATACATTTCAAAAGTTCGAAATACTATTCAACTATAAAGTCATACATTTCAAATACAAAAGGAAATTACATATCTATTTAGTTTATTATTTGACGAGTCTTCATTTGTCGAAAGCGATTCACAATCTTGTCGTCGGAAACTTGTAGAAACATCTCTTTCTCAATGAAAGTGACCAAACAACCATTCAAAAATTGATCCCTAATGCTATTTCTCAACTTATTCTTGACATAAGTCATTCCAAAAAACACTCTCTCAACATTTGCAGTAGCAACTGGAAGAATCAACACCAAATTTATTTATTTTTCATAATGGGCTGCAATTTGCAGATGTTTGGGGTTGGGGCCTTGAGGGTGCAAATTTTTTTTTTTAACCAATACTAGTAATTTTTTATTTATTTGGGGGTGCAGCTGCACCCCCTTGCTCCAGCATGGGTCCGCCACTGCTAATTAGGATATGTTGATTCTCAATTAGAATTTATTAATTTCATATATATAGAAATGATTAAATATTAATTTAAATTTATTAATTTTCAATTAAAATTTATTAATATCGGTTAGAATTTATTAATTGAATATTAATTAAATTTATAAATAAAAATTAGAAGAAAAAAAAATCAATTGTATGTTGCGAGCGTCCACATCCAAGTGTGCCTCTTTTATTTATAATTTATTGCTGTGTGCAATGTTAGATGCACTATAAATATATTGGGTTCGACTTAGAATGAGACGCTGGACTCGGTCTTTTGTTATGCTGAATATGAATTACTGAAAATAAATAAAACATTATAAAATTGTAAGCAAATTGCAACACATGCGTAGCATGTGTTGTTGGATCCCCACGGACCCCACCTCGTCCCCCCACTCCAAAGATCTTTGATCGTTAGAGAAGAGAGAGAGAGAGAGGAGCTCTTCTTTTTCTCTCCGTCATTTCTTATTTTCCCTTCATATAATTGTTACATTTTTTTTGTTGATGAAAAGCTGAAATTAGAGTCAAACATGTTAATTTGATTAGAAGTGTACATTCGTTATATAGAAGATAGATTTACTCATTCCGTCCACAAAAATAATTTCATTATGTGTTGAATACAAATTTTAATAAATTAATTGAAATTTTTGTGAATGGAATAAGGGTCTCATTTGTTGTAAGTGGAAAAAGTGAAATGAGAGTTTAAATTATTGTGAGTAGAATAAAAATTTCACTTATTGTAATTGAAAATAGTGAAATGAAAGTTGAAGTGGTTGTTAGTGAAATAAAAATCCTATTTAATACGAGTGAAAAAGATGTGAAGAAAATATTTTTTTGGACAAAAAAAATTGGCCAAATAAGATTTTTTTTTTTAAGGATACATGCCTAGGATAGAATTTATCGAGTCAAACAAATGGCAATATCTTTTTGGTACGGGGGTGCTTCTTATGCCTGGTTGGTAAGGATAAGGTCCGACATGAGCTTGACACGTGTCCTCCTCTGCTATTGCCGTTTTCGGCTTCTTGCAGCTTCATTTGACTCGGCTTCGAGCCGAATAACGCAATGACCATTTTTGCCCTTGATCAGGATTCGTTGGAGGGATAAAAGTGTAACTTTCTTACCGAAGAAGAATCTGGGCCGTTGATGAAGTGTGTCGGAGATGGATGGGACAACGAGTTTTAAATTATGGGAGCCCATCACAAAATACTGAGTGGTCCCCCCCCCACTCCAGTATTTTTAATTTTGGACGTTTGTTAGTTTGGTTCAATTAATTGTGTGACATGTTAGAATTATTAAAGGCCGTTTGGTTTCGTTTTCAGTCACTTTTTCATGTTTCGTCATTTTCGCTACTCAATTTAATATTTATTAAAATTCGAGAAATTTCTGCATGCGAATATGTCAATTGTTTGGATTCATATGTTTTGAGAATCCTTGAAAATTATTTTTCTTACGATCATGCAGAGGAAAACCGAAAACGATAAGTATTTACTAGCTTTTACAGAGAATATTGACTGTATAATTTTTTGCAGGATTAATTGTATACTTAAGTTCTTTTAATATATACCAAAATGTGGAGATGCGTATGATCTTATATTACTCCATGTATCTGAATTATAGTATGTAACAATTTATTATTTTCTTTGAATTGTTCCAAAAGGATTTGAGTTTTTTTAGAGAAATTAAATACACGAGATATATATATATATATATATATATATATATATTATCAATTAATCACTGCATTACAATATATAGATGAGACTTTTATATCACATAAAGGTGGGATCACTACACCATCATACAAGGTGAGAATATATTATACCGCACGCAAGCGAGATTAAAACCAAGACCTCTCACTACGAAGAGATTTATGGTGCCTCGGTCACTACCCACTAATAATTTGCATACTCCTTTATGAATAAATCTTGAAATTAATTTAATATAAATTACATGTTTTTAATTTAAAGAATTGAGCAAAAACATATGCATGCATTAGGTGGAAATCAAATTTAGATATGTCAAAGTTAAGACTACTCAAATCCGTTCCAGTGACACAGTCAGGCCTCCAGGTTGGGGGGACAAAATATTTATCTTTATCTTGTCCGTACATTTCTTAATTTTTGATGGTGCAAAATTTTGATATTTTTGCAAAATTAGATTTAATTGATTTTTTTTTTTTTTGAGGTGGGGCAATAGCCCCCTCACAACCACGATGCGGGAATCTGGATCCTGGCACCACATAGTGTGCATCTCCCCAGGATTTACCCGTACACGTGGCAAAGCTTTTACATATTGAATCTTTTTTAATTCTCCCCTTATTTGAGTAGAAACTCCATCTTGCAACTGTTGCTGATGATAAAATTTTGTTTTACATGCCTACTTTTTACTATTTTCGTCATCTTTTCCTAGAAATTTTTTCCGACGATTTACTTGTATTGAATCGGATATTCAAAGGACTTGAATGAGCTTATCGGTACAGTGGGTTGCATTCAGTTGAAGAAAATATAAATTGCATTCATTTAACCGACTGAAATAACAGCGGCGAGTAAGAAAGCTTGCACTTGCTCTTGACCGACATTCAGCTGGTGATGTTGGCCGCCGAAAACTGCGATTTTCAGATGGTTCGCTACGCTTCAAGTGTCGTTGTGATACAGTGAGAAAGAGAGGGTAGTTGCCGATTTCGAATTGCAGCTGGGCCTCTTTCCGGCGTCGGGCACAGTAGCTCCAACGCCATCAGCAACTGCTCCGCCTACACTGCACAGTATTCTCGTGAAAAATCCTAACCCACCCAAATCTCTAAACTCTGTTACGTTTTCAAAATTTAGTACGTAGTTACAATATTGGATTCCTCAATTCTTCATTTTCGATTCCTAGTATACATCCTCTTCAAAATTTAAATTTGATTTCTTGACTTTATCATTACATATCTCTCACAATGTAGGTACTGATTTTGGGCGGGTTGAGTTTTGTGCGGGCGACGGTGTTTCTCATTGGAATTTTGGAAGAGGTACAAGCATGGAGAGAGAGAGGGTGGAGAGAAAGAAGAAAGATGATATGATGTGGCAGATTAGGATATTTTTTTTCATCCGGTGTATTTTCATTTATTATTTATTAATTTAAATTTTGTCACATTAAATTTAATTTGGGTTAAATTGAATTCGGAGTAAAAATCAGAAAAAAATTAGAAAGCGGTGTATTTGAAAAATTAGAAAAATTCAAATGTCATATGCAGAACGAGACTGAAAATAAAGATCATGTAATTTTTCGGCAATGAATTCATATTAAAATTAGTTTGCATCACTAATAAAACTAGTTAATGAATTGCAATATACTAATGCAAACTTGAGTGATAATCAATTTGCTACAACGCTAAGATAGATTTTTAAATATATTAAGAGTTGTGCTAATATTTGTATCAATAAAAATTAACAAAAATTCAAATATACTTTATTTATTAACATTTTTTACACAATACCAAACCGGATTAAATTGTGATTTTACTATTCAATATTCTTGTTCCAAATAGGTATAGTAATATCACTAATTTTCTGATTTCATTTCATTTCCTAATTGCATTAATAAAACAAAAAAAAACAAGTCAATAGAACATTTTTACTGCACTAAAGTTTATGTGTTTACACAAAAATTTTATTTATTATGAAAGATCATAATTTGGATATAAATTATAAATTTACAGTAAATTAACCTTTATTATTATTATTCTTATTTGCATTTACTTTTTATTTGATAGGAAACAATTAGACTTCTCTATTTTTTTTTTAGAAAAATCAACCACTTTTTAGATTAATTTGGATTAATTTCGAAATTTTCATATGATACATATAAAATTGATAAATTTAGAATATGGTTGCTAATAATATAACATTATATCTAATAATTAAGCATTCAATATAATTTTGATCAATTCAACTAATTTTGATCAATTCAATTCAAATACCCACTATGGATAGTCAAAATTAATAGTTGTCCAAAACTTAATTTATAATAAATGTTGTCAGATTTTGGGATTTTGGACAAATTTGCCCTTACCCCTCATTTCACTCTATTTGTCTCTCCTCCCTCCCATCTCCCCTCTCCGTCCTCTCTCACCCAAACCACCTCTACCATCCACCGCGCCACTACCGTCCAATCGCCATCGCCGCCGCCGCCGTTCTATCCAATCGCCGCCGCCGCCTCACAAAATACTGATCTCAGTCACAAAACCATAGATACGGTCCCGATTCAGACGCCAAAACAGAGATCCGATGACCGCACTGTTACAAAAAAGTAAAAATCTAGATCCAGTCACGACGGCACCGATTTAAAAAATAGAAAGCTGAAATCGTGGTGAGATTGGTACGAAATGGATTCATTCGTACCACTCGTACCCATTTATGGTGCGTCACTAGTTGGTATGAACGGGACGAATGATTTCATTCGTATCACTCGTTGGTACGAATGGGACGAAAAACTTATCTGAACGACTCTCTATTTGTGAAGCATCATCGTTGGATTCTTTAGATCTGAAGTAGCAGAGCGTATCGCGGTAGGAATAGATCTGAAAATAGATCTGGAGATAGAGAGGTAAACTGAGAAAAGGACGATCGGTAGGTTAGTTTTTTGTTTTTTTTGTTTTTACTTAAAGGTTATTTTAGTCCATCAATTCCAAAATCTGACAGAATTTATGTCAAATTAAGTTTTTGACAACTTTGATTTTTCACTATCTATAATGGCTATTTGACATGATAAACTCAAATAAAATTGGTATTTTGTAGAGTATAGTAGCGGTACTTTGACAATAATGACCAATTGGATGAATTAGTTACCAATTTAGTATCAATTGATAAACTCGTGATCAATTTAGTAAAAATTAGATGAATTAGTGACCAACTGAGTACCAATATGTCAAATTAATTTGATAAATTAGTGACCAATTAGTAATAATTAAATCAATAGTGACCAATTAGGAACCAATTAAATGAATTAGTAATCAATTGAGTATACAAAACGATGTTGTTTTATAAATTCTAGCCTCCACGATGGCGATTCCAGTGTCCACATAGGATTCGATTTGGGGGAATCGGTGATCGGTGTAAAATTAGAAGAAGAAAAAAAAAGGAAAGTTCATGTATACTGAGGAAAAAAAAGTCATATATATGTAATACCAGAATTCCAAAATAGGTTTCGAATCAACATCGGTATTAATAATAAATTTTTAAAAATAGGAATATGAAATGAAGAAAACTCTACGTAAGCATCAACTATTTACTTTGGTCAAATTAAATTGAAAAAAAAACTATTTATTCCCCTTAATATTAAATTGAAGAAACTATTTATTTCAAATTATTTTGAAATTAATTAAATCTCTTCCACCCCTCCATCTCTTGAATCCAATACTATGTTGTTTAAAAATAAAAATAAATGTACGAATATTAAGATATAAAAATATATTTCCAAATAAGTAGTATTAGAAAATAAACTATTCATTTGGCCAATTATATATATATATATATATATATATAATTATGAATTACTTTATACTTGAACAAAATTAAATTCACTTTACAAATAAAATTATATTGATAGAATGGAAACAAAATACATAATGTCACTTTAATAATAATAAAAAATTAGAAAAAAGGTCAAAAAGTAACAATGCTACAAATAGTGTATGCCCAACCATGGTTCCATGTATTTACTTTACAATTTCTATTAAACACTAAACCTATGTTTGGTTCGATATTTTTTGGGCATGGAAATGAATTCAATTAATTGAATCTATTATTTCTTGTTTGGTTTGGATAGTGGATTAACAATTAATCTTACTTGAGGGTAATCCAATCCCCAAGATATTACTCTCCAAATTAGAGCGGTAACAAATTCTTTTCCTCTCCGGAATCATTTCACAAGGTGATTCATTTCCATTGTTGAATCAAACACCCAATAAAAATAACATTGATTGTTACTATTCCCCCCTCTACCTAATTCCATTTTTTTTTCATTCCTCTACTTGAACCAAACGAGCACTAAAAGTGAATTGCTATGTGTTGCCGGATTAGGGAAGGTGGATGCACACTGGGTGGTGCCAGGGTCCTATTTGCCGATGCGAACCCAACCTCCACCAAAAATAAAAATAAAAATTGCAACACAAAAATAGAAAATGAAAATATTGTGATAAAGGCGGCAGGACAACAAACCAAGTTGTCAGAATTTTTCTCACTTCCTTTAACGTGTGACACTTAGCTTTTGATATGTGGCACTCTCACTCCTAATACTTGAGGAAAGCATTGTTAATAATATTGTACAATCACGAGAGCCACTTACCGTAATGTGTCTCTTAAATAATGTAATGATCAATGAATTTTTTTTTTAGTTTAAAGGAAACTAAGATCATATCCAACGGTCCGTCCACATTCTGTATGAAAATAGGGCAAAATTTGTACTCCATCTCCAACAATTTATTTTATTTTATTTTATAGCAGAATATTTATATTTTAAAATAACCATTGAATATTAGTTTCGTCTTAATGATAACCAAAATTAATTATTTGAATTAATGAAGAATGAAAAAATACAATACCTTATATTATTAGGCAAAATTTTTATTAGATTAAATTCTAAACAATGTCACATGTCATGAATATTTAATAATATCAATAAAATGCCCGAACTATTGATGTTGTGCCAAAAATGTCTTAGTTAGCATTTTCCATCAACGGATGTTGATAATTTACATAACGTTTATTCTTATTTAAATTTTTTAAATTAATTTTATAAAAAAACGAAATCGTTTTGCCATGTAACTTATACACGTTAGCGTTCCATTGACGGAAAATATTTGTTATGATATTTGACACAACATCAATAGTTCGAATCTTTTTATTATCAAAAGTTCGGGATCTTTTAAAAACGAGAAAAAACAATTTAGAATTTAATATGATAATTGTTCAAAATTAAAAATATTCACTTTGAACTTGTAAAAATAAATTTTACCGGCCTTCCATTAAATATATAAAATCTACACATATTGACCAAATTGTCCTTATCCCTTCAGAATTTCTGCAAAAAACTATCTGTTCCGAATTTCTGCAAAAACTACCAACGATAATTAAGGACGAATGCTGAAAACGAAAGTAAGCATCTCATAGATCTCATAAAAGCTTTTACAAAAATGAAGGAATTATATACAAAAAAAAAAGATGAAGGAATTCCCGTTTCAAATATATATATATATATATATATATATATAGACAGAGAGAGAGAAGAGAGATCATAATATAAAAATTTTATGTAAAAAATGAGAAGAAATATGAATCATTGATCCTTGTATAATTTACGGTGTCATTAACCGATGCATTATACTAAGTCAAAAATACATTATCATAACGACGTATTGTAATAATACATAAATTGCATTATTTAGTGCATTAATCAATCTAGGTCATTCATTAAGTCAATATCAATGGTCCAAATTATTTCTTATTTCTTAACACTATAAATGTTTTTTTCTGTAAATCTAACCATATATATGAGTGGTTATAGTGAGAAAAACCCTTAAATTAAGAAATAAGAATGAATCTATACCACACATTTATAAAGAATTTGTGGACTAGATTTAGCCACCACCACCACCAACCGCAACTTCTTCTTCTTCTTTGTAACACCCTATTTTCTAATTAACTAGAATGTTACAACATGTAACACAAAGCGGAGAAAATCAAATAGTTTACACACCTATAAATTTAGTTAACCGTACAACTAATGATAAAGAAACAATATATATTATTTTATTATATATAATCATGTATAAATAAAATACTTTTCTTATCAAATTAATTGATCACGTCTAGTGCAGCCAATAAAACAAACATAAGACACAAACTTGTACTTATTGTAATAAATCTTGACTAAACTTTTCTAAACAAATTATCTACTCAGTACAATTGTTCAAAATAAAATTAGCTCGCAGAAAAATAACAAACTCATTATAACTTAGAGAGTTGGTTAAACTTCCTTTCATATTCTGTGATGGGTGAAGTTCCTTGCTTGAGATCGAGAAATTCTGCCTCCTTTTGATTGCGGTAGGAACGGGGAAAATAGTTGTCGGTGACGATCTTCTTGAACCCTTCCCATGTCAACTCTTGTCACTCTTGCTCGGTCATGGAACGTCGGTAAGACTCCCACCAATGGCTAGCATCTTCGCAAAACTGGAACACCGCGCATGAAATCTTGTGTGCGTCGACGCATTCTATATGTTCAAAGATCCTTTCCAATTCCCTAATCCACTCTTCCATAGCAAGCGGTCCACTTCTTCCATCGAACCTTGGTGGTGAGTAACGGCGAATTTGCTCCACAACCAAACTAGTGTTGTTGATTTGCGGATTCACGGGCTGACGCTGAGCAAAGCCTTGAAGTGCAGCAATAAAATCTTGAATAATGTTTCCTCCAACTCCATTCCCTTGGTTGTTGTCTTCATTGGCGGGATTACGAGGACGACATCCGCGAGGTGGCATATTCCTTTGTCTTCTCAATAATGAGGAGAAAGGAGAGAACATTAAGACGTCGAACGCTAAAATCCTACCATTAAGAGAGATATTAACTTGAAGAGATAATTGGAATAAGAATATCATTCATCTATAACTAGCTATAGCGAATATGTCGTTGGACCTCTATGTTCACCTCCGATCTTGAAAAAGTTCATAACCAAGTCGTCTAATCAATTCTATCTATCCTAACTACAATTCCTTGAAGTCTTGAGGTTCGTAAGAATGGATAATGCTAACACATAAAACATCATAAAATATATATAAACATGCATCCCACCATATATGTCAATAACTTGCATTAATAACATTCAACGAATTGAATTTACATATCCAAAACATGTAGTCTGCCTAAACTTCAATAAATCTTGCATAAATAAATTACATACCTTGGAGTCGAGGCAGTGCAGGGTCTTGAATGACTAGGCTCTTAATCTCATATTATTATATATTTTTTTAAATCGTAAAACGAGTCTACAGGAATGTAAACCCGCTCTGATACCACTAAATGTAACACCCTATTTTCTAATTAACTAGAATGTTACAACATGTAACACAAAGCGGAGAAAATCAAATAGTTTACACACCTATAAATTTAGTTAACCGTACAACTAAAGATAAAGAAACAATATATATTATTTTATTATATATAATCATGTATAAATAAAACACTTTTCTTATCAAATTAATTGATCACGTCTAGTGCAGCCAATAAAACAAACATAAGACACAAACTTGTACTTATTGTAATAAATCTTGACTAAACTTTTTTAAACAAATTATCTACTCAGTACAATTGTTCAAAATAAAATTAGCTCGCAGAAAAATAACAAACTCATTATAACTTAGACAATATGCTACTAAGGTTTCAAAAGAAAAAATATTAATTAATTAATCTAATAGATTCTCATAATTATATCAAAGAAAAAAAATACGTTTGGAAATAAAGCTTTTAACTATAGAAATATTCCTACATAATAAGAGAAGTGCCGTAGTAAAATTGTATGAACAAAGAATGTAACTAAGCCACTACCTAATCTAATATTTTCGAAAAATAATGGAAACAAAATAAATCCCATAACTTTAAATAAATTAACTAAGTTCTTAGAACGATGCCCTAGTCATTCTCGGCCTCCACGACTGCTTCAACTTCAAATCCTGCAAATTTGAAATCTAAAAGGGGGTGAGCATATCAAAATACACTCAGTGAGAAACAATGCAATTATCCAACGTGTTAAACATGCTAATACATATCATATTATCAAAGATACATAAATGTTCATGACCATAAAGACTTGATAACCGTGAGGGCAGAGACGTGGCCCTGACTTTATAACCATGAGGGTAGAGACGTGACCCTGACTTTATAACCGTGAGGGCAGAGACGTGGCCCTGACTTGATAACCGTGAGATCATAGCATAGCATAAATCATGAATTATCAATGAAACATGAAGCATTAACATAATTAACATGCATGGATAATAAAATCACAAGCATAAATTCCCCACCTTAACCTTGTCTTGAGAAAACTTGATGAATCTTGACTATGTATCTCATCTCTAATCTCTATTATTTACTCGATGAAAAAAAAAAGTAGCGTGCCTTGACTCATTAAACTATACCACTATTTATACAAGTAATTAGTCGAGTTATTTGGATAGATAAAAATTCTAATAAAGTTTATCACTACATGCTATAAAGATTTGAGTAAATCTCTTATTCCAAAGAGACCCCATTCACGTGTTCTATAAATAAAATAAAATAAAAAGTAAACAAATTTTGGTTGTTTAGAAACTCTTATAAAGAAATACACTTTTATTTGAAATAAAATAATAGGACATGCTTATTTTAATAATGTCTCAAATAATCCTACTTCTATAAGATTTCAAAGAACGAAAATTAAAAAATAAAAAACTTATCGTTATCTTTTTAACCTTTTTCTTTTACTTGCTCCACCATAATAATAATAATAATAATAATAATAATAATAATAATAATAATACAATTAAAAAAATCTAATCATAGTATATGTCTATATTGACAACACTTCTTTTAAATTTTTATAAAAAAACTATTGAATAGGTCCAACTATGCTTTTAATTATGCTTGAACAAATTTGGGGTGTTACATTCTTCTTCTTCTTCTCTCTTTGATTTATCTCTCTCTGTACAATCACCACCACCACTACCCATCATCACCGCCACCATTACAGCTACCTTCGGAGAATCGCCGCCACGGCCGCCACCACCACCAACCGTTGTTGTTGTTTTTTTCTTTTCTTCTTCCTCCTCTCTCTCTACATCTCTTTCTCTCCCCCCTCTCTTCTTCTTCCTCCTCTCTCTCTAGATTTCTTGCCAGATTTTCTCACTCTTTATCTCTCTCCTCTCTCTCTCGATTCCCGTCCAAATTTCCTTCACCGTCACCACACTTTGCTCCTTTCATTGCCGCTGCCATAATCACCTTCTTCGATACCAAAATTGCCCCCAAACCCCTCACCAAGAATACCATCGTGAAACAGCCCCCAGATCGAAGACATCTTCTCCGATCACGACGTTGTTGGTTGCGTCCACCTTGCAGTTCTAGCAGGCAAAGGAGCCTTCGATCCAGTACTCATCATCGGGATTGGTGAATCAGATCGACCCACTCACTCTCTCTCTCTCTCTCCCCCCAAGATTAGTTTGCTAGATTTTTCAGTGTTTTTGCTTCGTATGGATGTGAAAATTATTTTTATGGCTATTTGGAGATTTGATGAATTCAAGATTATATGGGTGTGAGTAGGATTTAAAATTCTTGTGGTTTTATGGGTGCCTTCTAGCGCATGATCTGTATTTTTTCGATTGAATTATCTCTGCGGAGGATGAAAGAAAGCAGGAAAGAACGAGACTGAGAGAGGGGTGGGATGATGAGATGGAATATTTTTTATTTTTTAATTTACATATATGCCACGAGAGTGCCACATAGATTAATTTAAGTCAGGTCTATAAATTCCCAAAACTGTTTTTGCCGGATTCCATCGCCGGAAGCAAAATCAGAAACAATTAAAAATTGAGGAATTTACAGGCAGATTCTTTAGGTAAAGAGCAAAACAAAAAATTACTCAAAGTTGAGAAATTTACAGGTCATTATCCCTTTATTTAATGAAGGGGTTGAATTATTAGGAATCTAGCCTACCAAACAAATAGTAAAGCGTAGATTTATATGGCCTTTGTATAGGTTACCAAACATGATCATATATTCCGAGTGAAAATGACGTGTCCTTGGTATTTTGCGGGCAACCAGATAAGGATAACTCTGTGGAACGGCTCTCAGTATAAGCCGAGCCACGCCAACCTACCACCGGCTCAGCCAGTAAGAATTAAACCGACAAAAAACTAGAAGGAGCGGCCGTACAATTCACTGCAATTTAGCAGTAGCAGGTCATTACCAAATCCACATTCACACGGCAGTTACTAGGCATTTACTGCGTGCTCCTCCCCTCTCTCTCTCACACACACACACTCACCCACACTACGAATTCTCTCTCTCTTCCGAGACTCTACCCGCGCTTCAAATTTAGTTACGATTTTCCTTCTCATTTTGTTTTTGTATGCTAATTCTCGTCTTCATCGGCTGCCAATGTCCGTTGCTATCTCTTTCTAGAGCGGATATTTGTCCGTCCGTACAGAACTGGTAATGCCGGGTTTCGTGTCTTAATTTAATTTTCTATTCGTCTGTGTTTTTTTACTATTAATTTTGAAGTGCTAAATCGAGTTTTTCTCTTTCTCTTCTGTCTGCCGATTAATGTACTTCAATTCGATGGTAATGAATCAAGATAAAAAATCTCAATGCTTATCTTTGTACTGATTGTGTGAGAAATGAAGTTTCAATTTTTTACATTGTTACGTTATTTCCGTGGTGTTGCTTGGGTTGTCACTTGTCAGTATTATGCTTATATGATCATTTGGTTTTCTCACTGCGAATCACATTGAATTATTTTCTAGTATTCTTTTTGAGGGAAGGATTTGTCATTTGGAAATGCAGTTGTCTGTGCGGAGCGTGAATATTTCATAAATTGTGTGTGTGTGTGTGTTAGAGAGAGAGAGAGAGGTCTTTTTTAGAAATAAAAATCAATTAAAAAACGCTTCATTAATGCGAGCTAACTTAGCCCGTGAATAATTTGAGATTGAATGCATTTTACATTTAGCATCCCCACAATCTGTACATGTCAATTCCATAAAAATTCTTCAACTTGATATTACTCAAATGCAACTTGCAGATGGAAACCTTGGATTGATGTCGTTTATATATTTTATGACTCACTCCGAAGATTTTTCTCGTAATTGTCAGGAATTTGTTCAGAGCTCAAAGTTTCTTCCTGCAGTTTGCTAACTAATTAAGCTCGTACCCAAAAGGGCTCCAGGATTAGGCAATTGAAAGAATATTGGTTTGGTTTGCAGCGTAGAGGCGAAATTAGGCTCTGAAAAACTTAAATGGAACTACTCTAATCAGAAGAGAGAGAATGGATTGGAATGATATGCAGAGTTTCCGGTGAAAAGAAAGCGGTTGGCGGTGTGTGTTGCTGCTAAGTAGGCTTGTTGAGTAGTGAGATGCTGGAGATGGAGTCATGCCCTCCGCGGGTTTTATCTCCTTTTCCCGACGAAAGTGGCGACGAAGAGCTGTCCGTTCTTCCCAGGCATACAAAGGTTATTGTCACTGGGAATAACAGAACAAAAAGTGTTTTGGTAGGCTTGCAAGGTGTGGTCAAGAAGGCTGTTGGCCTTGGTGGTTGGCATTGGCTGGTATATCTTTATCCTTGATCCTAATTTATGTCTTTTCAACTGATCTTTGTAATCTGCTAAATAATAATAAAAAAAAGATTAATCCACTCAGGGGAACGAGAATTCAGTTGGTTTTCTTGGTGGAGAATGCTTGACATGCTCTGTGAAGTATTTCTGTGTAATGTAAAACAAGTTACTCATAGTTTGTGCTTGCAAAGTAGCCTTCTTGCTCTTCTATCAGATGATCTTGCATGGGATTCAATATGACGATAATAAAGTTATAATGAACATATTTCAAGTCCTATATCCAGTAAAAAGAGGCAATTAAACAGGTCAATTGGAACTATTGTTCTCTTGTCTGAGTTTCTGAAAATTTAAGAACAATATTTGTGTAAAATCGGTTAAAATCGCAACTTGTGTTTTTGATAAAAATGAATAACCAAGAATATATAAAATTGAAATAACTAAAATTGATTGGGCTAGAAGCCTAGAACCTTGGAGGTTTCCTCTTCAGTACTTTGCGCCTGCTTTACCTGAATTTCTTTGTGGGAAAAAGTTGGGCCTCCTTAATTTGAGATATAATCTTCTTTTAATTTAACTCTCCTTTTTTTTTTGCGTTTTTCATTTTTTTGCCGTGAAAGCTATTCTTTGTTTTTCTGTGAATTCATGTTCTTGCTATGAAGGTTTATGACATGATCAGGTACTGACGAATGGTGTTGAAGTCAAGCTTCAAAGGAATGCTTTGAGTGTATTAGAACCGCCTACTGGTAATGAAGACGATAATGATTACGATTTTGATGATTCAAGTAGTGGCTCTGATATGGGGGAGAAGAACCATTATCGCTTCTGTGAGTCGCAGCTTTTGTTCCTTGAATATCACTACAGCGCTCCATTCTGTTTTAGGTGTTAAGTCTTCGATGTTTGATTTTTCATGTAGCTCAGAGTAGTTTGTGTTTTTCTTTCAAACAGCTTATGGCCTTCACTTAAGCAAGATAAGCAAGCCAAGAGTTCGGTACAATAGGCCGCGGTATCCATCCCCAGCATCAACAAAGCCAATGAACCATAGCAGATGCAGAGAGGTTCAGTCCAATTTTCGTGCAATGCAATTGGTAAGCGCAATAGCAGAAGATAGTAATTTTGGATGCTAACGGATTTGATAAAACATGAATCTGGATCATTAGTAGTTTTTTTATATTTATATACCATTATGCTTGTCTATATCTTCATGAGATTTAGTCAGAATTTCTTTTCTATTTTTCCTCTTCTTATATGTCAGTGTAGGTACGGTTTGATCCTTGAATATGAGGGGGAAGGAAATGTTGCAATCAGAAATTCCGGAACTGGATATTATCATGTAATAGTACTGATCCATGCCCATAAATTGAACATTGGTAGATTATTGATGAGTTGAATGCTTTCATGTCTTTCAGTCTATCCATTCCAGGCAAACCACTTACATCATTTATAGCTAATTGGTGTTCATCTCTTGATGGATCTCTGTCTGATTTATGATTCTTTTATATCTGCCTTTGGTTTACCTGAATTTTGTTTATTGCTTTTCAGAGAGTTAATCTGGCAAAGCTTGGGACCGGATCATTATGGAGATATTGTCGAAGATACCACCTTGTGGGTTTTATTTATCATATTCTTTTTCCTTGTAATTCATGTCAATATCAAATTTGTTAATTATGTGCTTTTCAACTTCTATATGCAGGCTAATATTAGTTCTAAACCTACTAAGGAACAACTGATTAATGCTGTCCAGCAGCATTTTTCTTCACAGGTCTCCTTTTTTCACTGAGTCTCCTTACACCTTTTGACAATATAGTCATATCTGAAGTTGCGTAATGGGTTAAAAGGTCTAATTCATCGGCTGTTTACTTCTTCTACAGAAAGTGGATGAGGTACAAGTGATTGTGGAGTTTATTCGTGCGGCCAAGAGACTTAAATCAGTTAAAGATTGATGGTCGGAGACTGATTACAGAGTCGGTTTGCTTGTAATATATATATGTATTTAGTAGGTATACTTAAAACTACATATTGACCCTAACTTTTAGTTCACCTCTAATTATTCACTGTTGATGTAGAGACTTAGGTACGTGTGCATGAGTGGATGTATTCCCTAATCTGGATTGCTAACCATGCACTAGGGGGCTTGTTGTTCAGTCAATCTATAATACGATACCGCTTCATCTCTCTCTCTCTCTCTCTCTCTCTCTGTGCGCGCGCGCGCGGTTGTTGCTCATCTTAGTTGTATGCATCTCCTTCTTGATAGATCTGCTGTCGGCCCCAGTATTCCCTATAGGGTAGCTGAGTGAATATGCTGAATTGAAATGCACATGTAGGAAACCTGCCTCCTGTTTTCTAGTGCATGGCACGTTTTCTTCAAGAAACTATGCATTTCATTTTTGAAGGCATCTTTTATTTTAGTTTAAGTCGGTGCGAAGACAAAACACTTTGTGGAGAGTGTTTGGCTATCTTTATTTTAAACATCTTATATGCTAAAACATGTTATAAAATGTCTCAAAAGGTTATAAGATGTAATATTTCAAGAACTTGTAAATTGTCAAAGTGATTGGATAATTGAGCTTATGAGTTCAAAAGAGATAAAAACAATAGGAAAAAAAAAAGAAAACTAAAATAAAAAAACTGAATATAAAAAATATGAAATCTATAATTGAAAAAAATAATTCTGAAATTTAGAAAAATAAATCTGAAAATAAAATTTGGATATTTTTTTCAGATTCTTTTTAATTTTAGTTTCTCCTATTTTTTTTTATTTTCTTTTAATTTGATTATAGATTATAGATTTTAGAAAAAATCAAATGGGAAGGGTATATGTTGAACAAATAGATACTAAGAATATTTTTGTCAATTTATTGTTGTTTATAAGTTCTTGGAAAAAATAAGATGAGATAGATGTTTTTTTTTGGAGCTTATAAGTTAGGAGTTTATTTTTAGAGTTTATAAGTTCTTAATAATTTTATTTTGCCAAACACTTTTCAAATGCTTATAAGATGTTTTAATGAACTTATAATCTCTGTCAAACACCACCAAAATGAGTTGAGTTTGAAGACTTGGATCTTCTATTTCAAATTATGTTATTTCTGCTACCCTTGCGAAGAATGTAGATTCTCGTTTGTTCTTAGTTCATGGAATTTGTTTCAGGAGATGCAAATTTTTGTCTAATTGAATTAAACAATGAACGTATAAAGTTTTTTTTAGAAGAATGAACGTATAAAGTTGTGGATTACATATCAGATCAATCTCCAAGTGGAAGATTATTGGCTTACGGAGTGTGATAAGTTCAATCTTAATAAGAGTGATTGGGCATAGTGAATCCTACTCAGATTATGATTATAATTAGTTTTTTTACAATTGCAAGGCTTCTGAGATCCCACATCAAAACAAATCAAAGTGGATTACGACGTTGTCCATTGATCCAGTCAAACTTTAATCGAGTCCGATTCAGATCGGGTCGACCCCGCTATCCATACAGCTGTATGCACAAGAGTGGAACTCTAAGTTGATTTTCACGTAACATAAATTCTAATTGAAATTAATAAATTCTTCGATTAATAAACACTTGATTAATAAATTTTTGGGGATTAATAAACGTTAATAAATTCTAATTGAAATTAATAATCACTAGGAGATTAATATAAATTCTAATTGGAAGGATAAAAAAACGAAAAAATTCGAATTAGAAATAGGAAGGAAAAAAAGTCGTGCGCGTGAACAGCATGCTTCCGTCATATTGGTCAAAAGACTCAAAACGGCAAATTATTTTGCGTGCACCGGTCGATACACGTGTCGGATCGGTTTGGTTTGAATACGGACACACGGTGTGGCTAGCCACACACAAATTTGTTGAGACGTAAGACTCATTATATTTGTCCCCCCCCCCCCACCCCCTCCGTAAATAAGAAAATCAGCAGTTTTCACATTTAATTAGCAAATAAGAAAAAGATAACCTCCATTTCTCTCTAGCCCTAGTTTACCGTTGCCTGCCCTGCTCTCCGCCGAGTCTCCGGCCCGCGTCCACTCTGCCGATGACCGCCTCCGCCCTTCTACCCGCCTCTTTCTCTCCTTGATCCTCTCCTCCATTTTCACAATTCGCAAATCCCGTTTTCTTACGATTGCCGATTACTTCCGCCAACAGTTTGCTGAATCCGCTTAGGTAAATTTTCCACTCACTTTTCCCCTTCCATTTTTTTTTCAGCAGAAGCTAAATGTGTCAACCGTTAATTAGTGCGATAAGTGCTTTGTGTTGCTCTTCTTTTTGAACATCTGTTCACTAGAGTGCAAACGATGATCGTGGAGTATGAGAAGTAAAAGATTGAGGAGAAGCAGAAGCAAATTCTAGGAAATTGAGCAATATAAAATCAAATTGTCGTGCTCAGTGTATTATTAATCTGACATGATAATCCATATGCATTATTTGGTGTAATATTTTATTTATTTATGATTTCAGTTTCAGTTTTTTGTTTGATTGATCTGTGTAATTTCTTTATTAATAATGACTTGAATGCAAATTATGGTTTTCGTTAGCGTACGAAATCAACTGTTAGAATCTTTGATGTAGATTAACTGATCTATTCAGCATATGGTTTTGCAATCATCAGATTTATTGGCTTTATTCAACAATCCATGTGTAATTTTTTGGGGAGTTTTAGTTAAAGAAATGTTTAAGGAGGTGGCTCCACGTTGGATTTATCTGAGTATTTGTAGTAACATAATGAAAGAAGTGGTAGAAGTGGCAAACGACTCTCTCCTCAACTGCGACTCCTCGAGGTCTCATATAGGATTGGATTCTTTTAGAGATAGTTAACTTTGTGCAAAATCTTGATTGACTTCTCTGAGGAATATGTAAATCCTTGAATTTCTAAATCTTAAGGAAATATGGGACAGAATCATAAGTGAATTAAACTGAGTAATGATTACTGAATCGGGAAAATATATATTAATCAAATAGCAATTATTGTAATAGGTTCCGTAGCCCAGATAAAATGTTGATTTCCACCCTATGTATCATTAGTAAAGTGTTGTGTTATGATTTATGAACACGATCAAGAATCGATTCAAATAGCTGTCTGTTTCTCGGTTTCATCACTTAGATACTTTATGGAAAATTTATTGTGGTTATGAAGATAAACTGACATTTTCTATGCGGGATATATTTCTTTTGGCCTTTTGCTATGCTAATGGTGCCTCTTCATATGCATGATGGTTAAGCTGCATTACTAGTACCTTGATAATTAGTCAAAAGTTTTGATCAATTTTCCACTTTCCAATTTGCTCTCAGGTGTAAATCTTTGGAAGAGTGCACTTTTTTTTTTTGTGTATGCACCCTGGAGAATGTTGCTAAGTGACATAGTGTTGGGCCTGGGCTTGGAAATCGGAGTCGCTGTTGTTAATGCTTTATAGTCTTCTGTTATTTTTGTAGAGACTGGAAGGATGAGCAAAGTGCTAGGTGGCAACAGGTGGATGACAAATATAATTAAATACTGATGGGGGCCTGCTGTTGCTATGCGTCTAAGAGCACTGAACTTAATAGGTCACCACCATTCTTTCATGTAAGTGGTTTCTCTTTCTCGATATAGATTGTGATTCTGCATTAATTTACCCGTGCTTTGTTGTGCTTTTAAGGATCAAATGCCATTTCTTCTATTCTAGCTATCAATATGAATGATGATCTCACTGGGAGTTAGATTAACACCAGAATAATGATCATTATCAGATGAAAAAACAACTCTGTTAACACCAAAATATTATACGTAAAAGGACAGAATCAATATGTGATGAAAGAACAATTCTTTAACTTTTGTGGGACTATGTCTTGCTAGCTATCATTGCTTGAAACAACATTGCGTAATAATGATCTGCAAGCAGCTATATAATGTAAATGATATCAGCCAAAGGGAAGATGTTTTAGCTCGTATGACGAATTCAATTAATTTTAACTCACTAAATTCCTAGCACAATTGACTTTTAAGTGGTAATATGCTGTTAATAAATCATCCTAATAATTCCTTGATGGTTTTTGCATTAATGGAATATAATATGGAAATTTTTATTTTTAATGACTACAAGATGCCACACCTCTTCTGATGAACTTGTTTGTATTTACATCCCAGAGGCTGTGTGGCAGAATGATATTTTGATGGGAGTTGGTTAGCCTTAAAACTTGGTCTTCAATAGGGAGGAACTATGTATACTTGGGTTTTCCATGAAGAGCTCCTTGAATGCTCTAGATAGATTATAAATCTGTATCCTCCTCACTTTTGCAACTTTAAGAAGTCTAGCCTTTTAAGTGAGCCTTTTGTCCACTATAATTTAAAAACAGCTTGCCCGGATCTTAAGTCACTTTCTTCACCATTTTTTTAACAGATGGGAGGCTTCTTTTGTGAAGGAAACTTTAATTTTTTGCTTAAGGGCATAAAGATTTTTATTTCCGTAGATTTTAGCTGGGAAGTCAGAAACCAAAATTGGGGCTAGGAGAAAGAGGGGAAAAAATTGAGAAGGTAAATCCACACTCACACACACAGAGATATATCATGTGAATATCTGGTAGGATATATTTTTCCATTGAAAAGAATGGTAAGCATAAGTTGGATTATGGAAGATCAGAGGTCCTGTACAACCATTATAAGCCCCATTCTCTTTTAGCAATGGAGGAGCAAAGATATGCAGCAGCTGGGTCCTGTAATGTAATGTTCTCGAAATTCTTAGAGATGCAGCATGAGCTGTTGATGAAATGAGTTTGCTTTTTCTAAGGTTAGAAGTGTTGGCATGGTTGATTCCGTCTTCTGAATCAAAGCTGGTTAAACTAGGTCTAGGTCATTACTCACTTTCCGCCCTCCAATTGTTCAAAGAAATGCTCCAAAGCCTTAGTCGTGAATTGCATAGTTTTGCCAGAATTTCTGTGCTGCTACTAAGTTGGAGGATGTAGGTATGGCCCAACAGGCGCATTGCTTCGTGGTGAAATTGACTGATTCTCATGATGTCTTTGTGCATAGTTCTATGCTGAACGTTTACTGTAAATTAGGGTCTTAAGCAATGGCCTAAAAGTATTTGATTGAATGACTGAGAAAAATTCGATCACATGGTCTACTTTTCTTTCTGGTTATTCATTGCAGAGGCTATGGAATGAGACTTTTGAGGTTTTCTGTGTGATGGTTTCTGAGGGAGAGGAAGAGGTTAATGAATTTGTATTAACTAGTGTTGAGTGATTTTATGTTGCCTGACTATGTGGACAAGGGAAAACAAGTTCATTGGAATGGCGGATCATGAATTATTTTCGTAGGTAATGCAGTTTTTGCCATGTACACAAAGTGCAGAGGCTTAAAGGATGCTGTTAAAGTGTTTGAGCTTTCAATGGATACAAATGCGGTCACATGGTCTACCATAATTACATGAAGATATTAAGAATTTTTTCTTGGATTATCCACAAAGAATATGTACAAATATATAGGCAGGAAAAGACCGGATCACCAAGCAATAATTTGGTTCCTACAAAAAAGGCAACTAACTAATAGAGCATATCTCTAGAGATATTTACTTTTATTCTGTACAACAGATCTGGGAATATAAGTACTGAAGATACTTGAATATATTCTTAACTTTGACTAAATAATTTCCACACGCCCCCTCTAGTTGGGTTGTATATGTCATACAATGATACAAATCCAACTTGCCACTTACTTCTTCAAAGTTAGGTTAAGGAAGGACTCCAGTGAGGTGTCTGCATTTTGTTGCCATGTTGGGACATATGGAAGCTGAACTTTGCTGCTTGAGATTTTCTTAGAAATGATATGCTGATCAATTTCTAAATGTTTTGTTTGATCATAATGCGCAGTATTTTTTGCAATGCTGATACCTGCTTATTATCACACTTCATTTTAATCTGTGCTGAATAGTCTACCAGAAGTTCCTGGAGCAAGCGAACTAACCATATTCATTCAAAGTGCCATCCTCTAATGCCCTTAGGCCTTAATTCCTCCTCAGCACTACTTCGAGCAACCACTGGTTGTATCTTGCTCTTCCAAGTTACCAGGTTTCCCCAAATATATGATTAGTATGCTGAAGTTGATCTTCTATGAGTGCCATTCCCAGCCCTATCTGCATCTTAATAAACTTGAACTTCTCTTTTTTAAGACGTTGTGAACTATAAACTTTTACATAGTGTCCTCTTTAGGTACCTCAGAATTCTGTAGACAACTTCTAGGTGGTTCTTGGTTGGGTTGTACATGAATTGGTGACCATGCTGACTGCCAATTTGTTGTCGGGTCTGGTGTGTAAGAGGTACATGAGTCTTCCCATGAGTCTCTGGTACTTTCTTTATCAACTAGTACATTTTTTTTTAATGCTGAATTTCTCAGATGGATCTATCGGGGTGTTTTATGGTTTACACCCCATCATTCCTGATTTTTTGGGTAAGTCCAGGATGCACTTCCTTTGTGACACTACGATTCCTGGCTGAATGCTGATATATTGCCACCTCCATACCTAGGAAATATTTTAGACTTCCTTCCACTTTTAGAAAAGAGCTTAGTTAGACCCTTCTTCAAGAGATCAGATTATTGTAGAAGACGATGTTAGGTCTCTGACTTCAAATTCTTGAAATAAGTGTTTCTTCAAACCCAGTAGTTCATCCACATCATTTCTAAATAGTATGATATCATCAACATATACTTTGAAACCCTTCTGAGTTTTTACACCAGGCGAGCCTTCAAGCTTTATGTGCTACCATCATCTTTGTAGCTTTGTATGTAACATTGAATATCCATTTGCATCCCACGGCCTTCTTCCCTACTGGAGTTAGTAAATACCCATGTGTATCAAGTTCTTCTTGCACTGCTTTTCTCTATCCAGGATGATCAAGAGCTTCGTGAGTATAAATTAAAACCTGCGCATCGTCCAAAGAGGAAGCGAAAGCTCTGTATGTTGGAGATAATTTCTCATATTTGACATACTTAGTAATGGGGTGAGGTGATTGATGCAGCTCCAAACACCCTTTCTTTTTGCAATGACCGTCAGAACCATCAACAAATGGAACCACATTGTGAGGGTACTAAATTTTCTTTTATTGTGGTTACCTCAGGAAAGTTTGAATCCTGTTCTTCTTCCTTAGCGTGTCTCATTTGGTAGAGTGAGAGTGGTTGATCTTGATGCGAATGATTTGACTTAGAAGCAATTAGACCTTGATGTGGGTCAGACTCGGACAGATTTGGTTTAGATATTAATTATTTGCTTGCTTCATCGTGAGTAGGGCTAAGTTGGTAATTCTAAGTTTATATGCTGTGTTTACTGAGTCTGTGGAATTATTTCTGTGTTTCTGTGTGAAATGATTTATTATTATGTTGATTGAATTTTATGCATTTCTTATTCTGGCTAGCTGTAAAGTTAGTGTTTTATCTAAGAGAATTGTTCATAGTTTGTGGGTTTCTGATGTGGTCCGAGTTATCGAGATTGGATTGCAAACTATTCAATAAAATTAATAAAAGGGTAGCTAAAAATGATTGAATCAACTGAAAAGAGTACTATTATGAAGCCTTGATGCAGAAAGTTTTGTCTTGCATATATTTGCCATTATGATGCTATTGGTTCTGCTCGTACAACTGTGGATCTGTTCACTGATGCCATATGACTTTCTACTATCGGGATGCATTGCAGTATCCTGTATCAGATGATTGTGAACCCTTATCAACTCAACATGTGACTGTCTCTGCTGGACTTCTGGTAGATACCAATCTAGATACTTCAGTGCCAGACACGTATCGGCCTCCTCCTGCACCTATACCTTATGAAACATATGGAGGAGGCCCACCAACACTATCAGGGAACCGAGATAGCTCTGGGAAAAAGTGTGAAGTGGTTTTGCAAAGCTCCAACACAGAGTGTATTGAAGACACTGACCCTAGCAGTGCTTTAGAGATCAAGATAAAAGACCTGGAGGTTGATGATAAGGCCAAGATGGATATCGAGTTGGCGGAATCAAAAGAAGTGGAAGATGACAACGCTGATGATATTAAAGAGTCCATTGAACCTATGGTTCCACAACTGCAAGATGAGGAGGATGTTTGTCCCACTTGTCTTGAAGGTGCAATAAAATTATCCTACCTACTTTTGTTTAACTGACTACTCTTCTCCAGATGCACTTAGAGTTTGACGTACTGAGCCTTCATTTCTCTACTGCCTCTGCAGAATACGATGCAGAGAACCCAAAAATAATCACAAAATGCGACCACCATTTTCACCTTGCTTGTATTCTTGAATGGATGGAAAGAAGTGATACGTGTCCTGTTTGCAATCAGGTTTATGTCACTGCTAAAAGTTTTTTTTATTTCTATTACATGGTTCTTAGTTCTTACCTTGGAGAAGTAAGATCAATATGTTTTGTTTCTTTGCATGCAGGAAATGGTTTTCAGTCCAGCTATAGGAATTTAGCTATTGGAGTACTACTGTTATGGTTGTGCCTATTATGAAATCAATATGATTAGTCTTGTCTACTCCGCAGGTGCTGTGTCCAGTTGCTATCACAACCTTAGATATAGTTTTGCTCATTTTTTCCTTGAGATTCTTGTTTGTCCATTTACTTTGAAATTTTGAAATTTTGGAGAGGGGTGGGGTGCGGCAAAGAAGGGAAAAAAGAAAAGAAAATGTAAGAGTCAATAATTTGGAAGAGTCTGGCTAAAAGTGCGTACCACATTTTTACCTCATGTATATATCAATTGCGCATCAAGTTGGATGTTTTGGTGGGATATTGAAGAGGGTGTGGAGTGATGGAACATAGTTTGTAACAAAAAGAACATTTACTTTACCCTGCTGTTGCGGTGGTCCCCATCACTGCCCGTCCGCCCCGTAAGCAGTTTTGTGCCTGCAATTTGTTTCATTTGCATTGTGTACTTGATTGAAATTTAGATTACATATTTCTCAGGAGTTTATGGTTAACTGCCTGTCAGATTTGTGGTGTAGAAATTAGACGCAGAAGAGCTATGCTTGAACGTATTCATTTGTACAGAAGTAATAAACTGGGAATTCCAGTCTATAGTAGCACTGCATGATGTGTTCGTTCCGTTAATCTGCTCCTTTGATCGATAATTTTGCATTTAGGAATGAACCTTTCGGACATGGATTCAGATTATAGTAAATCGAGTTTCAGATCTGAGGGGTGCCAAAATTTGAATAATTTGTGTGTATTCATCTCTCCTTTTCGTGGTATAGTTTGGAACAGGAGAATTCCACAATCACATTGTACACAGAGGAAAAGAAAACTGTCTTCTTAGCTTGTGGTACTGTCGGCAAGAGAGGGACGAGACATGAAGGAGGGAGCATTTGGTCGGCTCGGTTAAAATTGGTAAGTGGTCTCCTACATAATGATGCTTGTAAATAATAATGTGCTCCCGTCGTTTTACTAAGCATGTCCCATTTTTCTTTTTTGGGTGTTCCATCCCATACCCAAAAAAAAAATATTTAACTCTCTTAAAGTGGTATAATTTATCCACTTTCAGTTTTTTTAGTCATATTCTTAATCTCCGTGTTCAAATAGTATGAGATATGTTTAGTGGGATTGGGAGAGTATTACAATTATTTGTAATCAGTTTATTATATTATGAATATAATATATATTAAATTGTGAAATAACAAGTTATATACAATTACTAGTGGTGGGCCTTTAGGGTTGAAACATAAAATTTAAAATTATTAATCTGGGTTGAGAAGCCTTTTCTTACTAAAGCTTTTGGTTACACAATATTAATTCTGATAAGAATGAAACAGAGTCATTATGAATCAGTAATAAAAATATTGCTTTTCAAAATGAAATTAAACAGAGCATAATTTAAACAGAATAATGTATTGGATGCTCGTTAGACAGTTTAGACGTTTTCATTTGTTTTGGGCATTTAAGTGGAAGTATATACTACAATCAGGTGAAGAGTCTTCCTTTTATGCTTCAACACATTTAATTGAAAAATAATACTATATCAACTTAGATAATTTATACAATGTTTTCAAATTCTAAAATTTCCAAATATGAGTGGATTTGAATAAGATGAATCTGAATTTGAGTGCCTCGGAAAAGTAAGAATCTGAAAGAGCAGATATTGGAAGGTCATAATCATATATCATCAAAATAATTTCACTGAAATTTGTCGCATTGCATTGCTATAAAAATTCAAATTTTGTAGATGCAGCTTGAAAAGGTTGAATCTTTTCTCGGAAAAGTCTCGGCCGCCGCCGGCGACAAATTATGTCATTTTCTTGGAAGTTGGTACACACAACTCGGCCCCAACACGACACGTCCTCAACTTAGAAGTAAATTGTGATTTTTTCCTCTTATATTCTTTAATGATTTCTTCACACCTTCTGCCCTTCACGATCTTTTTAGAGTATAAATTCTGTATAAAGTAATATACGTGAAATACATACTATGATATTAATACCACGCGCATAACATATTTATAAAGTAAATTTTGTTGATTAAGTTGAATATCGTAATATTATACTCTCTCCGTCCCAATGGTAAGTTCCCCTTCTTTTGAGCATGATTATTAATAAACAAAAGTAAAAAGATAAAATGTGGTAGATTTTAAGCCTTTTGAAGAGTTAATTATTTCTATTTTTGGAAGGAGATCTTGCTATTGGGACATACGAAAAAGGAAAGAAGGATCTTGCTATTGGAACAGAAGGAGTATGCATTAGGTTTAAACTCCCGAAAATATTAAGGAAGGTATTACTCCATTAGAATGGTCTACTAGTGAAATGAGGTTAGTTTGTAGCTAAAATGATGTTGGGAAAATAATAAACATATTTTGAAGTGATACCAAAACTCAGCTGACCCCAACCGAGTAGATGATTGCACAAGCCTAAGCATTTTTCAGCTCACATGTTTTAGCTTATAGAGTTTCTAAGTTTACAGGTAGAATCACTGAAGACAGCAGAAGACGGAGCTAAGCATACATAGCTAAGGAACTCAGCAGAGCAGACCAAGCAGAGTCAAAGACCCAGCAGTATCAAAGACCCAGCTCAGTGACGGAAACCCAGCTCAGTGTCAAAGACCCAACTTAGTGTCGATGATACAACTCAGGTCTGAGACACAGCTCAGGTTAATGACACAGCTCAGGTTAATGAAACAACACAGGTCTAAGACACAGCTCAGAGTCGACACGCAGCAGAGTCCAAGACGCTGAAGACACAGCAGAAACGCTTAGCAGCTCAAAGATGAAGACCTTCTCCAAGACAAGATCCCGATGTCAGAAGATCGTATCTGATGCGGTCAAATCAGAGAAGAAATAGCTTCTGCAGATGCAGACCTACTTCGTAGGTTAAAAGCCATAAGTCAATGAGAGTAGGTAAGATTCAAACGGCTCTCTGCCAACGGCTAGTTTGAATCTCCACCTATATATATCTCCTCACCATTGAAGAGAAGAAGACTGGTGAGGCTGGCGAAACGACTGAAGAAATAAAAGAGTGAACAGAAAAATGAACAACGATATTCATAGCCAAATCTTTCAAGAACACCCAGCCAGTCAGCTGTGTTCTTAGTTGTTCACATATTCAGTCATAGGCAGAATAGATCTTAACAGAAATATCAAGCCTAGTTTGAACGAGTTCATCATACTCCTTGTTCTTCATTGTAAGAACTCGTGCATAGTTGGAAAACCCATACCCAAACCCAAACCCAAACCCAGAAAGGTTAGGTAAATGTACGCCTGCTCGAAGCGTGTAATTCGAGTGGTTAGGTTCTTCAGTACCCAGAAACTGAAGGTGTAGGCTTGACAGTGCCCGTAAATTGTTGGAACACAACTCAGGTTAGAGTTGTGAAGTTGCTTGGTACTTGGAAACCAAGTGGTAGTAAATTACCAGTGAATCTGGTCGTGGACGTAGGAGGTGTTACTCCGAACCACGTTAAAATTGCTTTGTTCTTTACTGTATGCATTCTGCTAACATCTCAAGCATACATTTCAAGCTGCATAAACTGACTAACTGAAAAGTTAAACAGAGCTTTGCAATATAATTTGAAGTAATAGACGGACTTTCCAAACCCACCACATTCTGCACACAGCCAGCTGTGTCGATCAAGCTGCCTTCTAGCTGGATCGGACACAACCAGCTCACTCAAAAGAGTTTTTAACTGGAAAAGTTTTTAAACCTTGGTGTATTCACCCCCCCTCTACACCAAGGTATCCGTCTTGGGACCAACAAATGATAAGTTCGAACTCCACTAGCACCTTATAAATTGATTTGATCACATATAGTTTAATTTCTTAGCTCAATTTGTCTGTCTGTGTGGTTTGTAGACTATCTAGTCTATATAACAGTAAGGTTTATCTAGAATATATCCTCGAATAGTGGCTATGGACTTCCCTCGTCAGATTAGAAAATGAAGAAAATAAGATACTATAAATACTTATAAGCTCATATTAGTTAAGCTCGTTTATAGTTATGATATTCAATCGATATGAAAGTTTTGATTATATGATCAATAAGTTTATAACTCAAAATAAATAAATAAATAAAGCGTTACTTTTGAAGAAGTTGCAGTGATCTAGGAAGTGGAAATCTGTAGCCTTTGACTACTTTTGGCATATTCTTTTGTTTTCTCTGGTTTAGAATCATGTAACGAATCAACTGTCATACAATACAAATTATACTCCCTTCCCCATGAAATATATAGCACAACTTTAGTGACACGAATTTAGAGAAATTATTAAATATATAACACAACTTTAGTGACACGGGTTTAGAGAAAATATTTGATAAAATATTTTTGTTGAGGTGAAAAAGGGATCCATCACTTTTGAATTGTTGCGAGTTATAAAATATAAGAAAGTAAGAGTAGTTATGTCCAAAAATGGATATTTTATATATTTCACGTATGAATAAAAATGACCTTAATATTATATATTTCGTGGAGGGAAGAATAACAATGCAATACAATAATATTACGTGAATATTGGAAAGGGTACAAATGAAAATATAAAGGGACATATACCATCATAGCAAAGCCAAAATTATTGCATATAATTTTAGAGAGTAACCAATACAATTCCAAGAAAGTGGAAGACAAGGATGAATTAAATATTATTGCAGTAAATGAGGACTGAGTTCGCAAATCACATGAAGTTTGTCTGATAGAATAACTGTACTTGCTGTCCCAATCAACTCTCCGTTGAGGTTTAGTCAACTACATGCCATTACAATGAATTAAAATATTATTATTATATACTACCTCCGTCCCATGATAAGTGGCCACATTCTTTTTGGCACGGGTATTAAGAAGAATGATGTTTAAAGGGTAAAATGATAGAAAGTGATGGAGCCCACAACTTTTTGTGAGAGATGCATATTTCCTTATAAGAAAAGTGGCCACTTATTCCGGAACAGCCCAAAAAGGAAATGTGGCCACTTATTGCGGGACGGAGGGAGTAATATTTATTTTTTAAAATTTTAACTATTTTTAGCTTTTTTATATTGAGAATATATATTTGATATAATGCTATAAATTGTTCCTTAGAAAAAGTTATGGAAAAGATTTTACTATTGTCAAGAGTTCAATCTTCACTGTTTACTATTCGAAAAAAATGACTGGAAATGTTATTCTTAGTGGCTTTAGCCCTAACGGGTCTGCCTAGTGGTTTACAAACCAATATCCTAAATCTTAACCTTAGTGGGTTCATGAACCGGTCATTATCGGCCTACAAATTTAAATAAGTCATAGTATATTTAAATTAAAAAATAAATTAAAACACGAATGACATAAAAATTTAACACGAAATAAAGACATAACTATTTCTATTATAAAGAAGCTTATATTTACAATATTGACTTTGTGTTTTTTATCCCTATTATATAGTATCCATTTTAACGACATAAGTATAATTTAATTTTATATTATTATAAATATAACCTTTTATTTAAAAAATTAAATAGTGTTGGTAATGTTATCTTATTATAACTCCTGATCCACATCCAAATATAATTTTAGAATAATATTATAATTGTCTTAATTTTTAGTTTTATAATTACAGTTCCCAACTACGTACACGCGATTACCCCATTGGCAACAACATGAAAAATCGATGCCAAATATTTAGTGATAGTAACAACAATATCAACACATAGAATCGCATGCCACTAGCTACTAATAACCGATTGCATTTTTTTGTGATAAGAAGAATTATAATGTCACTGTATATAGGCATTTTTTGATATGAAAATACGATCTTTACTCCACCAACATAAAAAATTAGCACGAAATATATATCGTTAATAAATACTTAGCATAAATTACACAGATGTGTTTTTCGTAAAATACGTCCATAATTGATTTATTGTTAATATCAGAATTCAAACAACACAAAATATTTGGTGACTATTTATACGAACGTAATGTCATTTATATATGTTAGAAGATCCCGGGTAATAAATCTATTAGAAAATAGTACTAATAATTAAAAGGCACGAGACGCACACCACCCGTGCACAATAACATTATGATGATCTTTTTTGACAATGTTGCTACTAATTAATCTAAAATAAAGGTTGAAAAAATTAATAAAAGTATTATTTTACTGTAACGGAGAGAAGGACATGCCAGAAGACAAAACTCTCGTTTTCACTTCAACTTCCTCAAAATGGCCACTTGAAAAGCATATTACTATTTTAAAATTATTCCATCTGGAATTTATTATTTTCATCAATGAACCTATCATATTTCTTGATGTGTATAGGCAGCAATTATAGTGTGTGTATATAATATATTTATATACACATATATTTTATAATTAAGTTTGGAATACTGTCCTGGTCAAAAGTTGTAATTTGGAATCAATGGTAGTTGGACTCTTTTTTATCAAAATTAATATTAAAACATGCTCTCCCTTTCTTCCTCACTCTCTCCCTTTAGAAACAAGAATAAATTCATTATCGTAATGTTATACCAATTTGGCAATTTATATCGAAACTAGTACAAGATAGAAATATGATAACATGCATAGTGAATAATACTAACAAAGAATAAATTATCCTGATCTTCTACTTCAAGATTGAATATAAATAATTAAAATTTGAAGCAAAGTTATGCGACTTAGGTTTTTGTCGCAGAATATGAATTTTGAGCAATTTAATTAGTGATGGATAAAATGATCGTGTGACTCTTGGAGATGCTAATAGTTTGTTTTAGGGGTTCAATTAGCATTTTAATTAAATACATTAATTGATGTTTAATAGCTAGGTCCTAGGTGTCAATTGGAGCAAAAAGGGGTTGTTTGGTAGTGTGCTTTCACTAATCAAATGGGTCATAACTTTTGAGTGAAGTGTTGAAAGAATTTTTTCAAGAACAATTGTTTCTTCATATTTTACTCATATTTTAGACAACCAAAATAAAACTTTTGAGTAAAGAATTAATAGAGCAAAATTAATTCCACTTTCCATCACAAGTGGCCTAACTATAAGTAAAGCTGCTTCAAGATGCTTAAAAGAAAAGGCTTCTGTTTCTGGATTTTGTTATAAAGATTTTGCTTTGAAACAAGAATCTCCTTTTTTTCCCTTCTATATAATACATATTAATTGTACATGCTACACTATCGAATTCGAATCTTCGAGGTCTTAACTGTTAATATGTATTTTTAGCCTAAGTTTGAGACTGATATTTTGATATTTTATTTATATGTGCACTCCTTTTATAAGTATATATGAATGAATAAATCTCTTCGTTTATAATTAATAGTGACATCTTCCATCACTAAGATCAGTAACAATATATTAGTTGAATAGCACCACATATATCCACATGGATTAATGCATGTCTTATCGCATTTTTATTCAGTTAGTTAAGGTTTTTTTTCTTTCTATTTATTGTACAATAGGTATTCAGAAAATGTATCTTTAATTTTATATATGAATAGATGCCTTGATGTTGTTTAACGGAGTTAGTTTAATCAGTTTTGATTGATTTTGGTTATATTTAAATCCAACTTCAAAATTCCCCTGGTGTGAGTAATCATGAGTCTCAAGTTCGAATTCCACAAATATAAAATACCTTATAAGTTCAACATGTCATAACTAGACTTTTTTAGTACGGTTTATTTCTATATAGTTTGCAAAGCTATTGTACATAAACACAATTTATCCATTACACAACTCGGATATGTACTTAATCACCATTTGAGATACCGTCTTACATGGAGTCAGGATCCACTCTTACATATTGCCGTCCCACAAATTTGTATAAATCTATAGTTATTGCAGATGACTTTGGTAAAATTTTCAAAAAAATTATATAAAGTTAAGTATTGAAATTTGTGAGCTGACCCCATCTCCAATAATCAATAGAAAATTGGCAACCCTTAATTATAATCTTATAATATGAGAAATCATTGGTAGAAATCATGATTAGACAGCACTGAAAAGGGTTGAAACATTATTATGGATATATTATTATTAGTAGTTCTCCTAGACTTTAGCCTCTAGGCTTGGAAAATCTTTTGACTGAAACTCATTCTTGACAGCAAAACTGAGTTCGGAAAGTAGCTAGCACAAGAATTTCGAGACAGCTGATTGTGATTCTTATATATGGTTGATATATTTATTTATTTAAATTTAATTTGGTTCAAAGATGTCACAATCATGATCGACGGTTAAATTAAAAGATCAACTTTTATGGAGACCAGATTGCAGTAATTGATTATAAGATGAAATTAAAAATAATCATGATTCATAAGGTAAATATTATAATATTACTATTTATTTCTTAAGTGCAGCATAACATTTTGTTGTGTCTGGATTGATTGCTCATCTGACCAACTTGAAATTGCTCCAGTTGCCGACGTATTTGTATACATAAACAGATAAAAAGAAGAGAGAAATAAATTGTTTGATTACTTCATTTTATTTTGAGTTGAGCAATGATTTATTGCCTGATCATTGGTTAAATTTTCAAAATGATCTGACCTTCATTTTATTTTTATTAAAAATCCTGACTTTTAGCGAGATTTAAAAAAATGGCCGTGTCCTTTTTTTTTTTATCTCGGAAATCTGATTTAGCATGCCGGATTCACAATCTTGGATTTCAAGAAACGGATAAAAAGAAGAAGGAAATAAATTATTTGATTTCACTTATTTTTTTCATTATTGGTATTTTTTGTTAATTTCGTTTAATTGCTTTGCAAATACAATCTTTGATTAAAATTATAAATTAGACACGAACATTAAATCTAGAGAAAATATCACTTTTTAGACCAATGTTTATCCTTTTCTCAAATGTATGATAATATAAAGTATACACTTATCATTTATTAGAACTAATAATAATAATAATAATAATAATAATAATAATAATAATAATAATATTCATAATCGTAATAAAAAGGAAATAAAATAGGAGATGAAACAAGGTCTATAAATTAAAACATGGAAAATTCAAAAACTAACATCATTTTGATTTTTAAACAAAAATGAGAACAGAATGGGTGAATTTGTTTGTAACTGTAACAACATTGATTTCTTATTCTTATTCTTATTCTTATTCTTATTTTATCAGTCTGAACATTTGTACGGAAGATATGCAAAAGATTGCATCTGCTTCTAATAAATAAAGACAATAATATATGTCCTAGTTATTGAATTTGCATGTGCCCACCAATATCATACTTACACTTTTGTCACATACCACGATAATATTCAGAACTCCCGAATTTTTTTTTTTTAATATCATTACAAATATTAATACTCACACACCCCATCTAGGGGTTTTTTTGTGGCCGAGAGTACTCGAACCTCTGACCTATTGGTCAACAGGCAACCACTCCTCCACTAGGCCATCCCGAAATTTTACCTACTACGTACTTTACTTTGCTTTAATTGAATTTTAATTATTTAAGCAAATATTAATTATGCATTTGTAAACATATATTAATTATATAATGGCGAAAAGAATGTACAGAAAGCACTTAATTAGAAAAACATATATATACATTTCTTAATAAAAAATTATTATGTACAACAGGGTCATGTAGAGGATCTAGGCAATTTGGCCTATAAGATTCTCTAATATGTTCAATGCAAAAATCTTCCTGTCCACTAGAGGTGTTCAACGGAACCGGAACCGGAACCGGCGGTTCCGCTCCGGAACCGGAACCGTGGGGTAGACGGGCCGGTTCCGGTTCCAATGGTTCGGAACCGTGAACCAGCGGTTCCGGCAATTTTTTTATTTTTTAGTTTTAAATTATATTTTGTGTTAATTATATCCCTTAGGGATAAAAAATGACAATTACAATGGTAGATTGAATGAAAAAAGTCAAAAATAATGATAATAATAATAAGGTTCGAACATGAACCGGCGGTTCCGGTTCGGAACCGTGGAACCGTGTTTGAATAATTATATATTTTCATTTGTAATTGATCACATATTATTATGAATGAAGATATATTTTGTTCTATATCGATTTTATACATTACATTGATGATTTATGAGTTTAAATTACAATATAATTTATATTTTCAAAGATAAAAAAAATAAAAAAAAATTAGGCGGTTCGGACCCTAAACCGGCGGTTCCGACCCGGAACCGGAACCGTCCAATACGGGCCGGTTCCGACCCGGAACCGTGGGCTATGGCGGGCCGATTCCGGTTCCAATTTTCTCGAACCGGAACCGGCAGTTTCGGGCCGGTTCCGAACCGAAATCGGCCCGTGAACACCTCTACTGTCCACTCCGAATTCTTTATTATCTTATATTCCAAGTTCCTATTTTGATTCATCAATTTATGCCTCTTAATATAGTATGACATCATCACTACATAACTAAAGATCTAGGCAATTTTGGCCCTTTGTGATGCACTTGACCTGCTCGTATAGCATAGTGTGTATTTTTAGGGTTAAAGATTTCAAGTTCAAATTTTACCAATACTTTATAGGTGGAATATGTCGCTTAAAGTATTTTTAGTGTTATTTATCTTACATTTGTAATTTGCAGAACATTACATACGAACGAAGTATATCTAAAGTGCACTTTGAATATTGGCTGTAAGCAGGGCCGGATTTAGAAATTTGGAGGCCTCAGGCGACATACTAAAAAAAATTCATATAAACTATAGACTATATAATAAGTACATTTTTCAGAAAATTCTTCAATTCATCTTTCTTGTCTTCTTGGCCGCAAAATTATTTATTAAATTTTTATAACAATAATTTGCAATAAAATACTTTCAATAGATAATAAATTAAATCCATTTAAAATATTTCAACAAAAAATTTCCTCCTCTTTTTATGGTTTTTATGATTTCATTATGAATTTATGATCATTACCGCTGATAAACATGGATTTTCTCATCTTTATAAGCTTATTTGAAGTCAATTTGTCGTAGGAAATCATGTTTGGAATGAGTTTTGTGTTTAAGTATTGTTATTTTGTGAAATATGCTACTCGTTCGTTGTTTGTTTGATTTTTCAGGAAATATGGAGTAAAGCTTATGCAAAATGAGCATCATAGGATGAAAGTAGAGTTCGATAGGAGTTCGTAGGCGAAAACGGATCCAGAATCGGAGTTGAAACGAGGGAGAACGAGTCAAAACAAAAACATTGCGCGCAGAAGCAGGGCCATGCGGTCGGTCATGTGCGGCCACATGGCACACCCCCAGAATCAGGCAGATAGCGCATGTGGTCGGGCATGCGGTCCGGCATGCGACCGCATGGCCCGGTGAAATTTTCCAATATGTTTCCTTTTTCGTTTCTACTTCCTTTCTTGGTCTAATCCTAACCCTAGTCGAATTGTAGTCTTTTCTCACCTATAAATACTCCTTGTATTACATTGTTTTAGGGTTGTTCATTAAGGAGATACTTCAGATTTATTTTCATACACTTTTATGCTTGGGAGAATTGTTGAAGATTGAAGACGGGAAGAGAAGATTGGAGGCGTTTAAGACCAAGATTCATCTTAGGTTTTTTTTTTTTATGTTTTTCAATAATTGGATTGTGTTTATTATGACTATGAGTAGCTAATTCCGTTTATCCTAGGGTTAGAGAGTAGGTGAATATTTGGATTTGATTTTGGTTTAATTAATCAATTGAGATCTTATTTTGCTTTCTATATTCTTGTGCTTTTTCATGCTTGATTGATTGATCACCAATTGTGCATATTTGATGTGTTAATTCAACATTCGACAGATGAGAATTGATGCTTGTTCTAGAATATAGGACACACTCTTCAATATAGTCGAAAGATCTTGAGATTTGTGTGAGGGCAATAGATCTAAGAAGGTTTAAGGAGTGGCATCTTTAGTTATTGATTGGACACAATAATTCTTGCATGTAATCCACGGTCTATGCGCTACGACAGTAGGTTTAGGCTAATTTTGTGATCATTCTAGTAAAAGTCGAGTCTGACAAACCAATTGATTGATTGAATTGAATTTGAATTTGAGTGTTCACTGAAATCGAAACCTTGGGATACTCTTTCTCTATCTTTATTCCTAAATATTTTTCCTTGCCTTTGTTTATTTTATTTTTATTTAATTATTTGCATCATTAGTTTAATCAAATCTAAAAGTTCAAAAGTCTAAATAGTAGGATAATAGTTGAAAGTGGTACTTGTTAGAATAATCATAATTTCTGTGGAATACGACCTTGCTTCCCTGTACACAATTGCACCCTTCCACTTGCAGTGTGAAAGAAAATAGCGAACAAGTTTTTGGCGCCGTTTCCGGGGATTGTTTTTATGCTAGTGATATTACGATTAGATTGTTTGATACTAGTTTAGACATATATTGTTTAATTTTTTTAATTTTATTATTATTTGTTTTCTTGCAAGGGGTAGTTGTGTATTGCGTGAATGATGGCATCTCGATGGGCAGAATTGATGAAACTAAGGTGGAAATTTGAGGTTATGAAAGACAAAATGTTAGAGAAAATTGCAATTCTCCATCAAAAAGACGGAGTATTTGACAATCCCCTACTAACAAAAAATTATGATATGTTGAATGGAGTATATTTCTCCATAAAACAGCTTGATGTATTGATCTCAAGAACTGAATTCGAAAATTCGTATGAAGAGCCACCAAGGCCAAGTGAAAAGCCTCAAACAGTCAATGAAGAGCATGAAGTTGAAAAGAAAAAGAAGTGCATAGATGATCAAGTCTCCAAATCCTATCAAGATGAGAGCCAAGATTTTTCTATCCACCAACCTTTACAATTCCATGAAGATGAAGAAGTCAAAATATTGAAGAGTGCAAGATTCTAAATATGGTCGATCCTTACCTCGATATGGATGAAACTTCAAAGGCTTGCTTCTTCCATTTTTATTTATCTCCATCTTTTAACTTTATGTTTGGATTTTCTAATGTAGAATTGTTTGAGTTTGGTAGTATTTTAGATCATGCACATGTTTACTATTATACCCAAGATGTTTCAATGATTTTCAAGCCACCTTATCATTGGGATGCGACGGATGGAACACTCAAATTTGATGAAAAGTGGCCGCCGCCTACACCTCCACCTCTTTGGTGAGTTCGAGTTTTTTTCAATCAACCTCCTATTCTACTTGCAAACTTATTCTTCCTAATCGTTGAATAAGATTAGGAAGAATAAGTTTGGGGGGATGAAGAAGGGGGTTGATTCTATCTTTTTATTTATTTTCTAATTTTTAGCTAGTTTTTTTTTTAGTTTTATTTGTTTGATGTTTTTAAAGCTGATGAAGTCTTGAGTTGTCTCGATTTTTGAAAGTCTTGAAATTGTTTTGAAAGTCTTGAAATTGTTTTGAAAGGTATAAACATGATTTTGGTGATTTGTGTGATTTGGCTTGTGATAAAATTGAGGATTTTGTTTTGAATTGAAAATTGATGATTGTGAGTATTTCATGATAGGTTGAACATGGATTGATAGATTGATCATTTTCGCCTCTTAAACTTGAAAATAGCCTGTGAGATTTGAGCCTAGACTATTATATTTTTATGGTCTATTTTTCATTCTTGTGTGATTTGTCAAGCATGTATGTTAATCTCTAGAACTTGCCATGAATCTTCCTCAAGATTGTGTTAGTGTGTTTAGAGTTAGGTGATGATTTAAGGCCATCCTTGTTAGCTAATTTTTTTTCCTATTTAATTGTCCAAATTGTTAAATGTATCCTAGTTTGCCTCTTTGAGCTTTTGAGCCTTTTCTTTGATGAACCAAAGGTGAATGGGTAGAACTTTGTAGGGAGTTGGTTGAGTTGAAAAGAATTTATGCAAGGAGAAAAATGAAGTACATCTTGAGTTGAAAGTTTGATATTAGCTCTTATAAGCTCATAAAAAATCGAAAAGTTGGTTGTTTGAAAAGGAAAAAAAAAGAACAAAAAGAAAATAAGAGCAAAAGAGGGAATATGCATAAAAGAAAGAATGGTGCAAAATAAGGTTGCGTTGAGATTTTGAGATTGAAAAAGGGTTGGATGTAGTGAGATTTGAGAAAGGTTAGTGTGATATTTGAGAAGTGAAAATATTTTGAGAGTTTAAAAGTCACTTAGCCTAAATTTTCCCTACCTTACCAAAGAGCCAACATTACAACCAAAAGAAAGTCCTTTTTGATCATTTTTCGAAGCATACGTTTAAATGATGGCGAGGTAAGATAATTGGAAAGCTTATGGTAGGTTGCATGTATTGTCTTGAATTGAGCGTATATACTTCCCATGCTATACACTTGAGAGTTGAGAGATTACTTGAAAATTGTCCATGTTGTGAAGACTCGAAAGTTTATTGAGGCTAGAATGTTTGATTTATTGGTTTGTACTTGATCTTGATTGGATTCTTGCATGATTCTTATTTTTTGTTAAAATTTTCTGAAGCCATTAAAGTCACTGATTCGTCTCAATCCATGTTTATTTTTATTTTTCTTTTCTTCTTGTTGTTTGAGGACAAACAAACCCTTAAGTTTGAGGGATTGATAAACATGAATTTTCTCATCTTTATAAGCTTATTTGAAGTCAATTTGTCGTAGGAAATCATGTTTGGAATGAGTTTTGTGCTTAAGTATTGTTATTTTGTGAAATATGCTACTCGTTCGTTGTTTGTTTGATTTTTCAGGAAATATGGAGTAAAGCTTATGCAAAATGAGCATGATAGGATGAAAGTAGAGTTCGATAGGAGTTCGTAGGCAAAAACGGATCCAAAATTGGAGTTGAAACAGGGGAGAACGAGTCAAAACAAAAACATTGCGCGCAGAAGCAGGGCCATGCGGTCCGGCATGCGGCCGCATGGCACACCCCCCAGAATCAGGCAGATAACGCGTGCGGTCCGGCATGCGACCGCATGGCCCGGCGAAATTTTCCAATATGTTTCCTTTTTCGTTTATTTTTCCTTTCTTGGCCTAATTCCTAACCCTAGTTGAATTGTAGTATTTTCTCACCTATAAATACTCCTTGTATTACATTGTTTTAGGGTTGTTCATTAAGGAGATGCTTTAGATTTATTTTCATACACTTTTATGCTTGGGAGAATTGTTGAAGATTGAAGACGGGAAGAAAAGATTGGAGGCGTTTAAGACCAAGATTCATCTTAGGGTTTTTTTTATGTTTTTCAATAATTGGATTGTGTTTATTATGACTATGAGTAGCTAATTCCGTTTATCCTAGGGTTAGAGAGTAGGTGAATATTTGGATTTGATTTTGGTTTAATTAATCAATTGAGACCTTCTTTTGCTTTCTGTATTCTTGTGCTTTTTCATGCTTTGATTGATTGATCACCAATTGTGCATATTTGATGTGTTAATTCAACATTCGACAGATGAGAATTGATGCTTGTTCTAGAATATAGGACACACTCTTTGTTGGGAAAATTAATAGAGTTTTGAAGTGATACCAAAACCCAGCTGACCCCAACCGAGTAGATGTTTGCACAAGCCCAAGTGTTTTCCAGCTCACCTGTTTGAGCTTATAGATTTTCTATATTTACAGGTGGTCGCTGAAGACAGCAGAAGACCCAGCTGAGTACACAGCAGGGTAAGCCAAGTCGAAGTGTTAAGCAACGTTATCCAGATCCAAGACGATAAAGTTCTTCCAGACACAGCTGTAAGAAAGACCCAGCTCGTGTGACAACTCAGCTCAGCGTCAAGACCCAGCAGAGTTCAAGACTCAGCTCAGCGTCAATGATCCAGCAGAGTTCAAGACAGCTCAGAGTCACCAACACAGCAGAGTCGAAGTGAACTTTAGATAAAGTCAGATCTGATCTGAACCATCAGGAACTCGACACCTCAGCACCTAGAAGTCAAACCTAGGATTGCTTTACGAGGAAATCAAGGAAGAAGACAAGTCAATCCTGTCAGAAGTTAGGTAAAGATTCAGAACGGCTCTTTCCAACGGCTAGTTCTAATCTCTCCCTATATATAGAAGTCTTCTTCATCATCAGAAAGTGAGGAGAGACGAGAGAATAGATTCAAGAGAGATCAACATACTTCATTGAAGGAAGTCTAACCAAAGATCAAGAGATCTCTCAGAAAAGCTTCAAAGATCCAGCAGCCTTCATTCTTATAAGATGTTATTTATTCTCAAAGCTGCTCTCTCCCACTAGTATCTAGGCATATAATCCTTCCCATCTTAAGCCTAGTTTGAACGAGTTCATCATACTCGAAGTTCTTCATTGTAAGAACTCGTTCATAGTTGGAAAACCCCAAAACCCAAACCTTAAAAGGTTAGGTAAAAGGTACGCCGCTCGAAGCGCGTAATTCGAGTGTTGGTTACGTAGTACCCGCAAAGCTACGGGTTAGGCTTCAGTTGTGCCGTAAACGATCTGGTTACGTTTCGATACAGTACGCGTAAACTTGTATCCAGCTTGAGGAACTAAGCTGCAACGCTTGCTGACTGCGCGAAAAGTCAGTGGTATCCTTAGTGGATTACCAGAGGTTTCTGGTCGTGGACGTAGGAGTAGTTTCTCCGAACCACGTTAATTAGCTGTGTTCTTTCATGTTTATTTATGCATCCAGCTAACCCTTCATAAGCATTATTTCATCGTATAAATCGACTAAGCGAAAAGAGAAACACAAACTTTGCAATATATTTGAAACAACAGACGGACTTTCCAAAATCCCACCACATTCAGCACACAATTGTGTCGATCAAGTCGCTTCCAAATTTGGATCGAACACGACTCACTCAAAAGAGTTTTAATTGGAAAAGTTTTTAAACCTTGGTGTATTCACCCCCCCCTCTACACCAAGGTATCCGTCTCGGGACCATCACTCTTCAATATAGTCGAAAGATCTTGAGATTTGTGTGAGGGCAATAGATCTAAGAAGGTTTAAGGAGTGGCATCTTTAGTTATTGATTGGACACAACAATTCTTGCATGTAATCCACGGTCTATGCGCTACGACAGTAGGTTTAGGCTAATTTTGTGATCGTCCTAGTAACAGTCGAGTCTGACAAACCAATTGATTGATTGAATTGAATTTGAATTTGAGTGTTAACTGAAATCGAAACCTTGAGATACTCTTTCTCTATCTTTATTCCTAAATATTTTTCCTTGCCTTTGTTTATTTTATTTTTATTTAATTATTTGCATCATTAGTTTAATCAAATCTAAAAGTTCAAAAGTCTAAATAGTAGGATAATAGTTGAAAGTGGTACTTGCTAGAATAATCACAATCTTTGTAGAATACGACCTTGCTTCCCTGTACACAATTGCACCCGTGCACTTGCGGTGTGAAAGAAAATAGCGAACAACCGCTGATAAGTAATTGCGATTACGGAAAAATGTGGCCAAAAATCTCCCCAAAAAAAACGCCATTACCGAAAAATGTGGCCAAAAATCCCCCCCCCCCCAAAAAAAAAATGCAGGAGTGGGTTTTGAACCTAGGTTATTAGAATTGAAGGGGAAGGCTTCTACCACTGCGCCAAATTCATAATGATTTGTATTTGAAATATTTTTTTTATTATATAGCACATATAAAAGGCCTAAACTTATCTAGGGCCTTAATTTTCCGGTGGCCTGAGGCTGGTGCTTCTCCCGCCTCATGGTCCAGCCGGCCCTGGCTGTAAGTTTTCCTTGTAATAAAAAATAGAGAAAATATTATTTTATATCCCAATGTTAATATTGTTTTTGTAATTAATGTACGAAAAATTATTATCTTACCGTGTCATAAATAACTTTTTTCATGCTTCAATTTTTGGCAACTAGCTAGTTGCTGACTCATGATGTTGAAATCCACGTGGATAATAAGATATGTTTTGTCTGAAAGATTTCTTATGTGCCGGAAATTGAATTGTGAAAGAAAATGTATATGTTAGGCCTAATTGTTCTATATGCTAATTAAGATTCAATTGTGGACAAGTATACATGTTGGGGTATGAAATATTATTTTACAAAAATTCAACAATACAATGCCTTTTTGCTGCATAATTATACAAATTAAGTTTTTCTTATTCTTTGGGCCAATAGTCTCAATTCATCCGTTTTCTTTTAGCAGCGGAAGAGAATATATCTATCTGCTGCAAAAGTGCCATGCAACACGAATCAGAAATTAACCAGAAACTGGAACCTCAACTTTTTATTAATGTCTGCTTTCAATATATACAGCTTGAGATGTAGTCCGAAATACAATGACATTAAGATGCACACCGCACCATTAATCTATATAACTACAAGAAATTACAAACAGAAAAAAAAAAAAAAAAACTGCAGCCTCTGACTTACTATTGCATTAAAATAGAAATTAAATCTGAGCTTAACACCTAACTTAACTTATTCAACTTGGATTTTTCTAAAAATTTTAGCCATATTTAGTATGTATAATTCTGATACTGAGTGCAATCGGCTACGTTGAAGAACGTCGTTCCTTTTCGCGCAATTTGCTCCTCGTCTTCTTCATGAAGCCCTTCCATCTGCAGAGACATCTGAATTCATATTATAGTATTAGTCATTTCATTAGTATATATCTGTATAGTATAAAATGGTAAGGGGACATGGGCTAGTTTTCTATGTATTTCTGGTGACATGACATCATTGTGAAAATATATATTACTACTAGAGATCTGCAATTATTTAATAGTAATGGTGAAAAACTCTGTCAATTTTAATATACTATCGATGTTGTCAAGGTTGGTAAGTTATAAAAGATTCGAGAAACAAACGCTTTCCGACTAAAGGAAGGTGATATTCATCTTTATGAATTATGATGCATAAAAAAGTTTTTGAAGGGAAAAAAGAGAATATTACCCAAAGCTCATCATCATCTTCATATCTTTGAAACATTGATGCCTTGGGAATCTCTCCGGCCTCGTCGTTCCGCGCGAAACGGCCGCGTATCCTCGGACGAGTGTCGGCTAGTGTTTTCCGGCAGGCGTACTATTTGTGATGGAATGAAGAAGAAGTTGAAATAAGCAAATAAAAAAGAAAAAAAGAAATGGCCGGCAGCCTCATTTTTCAGAATTATATTTACCTTAATAGTCTTATTGAAATTTCTGTGAGTCCTCTTTGCTCTGTATCGATCGATTCTCTCCTTCCTCTCTTCGGCACTGTATCGCCCCACTTTGAAATTGGCTTCCTCCATGAAAGATTTCTCCGCAGACAACGGGCTTGAAGACAACACAGTTCGTGTTTGCATGCTTGTTTTCATTATCTGAAACAGAGGAGGAGGAGGAGGAGGAGTCACGATTTGATCAGAACAATTTCATGATAAAAAATAAAAATAAAAAATTGTTTAAGTTGAAGAAACGAACTTGCAAATCGCCGGTGCTGCAAACTCTTCTCATTTGGCCGGACTGGAAGGTGGTTTCCGGCGAGGTGAAGATTTGATTGTGGGACTCGAAAACGCTGTCGAAGTGTGGTCGGAAGGAGAAATTATGGGAGCTTTCGAAGCTGTTGCTGCTGTAGCTTCTCTGCATTAGCTTCAATGCGGTTTCGTGCGGTGAGAAGGAGTTGTTGAGACAGTGAGAGGGAAAGCTGAGGTGGCATTCCTCCTCTGTTTTGACCTCCGAGGCAGAGTGCTGCTGCGACAGCGACATGCTCTGAAGCTCCACGCTCGGTGGCGAAGAAGATAACAAATCCGACGTGAATTGCTCTAGATTAGAAGCGATTTCATCGCTGTTTTCTTCCACTTGTTGGAAGATTTCCAAGGGGAAGTGCGACTGCGACTGAGTGTGAGCGTCAATGGCGGAATCGGTGAAAAGTGAGAATGCGTCGGAGTAGAAAGAATTGTCGAACACGTACAATTCAGAAGACATCGGAGAAGAAATTTGGAGAAGGTTTCAATGCGATTTGGTGGAGCAGAGACAAAAATTCTGGGCAGGAAAAACACGGAGTGAGGACAGATGGGGGTGCCTGATTTTTCTTTAATCACATCTCTCTTGTCAGTAGGTGGAAGAATCCCATTTTCCACTCTCTCACTAAATGTACTTTCCTTCTCTCTCACACACTAGTTGAGAGAGAGAGAGGGATTGGGTGGAAAGCCGCCCTTTTGGATCTGAGAGGGAAGAGCTTCGACGACGGAACGCGTTCAATGGTCAGTCCACTTCTGATATATAAAGACAACCACATTTTCAGAAAAACCCCCTCGATTATTTTTTTTATTTCTAGAACACCCCAATTACTTGCAGTCTGCAGAAAAGAAATCCCAATATTTTATTAATATATTTTATGATGGTGCAATTACGGGTGTAGAGAGCTGATTAAGGTGACCAATCAAATAGCCAAATTAATTCTATCGATTATACTAATACTCCCTCTGTCCCATGATAAGTGGCTACTTTCTTTTGGGCACGGGTATTTAGGAGAATAGTGTTTAAAGGGTAAAAAGATAAAAAATGGTAGATCCCACATCTTTTGTGTGAGAGAGGGTGTTTCCATATTAGGAAAGTGGCCACTTATGATGGGACAACCCAATAAGAAAATATGGCCACTTATGGCGGGACGGAAGGAGTAATATAACTCTTGCCCTAAAACCGGAGTCCTAAACAAGTATAGGACGAATTTTGGTGGATCCAATTATCATTTACCACATTTTTTATTCGAACCAACCCTTGGTTTGGTTGGGGAGGCTTTCTAATTTCGATTATTGTTCGGTAAGGCCTTGATCCGTTAAACGCATAATATTATTATTCTTTATTGTTACTTGAAAAAAAAAAAATGAAGATTGTGTCGAGTTGGGGTATATAATACTAAGTTCATTGTGACAGCCTCATACACAAAATTATGAGATAAACATTAATGAGATATTATGCAAAGATAGACATATTTGATAATCTTTTACCTTAAGCTTTAAAATATGATTTCCGCAGCCACTTTTAATTTATGAACGAAATAAATATATTCTTAATTAAAAAATTATTACCCTGATATTTATCATGTCTCTTGCCACACCGCCCTTACCTCTCTTCTTCTTTTCTTTCTTCTTCTCACAGCTCGTCTCATAAATGTGAACGTAACTTTTCTGATTAATTTTAAGGAGATAGAAAGATCTTGACATTGTTTTCCAAACGACACCTTTAATTTAACGATAGTATGTCGAACGATAAAATATTTGAATTTAAAAGTTAACTATGCAAAAATGTATGTTGACGAGCGATTTTAATGACCGTCAAAATAATTGGGTGTAATTGCACCATTATTAATTGAGGAATTTGGATTTTGTTGTTGTGTCAAGGCATACTTTAGGGATCGTTGTGTATCAATGTACACATTAAAGAACGTAAATGCATCTTATTTCCTTTTAGATTTCCAAAAAATGAGTGAACTTTCAAGCCGTGCAGTCCTACCACTTCCCCTTCTCCAAGTCAAATTTCTCAATCTTAAAGAAGAGATTAGGGATGGCAATCGGGTACGGCGGGCACGGATAGTGGATATCCATGCCCGTACCCGCAAGCAAAATCCGTACCCGCCACCCAACCCGCCACCTGTGATGGGTAATTTTCTCCGCCCATACCCGCCACCCGCGGATACCCGCCACCCGTCGGGTATCCGCCAACCCGCCACCCGCGGGTATCCATCTTTGTCAAAATCGGAAGAAGACGAAGATCTCAGTTTCCTCGAGCAGCAGGAGCAGAACGACACCGCACCGTCGGATGATTTCGAGCACTATGACCACCCCTGCGACTATGAGAACTATGACGATCTGGAGGTCGACGACGAATCGGCGGTGTACGGCGACAAAGACGGCGGCTACGCTGCTCCGGAGCTGGACGAGACGCACGTGGTCGTGCTGAAGCAATCGAACTTCAGTTTGGTGTGGCAATGGCGCGTATCAGTGAGGTGGAGACGTTGAGGTGTGGCAGCCGCGCGGTCGACCGGTGGTGGGAGGTGGCACAGCCGCGGAGGCGAAGTGGACGAGTGGTGGTGGTGGTGTGCGGGCGACAGAGACTGAGATTGAGAAGCGGGAGGAATGGGAGGAGGCGCTGATTAGGTTAGAAACTTAGGTTAGGTGTATGAAGGGTTTTGGAATTTGGATTATGGTTTGGATAATTGGGTTGGGCTTTTTTGGCCCAAATAAATAATATTTGGGCCAAATATATATTATATACATTAAATAATAGTCGGGTAGTAATCGGGTATTTCGTGGATATTTCGCGGGTATTTTTTACCCTGATATTTATCATGTCTCTTGCCACACCGCCTTTACCTCTATTCTTCTTTTCTTTCTTCTTCTCGCAGCTCATCTCATAAATAGAGCTGTCAAAACCGGCCCCGGCCCGACGGCCTGGACCGGCCCAATTTTGGGCCGGGCTGGGCTCCACAAATCCAGGCCCGATGAAATTTCGGGCTGACCTAGCCCGGGCCGGAATGGGTAAATGCCCGGTGGGCTCGGACCGGCCCGGTAAATTTACACTATAAAATGGTTTTCCGAGCGGGGTTGGGCTTCACATTTTTTGCCCCGGAGGATTTTCCGCCCTGCCCGGTTTTTCCAAAAAGCCCGGCAGGCTCGGGCCGGCCCGGAAAATTGCAAGCTCTGCTCATAAATATGAACGTAACTTTTCTGAATAATTTTAAGGAGATAGAAAGATCTTGACATTGTTTTCCAAACGACACCTTTAATTTAACGATTGTATGTTGAACGATAAAATATTTGAATTTAAAAGTTAACTATGCAAAAATGTCTGTTGACTAGCGATTTTAATGACCGTCAAAATAATTGGGTGTAATTGCTCCATTATTAATTGAGGAATTTGGATTTTGTTGTTGTGTATCAATGTACACATTAAAGAATGTTAATGCATCTTATTTCCTTTTAGATTTCCAAAAAATGAGTGAACTTTCAAGCCGTGCAGTCCTACCACTTTCCCTTCCCCAAGTCAAATCTCTCAATCTTAAAGAAGAGATAAATATTATTCCTTTACTTCCGCTTATCTACTTACTGTTCGGCACAAAGATTAAGGATAAGGTAAAAAGATTAAAATTGAGCAGGTCCCCCAACTTTTAAAGGATTTTGAAGGGTAAATTCTTTCTTTATTGGAAAGTAGTCCATTTAAGAGTATGAAGACAAAATGAACGGAACGAAGGGAGTATTAAGTTGCAATATGATAATTAAAATGAGCAAAAATTATGATTTTCAAATATTAATTATAACTCACAAAGCTATTTGATATTTAGATAAGCCTGGATATAAATTTTGGTTACGAAAATCAAAGTCAAAACTTAGAAGGAAAGAAAATTAAGAAAAAAGTCATCCAACCTACTTCGTAGAAACCCCTTCTCCTCAACCCCTGCGCTGTACCTTGTTAATTTTCCGAGTCTTTCTCAAAGCGCTTCGTCTTCATTCGGTGCGTTTCTTCTCCCCCCTAAAAAAAAAAAAAAAAGAAAAGAAAAGAAAAAACCTCAATTTTGGGGGAATTTTCATAGGTAGCAGCAGATATGGGTTCTCAGGCGACTATGGAGAAGATGCAGCAGCGCCAGAATTATCGCAACATCTGGCACACCGATCTTATGCGCACCATCCAAAATGATCCTCCCTGTAAGTATTATTGTGTATAAATATCTACATCTCTACACGCAGCTCAATTTCTTCGATCACGCACAATGTGTTTGTTTGTCTGTGTTTTTTATTTGGTAGCTGATTTGATTTTATTTTATGTTTTTTGGCAGATTGTTGCTTGTCGTTTTGGTGGTAAGTCTATTGATTCATCATTTATTATTTTTATTTTCTTAGTTCTCAGATTGTTTCCTTTAATTAGAATTTACGATATGATTTTAGGTTTTCCGCACGGTGTGTATTTGTTTTTTAGATCTGAGTCTCGGTTTGAATAATCTAATTTGATATAATGTGTGAGATGCGAAATCCTTTAAGCTCGGTTCAGTTAGCTTGGTTTTGAGACTTTGTGGCGACTCAGGGTTGACTTGGATTAATTCAGCTCTTGCTTCACATATCTGTGCTTAATTGGGGATTAATTGGCCCTTTCTGAGTTTTAATTTCTTGGACACGAACTTAATGATGATTCGCAACTGATTTTCTCTAGTCTCTACGAATTTAAATTCATGAATATAAATATGATGGCAGCAGTATCAAGTTATCTGTTAATGGGTTATGGCTAATATGTGAGGACATTGCTTATTATTGATTTAGAAAGTCATACGGAGTATGTGAATACTTGTCGATGAGGGTACATTCTGATATAGTGACATATATATTGATTAATTCATCCTGCCTTTTTTTTCTTTTTTCTTTTGATTTATATTAGTAACCTTTGACCTTCATTAGAAATTTGTGTCGGTATTCATATATTCGTAAATCATAATTAGCAGATCAATTAAGAAACTGTCTGAGCCCTCCTAGTAGACGTCTCTGCAAATTTGTTTTATCATTAAACCTGATTAAGCAAGCCTGCAATATAGCTGTGGGAATTGATCCAAATTATCTATGCGATCACAATGGACTCAGCCTCAAATAAAATTCCTTATGGGACAACTCAGTACGAAGGCCACCTTATATAGTATAAATGGAACATTATAAGCTTTTAAAAGTTATGATTTATGATGAACCCTGCAGTTTGTCTGGCAAGTACCTAGGACTAGGAGACCCTTTTCTGGTGAAGCAATTTTGATTTTAGATAAGGTAGAAGATGGAAAAATCTTGGTTTCTATAAGGGGTTAATTTTGTCTTATTTATAGTAATAAAATTGCACGTATGGATTTATAATATCTGTGGGTGCAAAAACCTACCTTTAAATAATATGAATGAACTCCGGGAGGGTGGAGTTGGAATCAAAATTATTCTGAGAAACGCGCTTAAATTAGTCAAAATGAATGAACACGTTCAATAAAAAAACTGCGAACTTTGGATTTCGTCAATCAATAGTTCCTTCAATATCTTTGGTGGAACTCTCATTTGTAAATTTTTGGCTCATCCTTTATTCAGTCACAGATTCCACCGGTATATTACCAAGCACATTTAATATCATCTTAGGCTCAGTTTAGGATTAGGTTGGTGAGGTTAGTTTCAAGTTTTTCCAGCAGCTTGCTAATTATTATGTGCATTTGATGTGTATTTTTGTTGCAAGTCCATAATATCTTTCAAGATATTAAAAGGTTGGTGGTATTCAGATTGAAAATTAAGCATGTATTTTACGCCAATCACGAAATAAAGGCTTGTTTTCTTCCACTTCTGTAAGCTATTGATGTATGGAAATAAGTTTTGGAACATTTTAAGTAATGCTTTGACCTTTCCAAATTCCAGTGGACCCTGTGTGTCGTATATGCTCCGCAAAAGAGCTCTCTACAATGACATGTCCCGGTAATTAAAATCCTCTCTCATCTTCTAGTATGTAATCCCAACCACCTCTTGCCATTATAATGGTTGTTTTGGCTCTTGTGATAGGTATGTGTGCTGCGCAGGGTACATGCCTTGCAGTGGCCGATGTGGTGAAAGCCGTTGCCCTGAATTTTGCCTTGCAACTGAGGTAATGTGGAGGCTAATTTTGTTAAGGTTCAGAGGTTCTCTATCTTATTAATATTTCAAAACAAATTATACATTCTTATAAAGCTTCTTTTGTGGGAGAATAAATTTTCCCTGTAGCATGGAAGTATCATTCTTATTTTTCCTTTAGGTATCTGAACAATGAATACCCTCCTTCCATTGCCAGTTTTTGTGCTTGAAAGGTTTCCATGAAATCATTATAGAAAATACAATTTCAGTTTCCAAGGGGAGGGGAAGCGCCTTGTCCATCCTTTTCCTTCCAATTTAGATAAATCATGTTCACACAATTGAAATTTGTTGTGGCCGTACTCGTTTTGGTTTTCCAGCCTGGGCCTGTGAACCAAATGAATATCATAACCCATGTGCGTTGATAGTATGCTCCCTTCACAAGATAAGAATAGATCATGTTGGTTTCAACTCCAGCAGCCCGGACAATGTTCTCAACCAGTCTTGATAATCTTCCATGTTGGCATTTTTCTCCCTGTATGCTTGTATCAGGAGGGTGATGCAAGTATTTTGTTGGAGGAATCGATTGCATATCGAGCTTTAAAATTTATAATACTACTGCAGTAAATCTAGTACAGAAAATTTCCCCAGCTATGAATAACCATTTCTTTAATTTCTTATCTCCATTTATGCTTAATTGTTTCTTGGCAATGTACAACATAGGTCTAGATATAATCCATCCAAAATGTATCGGTTCTGAAAGTATTAATGTTTCATAATATTTTTTTGGTTCTACAAGAAGAAATAATTCCTTGTTCTGGCTCTAATGTGAAATTTAAGGTCTGTATACTTATAAGCTTGTAGTTGAATGGCTTACCGAGTCTCTGACTCCTCTTTTCCAGTGTGTATTAAGTACATTGAGAACTTTTTACTGTTCTTATATTCTATTGGTTTTGTTGTGTTCAATTTTGATTCTACTGATCATTGCAGATACTTAACAAGATTGAAATGCAATTTCAGGTTTTCCTGTGCTTTGGAAATTCAGTTGCCTCAACTCGGTTTTTGTTACAAGATGAATTCAACATACAGACAACACAGTGTGATAATTGCATTATTGTACCCCCTCTTTCTCTCTCTCTCTCTCTCTCCCCCCCCCCCCCCCCCACAATACACACATGCACGCACAGGCGCACAAAACCAATCAATCTCCTTTGCTCTCTCCATGCGATTATAAATTCTTGAGTGGTATCAAAGTTGATAAATTGCTTGTTTTATATATAGGGTTTCATGTTCTGCCTCCAACAAATTGCTTGCATTTTCTCCATCGTTGCTATGATTGTTGGAAGTGAAGAGATCTCAGAGGCTTCTCAAATTCTGTCCTGCTTGTCTGATATGGTGTATTGCACGTAAGAAAATTTTACCTTATTTAGTTTTTGAATGCCTTTGTTCTGAATGTTATCTTCAGTTTTTATACCCTACTAAGTTAAATATAATTTTGGCTTTTGCAGGGTTTGTGCTTGTATGCAGGTAAGCTAATGCCAAAAGATATGTAAATATAATGCTGTAAAACTGCTTGTTTGTCGCAACATAATTTCTACTATGAAAATGTTGTTTTCTCTGTGTGAAAATCAGACACAACACAAGATTGAAATGGACAAGCGTGATGGCAAGCTTGGCCCACAAGTGATGGCAGTTCCCCCCGTCCAGCAAATGTCACGCCTTGATCAACCATATCCGTCTACTGTCGGATATCCTCCTCCTGCATATGGGCAGCCGAATTATCCTCCTCCACAGGGTGCTGCTTCTGGTTATCCACCAGCCAGCGGCTATCCGCAACCTGGAAACTATCCTCCCACTGGTTATCCTCCTGCTGGATATCCGCCTGCAGGCTATCAGAGGTGATATCTCCAGAGTTGTGTAAAGTGGAATTGCTTTTCTGTATTGTTGGCTCGTTGGTTGGAGACGGAGTCTCCAAGTAGACGATGAGGGGTTTAATAGATATGCGTATCGGTGAAAAACAAAACAGTTTCTGTTAAAAGATTGTAGAATTGGTTGGTACAAATGTTTGGTGTCTTTCTTTAGTGCTGCATTTATGTTTGGAGTTTGTATCTAAATTAATGGGACAAGGTATTTGTGTCGTATATTATTTACGGTGTAAGACCTAATTCTTTAAAGCCTTGCCCAGACTTGATATTATGCAGGTTTCTCTCTATATTGAACACACTTGTACATTGGCAGTAAGTATTTTTTGCTTCTTTGCATCCTTTATTTTTGTCCCCGCTCTTGGTTGTTTCTACATGAATCTGACTTGAAAAACGTACCCCGAAGATTTCGAAGACTTGAATTGAAGTGTAATCTTGAGAAGTAGGAATTATATACTAAGGGCTCGTTTGGTAGGCATATCAAGATATGACAGGATAGTTTAAATTAAGATAGGTATTGTAGATAAAGGATAGATTGATATTGTATCTTTGTGTTTGGTAGATAAGATATGAAATGTTAGATATCATGAATTAGTTGTTTGGTAGTATAGTTTAAAGTCAAGATTAGGTGAGAATTTACAATTCTATCCCTTTCATTAATGTATAATTAAAATATAAAAAATTAAAATAAAATTAAATTTCATCTCTCTCTATTTAGTCATCTCCCCCAGGACCCCACCCACTCCCTCTCTCTCTCTCTCTCCTCACGCAGCCATCCACCACCGCCATGGCCTAACACCACCGCCACAGCCGATCACCAACACCGCCACAGCCACGCCACCGCTCATATCTTTCTCTTTCATCTCATCTCTCTTTCTCATCAATTCAGATCAGAAAACTCCTTCATCCCCTCCAATTGCGTTAACCATATTTCTACTATTCAATCGATGAAAAATATTGAACAAAAACATTCGAATTAGGCTATCTTCTATCCATGTCGATCCAATCTCTTGTCCAAGCCCCTTGGTGGAAGACCCCCGCGGCAGCGACGACGACGGTGGCGGGAGGACTGAGGGTGAAGGTCACCGAATAGATGCTAATCCAACATGGGTTTCTGGTGGTTTGTAGACGAGGGAAGAGAGAGAAGAGAAAGGAGAAGATGAATAAAGATAGGACAATTTTGTCTAAATCACATTAATCGGATGAACTGTTGAGTGAGGCATAGGTATCTGAGGGTGGGGGAGAGATACATTACATGAAGATGAACAGTAAAATAAGAGAGTGCTGTGAATTAATACAGGGCTTGAGAGATAGATTACTTGGCTATCAAACACTAGTATAAGGGGAGTTGTGTAGCCAATCTTGGCCTCATCTAGGCTACCAAACACCCCCTAAATTTATATTGCACATGAGCCATGTTTATGAAATGCACATTTTAGATAATGATTGTGGATTATCCTTATCATAAATTAAAAATGATTTTGGGTGTGTTTTAGGATAGTTTTAGAGTCTTAATGGGCGGCTGCATCACCCACTAGTTTATTTTTAATACAGACTGACGTATACGTTTTCAGCGATATTTAATAGTGGGACATCCACGCTTTTAAGAGCCTTTAACTTGCAGCTCAAAATGGAGACCTCTAATTTCCTGAATAATAATTATTAAATAAAAGACGAAAAGAGATTACAGCACGGACTTGGAGGACAATACAACACACCTAAAATAGTGATATTATTACAGATTTTAAAAGAAAAATTCATTCTAGTATTCAAGTTCTCAGGGCAGTGCAAACCGTACGTGCACACATACTCGCACGCATGCACACGCACGCGCACGCATATATAATAAATATAATAATACATTTTTATGTATACAATAATATATCTTTATATATACAATAATATTTCTTTTATGATAATCTAATTTATATATTACAATAATGCATCTTTATGATTATGTATTTTACAAGTAGATTACAATAATACTTCTTTTGATGACAATTGTAAAAATCATACAAAAATTAATAGTCCAGATTGATTTTCAGTTTCTATATGAGAATTTTTTTATTTGATACTCCCCTCTATTAAAAATTTGTGGAAATAAAATATTTATATAAAGTTTCATCTTGGAGAGAGAGAGAGAACAAAAACCATTATAATATGGTAACTATACTACTTTCTCATGCACAAAATAGATATAAATATTTGTTCATATTCTTCTTCTTCTTCTAATTATATTTTATTTGGGAGAGGACCGGATACCCTTCACACAAACTAAAATTAAAATCGTACAAGTAAATGAAGTCGGTAGGTAGAGATTTATACGTAAAGAAATAAGGAAGCGTATGATAGATAATGTATATATACGTAGCTTTTGCTTTTTAAAGTTGAAAAGTTTTTTCAAAGTAAATTTATTTGTTCATTGTTTGAAGTAATTTTATAGGGATAAAATTTGAAAAAGAAGGTGATTAGAGAAAAGACATTGCAACTAATTCCCCACCAAAACCTTTGGTATAAGCATGGTTTTAATCCAATTAAGTTTGGAGTGTCCAAATTCAACTTACAATCAAAAGCAATCTTCTCATCACAGCTGGATTTGCTGTTCAGTTATCATGACTCCATTGAAATGAAAAAATAACGACAAAAATATTCAATTAAAATACATAAAAGGATAAAATTTGAGATGTTTGGGTAAGTTTCCATTACTTCATGCCAAAGAAAAATTCAACATGTGAACATGCAGTTGAGACGATGCTGTCCCTCTCAAACCACATAAAATGTCTCGTTGCTTGCCTTTCTTGGCATTTTTTAAATTTAATTAATCCTCAGTGAAAAATTTAGATTTTAAAACCAAGATTGCCCTAATTTCATGAGATTTACTAAGATCGGATCAACTATAATAGAGCGGACATGTTTTGAGTCTATGTAGACAGTCGTATACGTTGTTTAGAATATACAATTACTTATCCAAATATAAGTATGTTGAATTAATAAACTAATGTTATAATTATTGTGGACATAACTTTCACTACACAAAATACGCATGCATCATTACCAAACACCAAAATTTGTATTAGAACTGACTTATGGGTTAAAATTTGCCGGACGCCGTCTATATCCGATTTCAAATTTATACCCGGTGACATATACTCCCTCCGTCCCTGATAAGTGTAGTCCACTTTTTTTTTTCGTCCGTCCCTTATAAGTGTGGTCCTTTCTTAAATGAATATGACCCCACTTTAAAATTTTACCCTTTTACCCTTAAAAGTAACTAACACTACAATAAAGTGGGTCTCATTCTCCACTCACTACCAATGTTTTAAAAACCGGACCGGAGATCGAACCGGTGAGGCTTCCGGATCATGGTTCAACCGGTTCAACCGTGTTTGAACCGTTTTAATCGAACCGTCCAATAAATAAATAAAAATAAAATAATTAAATAAATAATAAAATATTAAAATATTCATGATTTTATAAGAAATACATATTAAAATCCATCATAAATATATTTATATTTTTCATGTGTAGATATTCTTAATAAATATATTCAAAATTTATACATTAAAAATATATTTGATATCTAAAATAATTGATAATCGAAAAAAAACTATAATTAAAATTTAGACATACTTTTATAGTATTCTGAATTAATAATAATAATAATAATAATAATAATAATAATAATAATAATAATAATAAATGTTGAATATTAAACAAGTGTATGGGTTGAGAGAGTTGGTTGAGACCTTAGACTAACATCCTAGAGGTTTAAGGTTGAAGGTTCAAATCTCATTATTAGTGTGGTTATGTTTGGACTAGAGATTTGATTTGTCACACAATTTAACACAAGACTTTCCAATTAGCATGCATGTTATGCATGTAATGAAACTCAACATCAAATTTTATGCATTTATATGCACCATATTTTACATACATTATTAATCATAGTATTATTTATTTGTATATATAAAAAAATTATCATGTTCCATATTAGACCTGCCCACGGGCCCTGAACCGGCGGTTCCGGGCCCGAGCCCGCCGGTTACGGTTTCACCGGAGAGTGAACCGTAACCGGCCCGTGTACACTGTACACGGTTACGGGCCGGGCTTTTTAACTGGCGGTTCCGGGCCCGTGTAAAACCCGCCGGTTCCGGTTAAAAATCGGCCCGGTTTTTAATTTTTTTTTCTTATATATATATATATATATATATATATATATATAACATTGAAAATTAAGAAAATGAAACATAAATGAAAATGAACTAGTTTTTCATTAATACTTGAAAATTAAAATAAACATGACTAAATAGAAATTACAAGTACTTGAAAATTAAATTAAAGATTGTTTTTGTATTTTTGGAGCACTTTTTTCAACTTTTGTAATTTTTTTTGTAATTAATTGTTGTATATATATATCTTAAGACAATATAAGCAAAAAAAATTAAATTTTACTTAGTAGTCATTGAATAAAAATATTAAATCATTTCTCATTAATATTGTTGAAATTACAACACTTGAAAGTTGAAATGAAAAAAAGGGAAAAAAAGACTTGAGCTCAATTTTAATATTAAAATTGAGTTGCCTACGTATCCTCATAGAGGAATCAAAGTCCACGTAGTTCGATTACATTACATTACTCCCTACTCCCTAGTAGTTCTCGTCCACCGATCGATCACTCTCGGTGAACTCTTCGTTTGGGCTCTCGTCGCGATCATCCCAATCGAGCTCTTGAGCTCTAAGGTCGGCCCTCGACCAATCATCAAGCAACATTGTGGCTTCAATGTTTCTTGGTTTCATCGTTGATCTTCTTTGGTCCAACATGAGTCCGCCAATGCTAAAAGCTTGTTCGACCGAGACGGTGGATGCGGGGACGGCAAACAACTCTTTCGCCATGATAGAGAGTACGGGATACTCCGTTCTCTTTGACCACCACTTCATCACGTCGATTTGTGGAGCACTATCTTCAACACCAAAAACAAAACGACAACCCAAATACATATCTAATTCACTATTACCTTGGCCCCTAGGGAGTTCATAAGATCTATCTTGGTACATGCTACTTAATTGTTGAACTAAGGGATCTAAGGAGTTTAAATCAAGTGGTATAAATGAAGAGGTAGAAGTAGAAGAAATAGGTGCATTCATGTCAAGATCAATACCATGAGTCATCCTATATTCGGCAAAAAGAGATCTTAAAGTTCTTTCTAAATCATCTTTTATTTGAGTAACATTAGGAATATCAAAGAAAATTATTTCTCCATCAATTCGTACATTTAAAAAGTCCATTTGCTTAAAAGCATTATAATAAATATCTAACATTTGACAAACACCATCATATTTCCATTTAGGATCTAAGCACTTAGCTACTAGAAAAACATCCGGAATATTTCTAAAATATTTTAGCCATTTTTGAACCATAAAATAAATCACACCTTGCAAATTGGGTTTACTAAAACAATTTTTAAAGCTAAGTGCAATATACATGCAATGTTCCAACACACGAACGGAAGTACAATAATAAACACCCGATAATTGAACGGTGGCATTATTAAAAACCTTTAACAATTGATATAAATCCATGCATTGGTCCCAATAAGAAAGTAATAAAGTCAATTGAACCGTCGCAAATTCTTTTCTAAAAAATTCGCATAAATAATCTTTATACTCTAAAGTAGAATTAAGCATTTCATAAGTGGAATTCCAACGATGTGATACATCTCTAACAAAACTCCTATGTTGAATATTCTTATGACGACAATATTTTTGCCATTTTTTACCTAAAGTTATATTTGTATGCAAAAGGGCAACGGCTTTTCTAATTGGCATAACCGATTCATTAAAAATTTCAAGTCCATCTTGAACACATAAATTCAAAATATGACAAATGCATCTACTATGAAAATATTTTCCTTTGAAAGATGGATTACATGCTTCAATGAGTTCGGGAATACTAGCGGTGTTGGCGGATGCATTATCAAAACCAACCGAAAATACTTTATTAATCAATTGGTATTCATTTAAAACGGTTATAATTATTAAAGCAATATTAGTGACCGTGTGTGGATCATCGAACTCCCTAAATGCAATTAAACGTTTTTGTAGTATTCATTTATCATCAACCCAATGACATGTTATTCCCATGTAATTATTTTGATGAAAACAATCCGTCCAAATATCGGCACAAATAGAAACTTTATGGTCTAAGTTTATCAAATATTTCATTAATTCCATTTTTTTATCAAAAGCTTGTCTTCTAATTCGTCTAAGCATATTACTTCTACTAATTTTTTTAGCGGCGGGACAATATGCATCTTTTATACTTTCTTGATAGGTTATTTTATCGGCAAATGTAAAAGGTTGTTTTTCCATAGCACAATATCTAGCCATAACATCTTCGGCATGTGGATGATCATATTTAAATAAAGGGTGAGAAGACGTACCCGTCGCCGAGAAAGCGGTGCCACGAATTTGAGTTTGTGTTGATGCAATCCCGTATTCTCCCGGATGACACGTCTCCATGTGTCGCATTAGTGTGCCATAGCCTCCTCCATGCGTCCATTTGTAGACGTTATTGCAATAGTTGCAATAGGCGTTGTATTTTGGAGGATCTCCGGGCTTGTCGCTAGGTGCCGGGGCTCTAGGCATTTTTTTAAAATGCTTAGTAAAGATATCCGACACAAGAGGTCGACCCGTCGGTTTGTTTGGCGGCGCTTCGACTTCTTCTTCTTCTTCGTTGGATTGTTCTTGAGATTGCCGAAGCATCTCCTCCTCTTGACGATGAACTTGCTCGGCAAACTCTCGATCCTCTTGTTGTTGAAGTTGTTCCGCATACGCCCTTGATATTTCTTCGGCGGCCATTGCTCGAGCTTGCCGAGCCGATCTTCCTCCTCTTTTGGATCGAGGAGGAGCATCGTCTTGATTTTCGGCAACGCCTTTGCCCTTATCGACACGAGAGGAGGTCGACATTATGGAATATTGTTATGGATGGATTGGTGAAGTGTGTGGTGAGAGAAGTTGAGAACTTGAGCACAAAATTAACACAAAAATGAAGAATTTGAGCAACAAATAATAGATTGAATGCTTGAAATTAAATAGAGAGATATGAGAATTGGTGTGATTATTTGAGAGATTATAGTGTGGTATTTATAGGGTAAAATGGGGGGGAAGGGAGGGGGGAGAGGGCAGCAGCAACGGCTATTTTTCTAGCCGTTGAGCTGCTGCCATTGATGCACGTCTTCGTGCTTGTTGTCTTCTTCCCGTTGGAACCGGCGGTTCCGGTTCCGCCGGTTCCAACGGTTAACCGCCGGTTTTGACCGTTCGAACCGGCGCCACGTCACATTTTTTTTTTTAATAATTCCGGTTAACCGCCGGTTAAAACCGGCGGTCACGGTTTGAACGAAGGCAGGCCGGAACCGGCCCTTGAGCTCACGGTTCCGGTTACGGTTCCGGCCCGTTGACTGCCGGGCCGGTTAAAAAACCGTTGACCGGCGGGCCGGTTCCGGTTAGGCCCGCCGGGCCCTCCAGTTTGATGATTGATGTCAAGCTGGATTACGACATCGAAATTGGAGAGGTAACTTGTTAATCTCAATCTAAGAAAATTTTTATTGTTAATTGATTACTGATAACACCATAACTCATATATATTATGTGACATCCATTAAACATTACGGGTAGTGCTATTTGGACACACTGTGGCCAGCCACATAAGCTAAAAAAGGTAATATAGGTTTTGAAAAAGGAAATATACCCTAATTGGGGAATCATAAACCCTAAGGAAAAATGTGGTTATTTCCATTTTTACAGTTAACTTAATTTTCTTTTCTTAAGCGTGTGGCCGGCCATAGTGTGACCGAATAACTTTATTGTAAACTTATTGTTGGATTCACCATTTTTTATATGAAAAATGATAAAAGTTATGGGTGGGAAAAGTTCTATTAATTGTATACATATAATACCTCCGTCTATGATAAATGTAGCACAATTTTCTTTTGCGTACGTTCACGATAAGTGTAACATTTTCCATTTTGAGAAATGACCTCACCCACTACTACCCTTATTTAAAACCTCACAACAATTCATTATGTTGGAACCATTTCTTCACTCAAAATCAATCTACCAATCATTTCTTAAGACTCGTATAGAACCTAAAGAATTCCACTAATGGTTGACGGGTACTATATTAATTTTCATGTATCATGTGTGGCACCTTCAATGAATTGTGCACACACATATATCATTTTAAGTACTCCCTCCATCCCATAATAATTAGGACACTTCATTCTTGGTTTGTCCCACTCAAGTGACTTATTTCCTTTAATAAAAATCATCTCCTCTCACGTAAAGGTATATATAGGCAATAGCTAGGTAGCTGGTGTCTTTGAAGGTGTGCAAAATAAGTAATGGATGGATTGGTGCATTCCTAACAAATAAATGATTGAGAAGAGAGAGAGAGAACCACAACTAGGCCTCCTGACATTCATCCACATGCCCTCCTTCCAACCGCTTTATATGTTGGCCCAAACTCTCATGCCTTGCCTACCCTTCCCTCATTTTTTTATTCTTTTTTTCCCCCAAAAATCAACTTCGCCAAGTTAAATAAATTAAGTTTATTAACATTAACTCTCAATTATTAATTCGACTGATAAACTCTCATAACAAGTAATATTATTACTATTAGGACTTATTTCAACGCGAACTAATCTAAAACATGATATAAAAGCAACTTACAATTAAGAATGCGATAAGCACAAACAAAATAGGAAGTAATTGAAGAAGAAAGACAAGATCCGGCCAAACCGCTAATCCACAAACATACTCCTAATTAAGTAGGACCTTGTGTGTTACCATTCATGATCATTACAATACCAACAATCTTCAAAAACAAATACTACTAAATTACATTATGGTATTATATTCAACCAAAATCATTGCTTTATTTTATCATCTACTAATACTATTTAGTTGGACCCATATTCATCACTATTCTTTACTTTAAATAAATCTCTAACTACTAGTAAATTCACTATTCCTCCTTCATCAATTTGTTTGTCTCACCTAAGTCACCAACCACGCTTCAAGATTAATATAATAAGGCTCATTTTATAAACTAAATACATGCATAATTAATTTGTTAATTGAAAAATTAGTATAATGAAACTTCCTACTTGAGCAATTTAGATCATAGATGAACTTTTTGTATATACATATGTATATATATAATTATGAATAACAGCATCCAACAAAGAAATTGTAGTAAGAAATCCCATATTTTCTTCTTTCCTTTCCAATTACCATATTTTCAACTTTTCTTTCTTGTAATATTTACATTTTTCACATCCCCAATGAACAAATCCCATCATCTTCTACCAACTCCCGCTCCACCAAAAAACCAGAAAAAAGTTTACAAAAACCCTGAATCTACCAAAAAAAAGAAGAAATTACTACAAACCAGCAGTAATCGACGAGTAGTCGCCGTAAAAATCGGAGATCCCGGAGGCAAGCCAGAGCCGCTCGTTGAAGGCCTCCTGCATATCCTCCGGTATAAACTGCGTGCGGCAGAGCGGGCACGTCTTCTGATCGTGGTCCATCCAACGGTCCACGCAGCTCCGGTGGAATATGTGGCGGCAGTTCGCCAGCCGCCGGATCTCATCCTCGCCGCCAAATTCGTACAGGCACACGGCGCAGCTCTCCGGCGGGTCCAGATCCTCCTCCAAATCCGAGAACTTCACCACCGGCAGGAGCTCGCGGATCAGCGCCGCCGACACCGACCGCGGCTCCGCTCCGGAATCTTCGCGCGACGCGTACGACGCCGTTTCCGGCTCGAGGAAATCTCCCAGCCCTAACAGAGATAAGAGAGCGTATACGAATTTCCGTACAAATCCCAATACCGTCAACAAGTATACCAGTAATTTAGGGAGAAATAAATCAGTGTATCCAACCGGAAAGCCCATTGTGAAGCAGGAACTGAGCAGAATTTGAGGTGTTTTGCGTTACTGTTAGTCTGTGTAGTGCGTGTAAATAGAGGTTGTGTTGTGTGAGTGATGAGAGGAGAGGGCACGGGAGAGAGAGGAGAGGACGGAGAAGTGGGGGAAGTTATATAGAGAAGTTGGGGGGTGAGACGAAATGACGAAAATGGTCATGGAGTTGTGAGGTAATTGCGAGGAAAGGACGTGGGGGTATATTATCAGCTGTCACGATGGTATAAGCTGCTGCAAGAATTGTCGTACAATTTTGAACGTGTGGCTCATCACCACGTGTGTGCTTTAATCTAAATTTAATTCGCTTTAAATATGGTTTGAGCCCAAAAAATTAAATGATTTATTAATGACTTGCAAGTCGAGGTTTTAGTTGAGGGATAAAAAATATTACTCCTTCCGTCCCCATTTACTGTAGTTCCAAAATAAATTAAAAGTACACTATATTTTTTGGGGACCGAGGAAGTACTAGTATATATCTCCTATTAATGTTTAAAAAAAAAAGTAGAAATCAATATTTTAAAATGAAATATCAGAAATATCGATTTTCAACAATTATGCTGGGAAATTTTTTGTACAAACAAACGGACTTGAATTGAGTGTCGCAGATTGTACTGGAAATTAGTTGTTCTATTGGTAGACCTATAAGTACGAAAAACTTTAATTACTAAATCTTGACGAGCTATCTCCATTATATCACGGAACTTCATAGGTAAGAGTTCTAGTTCTTCGTTAGAATTAATAAGCTAGGATTCTGGCAGCAACAAAATGATCTATATATAGATCTCCAATGGGCTCATTTCATATTCAATGCAAGTATGTTATTGATGGTGTGGTTTACATCAATAAATTTGAAGGAGTCAATTTGATCTGGATTATTAGTGACACTATAACTAAATAAACAGAAAGTTATATTTGTGTTCTCTCTCTCTCGATAGTAAACCGTTTTGATCTCTCCCCTCTTTCCATTATATTTGGATTTTTTTTTTCATAATTTTATACAATGGAATAAAGCAACATACATTCGAATCAGCTCGTCCTAAAAAAAATACCTCTTTATACATTTCGATAACTTTTTGTTATCGTTTCCCATAATGCATTGTTTTTGTTCTTTATGTGTGTGTTTAAAACATTGGAGTTGGATATAAAAAATGAAAGAAGGCATTTCCACTATTTTCTATTCAATTTGTAGCAAATGAAATGTATAAATTAAGGATAAACTACCTTTTTTCAAATTTATTTAACATGAATTGATGCTATTCTCCCGATCAAATTGATTCGTTTGGCATTATTCATTTTAGATATTGAATATATGAAAGTTGGAAATTTTATACTTTTGGGGTTGCAGAAAATGAGAATGTTATTAACTAGGCGATAGAAGAAAAGACAAACATATTCAAGTACTAATGGTTTAAGTTTAAGGTGTGGGGTACACTGATACTTATTGTCTGTAAATTTCATATTCGTCAAACAATATTGTCAGACACTAAGAATTTTAATATATATATATATATTACTAGGTGTGACTGATCGACATCGAGGCTCTTAATGAAACTAAAAAAGTCGTTTTTACATCACTAAATAAAGTATAAATTATTCATTAGTCAATTTATCAATTGAAATAATCTAAAACAATTTTTCTGAAACCAAAATGACAAGAACAGCTAAAAATTTCTGACTGAGTTTATCGTGGATTTAATGTAACATTATAAATAAAAATTTTAATATATCTTTCATTATTGTTGTTAGGTGGAAAAATGATATAATGGTCAAGAAGTTAAGACTTGATATTAATGGTGTTTCAAAAAAAGACTTGATATTAGTGGGATGTCACGAAAAGATGGTACACTATAAATCTAGGACAAAAATTAACTTGGGTGCCGACGTTCGTCAACCCCTTTTTAGAGATAATTATGAGGTAATTAGTATTTAATTAAAATTTAATAATTTGTGATTGAAATTTATTAATTTCTAACTATTTAATTAACCCATAATTAGAGCACAATTGATTGTCCACACCGTGCGGACGTCAGCACGAGAGACCACCTCTAGATCTTGATGGAATAATATTTATAGGCGTGTGATTGGAAATTAGGCGTTTAGGATGTGGAATCATATAAATATTTTAGGGAGAAATAGAGAAATACCCCCTTCGTGCCCCAAAAGTGTAGTCCAATTAATATTTTATATCTCACATATAATTAAAGTTGGACCACACTTTTGGGGGACGGAGGGAGTAACACTTTTTAGATTAAAAGTATAAATTATAGCACTACTTTTTAAAATGAGTAAAAATTTGAAATAGCCACTATGGATAGTGGAAAATAAAAGTTGTCCAAAACTTAATTTAACATAAATTCTGTCAGATTTTGAAAATTTTAGACAAATTTGCCCTTCTCCTTTACAGTCAGCAAATTTTCACGCTCTCCTCTCTTCTCTCTGTCCTCTTTCCCGTCCTCTCTCTCTCTTTCGTCCTCCCTCTCACACTGAAAGCTCTGACCCCCGCCTCTCTACCACCGTCGATCATACATGACGATGGAACCGACGTTGAAATTAGATCCTAACATTCCGGCGATGGCGCCGCCTCACAAAACTTCGATCCCAACCACAAAACCTTACATCTAGTCCCAAATCAAATGCCAAAATATAGATCAGATGGTCGCGCTGTTACAGAAAAGCAAAAATCTAGATCCAGTAATGGCGGCGCCGATTTAGAAAATTGATAGCCGAAATCGTGGCGAGAATGGTACAAAATGAATTCATTCGTACCACTCGTACCAATTCATGGTGCGCCACTAGTTGGTACGAAAGAGACGAATGAGTTCATTCGTCCCTCTTGTACCAAATTATGGTGCACCACTAGGTGGTACGAAAGGAACGAATGATTCCATTCGTATAACTCGTACCAAGTTATGGCGCGCCACTAGTTGGTACGAACGGTACAAATGCGTTCATTCGTACCAGTCGTAAAAATAATTGCACTGTGCGTGGTACACTTGAGACAAATGACATTCGTTTGTACCTGTCGTACCAAGTTCACCGGAATATGCTGTTATTCCAAATAACGAGTAGCAGAGTTCGCTGGAATCTGCTGTTATTCTAAATAACGAGCAGCAATAAAACTACTGCAGAAATAACAACAAAAAAACCTCACAAACAACCCTCTATCAATAATTCCATCTCCCTATTCTCTCTCTCTCTCTCTCTCTCTCTACAGGATCTCAACACTGCTCATTTCCGGCAGCCAAGCTTAACCAGAACTGCAAAATCTCCATCAATTCTTCAATCCATGACTACATTCACAAACTTCTTAGCCAAACAGATCCCATATCTCACTTCCATAACCAAAACAACTCATCTCACTCTCATCAACCCCCAATTCTCCACCTTCTCATCCCTACCATCCAAACCAAGACAAAACCCATCTTCAAACTAGATCCCTGCAGCCGCAGCAGCTCCGCCGTCAACGACAGCGAGAACAGCAACCAGATCTACAGATCGGAGGGGAGGGCAGCGTCGACGATGACGAACGATCTGAAAGGGCAGAATCTAGTGAAGGCGAAAAACCGGATGGTGGTGGTGGAGTTCGCCGCCATCGACAGCGAGAACAGCAGCCAGATCTACAGATCGGAGGGGAGGACGGACGTAGGAGGAGTAGTCGAGGCAGATCTTCAGATCGGAGGGGAGGGCGGCGTCGACGGCGGCGGCGGAAGGTAGGGAATGGTAGAACCATTTTGGTTGTAGCAGAGAGAGAGAGAGAGAGAGAGAGAGGAGAGATTACGTGTGAAAATAATAAAACGAAAAGATAGAAGAGAGAGAAATATACTCAAATAATTAAATTAAGGGTACAATTGTCTCATCACACTAAAATCTGCTAAAATTTATAACAAGTTAAGTTTTTTACAATATTTATTTTCCACTATCCATAATGACTATTTAATATGATAAACTCTTTTAAAACTATCAAATAATAACACTTCTAGACATATTTACCTTTCCTTCTTGTTTTATTTTTCAGATTTATTTTTGTTTTTCTAATTCAATTAGTAATTTTTGAAAGAAGGTAATATTGATTAAGTTCACTACTACTCATTTCAACCCTACTCTCTCTCCAAATTGACGCCACAAACCTTATTTTGCTGCGTGCAACTTTTCCAACGATGGCAACGCCGGCGAAAGCTCCAATAACAATCTCGACCTTCTTTATTCAGCAACTAATCTACGACCACTTTCCCACCGCGAATGAACCGGCAACACCCAAAAAGACGACCACGACTCACAAACACATCTGTAAATTTCTTATTCATCCATTATCCCATCGTCATCGTCACCATCGTACATCCTTCTTCCGTCATCCTTACTACGATTCAAGTAGCTGATTCTAGTTATCTTTCACCGGTCATATTTATTTCTCGGTGCCTATATCTATAAAAATGTTGGATAGAAATCGTCGGCACATGGGAGTATAGATTTTGTAGATCTGTAATTTTCAAAAAAAAATTCTTCAGTTTGTAATCTGTTGATGTAGATCGACATCGTAGTTCAAAATTAAGTTCTGGGAGTCGAGATCACAAATATATTTGTGTGAATTCACACGAATAAATATGTGAATCGCATAAAAGTGAATAAATAGATGTTAATTCACAAGAATAATGATAAGTTCTGATGTATACATTCACATGGTTATTTAGGTGAAATTCCATAATTTTTTTGTGATGTTTCTAGTATTTTACATGTATGGATCTTTGAAATTTCTTAAAAAAATATGAGAATTTGATTTTACTACATTCGCATAACTATTTACGAGAATTCCCATAAGTTTTTCTGTGATGTTTGTAGTATTTCATATGTCCGGAGCTGAAAATTATTTTAAAAAATTATGAGAATATCATTTTGCTATATTCACATGACTATTTATGTGAATTTCCAAATATTTTTTTGTGATGTTTGTAGTACTTCACATGTCTTGAGCTGGGAATTCTTTTGAAAAATTATGAGAATATCATTTTGCTATATTCATATGACTATTTATGTGAATTTTCAAAATATTTTTTTGTAAGGTTTGTAGTATTTTACATGTCTGCAGCTGGAAATTCTTTTAAAAAATTATGAAAATATCATTTTGCTACATTCATATGACTATTTATGTGAATTCCCAAATTCTTTTTTTGTGATGTTTGTAGTATTTCACAAGTCCGGAGCTGAAAATTCTTTATCATCTAGTTTCACAAATTATCATATGTGATTTCACATGTCAGAAAATGTGAAAAGCGTCCAAAGAACTATGAGTTATCCACTAGATTCACCCCTACCAAATAAACTTTAAATCTCCATCTCAAAACTTCAAAAAATACAGTAAACGTAATGACCATCAATGCTTAACAAATTACACAATAGGCAATGAACAAACAAACAAAAAACCTAAATCTATTGACAACTTTAATGAAACCCAAAAACAACTAATTGGAATATGACAGATTCACAAAAGGATTGAAGATATGAATTCTTTCACCACCGAAAACTATGGAGATAGATTGAGAAATTTTCGGCGCCGGAATCCATAGAGGTAATGGAGGAATATTAAAAAGGATAAAGAAGAGACGTTGAAGTAGATGTTCATGATGGCGTTGCCGACGAGTGCATCGGCAGCGGCTACGTCGACTATGGTAGCAGCAACAGCGGAGGGAGGAATTGAGGGTGAGAGGAAAGTGACGATGTAAGAAGATGATGTTGGATAAAAATGATGAATAGATTTTTGAATATAATGAAAATATATTAAATGTAAATAATATTCTTAATTCAATTTTTTAAAAGTTGATATTGCAAGTAATTAAAAAAAATAATGAAGGGTAAAAAATGCTATTATTTGTATTTTTAAAAATTGGTGCTATAATTTATGTTTTTTTTCCTTAAAAGTGCTATAAATCCACAATAATCCAATATTTTATATGTAATGTCTTCTGCATACATAATGAAAAACTAAGTAACATGCATGAACATTAATTTTATCTGGGTAAAACTTAAAACCATCCTACCACATTGCGATGGGTTTGCTCATCTCAAAAGCTATATATATTATTTAACCATTCAATAACTTTTTATAAAAATAATCTCAATATTCTACAAAGAAAAGAATGATCATAAATAACTTATTTTATATATTCACATATATAAAAGCTTAGTTAAACACTCTACTATCATGATTTAATTATAATGAAAACATCACTATTATATTTATTAGTATATTATCTTTCAAAACCTTTTATAGTGGCTTTATTCTTTTGGGGATCAAACGCTATTGTACGTGGCCAAAGGAAATCATATGATTTAAAGAAACATTTCCCACCTTTTATATATTATCATCAAAATATTCTTGGAACCTTCATAGTATGTTATATATCCCTTCCCTCATATAGCTTGGTCACAGTTCTTCAAATCATTATTCTCCAATGGTCCATAAAATTTATTTTGAAATTCTCAATATATTGAAAATAACAATTTTAGCTGGCATCAGTTTATTCCCCTTCCCCTAAACACACACACACACATCATTAACATATCAAAGATTAATAGAGAATTTCATGATCAATTTGCATTTCAATAAACTAGATCACATTCATAAATAAGTAAATAAAAGATTTTATGATGGATTCATAAGGTTTAGTGTAACCCGTACTCTGAGGGGTGTTTATTTTTTGTGATAGGGTTGATAAATAGAAATATAGTATATTGTATTCTACCATTTACCTTGATGGCCAGACTGATTAATTTCAACTTGTTTGATCATCTATTCATTCAAATACTCAATTGTATATGTTTTATCTATCTATTCTATTACTCAAAATAAACGAGAAAATAATTGGGTGGTGGGGGGATGAAAAGGGAAGGGCATGAATGATGAGAGTAGAGGGACCAAAAGGGAAAAGTCATTGAGAATAGCAAGTCCTATGGGCATCAATGTGGGACTATTTGTTTCCACAAATCACCCCTTTCGATATGTCACAATACTTTCCAAATTAATGTACAAAAACTTTGTGGAAAAGCTGCTTTCCCAATTACACTAAGGAATTATCAAGATGATAGTAACATTTATAATGTCATACTATATGTATTATAAAATAGTAGATTTGTATTATAGGAATTGTAATATATAGTGGTAAAGTTTGAAATTCAATCCCTAGATTCAAAAGGGAGTATATATACAGAGTATATATACATATATATATACATATGAGAGAGATAATTCAATGTGTTAGAATGTGTGAAGTTATTGTAATTATAATTATAATATAATTGATATCTGAAACTTTGGTCGCTCTGAAATCTGAATGGTCTCCTCCCTTTTGTAGTATTCATAATTAACTACGTAGTTTATCCTTTGTGATTTACTAATATATGGGATCAGATATTATAGAGTGTTTAAAAAAAAAGATATTAGAGTGTTGGGACCTAGGGGTAATGCTGAGGAACACTCTTGCTTTTTAATGTTTTGAGATTAACATTTTATAAACAATTAAAGGAAGTATTCGATGACTTACGATGTAAAAAGATATCCAATATATGGATTATGGATTTGCGTTATTTGGAGACATCGTATTTAATCATAGAAATGGGGTGGTGTTCAAAAATTTGTTGTGCAATTGCGATGAATTAATTGGAATGATTAAAGTAAGGTATTAATTTTAAATTTTAAATTTAATTATATTATAGTATTTCATGCTTTAATTTGAGAGATTGAATTTATAATCTATTTCAATATCTATTTATCTTGTAGTTCTTGAACTTTGTATTTCTATCATGATTTGCACCACTCTTGCGCAATTGAACAAATTTTAGTTACCTAAAAAATGTGAGAAGGCGTGGGTGCAAGTTTACAAGTAACAAATAAATAAGTGAGTAAATTGCATAAACTACGCATGTGCTTTATATAAATTGCACAAAACATACATGTATTAATTTTATATAAATTGTACTAAATATCCTTATATTATTTTAAATTGCATAAAATACTCAATATCTTAACAAACTTTACACGGAAAATTCATATCTAATACTGTTTGTTTGTTTGTTTTTTTTTTTTTTTTGAGAGCAATCACCTACTACTGTTAGGTAACTAGTTCCCCTAAAAAGCATATAATGTTGTACATCATTAAGATAATTTAGTCTCCATTATTATCTCATCCCATCATATCAATCACCTTGTTAAATCTACGTGAGAAGCATTTGATAATTTTTTAGGAATAATAAAAAAATAATGAGAGTATATATAACAAATTTTCTTAAAGAGCAAAAAACATTTATTATAATATTGATCAAATGTTGAAGTGCTTTGATTATAAAACTTTAATATATAAATTTATTGATGATTATAAAGAAATATATATATTGAAGGAATTAATTTAAATAGAAAGTATGAATATATACAATAATATTCTTTTCACATAAACATATTTTAATGTATTCGCTTTTCCACCTTGTTTGATGGTGTAGTGGTCCCACGTACCTTGTGTGGTGGTATCGTGGTCTCAGTCTTGTGTGGTATAGAGGTCCCACCTATATGATGATATAGTAATATATATATATATATATGGAGTGGATCTGGTAAGAACACATCTTATATAAGAACGTAAGAACAATGCATTTTTATTACATCGGAAATGCATAAAATGCAGAAACTAAATGCATAAATATGTTAATGCATAAATTACAATAACTTAATGCATTAACATTTAAATGCATAAATTACAGTAACTATATGCACGGTTAAATTCAGACCGTAGATCAACAAAGATCAAGGGTCCAAATTTGTTCTTATTTCTCACCTAAAAAAAGTATTCTTATTTGATCCGTGCTATATATATATATATATATATATATATATATATATATATATATATAAGAATGGATCTTAACCTAAGAAATAGGAATAGATCTCCACCATACATCTACAAGGGATGAAGGGTCAGTCTGACCAAGGTCAAACTGGGTCGGATCCGGGTCAACGGGTCGGACCCGGTCAACCCGTTGACATTCATTTTTTTTTTCGATTTTTTTTTAATTTTTGATTTTTTTTAAGAGTCAGATGATATGCACCACACTGTGCAATGAGATGCACCAAACTGTGCAATGAGATGCACCACTACGTGTATTGGGATGCACCATTTTTAATTTTTTAATATTCTTTTTCACTATTTTTATTTTTTATTTTTTTTCAAGAGTCGAGCGAGGGGAGCCGAAGGCCTCGGAGCGAGCTAAAAAATATATAATGTTGTCACAATCATTATCTATAAATTAAAATCGGAGCCGCAGGCGGAGACAAAAAAAAAAAAAAAATCTCAAACACTTGCTTATTGATATGGTATGAATACAATGATTTGAAAAGCAGTTTGATTTCATCATACCAAATCACCCCAAAATTTTCCCTCGTTTTGATATAGTTATACACACACACATAGTGTATGAGATAAATCTCCATGTATTATGAGATGCACCACAATGCATTTTGAGATGCAACACTGTGTAATGAGATGCACCACCATGTATAATGAGATGCATCACAATGTGTAGATGCAACACACTGTGTAATGAGATGCATCACAACATGAAATGAGATGCACCACATAGTGTATTGAGATGCACCACACTTTATTAAAAAAACGGAAACAAAAAATTTCGAAAAAAAATTTCGAAACATTAAAAAAATAAAAATAAAATTGAAAAGTCAACGGGTTGACCCGGGTCCGACCTAGTTTGACCCGAATCCGACCCGCTTCAAATTTAGCCATCCATCTATTGTGGATTAAGGGTTGGGATTTATTCCTATTTCTTAGTTTAAGGGCTCTTTTCACTAGTACTACTCCCTATATATATTGGATCTGGTAAGAACACATCTTATATGAGAACGTAAGAACAATACATTTTTATTACATCGGAGATGCATAAAATGCAGAAACTAAATGCATAAATATTTTAATGCATAAACTACAATAACTTAATGCATTAGCATTTAAATGCATAAATTAGAGTAATTAAATGCACGGTTAAATCTGGACCGTAGATCAATAAGGATCAAGGGTCCAAATTTGTTCTTATTTCTCACCTAAGAAAGCGTTCTTATTTGATCCGCGCTCTATATATATATATAATTAGTGTAATTCTCTAAAAAACAATAGGTCATATTGGCCCGCTGCATTAGTAATACACTTTTGCCATTATCCACAAATTCTATTGACGCTTCATCATAAAATGAAATAACGACGCGTCTCGTTTTAAATAATTGTACAATTTATTTATGATTTTGAATTTGCATGACAGATGCAATTTCCTTTTCCTTTTGAATGAGACATATCATTTTGCAACTTTTCAATAATTGGTTATTGCATCAATTACACCAATATTGCATTGTATATATGCTTATTAGTTGTAAAATTCACAAAATAGAATGACAAATTAAGAATACCGATGATGAGCCCGTATTTCGTGCTCATTTTGTGTCTTATTCTTAGGTCTAGATCAAGCTTTTGAGTCTTTTTGTGTCTTAGTTGTGTCTGGGATGATACTTTTGGAAGGCAGGTTGCTCAGGGCAGAACAAGTATCGATTTGAGCAATGAAGGGCTGCATTTCGCAAGAAAGGCAAAGTCATCGATACGAGGCAAATGGCCAACCATTTGAGCCCTAAAGTGAAAGTGGAAGAGCCAATCCAAGTACCGTGCAGAATCCGGACCTTTGACTTACCATATGGGCAAAGCTGGAGCAAGGCAGAAAGAGTGCACTTTTAGCAGAGATCAGTGAGCCGAGCGCAGAGGAATGGACGACTTTGTGAGAGAAACAGCTGATAAGGATGGAAGGATCTTCATCCTTATCTAGAAGATCTCCATCAAATCAGATCTGGTCCATATAAGGAAGGTGATCTGGGCGAATCATGCTAAAAATGAAAAGTCAAACACAACCCATTCTTTGGGCTGGGCCCATCCGAAACCCTAGTTTATTCCCTATATAAAGATGAGGGCTGCAAGCCAATTCATTCATTCATTCCAAGCTGTAACTTGCATTTATTTTCGAGAGTGTAAGGAGAACAAGGCCTACGGGCATACAACTTTTATTTTCTGCTTATATTTTTCCATGGTCGTTTGACCAAAGTACTCTGTTGGATGCTCTAACCATTCTGTTTTATTCAAGTAATATTTTCTTTTACATTTTTTGTTATTTACCTTTCAATTATGTCTAGCTAATTTAATCAAGGCTTGGATATGATAAGATGATTTGGGCATGAATATGTAGAGTTTCGTGAGATCTAATTTGGGCGTATCAAACCACATGCATGTGTTCTCGAAGCATTAGGTCTGATCAAAATACGGTCTGGGCAAATCGTTTAGTTAACTAGCCACTTATTAATTGATTGGCTTAGATCACAAGTAAAGTTGAGGAAAATGTTGAGATGGATATCTTGCATCCGACCGTACGACTGATGTGGGCGAGTGGTCGTATGCCTTTACGCATGCTTTTGATCATATTGGGTCTGTCTAAATCTGAAAGTTGTCTAGGCAAAGCCCTATCGAAAAGTCATCATAGGGTAATGCATCTGGATTAGATGAGGGGTAATCATCATAGACTTTACTCATTTTACACTAAAATGACAGATTGATTATGGGCAAAGAGGCATGTGACACCGTGACAATGGGGCAAACTTTGTTCTGGACCTATAATCAATTAATATGTGCGTGTAGGGGAATTTTTTAGATCTATGATCGAATCCGTATTCATGTTTGATGATTCAAGTCATATCCGAGCTTTGCCTGTTTATCTGATTTATTTACTCTTAGTTTTCAGTTATTATTTACTTATCGCTCAGACTAGAGATAGATCTATTCCGACCAAACCAAAACCTCTTTTTAGTGACACCGGTTACGAAGAGAAGACTACGATCAACTCCTTTGGGTTCGACCCTATACTTGCCGCTGGCTAAGCCTGCTGTGGGCATAGGAAACTATAAATTTATTTTACGTGTGCTAAACGACGGCCACGTCAACCGACTTTGCAACTATTCCAAAAGGTCGTTCTTTTGTCAACAATTTTTATTTAAAAACGACATCATTTTATTGTATGTGAAAGATTTACTTCATCGTTAGGGTGCTTATCCGGTTATGCATTTTCGGTTATTAACCGTAACCGGCAATAACCGGTCGGTTTCAGTTACCCGATAACCGGTATCATCGGTTTCGGGTCGGTTATCGGTAATCACTTTTTTACTTTTTCGGTTATCGGTTAATAACCGATACCCGTTCGGTTAACCGGTTAAATTAGTAAATAATATATATATTTCATTTTTTTCTTATTTTCTCCCCAAAACCTCCAAATCCCTAAATCCTAATCTTATTCACGCTGTTGAGTGCTGCCGCCTGTCGTCGTCTACAACCCTCTCTCACTCTCTGCCCTCTGGCCCTCTCGACTATCACACCGGCCACCGCCAAGCGCCGAGCCGCCGACGATCCAACTCCGACAACGACTGCTTTCATTATCCTGAATCTCTTCTCTTCCCACTCCACAGTCCACAGTCCACGAGGACCACGACGTCTACGCTCCACCTTCCTTGACGCGCCCGTCGCTCGCCTGACCATCGGCCCCCTCCCTGCCGGCCGCCGTCTCTTCTGACTTCTAGTTCCAGATAGGCCATATGCATTCTCTATTTCTCTTTCAGTCTTTCTTAGTTCCAGATAGGCCATATGCAAATATGGAATGGGTGGATGAATTTTGTGCTCATGTTTCATTGTGTGACATGAATTTCATTTTGTTTTGATGGGCTTGTTTGTCTTTAAAAATGAAGAAAATGAATTTCATTTCCTGTGGAGAATCTGGAGATTGACAGATTGTTGTTAAAGATTATAATTGAAATTTGAAAGTGAATAAAATATAAATGGTACTATATAAATTATGTTTTGTTTTGAGAGATTGTTGTTAAAGATTATTATGAATTTCATTTCATTTTGTTTTGTTGGGCTTGTTTTTTTTCATATAGTTTATGGTTGAATTATGGTAATATGGTTGTTTACTTGTACTTGTTTATGGTTAAATTATGTAAATGTTGTTGAATTTTTTATTATCTTGATTCAATGATTCTTGTAGATGGTCAAGGGTAGGAAGATTGCACGTTCTCAATCTCAATCTCAATCTCTAACACATCAAGCTAGTAATAGTAGGCTTGTAGGCGCCCTTGTTGATGATGAGATATTACATGATATTGAAGATGATGAAGAGGTCGAAAATGAGCATGAGGGTGAGAGGCCTAAGGGCAGCAGGGGGCCAGCAGCGGCAGCTAGGGCAGAAGTAGAAGAGGAGAAAACAAAAAAATGAAAATCAACTAGAACCTCCGATATGTGAACAAAATTTGATCCTATGACCGTTGAGATAGGAGAACCTCCAATAAAAAAACAAAAGGCCAAATGTAAGATTTGTGGGACATTAATTGCAGCCGATACAGCTAGAAATGGTACCAAAGCCATGTGGAATCATTATGACATGTGTGAGAAGAAGAACAAAGGGAAACAAAATCAATCTGTGCTCAACTTTCAAGAAAGCACCGATGGAACAGGGACATGGATCTTGACATCGTGGAGATTCAACCAACTTGAGTGCAGGATTGCGTTGGTTGAGATGATAATTCTTAATGAGTTTCCTTTCAAGTTTGTGGAGCGAGAAGGATTCAAGAGATACACACATCGTCTATGTCCTCAATTTCAAATCCCTAGCAGATACACAATACGAGCAGATTGTGTGAAAATGTTTTTGGAGAAGAAAATGGTTATGAAAAGCTTCTTTCAGAAAAAGGGCATGGGGAGAGTGTCGATCACCACAGATTGCTGGACTTCTATTAATAACACAAATTTTATTTGTGTTACAGCACATTGCATTGACAAGGATTGGGTTTTGCACAAGAAGATCATCAACTTTCGTAAGATTTGCAGTCACAAGGGGGATGATCTAGGAGCTTCTATTATCTCCTCATTGGAGAAGTGGGGATTGCAGAGAGTACTTTGTTGCACGATGGACAATGCATCGGCAAATGATGTATGCATTAGATACATGAAGCCAATCCTTGAGGCATGGAACACAAGTGTAGCTGGTGGGAAATTTCTTCATGTTCGTTGTGTTGTACACATTCTGAATATGGTTGTCCATGATGGGTTAGAAGAATACAGGAAACTGGAACGGATGATCTTCAACCGGTACAGGTTGAGAACGGATGAGCAACTGGAAGAAGATAGACTGAAGAATCAGCAGCAGTAGCAGAAATGAAGACCCAGCCAACTGGGTTTAAATAGTTTTTGTCTAATTTTAGTTTGTTAACTTTGTAATTCTTGTAATCATATTTGAGGATTAATAAAACTGAAATGTTTTTGCTCTCAAGCTTACCCTGATAACAATAACTCTTTGTCCAGACACTGAACTCTGAATATAATTACCTGCTGTGAATGTTTATTTCTTTTTGAAACCCTGTTTCCTGTTAAGGGGGAAGTAAATTTGTTTTTCTCAGTTAGATTTTGGCATCATCAAAAAGGGGGAAATTGTTGGGAAAATTAATAAAGTTTTGATTTGATTCCAAAACCCAGCTGACCCCAACCGAGTAGATGATTGTACAAGCCTAAGCATTTTTCAGCTCACCTGTTTGAGCTTATAGAGTTTCTAAGTTTACAGGTAGAGTCAGTGAAGACAGCAGAAGACGCAGCTAAGCATACATAGCTAAGGAACTCAGCAGAGCAGACTCAGCAGAGCAGACCAAGCACAGTCAAAGACCCAGCTCAGTGTCAAAGACCCAGCTCAGTGTAAAAGACCCAGCTTAGTGTCGATGACACAACTCAGGTCTGAGACACAACTCAGGTTAATGACACAGCTTAGGTTGAAGACACAGCTCAGGTTAATGATACAGCACAGGTCTAAGACACAGCTCAGAGTCGAGACGTAGCAGAGTCGAAGTCGCTGAAGACACAGCAGAAGTGCTTAGCAGCTCGAAGACGGAGATCTTGTCTGACACGGTCAAATCAGAGAAGAAATAGCTTCTGCAGATGCAGACATACTTCGTAGGTTAAAGGCCAGAAGTCAATGAGAGTAGGTAAGATTCAAACGGCTCTTTTCCAACGGCTAGTTTGAATCTCCACCTATATATATATACCTCTTCACCATTGAAGAGAAGAGACTGGTGAGGGTGACTAAACGACTGAAGAAATAAAAGAGCAAACAGAAAAATGAACAACGATCTTCAAAGCCAAATCTTTCAAGAACACCCAGCCAGTCAGCTGTGTTCTTAGTTGTTCACATATTCAGTCATAGGCAGAATAGATCAAAATAGAAATATCTTAAGCCTAGTTTGAACGAGTTCATACTCTTTGTTCTTCATTGTAAGAACTCGTTCATAGTTGGAAAACCCATACCCAAACCTAAACCCAGAAAGGTTAGGTCAAGGTACGCCTGCTCGAAGCATGTAATTCGAGTGGTCAGATTTTTTCAGTACCCGTAAACTGAAAGGTTAGGCTTGACAGTGCCCGCAAACTGTTGGAACATAGCTCGGGTTAGAGTTGTGAAGTTTCTTGGTACTTAGAAACCAAGTGGTAGTGAATTACCAGTGAATCTTGTCGTGGATGTAGGAGGTGTTACTCCGAACCACGTTAAACTTGCTTTGTTCTTTACTGCTTTGTTTTATGCATTCTGCTAACCTCTCACGCATACATTTCAAGCTGCATAAACTGACTAACTGAAAAGAGAAACAAAACTTTGCAATATAATTTGAAGTAATAGATGGACTTTCCAAATCCACCACATTCCGCACACAGCCAGCTGTGTCGATCAAGCCGTCTTCCAGCTGGATCGGACACAGCCAGCTCACTCAAAAGAGTTTTTAAATTGGAAAAGTTTTTAAACATTGGTGTATTCACCCCCCCTCTACACCAAGGTATCCGTCTTGGGACCAACAATTGGTATCAGAGCAGTGGTTCAAAAGATCACTGTAACTGTGTCAAGTCAGCTTCTTTGCTGATAGTGGTCACCTGAACAGATCCTTCAAAGTTTCAAAATCTTTTTAAAATCATTATATTGCATACTGTTCTGGAATCTTTCTTGTGCAGGAATCTTCCGACATTCTCTGTCGATGATTATCAGATCTGGAAGTTCCGACTCAAAAGCTCTCTGAGCACGCGACACAACATGATGTGGGATGTTATCACTAACGGATCCATCATCATCTAGTCAGAAAGAGAAGCAGAAACCACACCTGGAGCTGAACCAGTACTTCGGCAAATTGTGAAAGCCCATAAGGGAGTACTCTCCAGAAGAAAGAAGACAAGCTGGATTGGACAGCTACGCTCGCAACGTCATCTCCTCAACGGTGACGGACGCTTATCTCAACAAGATCATCAACTGCGAGACCGCTAAGGGGATGTGGGACACTAGCCAAGCTGTGTGAAGGCTTAGAGGAAATTCAAGAGAACAAGTTCTCAGTTGCATGCCAGAAAATCGACAATTTCAAGCAACTCCCCTGTGAGTCCATCGAGCAAATGGAGCTCAGATTCTCCAACCTCGTCCTCGAGATCGAGACGATCTGAACTGGAAAATATACAGTTCAAGATAAGAACTTGAAAGTTCTTGCAGCTCTCTCCTCAGAATGGTGTACACACAAAGTGGTTCACCAAAGCAGAACTAATCTTGGCAGCATGGAGACGAAAAATTGTTCTCCATCCTGAGCCAACGAATTTGATCTGGGGATCACAAACGGAGATTCATCCAGCCAGATATCTCAAACAGAGCTGACGTCTAAAGCAAAAGAGACAGCTCTCAGTGCAGAATCAAGAAGATCAGCTCAATCAGCCCAGCTTGGACGGACCAACAAGGAATACAGAAATATGAGCAAAGAAGAATTGCACGAAGAAGTTGCAATGCTTGTACGGAACATCAATAGGCTAGAACACAGCAAGGAAAGGTACAAGATTATCGTGAAGGTTCATCACGACAAGCAAGTCTACCCAAAGAGAACCCCAGCTGAGTCGACCTTCCGAAGAAAAGATAAAAAGCTCAAGTCGAGCAAGATAAGAAGATCAAGTATTTTCTTCCGACTCAGAAGATGAAGCATTTCATTAAAGATGCCTGCTTCATGGGACTCTCAAACCCAGCTGTGAAATGCAAACACAGCTGGACACAATGCTGAGTACATTGGTCTCGAGAAGAATTCAGAAGCAGGAGATGAACCAGCTGGATTTGGAACAGCTGACCTTATCAAAGGAATGAGCCAATGATGAGTAAATCCGCTCAAGGAAAGTAGGATGCAGCTGAAGAAAAAGCCACCTACTATCAAATCAAGAAGAATACCCAGCTGGATGCATTCACGGAGACAGACTCAGCTGGAATCACAATCTGAAGAAAAACCTGATCCAGCGGAAGAATCAAACTGATTCTCTAACCTAGCTGACGACATGAAAGACACCCAAGAAATCACTCAAACATCTCAAGGACATCGTTGTTGGGAAAATTCACACAGAAACACAACATGCTGAAATCTATATCAAGATGATGGGTGAATTACTTGGACTGCTCAAACCAGATGAAGTATAATCATCCAGCTGAAAGGGAACAAGACTCAGCTGGATAATGAAAAGCTAATGGGACATCAGGGTAGAAGAATTCAAACCCAGCTGGATCGTTCAACTCAGTTTAACAAGGGAAACCAACTGAGGGGGAATCAAGCTCAGCTGGATAATAAAACTGAAGAAAAACTCATTCAAAAATACAGTCGTGGTATCAGCTGACTACAATGATCAGCTGACAGGTTTGCAGATTCTTTATCTTTTTCCCTGAAGAATTTACTAGTTAAAGATAAAAATATTTGAATTTAACTCAAATACCAAGACATTCCTTAAATGGATTAGTCAGTAAAGCCATCCATCCCATCGAATCCCATCACATTTAATGAAAAGCATGCAGAATACTGTAGCTCGGGAGAACTGAGGCAGAAGTCAGAACGGTTCGACTACCACACGCACGCGTGATCTACACTCTATAAACACACGACATGTGACGTGTTGTGCAAATCTCTCTCAGCCACAGATCTTCAATTCTTTTGCCAAAATCTCAACCTTCCATCAAAATGGACAGTTGATATATACATCTAAAATATGCAAATCTTCGCCATATTTTCTATCGCTCATACTTATCTCTGAAATTCATATCTCAGATTCTTGATTATCTCTTTGCAAACACGCTCCCCTAGTATCTTCATCTTTCTAACCTCTTGCCACAGAAGAAGATCATGGCCCCAAAGAAGATGACACCAGGAGCAAGCCAGATTGAGAATTTGATGTTAAAGCTTCATTTCGAGAGTTGTTTAACCACTACTAGAAAAATAGGAATACATGACACTGCATAGATGACGGTTTATTAAACAAACCGTCATATATGTGCGTCTTTTTAGCTTAGATTACGGTTCTAAAAAATATCGTCATCTATGTGCATACCTCAATAGATATTTATGACAATACTTAATAAACCGTCATGTGTTAATATACCTATACATGACTATTTTACACTAACTGTCATTTATTGTGCACAACTTTTTTACATTATTAAATTAAATATTAAATATACATTAAAATAAATAAAGTAAAAACCCACCCCAATCGTCTCTCTACATCATTCTCTTCCTTCCTCTTCTCTCTCCAACGCACCGTCCTCCTCCACCGCCGCTCATTCTCCTTCACCGCCGCTCATCCACCGTATATCTCTCATTTACCTCCTCAAATTTAAGCCATAGAATCAACCAAGGAGATAGCAGAATCCAACGAATTCTCACAGCCATCGACTACCATCTCCAGCCTTCTTCTCCGCCTACAAATTATTAAAAGCTTCCTCAATCTTCAGAGCAAACACGTTAATCAAATTATTAGGGTTTAAATGCCTCATTCTATTTCCAAATTTCTCAGAGATTTTTGAGTTTTCGTTCAACCACCCTTACCCGCCCTCACGAACCATGACCGCTGCCGCCCATCGTCTCGTCGATCGCTTCAAACCTATGCTGAACTGATTAAATTCCTTTTGCCTCGTCTGTTACACTACCGTAGAGATCTACAGCCTTCACCCTTGAGGCCCTAAGTTTTCAGCTTCTCAAAATCCATCAATTGGGAAAGCAGTTACTCGAAATATGGTAATCTTTTAGTTTATGTGATTTCTTATTCTCGAAAGTTTAACTACCACAGAGATGATATAGATGGGGGAATAGATTATTGTGAGATTGTAGTGTTTGATATTAAAAGATTTTGGTGTGATAACAATGAATAGCTTCAAGGTTCTATAACCCAAAAGGGTGCGCATATGTTGTTCGATGAAATACCTCATTGGTATGGTCTGCTGTGTCTGAGATCCTGACTGAACAAAATGCCCGTGTATGTATTTCTGTACTGATGTTTAACTATCTTAAACCATATGTTAATCTTAGTCGTCCATTTTTGTCATCTGCATTCTTGAAATTCTATGTTAATGGACTATGCTATTAAAAGCTTGTACAACAGAGAACTCGATCTGCTAAACCTCCCATCTAATTTTTGCTCTGTTTGTTCTTTCAGGCGAATTAACTGATCTGAATTGATCTGAAAATGGATTCTGCCCCCATGACAATTTGCTGTAATTCTATCTACTCGCGTCCCATGAGTAATCTGATTTATATATCTTTCTTGGCCCATCTCTTTTTGTGTATAAAGTTTTTAATATTGATTTCTTCAAGACATTTATTGCATGCTGACTAATATACATTTTTATCCATGCGATTCAATTCAATTCAATTTAGACGGGCATCTTTCCAAATTGGCTGTTATGTTTCTCTTTTATAGAATTATTTGGACTTTTATAAGTAGTTTGATTTGATTATTAAATGTTTGATCTGTCCGGAATAAGGGAGAATCTAAAAGTTAAACCCATTAATTTTAGTTTCTTTTGCATAGATACTTGGAGTTGTGTTCTTTCATGTTGCATCCAATTTTTATTGCACCTGTGGTTGTTCAAGTGACTTGCACTCACTATAACAAATTTAATGGCTTTCGTATTCTTCTTTTTTTACTGATTTCTATGTTTTAAACTCTCATATCTTTTTGTCTGGCATATTGCAGAGATATAAAATGTGCAAATATATTGGTGCACACAAATGGTTTGGTGAAGCTAGCTTGGTGATTTTGGTCTTGCTAAGGTAAACAATACATGTGTACCTATATTTTCTGTTCTGTGTGATCTGGAAAGGGTTTGTCTTCTGAACTCTAATGTTGCCACATTTATTTAAGGGCATCTTGTGCTGCTGCAAATTGTTAGGAACAAGGGCTATGGGCTTGCAGCAAATATATGGAGTCTCAGATGCATCGGCCTAGGGATATTGACCAAACGTCAAAATCAACCTCGGATAAGGGGCTGATTAGGCTTATGATGTGCATGGGAGAAGCACTGCGGATGATTGCTTTCAAAGTTAGGACAACTTCTTGTGGTGGAACTGCATGTGTTAACACCTTCGGAGACGAGCAACTTTCTGTCGATTTACTTGCAGATAAGCTTCTTTTCGAGGTTGGATTCTTCATTCTCACAAATTTTTACAGCCGTATTTAGGTTTATGTGTATCTTGATGATCGCAACTTGTTTGGCTAACTTGAACTGATGAACTGTAAATAGAGACATTATAAAAGCTCTATGATTCGAGAAAAGTTGATATATTATTTTATCAATAATCGCTGATTATTTTCTCTCATTAGGTCACTGGAAAAAACAGTAATGCTTAATGAAATCATGAATTATGTGCAATCACTGCAGCAGCAGGTTGAGGTATAGATAAATTCTCCTAATTTTTTCAAGTGTTGACATTTGTGATTTCAAGTTAATAGATTATTTATAGAATTGTATATCGTCTCTGTTTTAGTTCCTATCGATGAAGCTTGCGACTGTAAATCCTCGTTTGGACTTCAATATCGAAGGTCTTCTATCTAAAGATGTAAGAATGTACGTACTATCAATTGTTGTGATTCTGTCTTAATCCTGGTAATTTGAATATATATAGAGCTGATATTATTTCTCACTTTACAAGTTCTACTAGGTACTCGATTGAACATGAGCCCGTAGCATTAGAATTACGTGTAGCTGGAAAGACATGGAGTCGGAGATTCATAGAAGTTCTATGAGGTTATAATTGTATGGACATAATGCATTTTGTACCTTTTAATTAGTTTTTATGAATTCAAACACATTTTTATTTTATGACTGTATCGAAACATGTATTATTTTGATGGTGTTTGGATAATCAATGAATGAAATTTTTACTAAGCAAGTGTACAATATTTATTAGTTATTTTGTATGTTCTAATTTATTGGTGATTCGGATATAAAACAGGTAAAAATTAATAAATAAATTAAAATAAAATAAAACAAAATAAAATATGGCCTCGAAAATAGATGACGGTTGCAAACAAATGTCAACTATGTTGTGAAAGATACATGACGGTCATTACAGAAAACAGTCATTTTAAAGTGGATATGCATTACAATAAATTGTTGTATAGATGATGGTTATAAACCGTCATTAATTAACTGTATACATGACGGTTATTATCCGTCATGTATAGTACCCATTATAGATTACACCACCTTTTTTTACGGTTCTGGATACACATACATGACGGTTTTTAGCCGTCATGTATGTCCGTTTTTCTAGTAGTGAACTCTCAAGAACTACAAGAACTCAGAATTCCAGGAGGTATTGGATCTCATCGAGAAAGCCGGACTTTTACAGTGGGCGACTGCAAGACCGAAGAACATCTTCCGCAGGGAAGTCGCAGAGTTCTTCATGGAGATGACAAACCGAGATGAACGTCTCCGCTCCAACATCACTTTACATCTCAAGAAAAAGACGGGGCATACAACTCCTTGGGATGTCGACATCAACATCAACCGGATGTTGAACAAGCTGTTCGGCCTCAAGACTCTTGGGGACCGCTCCCCAGAAAACTACACCAGAGAAGAAATCCAAACCGAACTGGATAAGATGTTGTTCAAACCGGAACCGTACAGGACAAGCATGTCCAAGCTCCTGCTCAAGCCCAAGTTCAGATTACTTCTGGATGTCACCCAGAAGTGCATCCTCGGTATCGCTGGATCTCAAGGAGAGATCAGCATACCCAAGCTTAAACTGGTGATAGTCATCCTCAGGAATGACCCTGTGGATTGGTTCTCCTACTTTATGAGAAAATTGGAAAAAGAATCTAAAAAGATTTATTTTGAAGACAACAGCTTCACCAGGTACAGCTGTAGGGAGACAATCTATCTATGCACCAAAGTGGCGTGCATAATAGAGAACTACACTACCGGACGGCAAATCAAGTGGCACGACACAGAAGGATTTTTTGTGTCCAGAATAATTTTTGAGAAGCCAAGTCAGCTCACTGACTTATTGAAGAAAGCAGCCCCTGAAGGGAAGAAGAAGGTGCAAGAGGCAAAGCAGCAGACTGCCTCTCCCTCTCAAGCGGGAAAAAGGAAGCAACCGGAGGAGACTCAGCCAGCTGGATCTCCACCTGCCAAAAAGAAGCTGAAATTCAAGGCAGCCAGCAAGCCAATTGAGAAGACAGCTCAGGAAACCTCCTCCAGCTCTGACAATGGAAGGGAGTTCGTGATTACATCACGAGAAACTGAAGAACCACAAATTGTGGTCTCCCACTCTGACCCAGAGGATGCTATTCCCCTTCGTCAATTTCTTCAAGCATCTTCACAACCCGCTCCAGCTGATCCCACATCAGCTGGAATCGCTCAACAAGGCTATCATCTCCTTCCTCTTCATCCTTAGATACCTCTCTCAGATTCCCCACGCACTTGCTCAATACCTGAAACCGATCAACTCCAAATTTCATCACCCAGCTCTCCGCCTTCAAAACCCCATCCAGCTGACGCTCCTTTCTAGCTGGATGATGAAAACCAAGCTGAACCTACAAGCCTTTCTGAGGAATTTGAAATCCTCAGTCCCAGAGCCGTTGCACGTGCTGCCACTATCATGAGATTCGATGACCTCAGGCTTCAAGGGGTAAAGAGCGCACTGCAACAGTACCCTTCTCTTACTTCACTCCCCGCCGTACTAGTCACCGTCAGCGACTTCAATTTTTACCTTGCTACCAAGATGACGACTACTTGGTACGCAAATGAAGAACTTGTGGAGTTCTACTCCTTCAATAAACTCAAAGCCGAAGGATCAAACTATCATCCAGAAGGCTAAGCAAGATGAAGTACCGTCGTCTGAGGAGGTAATCACAAGAGCCAACTCTTACCTCCACACTCTCAGCTGGATTGTTCCAGTTGAGAATGCCAAGGAAGCTGCACCTGCCGATGCAGCTGAGGCAATGGTGATTGAAGACGAGGCAACTACTGCAACAGTTGAGCCCGCATAAACTGCCCCACCAAGTCCAATTGCCAATGACACTCGCTCACTGGTCGAGATCGAGGCAGACAAACCCAGCCAAGTCGAATTCGGGATCCAAACAGATCCTGAGGCCGTGCTTTCTGATGCAATGAAGGACGAAATCACGAAACAAGTTGAGGAAATCCTATTCCAGGATAGACTCAAATCAAATGTTGACACCCTTCTGCGCATCACAGCTGTTGAATGGCAAGTCCATTGTCATGGACAGTCCATTGATGAAGTTCACACTTTTGTCCAGAACATACAGGAAAGCACCAGTCGAGATCTCAAACAATCTCTCGTCTCTCAACGCATTGATCAGTCACATCATCTAGAGAAGAGAGTCCCAGAGATCATTTCAAAACTTCAAGCTCCACTGGAAAGCAGCATCAGTGACATATCCAGCCAGATGACAGCTCTCCAAAAGCAAACGCTCTCCAACAAAACTGACATTCAAACGCTGTTCAACCTCTACAAAGAGCTGGACACTCAGTTCAAAGCTGGAAGTAACAGCACAGCACAACTCAACCTCGTCACAGCGGACAACACAACCAAGATTGCTGATGTTGACAAAGCCCTAGCCCAGCTAAATAAGACAGTCGTTAACCTATCCTCCATCCTTGTTGATAACGCCAAAAATGAGGAAGGTAAGGGAGAAGATAATGACAAGAGAAAAACATCAAGGGCAGGCAAATGGAAAGCTGTAGCTGAAAATGAAATCCTGCTGCAGTCTGAGATTGATGAAGTTGTTGATGAGCTGGACGCAGAAGAACCAGCTAAACGGAGAGAAAAATGGAGCAAAATGATCATTCCTCTTGCCAAAGCAATGGGAGCCACGCCAAAACAAATCAATGGCTCTGCAACTTTGTAAATCAACAAAAGCAAGAGATGAAAAGCTTTCAAGAGCAGCAGAAGAAGAAGGAAAGCTTGCTCAATGATGAGGAAAAAAAGCAGAAGAAGAAAAGAACAAACATCAGAGCATCGAAGAAAAAGTCTCAGGTGCCAATGAACTGGAGAAGAATAGATTAATGGATCACAGAAGAGTTAAACGACGACTGGGAACATACAAAATTCGAGTTCATTGAAGATTACTACTATCTGGGAGCCTACCCAAATATGCCACCAGATGTTGCTTTCAAGATGCATCTAAATGAGCTCTTTCATCAAGATAGGATGACTGCAAAAGCATTCTTCAATGCTGCAAAGACCGCGAAGATCCAATTCTCTGCTCCACAGCTGTATCATCTCCAGCCTCCGCTGATACCTGGAACTCATCTTCCTGACAAATCGTAAATTATCGCAGAAGTAAATAGATGGGCGATCAGGAGAAAAATTTCCAAGGTAAACAATGAAGAAGAATACAGGAAGCTGGAACGGATGATCTTCAACCGGTACAGGTTGAGAACGGATGAGCAACTGGAAGAAGATAGACTGAAGAATCAGCAGCAGTATCAGAAATGAAGACCCAGCCAACTGGGTTTAAATAGTTTTTGTCTAATTTCAGTTTGTTAACTTTGTAATTCTTGTAATCATATTTGAGGATTAATAAAACTGAAATGTTTTTGCTCTCAAGCTCACCCTGATGACAATAACTCTTTGTCCAGGCACTGAACTCTTAATATAATTACCTGCTGTGAATGTTTATTTCTTTTTGAAACCCCGTTTCCTGTTAAGGGGGAAGTAAATTTGTTTTTCTCAGTTAGGTTTTGGCATCATCAAAAAGGGGGAAATTGTTGGGAAAATTAATAGAGTTTTGATTTGATTCCAAAACCCAGCTGACCCCAACCGAGTAGATGATTGCAAAAGCCTAAGCGTTTTTCAGCTCACCTGTTTGAGCTTATAGAGTTTCTAAGTTTACAGGTAGAGTCACTGAAGACAGCAGAAGGCGCAGCTAAGCATACATAGCTAAGGAACTCAGCAAAGCAGACCAAGCAGAGTCAAAGACCCAGCAGTATCAAAGACCCAGCTCAGTGACGGAAACTCAGCTCAGTGTCAAAGACCCAGCTTAGTGTAAAAGACCCAGCTTAGTGTCGATGACACAGCTCAGGTCTGAGACACAGCTCAGGTTAATGACACAGCTCAGGTTGAAGATACAGCTCAGGTTAATGATACAACACAGGTCTAAGACACAGCTCAGAGTCGAGACGCAGCAGAGTCGAAGTCGCTGAAGACACAGCAGAAGTGCTTAGCAGCTCGAAGACGAAGATCTTGTCTGACACGGTCAAATCAGAGAAGAAATAGCTTCTACAGATGCAGACCTACTTCGTAGGTTAAAGGCCAGAAGTCAATGAGAGTAGGTAAGATTCAAACGGCTCTTTTCCAACGGCTAGTTTAAATCTCCACGTATATATATATATATATACCTCCTCACCATTGAAGAGAAGAGGCTGGTGAGGGTGACTAAACGACTGAAGAAATAAAAGAGCAAACAGAAAAATGAACAACGATCTTCAAAGCCAAATCTTTCAAGAACACCCAGCCAGTCAGCTATGTTCTTAGTTGTTCACATATTCAGTCATATGCAGAATAGATCAAAATAGAATTATCTTAAGCCTAGTTTGAACGAGTTCATCATACTCTTTGTTCTTCATTGTAAGAACTCGTTCATAGTTGGAAAACCCATACCCAAACCCAAACCCAGAAAGGTTAGGATAAGGTACACCTGCTCGAAGCGTGTAATTCGAGTGGTCAGGTTTTTTCAGTACCCGTAAACTGAAAGGTTAGGCTTGACAGTGCCCGCAAACTGTTGGAACACAGCTCGGATTAGAGTTGTGAAGTTGTTTGGTACTTAGAAACCAAGTGGTAGTGAATTACCAGTGAATTTGGTCGTGGATGTAGGAGGTGTTACTCCGAACCACGTTAAACTTGCTTTGTTCTTTACTGCTTTGTTTTATGCATTCTGCTAACCTCTCACGCATACATTTCAAGCTGCATAAACTGACTAACTGAAAAGAGAAACAAAGCTTTGCAATATAATTTGAAGTAACAGACGGACTTTCCGAATCCACCACATTCCGCACACAGTCAGTTGTGTCGATCAAGCTGTCTTCCAGCTGGATCGGACATAGCCAGCTCACTCTAAAGAGTTTTTAAATTGGAAAAGTTTTTAAACCTTGGTGTATTCACCCCCCTCTACACCAAGGTATCCGTCTTGGGACTAACAGTTAGAGAAACAGTTAAGTGGATAAAAGCTTCACCGGCCAGATCTGATTCCTTCCAGAAAACAGTGGATCTCCTAAACCACAATATTGATTATTCCAAGTCTTTTTGCTTAGACGTACTTACGAGATGGAACTCGACATACTTGATGTTAGAGTCGGCCTTGCCGTATGTTGAGGCTATTAAGTACTTCGGAAGGATGCATGATGACTTTGAAGATGACCTCAATCAGAAGATGTACAAAAATCAACCTATTGGGGTTCCTAAAGATCCCGATTGGGTTAATGTCAAGAGGATGATAGAATATTTGGAGAAATTTTATGATCTCACCGTTCTTGTCTTCGGCACCACATATGTCACATCGCACCATTTCTTCAAAGAAATGTGCGGTATTTTTTACTTTGTTTCTGACTTGAAGTTGAACATAGATGAAGACATAAGCAACATGGCAAAGAAGATGAAGGAGAAACTTGGTAAGTATTGGTTGGAGACTGAGGAGTTGAATCCTAAAATGAACAAAATTCTCTACATCGATGCATTGTTGGATCCAAGGCAGAAAATGAAACATGTAGAGATGTGTTTGAATGCAGTGTATGATGAAACGAGAGCAGCCCAGTTAGTCAATGAAGTGAACTACTCACTAAATGAGTTGTTTGAGTTTTATAAAAAAGAAAAGGCAGCCGCACTTGTTCCAGATTCAAGAGTCAATGCCAATGCACCTAATGTGGGGTTGGGACGAGCTGTAGATCACCGAGGTAAAGGTAGTCGATTGACAAATTTGCTTGTTGTTACGGATGAACAACCCGATGCTTCTACTGATGCCTCAGAGCTCACTCTCTATTTCACGGAGAAACAATACGTGATGACTCAAGAAGAGGTTGATTCATACGATATACTTGATTGGTGGAGAAAACACGGACCGCGCTTCCCCGTGCTAAGTGAGCTAGCTAGGGATATCTTGGCGATTCCCATATCTAGTGTTGCTTCTGAATATGTATTTAGTACGGGAGGTCGTGTTCTGTCCCAGTTTAGAAGCTCGTTGACTCCCAATATGGTTGAGGCTCTTATATGCGCTGAAGATTGGTTGAAATGTAGTCCGGTTGACATCTTTCTTAAAGATGAAGAAGGTGTTCCTGAATCCCAATTAGAAAAAGAATTTGAAGCTGGTGAGTATTTAATAATTAATATTTTTGAATGTATGTATAATTATATACTAAGTTACTAACTAAACTAACTATTTATTTGTTTATTTCTTTCTTTTTTAATTTTTACAGTGTTGAGCAAACTTGGAATGAGAGGCTAGACGGGAGAGCCGGAGAGTGCTCAGACGAGTTAGAGTGCAGCTTGATGCTTGAACATTGAAATTTTAAATTTGTTTGAACTTTAAAATTTATTTCTTACATGTTTGAAGTTTGTTGTTTGTTTGTTGTTGTATTTGGATAATTGGATTGGTAAAATAGGATGATAATCGAATAAAATAGAAGAGACATTTCGTTTTTTTTTCGGTTATTAATTGGTTAGTCGGGTATTATTCGGTTACTTCTCGGTTAGTCGGGTAATCGGTTAAAGTAATCGGTCGGTTATCCGGTTACCCGACTAACATGTTGAATTTTTTTTTTAAAATCGGTTATTTTTCCGGTTAATCAGATAACTGGTTAAATAACCGGTCGGTTATCGGGTAACCGATTAACCGGACCGGGTCGGTTAACCGACGGGTAACCGAATAAGCAGCCCTATTCATCGTACCACCACATGTTTATAAATTGTGTCCGAGTTTTATTTATATATATAATATTTGAAATAACAAAAGGGAAAGAAGTGGAGATGGAATATCCTTGGTGGCAAGGAATATAGATTTGTAATAAAAATATATATATAAAAAAGAAAAAGAAAAGAAAAGAAGAAAGAAAGAGGTGTGAAATGGGTGTGGATGAAAAGTGGAATTGTCGGCGAAGGGAGTGAGTGATGAACCCTGGCCAACCAGCCAAGAAGCATGGCATATTGGCATGGAAATTCAATTCCACCCCCCGCCCAGGTGCCCCCAAACCCTATTTTCATTTCTGTCCAAATACGCCAAAGACATCCCCTGCCCCACCCCACCCATTCTCTCTCTCTCTGCAATTAATTATTTTTTATACTAATATTTTTTAATTTGATTTCAGAAAACAACTCAAATAATTGAGATGTTGCAAATCTGATTGTACCGACTTACCAAGCGAGAAAATATTTATGTTTTTTTGGGTCGAATATTATCATGATGTTACATATTGATAAGGTGTAACATCATCAATTGTGTAATACCAAATTTGGACACTACCCAAATGGAACTAAACTAATTATTACCGTAATTAATAAATTATTTAAGTATGTGCGTATATCATGTACAGTATTTGCTTGAATCGACGTATAGTGATTGATTAATTGGGTCACATACTACGCATATTAGGTAAGGGAAATGCATGGATCGATGCTATTTATAAAGAAGAAAACTACCCTAGCTATATATCCTAACTTCCTAACAACTTGTTATAAATTACATCTCTAATAGAATCCTCATGTGATATATTGCCTATATAGTATACCCATAAATAGTCGATACCATATATATAATTGTCCTTATCACAAATACGATACTGCATTTTATTAAAATATACTATATATAAGGTTGAAATTAACAAATAAAGCACGTAGTAAAACAAATATCTATATGCAGGTTAATTTGGCAACTCGAATAGACCTAATCTAGATATATACAAGTCTCATAATTGCAAAGGATCAACCTGTGTTCATTATTTTATGTTTACAATTAAATCATTATTGCAAATGATTTTGATTAATACAAATTAAACAGGCACATATATCAAAAATAGAAAACTGAAGCTCTTGTCACATGAATGAAGTGTCCGGGGTGGAAGCTACGTCGGTTAATTTTGGTCTGGGAATTTTCAGATTTGTTTACCTAGAAAAAAAAATGTCTTTTTGATACTTAGATGGAAACAATTCATGTAACGATCCGGGTTCCGAATTGACGGCTGACCCCACAAACCATCACAAGTTCTATCTAGCGTGCATGCTTAACCTTGTAGTTCTTTCATAATGAGCACCAGAAAAGAAGATGCATCTTGATGGTATAATCTTGTAGCCCAATAAATTCCTTTAAGCTCTCCTCGAATATGCCGTCTCATTCCGACATATTCTCGGAATCCCTCTCATTCGGGTGTGTTTCGATTCGTTCCTCCCCCTCCGCTTTGAAGTCTTATCGGAGCCGCTCCTTGTCCGTGCCTCTGCACCGGCAATCACTACGTACTTCTGCCCCGGGCGTCACAATTCACGTCAAGCCAACGCAAGAATCCGGTAGGTTTTCAAGTTCCGAAATATGCAAGCAGGTTATTTTTGAATTGTTTTCAAAGATTTGGATTTTTTAAGAAAGACATGAAGGCAAATGAGATCTTCTATTGTCTAATTATGTTTCATCTTCTTGTATATGTTGGATTTACGACATGTGGTATTTTTATAATTTAAGCATGGTCAATAAGATTTATTCCAATCAATTAGGATATATAACTATTGCAAATATCACCACATGTTATAAATATAACGAACGCAATAGATGAAACACAAAAGACAATAAATAATTTGAATTGAAATGAAGGTCATATCATTTTTTAAAATCTCGCCAACAGTCAGGCCACAAATCATAATTTATCCCTTAAATAATCACGACAATTTTTATGGCATCCAAACGGTGCAAACTTTAGTCTGTAAGCAATGAGGTTTAGGGTTCAAATCTCACCGCTCCCCTTTTCCAAGTCAAAAAATAAAATAAAATTAAAACTTCAAACAAATTAGATTGAAAAACATCTTATCTTATACTATCAAATATTCACGATTCATATATATTATATTTTTTGTGGTGAATATTTGTATTCTTGCAAATATAAAAGTATATATGAGAAAAGAAAATTTAAGGAAAATATGACAAAAGACACACAAACACGCAGCTGGCCCACTCTCTTATCTTATGCGTGGGTCTGACAATTCTTTTCTAGACTCGCATGTCCAAATATTATAGTGACTGGCAACACATGTATGATTTTATTTTTAAATCAAATATTCTACTAGTTACTAAATGAGCCGAGTTTCTTTAAACTCGACATATGTATGAATTTTAATTTCATATAAATTATTATTATTATTATTATTGGTTGTGTTTCTCGGACATATATATTTATAAATCGGACTTAATGGTTTATGTTCTTATCTATTTTACGACTACTATGTCATTATTATTTATAGGGATAAAATATTAAAATACATATATTTTAGACCATTTTTTTGTTTTGAACATGATTTTTTTGTTTTGGTCACCAATATGATGAACTTTACTTCCTTTACAATAATAATAAAATTCAAATTTTCGTCCAATTAAAATCGACATAGCACGAGATAATATATCTATACACTCACGTGGACATCATAATTAATAATACATACATTCACACAGACATCAAATTACTTTATTTTCAATTGATAAAAAATGTGAATCGTGTTAAAATTCGTAAAATTCATGTATTTGGTAACTAAATTTAAAAATCGTGTAAACGAACTATAATTTGTGAGAATTATTTGAGACGATTTTTGACACATGATATGGAAGTGAAGAGGAGCAATGAGTCCCCGACAGTGTGGAGCGGAGCTCCCCTTTGATGAGTCATCCAATTCCTCCATTTTGTATCTACATATATCTATACCATGTGGCCTTCTCAAACCTTTTTATATTGCCACCTCCACTTGTTTCTTACTTTTTTCTTCCATTATATATGAACTTTATTTTATATATTATCAGGAATTAATTAGTACTATTCTCATTTAATAATGGATTATCAGGGTTTAATTCGGAAAAATTAATTATTAGGACCGATTATTCTATAATTAGGGAATATACTTTTTTGAACTTTAATATTAAAATACGATGACATACATAAACTTATGAGACAAAAGATCCGAACCATCTCAATCTTATGGGACCTTAATAATTTGATATAGCGCCGCAGTCATTTTTAAGGTATATACTCATATTTTTGTTCGTTGAATGATTCAAAATCTTTTATTATAGCATGCACTTTCATATTATATGACCAATCATGTTGAGATGAGACGAGAAATTTTTTTTTTCTTTAATTTATACTAAAGAAAATATTGCTAGAGGTTCACACTCGTTATATTTGGCTATATACTAATCATTTCCACCAACTAACTAGGATCGTTCCTCCCTTAAAAAAAATAAAAACACTAGGATCATTCCCAAAGAGACATAAAATTATCATTTCTACCTTTCTTATCATTTATCTTTCCTATGTAGTTATATATTCGAAAATAAGTTTCTTGTCAAAAAAAATTAAATTTAATTATTATGCAAGTTACTAAAAGAAGAGCTAGAGATTTAGAAATCCGAACACAATATATTCAAGTATTTTAATCGAAGAAGTAAGTCGTACTCTTTGTCAAATTAATCTTAATTTAGTCAAAGGGATGTTTGCATAAGTCGTATTTGGACGTATAGAAGGATCAGATCAACATCAAATCCAGCTAGATACAACCTCATTAATTCCCTTGTAAAATCTTATTATATTAATGAACTACTATTAATTTGACCCCACTTGTCTTAATTAAGTATTTAGATTTATAATCTCTGCAGTTTATGTTGTTATTAGTGGTGGATGGTAGTGCATGTGTGTAACCACCAACCTTTTCCTCTCTCAACGAATATATACAAAAACAAAAATTAAACATGGCTTAATTTGTACTCAAATGATTCCAAACATTTTGTGGAATACATATCTGTGCATCAGAATTTGCCTGCCATAGGTTTAATTTGTAGCATTTAAAGTTGTTTAATTGTAGTCAATTCCAGCCAACTCTACTTGTCAGCAGCTGTCTGCTCAAAATTAATATTAATCAAGATTTAGCTGTTTATTAATTATGTTAACTGTAATTACAAATTTAATAAAAACCATCAGCTTGTGCTCCACGTAAAAGGACACTTGTATAAAAAATAGTAGTACTAATAGTTAAGAATCTAAAAAATTAAAGAGAATATCATTCATTAGGAAATGGACAAGCTAATTAAGTTGATGGTTGGAGTACGAGAAAATAATAATTAAAATATGTTATGTTGGCTTTGAATAAAAAGTTCACGTTCTTTTATTCAATTTTTTGTTAGTTTATCAAAAATTTCAACACACTTATGTTTCCTATTCTCCCGTAACACTCAAATCCGTACGTCAAATAGTTTCCATAAAGATTAGATATAAAAAGACAGTTTTGTATTATACATAAAGGGATTTAAATTGTCACCGATAATTTTATTCCAAGATTAATTAATGGTGAAATAATTGTAAATATTTCTAATTACGGACATTAGTGACAATTTTTTTTTTAACACGGGCAATTCTTGAAAACTCGTGACATATGTTTTATGTATATTCATTTATTAAACAATCTCATTTCACTTTTTTTTTTTTTGCAGTGCAGTAAATTGGAGGAATATATATGAAGATATAAAGTCGCAATTTGAGTAATTTTCTTTTTCTCTTTCGTTAGAATATTTTTCCAAGAATCAATTGTTCAAATTTCACTCCACTAATTTTATATTCCGAGATATGAACATCTAAAGATCCAATGCTAAATGAGAGAGAGAGAGAGAGAGAGAGAGGTGAGAAGTTAAGACAAAATAAGTTAAGGAAACAAATAAGATTGATGAGAAAAGGCTGTTGCGACTGATGAAGTTGAACTGGAATAACAGTAACAGCACAAAACTTACAGCTATGCAGGCAGAGGCAGTGCATGTGTAAAAAAGCAGTACACTGCAGCAAATAAAACTGTACATTTTGTTTCTGTCCCTCTTATTTTTTCAGCATTCTCCCACCATCATTAATTATTTACTTAATTACTGCTTAATCACGTTTTTTTTCCAGAATATTGCCAATCATGTCTAGTTCTTGTTTAAAGTGTCCACTAACTAATTTAAAAAATTATTTAAGTAAATTAAATCCTAGTGATAAACAGCTCGTGAAAGTTCTCCCACCAACTCGGATTAAAAAAGGAAATAATTTGTGGCGCTGCTTAATGCTTATAAATGTTTTTTTTTTTGGTGGGGGCATCGGATAAAAAGAACATAATTGTATAGATTTAGAGGGCTACCAAATTTATGTTCCTATGCTAGATTTGGTAAAATCTTAATTATGGAGTAGTTGTTCTAGCATCTAATTGTAACTTCACTTTTCTTTTTTCTTTTTCGTTTTTGAACAAAGTTCAATTTTCTTTTAGCACGCTCATTTAATTTTTTGGTTCTTTTTTTTTTTTTTTCCTTCTTCTTCTCTAATCTTATTCTAACGAATAAATAGACGAAATTATCTAAAATTTCCTTGAAATAGAAAAGGGGTTTTAAAATGATATTCAGATGTTGACACAATACTGTTGGTTACATATATATCTAATTAATCACTTGGGTTAATTTATCATACTTTTTTGGTATCCCACCCACGTCACATGGGACTGAAAAATATTGGAACAGAGAATATGAACTCGAAATTCTTCATATGAATTCAAGCTCATAACTTCTAAATGATCCGTTTTCATAGGAATGTCTATGTTAGGTCGACCTCAAATTTAAAGAAGTCGCTGACAACTATGGATTTTTCACGTTGTTTAGAGTGCATTTGATGCCATTTATTCAAAGAAAACCATGCTTGATTTGAGCTTTATTGCAAAAAGTATTGTTTTGTGAAGATTTCACACTTGTTTGGTAGTTTTGATTAAATCACAGGAAAATGAAGACTAAATTAGAGTGAGAAGAACTTGGAATGATGAAGAAGAGCTCGATACGGAGCCCTAGAAAGAAACGAGAGGCAATTTAGAGTCCGGACGAGAGAGAACGAGCAAAAATGAAAAAAATCGTCCAACGCCCACTAGTCGTCACGGCCGCGGCCAGCGGCGCTACCAGAGTCAGCCAAGGCTTTTCACGCCTATGCCCCGCAGCTGGGGCCGCGACCAGGGTCTAGCCCGCGGTGCAAAGTTGAAAAGCGGGTTTCTCCAATTTTGTCCCCCTTTTTGTTATATTTTTTACCCTTCTTTTTACTTACATCTCCAACACATATAAATACCCCTCCAAAACTCAAACCCTAGCATCTAACTTAGATCGAAGCCAACAACCCACATCTCCACACACTTTTTCACGCACCTCCACCATTTTCATCTTCCACCCAACAACTTAGAGAGATAAAGTGTGTTTGTGGGAGAATTGGAGAGAAGACATCAAGGATTTCAAGATTGGAGCTCAAGATCAAGGATTTGTCTATAAATATCTTGTTTTCTTGTTCTTCTTTCATGTTTATCTTTGTTGTGGATATTTGCTTTTCATTATGATTAGCTAAATTTCCCTATTTTAGGGATTGGATTTTGATGGGTTTGTGATGGATTGATCTTTATCTTAATTAATTGTTGATGGGTTCTATTATTTCCTTGTGTTTGTTGATTTGGTTGAATATTTGAATGCTTAGCTACCATTTGAATATTTTTGTTGTGTCGATTTGAGGCTCGAGAGAGGAGGAATCGATACTAGAACCAAACACGAGGTACAATATTACAATAGCCCGAGAGGGTGAGTGGTGTTGTGAGGGCATTTGATCCAAGGAGCCATTAGGAGTTATAGGCTAGCTTAGTGACTGTTGTGACACAGCAATTAGAAGAAGAAGTTGGAGCTGCGGTGGGTGGTGAGGTTATTGCCGGCGAAGGAGGAATAGATGGAGGTGTTGTAGTTGGTGAAGATGGAAATGGGAAAGAAGGAAAAGTGGACGTATTTGCTGAAAAGGAGAATGATCTCGACGCTACACGTGGCTGAACGGATGAAGAGCAAGGGAGAAGGAGTCGCGTTCCTTATGCAAACATGCTGTATCATTTAATTATTATATTTTGTTTAGCAATTTCTATATTGTTGCTGCAAGTTGTTATTCCGTTAGGATGGGGGGACCACTTTCCTTATATGGTCACCTATCACGCAAATTTGGAAAAAGAAAATGAAATCTGAAACTTCTTTCCCAAACATTCTTCTATTCTCTCTTCTTTTCTAATTCCTCGATTATCATTTACATTTTCAGTACAATTATACAAAAATACAAAAAACAGTTCGTGGGTTCGCTACAATTGGTATCCAGAGCCAAGGTTTTGTTTCTTTTACAGCAAAATTCTGGGCTGAATCATGGCAGAAAACACCCGTTTGAAGGAACTCCTGGAAACACAAAAGAAATTTGATCAGATCCTGCAGACAGAGACGATGAAGAGAACTGCAGTTGAGGAAAAATTTCATGAACACATGCAATCGATAGATCAAAAGGTGGAGGAGAAGATCTCTAGCATCAATGCTAAATGTGACCACCTAACAAAACTCATGGCTGATGTTCAACTGCAGCTGCTGAACATGAACAAATCAGATGGTAAGGAGACTGGATCTATTATGGGTAAACCTCCTAAATTCTCTCGTTTTGCTAGAATTCCTGGATCTGCTACTGGATCTGTTACTGGTGCTTACAAGTCTAAGTTTAATTCTGAATTTGGTCAAGCTGGACATGGAAATTCTCATCACAGGGTAGATTTCCTTAGATTTGATGGAGCTAATCCTAGATCTTGGGTTATCAAGTGTAATACCTATTTTCAACTTACTTCTGCTATTAGTGATGAACAAATGGTTCAGTTAGCCATTCATCACTTTGAGGGGAGGGCTCTGCAGTGGTTTCAAAATTTTGGCTATGAAAACATTTTGAATATTACTTGGGAACAATTTCTAGAGGTAATAGCTGTGAGGTTTGATGATATCAGTGATGCTAAGATTATTATAGAATTCAAAAACCTTAAGCAGACTGGGACTTATACTCAGTATGTTGAGAAGTTTGAGGAATTGAGATCCTGCTTGATGCTGAGTAGTCATATGGAATACTCTGAGGACTATTTTGTAGCCTGTTTTATCAGTGAGTTGGTAGAGGAGATGCAGAGGTTTCTTATGCTATTTAGGCCTCAGACACCAAATACCAAATACCCCACAGAGCACCAAAGTTCATATTAAGTTGTTGACTAGTGCATACCCCTATGTATTTGGGCATAAATGCAGGCCTAAGGTGTTCTATATTGAGATGACTGAGGAGCAGGAATTGGCGCACATTCAACATGATCCAGAATATGTTGAACTGTTGCTACCAGACAATGAACCTATACCAGAATCAGAGGTGTCAGTGAATGCTATTACTGGAACTTGTGGTAACAAAACCATGAGGATAGTGGGAGAAGTAAAGGGGCACATAGTGAATATTCTGGTTGACACTGGAAGTTCTCTAAGTTTTATCAGGAAAAGTACTGCTGAAGCTTTGCAGTGTAAGGTTGAGGAAGATTCACCCCTATTGGTGAAAGTAGCTAGTGGGCAGAAGTTAATCAGCAACCAAGTAGTCAAGGATTTTGTCTGGAAGGTGCAAGACCATGAGTTTACCTACCCTCTGCGGTTATTAGAGCATGAAGGCTATGACATTATTCTTGGCAGTGATTGGTTGGAACATTGTACTCCTATATTCCTGGACTATAAAAGGGTTACATGCACAGTTCATGTGGGAGGAAAAAGGATAATGATGCAGGCTATTAACAAAACTACAGAGTGTCAAGTAATTTCCAGCCATGCTTTGCATTCTTTGATTCATAAAAATTTATCAGAAGTTGAGGAGATGTACCTTATCACTCCCGCCCATATGAGTGCTATTTAAGCTGCAGGTGAGTATTCACAAGATTCCGAGTTGGATTCTATTTTGGAGGAGTACAGGGATGTCTTCTCAGAGCCTCAAGGTTTGCCACCTGCAAGAGGAGTTGAACATCACATCACTTTAAAACCACAGAGTGTGCTTAAACAACAACATCCTTACAGATCCTCACACCATCACAAGGGAGAAATTGAAAGAATTGTGGATGAGTTGCTTAGAGATGGTGTTATTCAACATAGCAGGAGTCATTTTGCAGCTCCTGTTATTTTGGTCAAGAAGAAGAATAACACATGGAGGATGTGTATTGATTACAGGTACCTAAACTCACTCACTATTAATAATGATTACCCTATTCCTGTCATTGATGAATTACTAGATGAATTGCATGGGGCAAGGTTTTTCTCTAAATTAGATTTGAGGTCAGGTTATTTCCAAATCTTAATGAACCCAGCTAATAGATTTATGACAGCATTTAACACTCACCAAAGTTATGCCCTTAGAATTGTGTAATGCTCCAGCCACCTTTCAATTACTCATGAATAGGGTGTTCTCTGCTCAGTTGAGAAAAACAGTGCTTGTATTTTTTTATGACATCCTTGTTTACAGTAAGACATGGGAGGAATATCTAGTGCATCTCAGGGAAGTCCTAGCCTTACTGAGACAACACACACTATATGCTAAGAAAAGTAAATGTCAATTTGGGCAGAAGAGTATTGAATATTTGGGTCATGTGATCAGTGGAGAAGGGGTATCTACTGACCCTAGCAAGATTGCTAGTATGATGAATTGGCCTATCCCTAAGAATGTGAAGCAACTAAGGGGGTTTTTGGGTCTCACTGGGTATTACAGAAAATTTGTCAAAGGGTATGGGCAAATCAATAGGCCTCTGACACTTTTGCTACAGAAAGATGGGCTTAGGTGGAATACTGATGCTGAGAAAGCTTTCACCAAGTTCAAGGAAGCCATGTCAACTGCACCAGTTTTGGCTCTCCCCGATTTTTCTCATCCATTTGTGATTGAAACTGATGCTAGTGGATATGGGGTGAGAGTTGTGTTGATGCAGAACAATAAACCTATAGCTTATATGAGCAAGATTCTGTGTCCTAAGAATCATGCTCTGTCAATCTATGAGAGGGAATTCTTAGCTGTGGTGATGGCTATTCAGAAGAGGAAAACTTATTTACAGGAACAGAAGTTTATTATCAAGACAGATCAACAAGCTCTGAAACACCTATTGGACCAGAAATTGATCAACCCAGTACAACAGAAGTGGTTAACTAAGTTGTTGGGTTTTACTTTTGAAATTCAGTACACTAAAGGGTGTGATAACAAGGTAGCTGATGCACTATCTAGGTGTGAGCATGTTGCTGAAGAGTATGCTGCTATTTCAGTGGTCACCCCACTGTGGGTTCAACAAATTCTGGAAAGTTACAAGGATGATGCTCAAATTGTACAAATCTTGGGTGCTAAAGCTACTGATCCTACAGTTTTGGCAAGTATATCTTACATGCTGGTTTGCTTAAGTACAAAAATAGGATGGTGGTTGGTTCTGATGCTAAACTTAGGCAAACATTCATAGCTGAAATGCACAACACTGCTTATGGGGGCCATTCTGGGATTCTTGGCACCTATATGAGATTAAAGGGATATTTTTACTGGCCAAAGATGAAGGAAGATGTAACTGCTTGGGTGAAAGGTTGTGATGTGTGCCAAAGGAATAAGTCTGATGTAGGTGCCTATCCAGAGTTACTGCAACCACTACCTATTCCTAAAAAAGCTTGGACTGAGATTTCAATGGATTTTGTGGAAGGGTTACCCAATTCCTATGAAAAAGATGTCATCTTGGTGATTATTGACAGGATCACTAAGTATGGACATTTTGTGGCTCTTTCCCACCCCTTTACAGCTCAATCTGTTGCCAAGTTGTTTTTGGATTAAGTCTATAAACTACATGGACCTCCTGAGGTTATTATTTCAGACATGGACAAGATTTTTACAAGTCAATTCTGGAATGAGCTTTTCAAACTAATGGGTACGAAGTTGGCACTCTCTACTTCTTATAACCGCAAACTAATGGTCAGACAGAGCGCCTGAATCAGTGTGTGGAGAACTACCTACGCTGTATGGTGAGTTCTAATCCCAAGCAGTGGCACAAATGGTTGTCCCTCGCCGAATATTGGTATAATACCAATTTCCACACTGGATTGAGGAGCACTCTCTTTCAGGCATTATATGGCTTTCCCTATAATCAGCTAGGGATGGGATCCTCTACCGACACTACAAATGACGAGGCTAAAGAGGTATTTGAAGAGCGCAGAAAGTTAACTCAGCAGTTGAAGGAACATCTAGTGGAAGCCCAGAGTCGAATGAAGTTATATGCTGATCAGCATAGACAAGATCGAAACTTTGAAGTGGGAGACCGAGTCTATTTGAAACTCCAACCCTACAGGCAGAACTTCGTGTCTCAACGCCGAAATCTTAAACTATCTGCTCGCTATTACGGACCTTTCACAGTGTTGCAGAAGGTGGGTATTGTGGCTTATCGGTTGGATCTACCCGAGACATCCCTCATTCATCCCGTTTTTCATGTATCTCTCCTAAAGAAGTGTATTGGGAAGGAAATCGTACCTGTTCCAGATCTTCCTGTCGTCGATGAAAACGGATCTGTTCCGGTCAGTCCGACCGTCGTGCTCGATCGCCGTACAGAGATACGTAAATGGGTCATTTTTCCTCAATTTTTGGTGCAATGGCAGCACCAGTCGCCAGATCTGGCCACTTGGGAAGATGAGGCATATATCTGCCGCCGCTTCCCAACCTTCGATCCTCGTGGACAAGGATCTTTTCAGGCGGGGGGTATTGTTGTGACACAGCTATTAGAATGAGACGTTGGAGCTGCGGTGGGTGGTGAGGTTGTTGCCGGCGAAGAAGGAATAGATGGAGGTGTTGTAGTTGGTGAAGATGGAAATGGAAAAGAAGGTAAAGTGGACGTATTTGCTGAAAAGGGGAATGATCTCGACGTTACACGTGGCTGAACGGATGAAGAGCAAGGGAGAAGGAGTCGAGTTCCTTATGCAAACACGATGTATCATTTAATTATTATATTTTGTTTAGCAATTTCTTTTTTGTTGCTGCAAGTTGTTATTCCGTTAGGATGGGGGGACCACTTTCCTTATATGGTCACCTATCACGCAAATTTGGGAAAAGAAAATGAAATCTGAAACTTCTTTCCCAAACTTTCTTCTATTCTCTCTTCTTTTCTAATTCCTCGATTATCATTTACATTTTCAGTACAATTATACAAAAATACAAAAAAACAGTTCGTGGGTTCGCTACAGTGACCGGAGACGGCATAACTAGCTTGTAATCTACAACTCGAGTCGCCCGAGAGGGGGCTAGAGTGGAAAAGAGATCGCCCTAGATAATTAGGATTATATCAATAATTGATTAGTAAAGTGATTTCTAATTGCTTATCCATCGAAATCTAGTCTCTGGGATAGCTTCGTTTCCATATTCTCCTCCCGTTTATTAGTTTAATTATTATTATTTTGAGTTTATTTATTTGCTTTAATTTAGTTTAATCTCTTCTTTTTATTCGTGAGTCTAAATAAATTAAAATAGCTTATTAGTAGTATTCATAAGACTTTCGAACTAGTCCTCGTGGAATACAACCTTGCTTGCCGAATATTACAATATCCCCGTACACTTGCGGATTTTATTTGCTTGAAAAGAAAAAGGCGAACTGTCTGCACCACAAAATAATTAAGTTGAAACGTACATCAACGATATTTCATACAATTTTAATAGTAGAGTAAATTGTAGTAATATTTATTTGGCGATGCGAAAAAAAATTAAGAAATTAATTATTATCAGCCAAATAATGGCCCGCATATTTTATTAGTTTTTTCGTATCACCAAAATATATATTAAAATTTATTCTAACATTATAATTTTCTAAAATATCGTCCCATGAACTTTTCAATTTTTTTTAATTAATTATATAGTGTGACTTTTTTAAGATCGATCTAGCATCCACTTGTCCAATTCCACAAATCTATATGATGGGATCGAGCTATAGTTATAGTATAAATATAAAGCCACCACCAATTGCTCTAGAATAGTAGAAATATACCTGCGTATACATACACTCTACAATCAAGTTGATGACTATATATACCACTAGGAATAATTGGGTGATGTGGACTGACATGATAACAAGAATGAAAAACTAAAGAAAAACAATATCGCTTTTGATGTGGATTTGTGGTCTCCTTCTTGACTCATGATTTGGAGTTTGTGTTAAGGCTTGTCCACATCTAATCTTGCTTTTTTTAAGTGATGTAATCAAATTTGGGAGATTTGTTGTTTGTTGATGTAACTTGTTCTAATTTTCCCTCCATTCCACACTTGCTTTATACATTGCATGATCTTTCCCATGGCCCTCCTTAATTATCCTCTTCTTCAAAATCGAAATTAATAATTTAAATTATTTAGTCTAAAGAAATCAACCATTTCCACATAATTTTTGTAATTATAAACTCAATGGGACACACCGATATATTCGTACCACAAGCATGTTAGAGATCACACGTTTTTTCTTGTCGATATTATTGCAATCTTGTTTGGTCACCCTTAATTCGTACGTATGTCATGAACTAAATGCAACTTCTCACTATGTATAAAATTATGGGACCATTGATTGCCCTCAATGTCTCATGTTCATATTTGGCATTATATGATAACAATAAATTTTAGGTTTGATGTCCTAAAATGCTTATAAGTATATTTTTATCTATTTTATTTTATTTGTGGACTTTATACATGCACTTATTATTTTAGCTTGAGAATTGTGCACATGTGGATTTCTTGAGGAAAAACTATTACTATATAATAAAAGAGTCCAATCTTACAAAATTGGTTGTGTCTATTTTGATCCTATTATATATCTATTTTGAGGATGCTTATGTAATTTAATGTAGTATTTATTATAAATTTAATAGTTTACTTTAAAAAAAAAAGTCAGTAGTGTTATCCTATTATAACTCTTGATCCATATTCAAATATAATTTAAGAACAATATTATAATTGTCCTGATTTTTTTATATATAATTACAGTCCTCAACTATACGGGATTACCTCATTGAATAAAATGGGCATTTCTATATAAAGCGAGTAGAAACTAGGATTGCTGATTGCAAACTATAGGTTGCAATTTAATCTTCAAATAAGTAGAGATATAAAAGAAAATATAAATACATACAAACATATAAACTCCACAACAATATTAATTATTAATTTCTTCATCGGCAAAGCCTCGATCTACGTTATTTTTTCTTTACCACACGTGTATGTACCTTAGAACTTACCCCCAAAACGCCACATTAATTATATTTCTTAATTAAGTTAAACAATTTTCTAGTGTGTTATTAAGGGGCATAAATGCATAATCATGGAAGGAACTGCAACTCTTTTATTATATTACTAGAAATAAAATATGGCCAAGGGTAGACTAGTCTTTTTATACCTGGCTTCTCCGTGGCAGATTAGACTCAACGTCAAATAATTTATTATGAAGGGGACTTAACGTCAAATATTGGTCACAAACAAGATTAAGTAATCAAATCACCAACTAATATTGCTTAAATAATTAAGATAGGGTTAGTGTCTAAAGGGCAACCCTAGGAAAGTGGAATTTTAGAATTTGAAAATTAAGGCCCACATATTTAAATAGAGAGGTGATATATATGAGATTTATGGGATGGAATTAAAGATAACGATATTAGCAGAGACAATAGTCAGAAATGTGGGTCAACATGGCATGTGGGATGTTGGTTATCTTTGTAATAATCTTTGTACCTAACACAAGTCATAAATCCACTTGACATAAAAGTGCTATTGCTATATATAAAGAATAAATCCAAGCAATTTCTGGACTGGAAGTCTGGAAATCTCGTGACTCCTGCATGCCAAGAATTTTGAAATTTCATTAGTACTGTTATATTTGTATAAAAAGACTTTATTGAAAGAAAATAATCAGAAGAGATTAATTAATTTTTTTTGTTACAAGTACTAAAATGTGATTTTCTTAAAAAAAATCTTAAATTAGATGTAGCAGTGAAGAACTCGGCTTTAATACTCGATATTTAATTATTTTAGGACAAATATCATATATGTATTATCACAAAATATATTCCTGAATGCATGTATTTGATATGAGATATTTAAAATTATATGGTCAAACCATGTGAGAACTTGTTGGTTAATTTATATTTAATGGTGGAGTGCTATATGCCAAATATAGTTATAACTCAGCCCAATTTTGTAGTATTTGCCTTTAAATTAAGAAGCCAATGTGAATTATATGATTTGGGTGTGCAAATTTGTTCAACTTTGATGGGTGGGTAAGTTTTAGCAAAAGACGAACTACAGTTCTAAATGAAGTAGTTATCAATATATATTTTAGACGAGTTTTTTAAGTTGGATAGAAATTTGGCGTAGAGTTTGTGTTTGTTTCTAATTGTGATTTTTTTTAAAGGGTGTTTCTAATTGTAAATTGATTATAAAAAATTATTACTAATATTTATATTTACTATTTAAACCAGCCACTGTTATTCCTAGCCTTAACCAACTTTATTTTTGTAATTTATTCAGATCCATGAGTCGATTTCGAACTAAATTGATATTCTAAGAGAGATTTTAAACTCTAAGCAGCGCAATAGAGTATATATAATTAACGTTACATCCTTTTGAGCTGAGTTAATGTAGCCCAGTAGAAGCAAGACTCCGACATTTGTTCTTTGGGCCTTCTTCCTCTTATTCCATCATATGTTGGCCCTCACATATGATATGCCCTACTAAATATGAGTTTAAATTGATTTATTTAATTTATTTTGCTTCAATTAAAAAAATTTAAGAGTTTTCATATCTAACGGTTAGTATGTATTAATTCAATATATTATTATATATCCTTGCGCACCGGATATTGAATTATCGAACTAAATATTACTCCATCTGTTACATCCATCTTGACGTGTTACTGTTCGGCACGATAATTAAGGAGAAGGGTAAAAAGATAAAAATTGGATAAGTCCCACCACTTTAGAAGAGTTAACTGTTTCCTATTTTTGGAAATGAGTCAAGATGAATGGGACGATCCAATAAAAAAATGATATCAATATGGATGGAACAGTATAAATGTATAAATTATAAATGAGTTCAGCAAAGAGTTTAAATAGTTTACACGGAACCAGATGAATGCAAATTCATCAGAAAATATTTTTAAAGTTATCAACTTAACCAAAATATTGAAAACATTTTTTTATATATATTAAACAATAAATACACCAACCTTATTAAATGTAGTTTTGTCTGTTATAGGAATATTATTATTAATTATTAGGAATATTATTATTAATTATTAATTTGAACAATCGGTATATAATTGGAATTTAATTTTTTGTGAGTTTGATTTTTCTTTCGCGAATATAATTAGATTTTGAAATCGAGTGATAGATTTTGAAATCGAGTGATAGCATTCAATTATATTTGGCGAGCTTAGTAGTAAAAAATAATTATTAAATTTTATGTATTACACTAACTTGTTACATGTCGCGAAATCAATGAATTGACTAATTTGGGACTATAACCTAAAAAAAAGAAGAAAGACTGTAAATACATACATCTATTACTAATAGGAGAATAAAAGTGCCCCTTACTCGGTGCTCTATTTCGATTTTCCTTTATTCTGGTATTTTGTGCAATATTAATTCAATATATTCTAATTTTTATATAGTTATTATTCTCAAACTTTATCACATATATCCTTTATACTTACATCTCATATTATAATCCTTTAATAATTACATGTCATGTTTATCTTTCCTTGTATTTATACTATGACATATTAAAACTTTTTAGTTAATATTAATTTTGTAATGCTCAGATTTTTATCGAGCTGTATTACTTAACCAAAATATCAGGGTTTTTTTTTAATCGCAAAATATCATTTGAAAACAAGTCAATAATAATAAGAACAGATGAGATGGATTTTTGTTTTATTTTTTGATTGATTTGAGCTAGGGGCTCATGGGTCGGGCTGATGTTATTAAGAGATAAGGTGGGCTGGTCTTAGTATTTAAATCGAGTTGGGATAGGTTCTTTATTATAAAAAAAATTAGATGGGCTTTAGATTTAAAATTTAGTCATGCATTTCATGTTTTCTAAAATAATTCATCCTTGCATTTAAATTGTTTTAAAGTTTGTGTTAGTAATATTTATATTTATTGCTAGGCTAGAATCACTAGGACAGCCTAACACATCGATTTCATTTTTTTTTAGCCCAGTCAAGACAAATTAAAAATTGGGTTTAAATTAAATAACAAATTTGTTTATGATTTTATTTTTCTATGACGATAGTAACTGCAATTATACAAGAGAGATAAATCTCACACATGATGTCTGTATTAGATAAATCATACTCATGTGTAATAGTAGCAATAGCCTGCAAATCATACAAAAGAGATATATTATGCTAGGTAAATATGGCATAACGACTCGACATATAAAATGTTGGTATGATTTGAATTTGAAATATTTGGTCACAAAAATCTACTCTAGTTCATCCCCACTTGTAATACAAATTTATTTATATTAATATACTTTATGAGCGATTTTTTGGGGTGATTGATCCTCGGGCAATGCACGACACAAATGATGATGGTCGAGGGTGGTTATAATTCTTCAGAAATGATATCTATTACTTTTATCATTGGTTCAATTTTTGCAAAACATTACTCCGTATTAATATTCATGGCCTGTATTTCTTTTTGGGTTGTGTCATGTAACATGATCTGTTTCCTTTTTGGGCTAATTTAGAACTTACTTAGGTCACAATTAAAGCACTTTATTGACTAAAAAAATCACTTTATTAACTAAATAATCAAATATTAAATAAAAATTACACCAAATATGTGAGTCACACACCTTTTGATCCCTAACTTCATTCTCCTTAGTACCCATGCCCAAAAGAAATAAACCATTAATATTGAGACGGAGAGAGTAACATTTACACTAGAAGACGTTTCTGAAATTAATGATACTACACTTCCCCCTATTAATCCATCGAGCACAAAATACCATAGTGTAACTAACATAGTTTTAAAACAATTTTCTTTTGCATGCTTAAGTTTATAAGGCGATCTATTGTAAAATATAATATTTTATTTATCACGATAAAATGAAATACGTACTAAAGTGAAATGAAGAATTTAAATTGAAGGGCAAGTGGACAGCGCAAGCGTTACAATAAAGTGACTTGATTAAGTAATTGCCAGATTATCATAATTCGTATTCGCATTTACGCGAGATGGTGTGAAAAGAAATACAGAAGTAAGACGGTAGTTTGTTTTACTCGAAATTACAACATGATGAATTATTATTACCTCCCTCATAATTATCAATAAGCTAACTGCCAAAACTAAGTTGTATTTAGTCCATCCACCATTGATTTAGGATAATGTTTGATGTAATGATTCGCTAGACAAAAATAAATTTCGTCGCCATCCTCCAATGGTAAGGCTTTGATAAATTTCTCAAAAATTGCTTTGATTTGAAATATGCTTTCTCCTTTTTGGCCCAATCTTTGTGCCATAGTTTGATTAATATATACGTCCAAGGTCCGGTTGTTGGGATGTACACTATTTTCTTTAATATACATAATCTACGTATTTGGAGTACCATATTAGTCGATATACCTATATGAAATGTTCTCCATTTTTTTAATTTTAGTCTGTAATTCCAATTAAAATCAAAATGTTTTAAATTAATCGATATCTATAAAATCTGAACCCTAGGGTATTAGTCAAGTTATATGTGATGATTGATGAATTGAAGCTTACTTCAGTGCAGCTTGGATAAAGTGTGGGTATAAACTAATTAATTATGATAATGGGGAAATGATAAGTAATTAAGTGTGAACTTTATGGTGTTTTAACAAACGTTCCTTGTAAGGATTATGGTTGGAGTTGGACAAGTTGCAAGTGTTATAACCGGCCGGTGGATATCCGATAATTAATTTTCAAAAGGGAATAAATTTAAGTTCCTTTCTCAGGAAAATTAGTTTCACTTTCACATTCTTCAAATGTGGAACTAATTAGACTAAAATAGAAAATATCATCCAGTTTCTTTTGTATTAAAAGATACTTTTTTTTAATTAGTTTAAGATTTAATCAAGAATAATCTGTCTATTTAGTTATCAACTACAATAACAAATAGATGTTGATCTAAAAAATCTGTTATCCAATACTAATGCAGGAAAAGTCTAAATATTATAATGTCTACCTCTTATCAATTGGATAAAGTGTAAGGTTCAAAATAGCTAGAGTTCTTTTATATATATTATAAAAGCAAGACCAAAAATAGCATAACACCTATAGTATTATTCAAGTGGACTTATTATATATTAGGATAATCTAGATTACAATTGCGTGAATCTAATCACATCAATAGAAGACGAAAGAAAGAAATTACTTACATCGATCTCCCGGGCGATTTGCATGCTAGCATAAGGGTGGACATTGAAAATATATATAAAGTGTGGCCAGATTGTGACGATCATGAGAAAAAAAGAAGCCGATTACCCCTTTTGTTAGATTTATAAATTACTAGTAATAACTCACCATTCTTTCTGGATAGGCATGTCAATGGGTGGGTAATGCCCGGACCGATCCGGAACCGTTCATAATCCATTTCCTTACAAAGTTATGGTTCCGGTTCCGGTTCCAGTTTCAAACCCGCTCAAACTCGGAACTGCACCAGTCTAGACCTGGTCCGACCCGACCTTTTTTTTCTTTTTCTTTTGATTTGTTGGTTTTCAATGCGTAAACAAATTGATGTTTTTTTTACCAGAATTAAGAATCGATTAATGGAATCAAGGAAGGAATTGAATAAGAAAACTAACAGCTCATTCATTTCGGTGAAATTACTGCCTTTACTCTTTGATTCTAATCTTCATCAGTTACAACAGAGACCCTCTCTCTTCTCGATTTTCCCGTTTATCACCTTTTCTTCCGCAAATTCCTCATTTCTCACCCCATTTCTGCTCGATTAATTTTTCAATTTTTCATGTTTTATCACCATTTTCACCCTCCCACTACTCTCTCTCTACACTGAAAGAATTATTTCAAAATATTTACAGCGCATCAAATACTTTGTTCAAAAAATCGTCACCATGAAGCTCCTCTCTCATCCGCCATGCAGCGCTGCCGCGCCCTACCATCCGCCGCGTATGGTTAGGATCCTCGTCACCAAAAGCGATGCCACCGATTCCTCTAGCAACGAGCGCGAGGAGTGTTGCGCGCGCCAGGTCTGGCGGCACGTCAATAAGATCAGGCTAGAGAGAGAAAATCCCTCCGCCGCGAAAAAAGCCATCGACGAGAGCAACGACGCCGCCACAAGAAAAAAGAAGAAGCGACCGACAATTTTTCTTGCGGCGGCGCCGACGATACCCGGGGTGGAGCTCGAGGAAGGGAAGGCCAAGAAATTCCGCGGCTCACGGCAGAGGCCGTGGGAAAAATGGTCGGCGGAGATTCGCGATCCGGCGCGGCGGACGAGGGTTTGGCTGGGGACCTTCGACACGGCGGCAGCGAGCGGAGACGACGAGCAGCGGTGGTTCAGATTTGGGTTTGGTGAAGAAGTGGTTCTTGCGGTTCTCGTTCATCATGTCATTCTTATTTTGTGAAATTACTTTTGGTTTTTATTGAAATACAGTCAAATATTCGTTACCCGGTAATACCCATGGATAAAGAACCGATCCCACCCATTTCCTTTTATAAATTAACGGTCCGGGTCCGATCCGAATCCGATCACTAATGGTCTGGTTCTGGAACCGAATCCAAAACAAATTTAACGGTTCAGGGTCTGGTAAAACCCGCCCATTGACATGCCTATTTCTGGATATCCAATTAAATTGTGGACTTCTCATGTATCTTGCGGCGGGATATGGGGTACCACTTCCCACTCTTCCAAATAAAAATAAAAAATAAAAAGAGAAGAATTTCCATTAGCCATATACATACCCCAAATTCAATTTTCATAATACAGATCAATCATAAAAGTTACTATATATAATTAGTACATATCTCATATTTAGAATCGATGGGTTTTGACTGGTAACTTACTAATATTGACGTGGGTTAATAATTACTCTCTCCGTCCACCAAGATGTAGCTTTAATTTTATTTTCATCCATCTATAAAGAGTGTGATTATTCCATTTTTATATATTACCCTACATAATCTCTTATATTTTATACCATTTAACTATTTACAAAAAAAAAAAAAATATTTCTACAATTAATAACCTAACTTGCACATCAAAAATGGTAGTCTCTCCACTGAAAAAAAATATTTACCAAACATTGTTTATATTACGTGCCACAAAAAATGTATCACACTCTTAGTGAATGGATGGAATACATGTTTAGACGAAATTATATCCAGAAAAGAGAGAATATATATTTACTTTTAACAAAAAAGAATAAAATGAGAATTTGAAAGAGAATTTGATTTCAAAATATTTAGTAGGAGGATTCTTGTGTGAGACGGGTCAAAAATTTGAATTCGATGACATATTTATTATAATTATCTAGTAACATATTTGTCATTAGATAATTACGTATTTATTGAATCTTCAACTCATCATCTCATTCTTACTATAAGACTGAACCTCACCCAAATTTTTTATATCCTATTATATCTAATTTTTTTCCCTTTATACTCTAATATAGGAGTATAGGACTATAGTTGTCTGTGAATAGATCATAGATGGTGCTGAACTTGATTAACAACACGGATTAATCTTGTATTATATATATATATATATATATATATATATATAATTCAATTTTATTTTGAGAATACGATTTTCATGCCGAAAATTAAATGATAGGAAATCAAATTTGTCAATCAATTAAACTTCATTCTTTCACTCCTTTATCTTTATATGGGCTGGAAATTTACTTAAATTTCAATCACAAAGACTTGGTGCACTCGAACTTATAGTCGGATAAAAAGTGACAATTATTTTGAAGGAAATAACAATTATTTTTTGCCTTCTATCTAATTAAAATATCAAGTGACAATTATCATTAATAATAGCGACAATTCGGATCCAACTGCGCATGTTCTAAACTGTTGTTTAAAAAAGAAGTGATAGTATTCGACAGTAGATGATAATTATGATCGTCCCAAAATGTTTATATTTTCTTTCCTTATGTAACAACATTTATGAAAGCATACTTTAATTTTTGATGGAGGTTTAACTAAGACACAGACCTTTAACCAACGCCAATTGCAAACAAAATTTGTGTTTTGTCTTTGTTGTTTGTTCGATATTCATCGCTTTCAAAAATATTTTGCTTTCGCGTTTCCCAAATTGCTGATACCACCAGTAATTTAAGAAAGTCAGAAAACATAACGCGAAATCCAGTTTGCCAGAAAATTCAACATAATAATTATATATATAATGTCAAAATTAGTTGGTATGTGAAATTTTCTTTGTTATCCCCATGCAAATTGAAGCAAGTAATTTAAAAGAATAAATCCACCCGATCACATTTTGACTCTGATCATAATACCCTTTTATTTAAAGACCGGTCGATTGAAAATCTTAAGATAGTGACAATTATTAAGCCCAAGTTTACATTATTCCACAAATGACAGTAGATGTTAAATATGCTATATTAATCACTAGAGTGCATTGATATTTTTATTAGTATATGTCGGATAACTATTATTAATCCTCATTATAATATTAATTTACTTAGATATATATTTACACAAACATATAATTTTCAACATAACTATATGTCATTTTTATACCAAAACCTTGTAACTAATATTCTATTATTAAGTATTATCAATTAATTACTGATATTTAACACTAATTAATAATTATAGTATCACATGTGATAAGGAAATTAAGAACATTACTAACTATATCATCACAGATTACTATGGTGTTAAATTGTGATACATTACTATAGCATAATAATAATAATAATAATAATAATAATAATAATAATAATTTTCTTTGTAATTATTATAGTATGACTAGTCACAATAATCAAAAATATTTAGTCTCACGCTATAGTTATCAACTGGGCTGGGTCGGTCCAACTTGGCCCAGACCCGAGTGAACCCGACACTTAGGCCCGGTATGTTAAGATCATTTGCAATAGGTTGGTTGGTTTGTTTGTTTTTTTGTTTTTGTTTTTTTATATATGTATATATTTGGGACCGACACAAGTCAAGACCACTGAACGTGAATTTGAACCGGCCTTACCCATCACAATTTTTGTTGTTGGGCAATGAACCGGACTGGACCGAGCTATTTGACAGCTCTAGTAATAGCATTCACTGGTAAGAGGGTGTTACTTTATTATTAAAAAAATTATGTTATATATGAGTTAAAAAGTTCCATTATAAACGTCAGGATTGGGCAGAGTTCCATTGCTGAAAAATTACTAAGAAGAAAAGTCCAAAACATATTTGGGGTTAGAGTGTTTGAGAGGTAGAAGAGAAAATGGTAAGCGGCGGAGAAAGCAGTAGTGACTTAGAGGCACCAAGTTGTAATGTACAAGTAGCTTGGATGTGCGACACTTGTAAAGTGTTTTAATTTAAAGTTTAAATTTACAACACATTAAATTAAAACGCTTTACAAGTGTCGCACATCCAAACTGCTTGTGCACTATACCTTGATGCCTCTAAGTCTCTACTGGAGAAAGCTAGCTTCGAGGGTGGAGGACCACTTCTTCCTTTACCAGACAAAATTAAAAGTTGTATGCATTCAACTTCTCACGTGATTTGCGCGTGATCCCATCACCACCTTTCATGTTATTGCCCTGGCCCCCTCCACCAGATATTATATACTCATACATATTAATACGTGTAAAAAAATTTAGAGTGATGCTATTTAGCCATAATGTGGCTAGCCATAATTTGGTCGATTAAGTGAAAATAGACCAATTTTGTTAGATATTTGATTCATATAAAAAGTATGATTATATATTTTATGTTAATGTTTATATTTTTGACTTAAATTCCATCATGATTAGTGTAAATATATTTTTTTCTTATTTTTTTCGACAAAAATCTTTGTATTACCTTTATTATATCTATCGAGATTTATGTTACATCCAAATCCAAATATATCAAGATAAATTTGTATAAATTAAATATTTTAAATATTAGAAGTCATTTAGAACCCAAAAATTTAAATAAACTAATTTTTTTGGTTATTAAATGAAATTATGGGTAGCCATAATGTGGCTGCATAGATTTATTCAAAAATTTATATACATTATTTTTGTTAAAATTATATCTTCTGATTATACTTAAATTAATAAAGTTGGTGAAAAAAGAAACGCACGAGCAATAAATTTACAAAGTTTTGAAAAAAGAAATGTAATACTCCATATATCTAATATCTAATTGATTTGATAAAGTCAATGTGAAAGTCACGCTCCTAATTAATTTGACGGCCCATCCTGAAAGTCCTTAATAAATATGATGAAAAGTTTAAATGATTTTTTCTTTTGGAGATGGAAATGAGTTTATTTTTTATGATTGGGAATATGTAATATGTACTCCCATATCAAATGGTGGTATGAGACTATGAGTGGCCAATCCCATTTTCATGCTATTATTATTACTGATTAGTACGGGAATGGTGATTCCTGATTTAAAATTATACCAGCTATAGGATTATGAATAATTGCATAATTTCTCATTTCATCCCTACATATTAATCATGCGCTAGTATGAAATAAGAAATGATATATTTGACTAGAATTGTTTCGATATATTAATATATGGTGTAATTATCATTTGTTTTTTTAATTGTAATTATCATTTGTATCAATTAACATATATATCTCACTTGAGAGGGGGATACATGATCACACATATTCGGATATAATAGATATAATGCCCTTGATTTATTAAAAGTTCTCATTTTGCAATTAAGCAAATTAATAAGCAAGATATATATTAATCCATCTATTGTAATTATCTCTCACATTTTTATCACACGTACCTAGTAAATAAGTGTATATAATTAGGTTGTTGGCGTTATATGTTCCCACTGGCGTATATTTAGAATCTTCTTATATCATGGCACTTACTAAATACTCCCTCCGTTCCGCTCATTTTGTTTGCATTTTCTTAAATGGACGTTCCACTCAATTTGTCTATTTTCCAATTTACCCTTCAAAATCCTTTAAAAGGGTGGACCTATATCCACTTTCTATCTTTTTACCCTTATCCTTAATCCTCGTGCCGAATAGTAAGTAGACAAAATGAGCGAACGGTGGGAGTAGATATGATTAATTTAACTGTCTCAACATATCTTAAAATATAATCTACAAGTTTGTCTAAATAACTTTTTGAACAAGATATTTATACGAATTTATCCTATACATAGTAATAAACATGAAATATATATGTATATGCATGTATAATGAATATGGAACAAAAGAAATGATTGAATCTTTTGCTGCGATAATAACTTCTAAACTCTACCACAATTTGATTAATTAAATGAAGTCCAAATGTAAACGAAATGACTTGATAGATGAACAACGATTTTATGGGCTGCTGACAAATGCTACTACAGCATGTGAATTTCTTTAGGGGCATTGGCACATTTGGGAAGAGAGAAAATATTTTTTATAGAAAGAGAAAAGGCGCTGGTCCCATTTTTATAAAAATTAAATGTAGGAAAAAAAATAAAAAAGAAGAAAATATTGGTAGGGCTTTAATAGGTTGGTTTTCAATTAGAATTAGTTGGAAAATATGGACCACCTCATCTCATCACCTCCACAGGGCCTAATCTAGGGAACATTTTCCACAACACAACTCGCATCTAATTCCCATAAATCTTCTCTCTCTCTCTCTCTCTCTAAAATTTCACTGTTGTATTGAACTTTTAGATGAGCAGAAATAGAATGAGCCCCACAAACAGATGAGCACAGTAAGAAGCCTCTGAAAAAGCCTGTTGAAACTCCAGTTTAGGTTAGGTCCAGTTCTGGGGATTCACAGCCTCCAGGGCTAACGATGCGATTACTTTTCAACGAATGAATGAATCTACTATTTGTTCTCTTCTTGCATCAAAATTTTGATGGCCTAAACCTAAAACCTTCAAATGGTTCCTGTCTGGCTAGTAGCTAGGCAATGAAAACACGACACGTGGCGGCCTTGTACTGGTAAGCGAAGGACCATGATCTTCTTTCTGACAATGGTACGTACGAGATGATCAATGTTTTAAATAAATTACTGCTACTACTAATTGAAACTAATAATTAGGCCATGATAATAATTTATTAATAACTAATAATTAGAAGAAAGCATGAATGAATTAAAGAATTGTGAAAGTCCTTGGATGGTTCTAATTAGTATTATAAATGGTGGGACTTTGAAATAATTGAGGGGATTGGGCCCCTGGGGTGGGATATCTAGGAAACCTATTTTGTATGCATGTGGTGTATTATACTTATAACACTTTGCATTGACCCACTTCTTCTTTTAGAGAGAGAGAGAGAAAAGCAGAGAGGAAATCAAATGATGAATGTGGGTTGTAGGTCATGATCAAAAGCCTATCTGATGATTTTTATTTTTTTATTTTTATTTTTAGTATCTGTATGAGAGAGAGAGAGAGCATACACTATCTTCCTTCCTAGGTTTGGTTTCATAGTTTGCAGTCAGTTGTTGGGTTATTAAGAGAACACTTCTGAGAAACAACAGTAAAGGCAAGCCCCAGTTGCTTGCTTTCTCTCTCTCTCCCTCTCTCTTCCCACCAAATATCTGTTCCTCCCCCAACCTACTTAACTCTTCCATACCTAGTAATTTCTCTCTCTTCCCCCCCCCCCCCGTGTCTCTCTCTCTCTCTAGAAACACACAGATGCACGTAATAAGCAATAAAGATTCAAACTTTTGAGGTTAAAAGGTCACGCACACACAAAAAGGGACACTCTTTGTTGTTTGGTTGATTAAATAATTCACATATCTTCGCTCCTTTGATTGTTTGTTTATTGATGGGCTTAGATCTTGCCTGATTTTTCAGTCCAAGAATCATGATTTTTGAAGAAGAATCATAGCAACAACTACAACTACAAGAAAGAAGATCTCCATACAAAACACACAGTGCACGCACACACATCTTTAATTTCTTGGATTATGGCTGGTAGAAGCGCTGAGCAGAAACCAAGACACATGGTGGCATCGGCCGGATATTGCTTCTACGACGCTTCTTCCGCCGGAAATCATCTAGTCAGCCACCTGCAAAGCTTCGAGGCGACGCCGGAGATCTACAACTTGGCCGCCGGCGTCGACATGATAGGGTTTCAACCAAAGAATCTGCACCCACAGCCAGAAACCGCCGCCGCACTATGGAAAGGGTATTTCTCCAAGGCCGGCAACGGCGCGGCGCCGTCGTCGTCGTCCATGGAAATCAGCGAGCCCGCGTCGAGCGAGTTCTACCACCATGAATTCAACAAGAAACACGATCTTACAGCCATTTCCGGCACGACAAACGAGACCTTGATGGTCTCTCCGGACTCATCGTCACCTTGGAATCATCAAAACAGATTGATCGTCGATGATCCTTCTCTCAGATGTGTTTTCACCTGCGAAGGAAACGAGAGGCCGAGCCAAGGACTTTCTCTCTCCTTGAGCTCCTCGAATCCTTCCAGCATCGGACTGCAGTCTTTCGAACTCCGACAGCACGACGATTTGAGGTTCGGACCGTCGAGTTCGAGGTCGGTGAATTTCGAGCAGCCGCCGCAGGTTATCCATGGATACTCCCATGTCAGGAATTCTAAGTATTTGGGCCCCGCGCAGGAGATTCTCAATGAATTCTGCAATCTTGGAATAAATCAAAACGATAGTATTTCCAAGATGAAGACCGTGAAGAACAGCGAATTCGACGACGAAGGCGCCGTCAAGAAGCAAACACTCTACTCGCTCGACCTTGTCGATTTGCAGAGAAGGAAAAACAAATTGCTTCAAATGTTGGACGAGGTTATTAAATTTTTTTTTTTTTTTTGTCCTTTTATATCTATATTTATCTTTATTTTTGTCGTAAATGTATGGTGCAGGTGGATAGAAGGTACAAGCACTACTGCGATCAGATGAAGAGCGTGAGGTCATCGTTCGAAGCTGTGGCCGGAGACGGGGCTGCGACGGTGTATTCGTCGCTGGCGTGGAAGGCGATGTCGCGGCATTTCAGAAACCTGAGAGATGGGATTGGTAGAGAGATAAAGGCGACGAAGAAAGCGATGGGAGAGAAGGACGTAGCAGCACCGGGCAGCGTGAAAGGGGAAACCCCAAGACTACGTCTTCTCGATCAGACGCTAAGGCAGCAAAAGGCACTGCAGCAGATGAGCATGATGGAGAATCATCCATGGCGCCCGCAACGTGGCTTGCCGGAGAGATCCGTGTCCGTGCTCAGAGCTTGGCTCTTCGAGCACTTCCTCCACCCGTAATTTCTAATTACCTTCTCTCTCTAGCTACAAATTACTAATTACTAATATATATTACCAGTCTTTTATTGTTGCTTTAAACAAGAATCAAAGACCGGTAATTAATTGATGATGATACGAGAAGAAGTTGCTTCACTTCTCTTCTCGTATCATCATTAATGTGCAGACATAAGCGTTTGTTGGTTTCTTGCCATTCATCGTAGCTGTGGTGTCGTGTGTGAATGTTTCTTGGTTTGTTGTTTTCTTGAATTTCTGGTGGGAGTTTGTTTTGTCATATTTTGTGTGGATTTGATTCTCTTGCAACCTCACAAAGGGACCCCATCAATGTTTGATCGATCGGTCGAATTTCAACTTTTGCAGTAAAATTAAAATGTTAATTAACGTTTTGTGCAGGTATCCGAGTGATGTAGATAAACACATTTTAGCCCGCCAAACGGGCCTTTCAAGAAGCCAGGCCAGTCCCTTTCCACCTTGCTATTATTTTAATCAAGATTACGTATTTAATTTATACAACCAAGGTGCATGCCATAATATCTTGTTAAATTTTAGCACTAATTAATTAATTAGAGATGGATTATTTTAATTAATTGTGGCACGTACCAATCTTTTGTCATTTTCGCGATTGCTTGTGCAGGTTTCCAATTGGTTCATCAATGCGAGAGTGAGGCTATGGAAACCCATGGTGGAGGAGATGTACATAGAAGAGCAGAAAGAGAATGAGGGCGCCGCCGCTGCCAATGAAAACGACGTCGTCCTGCATGATCATGATCAGAATCAGAATCATTCGAGAGGCGAAGATGAGAAGCCCAGCCACGACCAACAGCTGGTTCGAATAGATTCGGAGTGTCTGTCTTCAGTAATCAACAACAATCCGGATAAGAAGAGCAAAACCCTCCAAAACGAACTGCACTATGGTGCGATGGAGCTCGACTTCTCATCATACAATCATCACTCGGCTGCAGGCGGCGTGTCGTTGACTTTGGGGTTGCATCAGCACTGTGATCAGGGTGGAGGGGTGAGCTTAGCATCACAGTTCTACGCCAGAGATCAAATGGAAGAATGCCAAAATCAGAGTTTGCAGTATTCGCTTTTGGACGGCGAAAACCAGAGTTTGCAGTACAGGAATTTGATGGGAGCGCAGCTGCTTCATGATTTATAGCTGGATATATGAATTAATTTATTATGGTCATGCATCATGTATTAACGGTTAACTGATTTTGTTATGGTGAAAAAAAGGGATGAAATTCTACTCCTGCATTGTCGGTGAAGTTAAAATTGCTGGCCATGGAGAAATGAAGGGGTTGTTGAAGGGTGATGGTGATGGAGAAACCTACATATTGGGACATGTGGTATACATAAAATAGTGGGATAGGAAACATTTATCTGCAATTCGGTGTTAGGTATACAATCGAGATATTTGCTTATATATATATATGGCTGCACTTCTTCTTCCCCCCAACCGCAACAATTAATTTTTTACTTTTCTGCTTATATATGGTGTTTACTGATTACTAGTTTTTTTTATCTTTTTTTTAATCATGTGTCCAGTCCATATATTATTTGATCACATTATAAAAATAAAAACCATATATTTATTTAATTTCATTTTTGCTATGTTATGTTTTTTCTTTTCTTTTTTTATTTTTTTATTGCAGTATATATATTGAATAGTTAGGTTATATCCATTACTAATTTACTATTTACAACCTAACACGAAGAATAAGATACTTCCTCCACAACGATCAAGAGATTTTTTGAGATTCGGCTGTGAATTCAAATCCTTATCAGTTTAATAGTATCTTGAATCTTAGAAATGAGGCTCATTTAAATATTTTCTTAACTATTTTGAGGAAATTTTTGACTATCTGCACGCTCGAACTACGAAAAATAAAGCAATAAAGTCCCGCCGATAACTCAGCTATTAACGTTGCATGTTGTCCTAGAAATTTTAAACTTTTATATATTTAATAAATTTTAAAATCCTCTATGTTTATAAGTAATTTTCTTTAAGCAGCACTCGCGTGCGCGCGGCGATGCACCATGTTTGTGTGTCAGATTAAAGAAAATGTATGTTTACATAAAATGTTAGAAATTTGGATTACAACGTTTTTTTTAGACTGTAACTTTTGTCGTTTTGCAAAAATAGGATAAATTTTTTCGGGCTTCCAATTATAGGATAAAAATTTAAAAATTAATTATTCCCAGGACAGATTTAGGCCCGATTTTTAAGTTTCGGGCTATTTTGCATTTATGCGGCCCGATGCATATGTGGCTGCCAACTAATGCTTAGGTGGTTGCCACATAATACATGAATAAGAAAAAAAAGTAAATTAAAATGATTTTGATAAAAAATTAATAATTAATAAAAATAAAAAAGGAAATAAAATGAAGAGATGAATGGACGGCTTAGTTGACAGCCATGTAGGAATGGGCCGACAAATCGACCTCACGTATAGGCACGTGCAACTTAGCCCGATCGGGCCGAAATCTGTCCTGGAAATGATCAATTTTAAAATTTTTGTCCTTAAATTGGAAGCCCGAAAAAATCTGTCATATTTTTGCAAAACTTCAAAAGTTACGGTCCTAAAAAAACGTTGGGACTTGAAAATTTGAAAGAAATAAAATAAAATCGTTATCGTAGAAGGGTATTGTTATACTACGACAAGTCGACAACGCAAAAGAGACAACATCAATAAAAATCATTGTGGTTGAACGCTATACTTAGCTATGACAACATGCTAATGACAACAAGAGCATGTCGATTAAGCAAATAAAAGACAACAACTAGAACCGTTGTCAAAGAACGTATACGAATATATGACAACGATAAAGACAACGGTTGAAAACAATCGTTCTCTATGCACACATTCCCACTAATAGATAATAATTTTATCTGTGACAACAGTTTTCTATAAAAAAAAGGCGTTGTATATCTCAATTTATTTTTGTAGTGGTACTGTCATAAAATTTATGGTATGTGGTTCTTTCATTTAAGAAAGATGATGAGTGAAGTTGGCGGAGTCGTCTACTCTTGCATGGGAATATTTACATCATCACATTTCTCTTATTTTTCATTGGAATAAATTAAGAAGTAAATTATGTGTTTCATGTTGTTCTCCCCAATGACATGTGCCTTCTTCATCAAATTGAACATCTCGATTGACCATGATATTGCCATTTATTGGATCTATGATCTCTCTCTTTTTATGGAACTTGAACATTGATGACAAATAGAATATATTTTAGGATATTTTTGTTTAGATAGTGAATTGTGTGACTGTTTTATTATAATTATCAAAAGTTGATGACATATTTATTAACAGTCTTAAACCTTAACTTTTTATAATTTAATATCGAAATTTGAAATTCAATACTGCACTCCTCTATCTAAAGATGATGTTTTGCATATTCATTTACTAGGCCGCAGAGCATTTGGGACGTTGACAAACAAATGTCCCTGATATACATCGAGGCCACATGCAATAAATTTAGAAATGTTTTAGTACAAAGTAAAGACTAAATAGGAACACTTGGAAGAATAACTACCAAAAAAAAAAAAGAAAGCAAAGCAGGAAAAAGGACTGGTAGTTGAAAGAAAGAGAGGGTTGTGATGGGCCACATTATGCGCACTTCACCTCACTTATACCACTTGCGTTTGGACCAATCTTCCCCACTTCACTAATTTACTCCAAATTATGGACCACTCTATAGTCAAATACTTATAAAATCTAATAATCAGATTTAATAATTGCTAGTATATTGATTCGTCATATATAAACTTATTTATCTTTGATTGTTCTGAGTTGAAGCTTTTATATTAGGCATGCATGCTACTTAACGGGGTGAGACAAGGTGGAATGTAAATTCGATGTTCTAAATTTTAATATATATATATATATATATATATATATATATTAAAACATAATAGTAACCGTCATTTTCAATTTCAATTCAATTTGAATGGCAATTTTGTAAATAAATTTAAATTGAAGGATTAATACAGTTTTATTTTATGGTTTAATAATAATAATAATAATAATAATAATAATAATAATAAAATCTATATATATATATTAAAACAAAATAGTGGAATAATCAATTGCAATTCAATTTTAATGGCAATTTTGTTAATTGTATAAAGTTAAAGGTAATCTATTCTGCACAATATTCTATATAAAACATATAATGAAAATAGAATTGAGGCAATTTAAAATAGAGTATATTTTTTGAAATAAATCTAAAAATATAATATATATATATATATATTTATATATATATATATATATATATATATATTTATATATTTTAGTTTCAACACACACTCACACATGACTCGAACTTCCAACCTCATGGTTGGAGGGGAAGTGTCTTACAACTAAAATGCACTTTGTTGTCAATATTTCATAATTTCAAATATGTGTGTTTTGAATTATTATTATTATTATTTTTGGTTCTTATTGAATTATTTTGTTATTCTCTTCATATTTTTAACCTATTAACTCATTTTATCTTTGAATAAAATATTTTTATTATTCGAATTTATGACATATCTTTTATCTGTGCATCGCTCGCAGGGCAATACTATTCACCTAAAACTAGTGCTGGCAAAACAGGCCCGGCCCGGCCCGGCCAGACGGGCCGGCCTGTTTTCGGGCCGGGCTGGGCTCAGCAAATTCAGGCCCGGCGAGTTTTCGGGCCGGGCCGGCCCGGCCCGAAATAGGCAAAAGCCCGGTGGGCTCGGGCCGGCCCGGTAAAAATGTGCTTTAAATTGATTTTTCGGGCCGGGCTGGGCTCCATATTTTCCGGCCCGGTGAATTTTCGGGCCGGCCCGGCCCGATTTTTCCAAAAAGCCCGCCGGGCTCGGGCCGGGCCGGCCCGGCCCGGAAATTTGCCAGCCCTACCTAAAACACATGAATATTAAAAAAAAAGAAAAAAAAAGAAAACTTGATGTGAAATGTGCTTTGAGCCCAACTAAATTTTTTTCCCCTCTCTTTTTGGGCTACTAGAATGCGGCCCATAAAGGGAAAAACACTCTCTCTCCGACACACACACTCTCTCTCTCCACCACCCCCACGAGGCACCCATCCTTCTCTGTCTGTCCAACGATCCCTTTCATAGGTAACATTTACGATTGTTTTTAATTAGGGTTCATTTTGATTATTAAGTTTTTTGGTGAAATATGTGTTTACGATCCGTGTAATGCCGACCAAGACCTCTCAATTTTAGATTTTAATTTCTGGCTGTTGATTACGATTAGTTAACCTTATGATCTCTGCACTTTTTTTGCATTGTGGAAATTGAAGAGTTTTGCTTGTTTCGGCGGCGCAGAATGGATTTTGTATCTAAATACCAGGTATTTTTTTTCATTTAATTTTATTTTTGCTAAATCTACTGCTTTCAGCTCTGCTGCTGGAAAAACAAAATTCGAAAATTTACTTCGGTTGTGTCCTTGATTTGGACAATTTGGAGCTTCCTAGTTGACACTTATGTTTATCTTCTGATACTTGATTGTGAGTTAAACATGCAATCTATTCAAATGTTTCTTGCTGCAGGGTGTTGTCGGGCGTGTTTTCAGAAACGATAATTCGAGCTCGAATGAAGATAGGTAATTCTTTAAGATCAAATTATGTTGACAATCGTGTTGATGCAATGGACTGATATAGAAGACAGAGAGCATCTTAACTAAATTCAAATCGGAATGCACATGGAATTTTTGGAGCTTTTTACGACAATCATCGAAGAGACTAGGGAGAGAGCTTGTTAACTAAATTTAAACTGGGACGCATATCAATTTTTTAGAGCTCGTACTGAACAATAATCGATATAGAAGAGAGAGAATGCACATCTAATTTTTGGAGGCTTGCATGCATGTCCTCTATGATTGAGCTTCCTTCTTTCTTTTCCACTGATTGGTGTTAATATTTGGATTATCTTATTGGTAGTGCAACCCAGCTGATTTTACTGTTTAAAGTTTTAGCAAAAATTACCTCTTTTACTATATTGGGAAATCAGAAACAGATATGTTAATGTAGCCTCATTTTTTGTTACAGTGTCATACGAATAGCTGAATTAGTTTGCTGCATGCAAAAAAATAATTATTTGATGGTTCTCTCATTTGATGAGTTCACTCTTTTTGTGGTTCTTGGAAATATCCTGACTTTAGTCTCCCCAAGGGACAAGATCAAAAGGGTAGTTGTATCGCATATGCTTTTCATATTTCAATAGTGCAATAATATGCACATAATTAAAAATAGATGTATTCAAGGTGAGGAGGCAGGGAGAAATGAGCTTAAATACATGATCATCTAGATGAACATGAAACTTAACATTCCGTACATGTGCTACCTGAATTATCCTCTATTTACCTAGTTTGGTCTTGTCATATTGTACTATGATTAACTGAAAACATGATCTATTGCTCATATGTATCAGTTATGTCGAGCGCTTGCTGGATCGGATTAGTAATGGTGTTCTGGCTGAGGACAGGAGGAATGCCATGGCTGAGCTTCAGGCAGTTGTAGCTGAAAGTCATGCTGCACAGTTAGCATTTGGGGCAATGGGTCAGTTTTCTTCTTAATGAAATTGCTGCTGATTCTAATTTATGTCATTTTCATGAAATTAGGATTCATATGTTCCCTCAACTGAATTGTATTGCAGGCTTTCCCATAATATTGAGTGTCTTGAAGGAGGGGCGTGAAGATGTAGAAATGGTTCGAGGCCTTTGTTATCTTATTTTAATAAAATCCCCTTTTCAATGTTTAGCTTGTTCCACTAGAAGATGATGTCGTGTCCAATACATTATGCCAACATGATGGCTAGGGGACCAATCAAATCGTTGGTATATGTGAATGAACGTGAACTATTCAGGAAGTTTATTTCAGTTTAGTGACTTATCTGTCTATATATATCGCATTTCCTCTAGCTGAGCTGCAACCTTCCATTTCTGAATAGAGATAATTCTGTCCTTGAGTAATATTTTAGACTTCTTAGTGTGTTGATGGTATTACGTCTAATTCAATTAAAGGATTCTATGTATTAGTGTGCTATAGTTAGGATTGCTTCTAGTTATTAGCTTATAACTTAGTATCTTTCTGCTCAGTCATCCCCAATGAGCTTTTTTTGCTTGTATGTATGTGATTTCACATTCCATCCGATTTTGATTGATGCTGAAAAATTTGTTTGAAGGTTCGTGGGGCGTTAGAAACTCTTGTGAGTGCATTATGTCCAATTGAATTTGGAAAAAAGTCGAAGAACGAGGTTCAATCAGCTCTAATGAACAGTGATTTGCTTTCAAGAGAAGTGGAAAATATTTCACTTCTTTTGAGCTTGCTGGTATTAACTTTACACTTATTGTTGTAGAAGTCAATGAGATTGGATTATGTCTGTTTATGATTTGCTAATCAGTGCCTCTGCAGTCAGAGGAGGATTTCTACATCCGATATTATACACTGCAGACGTTGACAGCACTTCTTACAAATTCTCCGAATCGGTAAAACCTATTTTTCCGTCTAGTACTCTCAATCCTTCCTAACAAGCACTACAGTATATGTTTTTGGAGTTTCTTACAGGCTCCAGGAAGCTATTCTTACGATTCCGCGTGGTATTACAAGGCTCATGGATATGCTCATGGATCGTGAGGTATCTTACTGATAGCTTTTTTTTTTTTAGAGAAATACTGATACTTAGTTGGATTCTATTTGTTCCCCTCTTTCCTACTGCTGTAATTTGATGTATGTACATCTGTTTTCCTTCTCATTTTCTTTTTCCTCGTCTTTTATTCAGTTATTTATTATTTGGTGTAGGTCATACGGAATGAGGCATTATTACTTCTCACATACTTGACTCGGGAAGCTGAGGTGATTGTTCCCTCTAAACGCCATTGTTGATCACAAAACTCTTCTGTTACATTACCTTATTCTCATGCTTAATCATATTCTTTACCATTCAGGAAATCCAGAAAATTGTGGTCTTTGAAGGTGCTTTTGAGAAGATCTTTGGCATCATCAAAGAGGAAGGAGGCTCTGAAGGTGGTGTTGTTGTGCAGGTGTTTAAGTAACTATAAATCTATTATACATTTTATGACAAATTTGTCTCGTTGTCGTGAAAAGTTTTTTAACCACTTATCACCTCCTGGTGAATTTTTTTCCTATGTTACTCCTCTGTACAAAGCATATTAAATATAAATCATCTATTTTATCTTGTATATTAACATGCATTATATTTTAAAAATTATATATCGATTTTCTATTGAATGCTCACCATATTGCCTAATTATTATTTATCATTTCCTACATGAACCTGTAGCCTGTTGGTCATCTATTTACCTTTATGGTAATAAATATTAATTGTGTTATACTTATGTCTTGGCTCTGTAGATAGTGTTTTCTGGTAAGCACTACATTCAGTTTACTCATAAGATTGTTAATCTTTCTGCTCCTTGGTGCTATAAACAGGACTGTCTGGAACTGCTGAACAATCTTCTTCGAAATAATTCTTCAAATCAGGTTACCACTCATTCTTGATTTTTTCATTTTTTTCATTTACTCATAGTTCTTGATTCTTATATCATTTTGTCGATGCCCTGAACTTCTTATAAGGTGATTGGTAAGTGGTGTAGGTATTGCTCAGGGAGACAGTAGGCTTTGATCCTCTTATATCAATTTTAAAGCTCAGAGGAAGCACCTTTAAATTCACCCAGCAGAAGGTTAAACAGTAAATTATTATGTCTCTTAATGCAAGCTTAAGTTTGCTAAATTAAAGTTTGTTTCCATGCATTGAGTGCTAACTTTTTTCCTCTTCCAAATTAACTGAATGCCAGTAGACTATAAATCTACTCAGCGTATTGGACACAATCAAGTTGCTTCTGCATGGTGGTCAACGAACTGATCCTGGAAAAGACTCCAATGGTTTGGCAAATAAAACAGTTCTGGTTCAGGTTTATTTTTATATCTTAAGCTTCTCTTAGCTGTAAAATAATAATTGTGAAAATCTAATAGAACATTTCTATTGTTCTATTTGTGTTTTTATCTTCTAATATGCTTTTGTCATTGTAGAAAAAGGTGTTGGACCATCTTTTAATGCTAGGAGTTGAGAGCCAATGGGCTCCTGTTTCTCTCCGTTGTATGGTAAGATAACTGTTCCAATCTGGTGCATTTTTTTAAAGCCATCTTTATTCTTCTTCACTCTGTAATAGTCCTTCACTGTTGTGGAAATTGATGGGAACTTTGCCAACTAAAAGACTTATCTTTGCTAGGAGCGTGTTTGGGTAAGTTCGGATTGATCTTATCCTTAAGGAAACTTCTGAGGCTGTAAGCCATTGGGTCCAAGTTCGTAAATTTGAGTGAGACTAGTAGACCAATTTGAAAGATAACTACTGTACCAAGAAAAAAGGAGTCTTTATTCTTCTACTTTTCTTTTTCCTTAATGAGCTAAGTAAGTATTGACAGCTCACTGTTTGGAGCTTATGGATTTTCTCCATGTTGTCAGACTATATAACAGATCATATTATTCATGAGATTATATTATATTCTTTATCGTCTAGTCAATCGTTTTTTACCCTGAATATTTGTAATTATTAATCTGTAAAACCATGTCAATCTATCTGGTCAAGGGAGCTTTTATGGAGTTTTCCGACATTCAGTTTTTATTCTCAACTTTACAGGCACTTCAGTGTATTGGTGATCTGGTTGTCGGTCATCCTCAGAATCGTGATGCTCTTGCAAATAAAGCACTTGGGGAGGAGCCTCATGTTGAGCCGGCCTTAAATTCTATCCTTAGAATTATTTTGCGAACTTCTAGCACACAAGAGCTCATTGCGGCAGACTATGTTTTTAAGAGCTTTTGCGAGGTTTGTGTAATTAGTCTGATCTTGGATTGGAGCAAATAAGTTTGTTTATGAGCAACTAGGACAAGTGTGTGTTCCACTAGAGTTTGGACAAATGAAATCAGTTTTCTTCATAAACATACATGCTATTTTATTTTTTCCCATATTTTGGCAATTGTTCTTTTTCTTATATTTATGAGATGTGAATTCAAAATAATAGTGAACTTCAGCTGCCTAGTTGTTTTTATGATTTGTTTCTTATTGTTTGTGATTCTCTATATATTCCCTCAGAAAAATCCTGATGGTCAAACTATGTTGGCTTCAACTTTAATTCCTCAACCATACTCAATGGTCGATGCACCACTTGAGGAAGACGTGAACATGTCATTTGGCAGTATGCTATTGCATGGGCTGATACTGAGTGAAAGTGATGGTGATCTTGAGGTATGTTGTGCATTTCACGTCAGATTTAGTTTTGGGCAAGCTTCCTTCATATGTCTAAATGAGCTGGATCTGGCTTCTTCCAACTTCTATTCCCCATTTTTCATCTAATATTTCTTCTGCCTTTAAAGTGGGTAATATATGAATAACGAGAGGATATAACATATATGGTAAATATATTGTATCCAGGTTGTTTGTTGTTTTCTGCAAATTTCACAATTCTCAGATCGTGATGGCTTATTGACTCGTCTGTTAAAGACACTGCTGTTCATCCTCTCTTGTGCTGGGTGTGAGTTAATTTTTCCCTTTGTTTTGTTTAGACTTGCTGCAGAGCTGCTGGTGTCCTCTCTCATATTCTGAAGGATAACATTCATTGCAAGGAGAGGGTATACAATCATTTCCTTATTATTTATATTCTTTTTATTGGTTTTCCAACATCAACATAGGTATCTTCAACTCTGAATATTTCTTTTTTTACTTTTGTATCTTTCATGGAGTTAAAAGTCCCCCATGCACCTCTTTTTCTTAGTATGATATGAAAGCTGCTGCAGGTTTTTAAAATTGAACTTGAAGCGCCTACACCCACATTGGGAGGTCCAGAGCCTTTATTGCACCGTATGGTTAAGTACCTGGCTCTTGCCTCTTCTATGAGTAAAGATGGAAAAGCTAGCCTATCAGAGGCTACGTATATTCAGCCAATTATTTTAAAGCTACTACTTATATGGCTCTTTGATTGTCCAAGTGCTGTACAGTCCTTTCTCGGATCACGTCCTCATCTCACATACTTGCTAGAGTTAATTTCTAGTCAAACCGCCACAGTATGTGTAAGGGGATTGGCTGCTGTACTTTTAGGAGTGTGCGTAATATGTAACAAAGCTGCTGACAGCGGACAGGATGCTTTTAGCATCATTGATGCTATCAGCCAAAAAGTTGGAATTACCTCATACCTTCTTAAGTTTGATGAAATGCAGAAGAGCTTGCTTTTTACATCCGAACAGCCTGCTATTTCCCGTAAACCACTGACTCGATCTATTTCTGCTAGCATGTCTGAAATTGAAGAAGTCTATGACGATGAAAATACTGATCAGAGGAATGAGGATCATCCGATGCTTGTGATGGTGCTTGATCCTCAGTTTGTCAACTTTCTCAAGGGTTTAGAGGTTAAAATTAGAGAACAAATTGTAGAAATTTACAGCAGTCCAAAGAGTCAGGTGGCGGTGGTGCCGGCTGACCTAGAACAGCAGAGTGGAGAAATTGACAAGGAGTACATCAAACGACTAAAAAGATTTGTGGAGAAGCAATGCCTTGAGATACAGGTACTTCAGTTATGGCTTATCTATATATAATATATCTATAGCAAACACAGTTGGTGTTATTGCATAACTCATCCTTTAGAAGAATTTTTATGTCATTTGATATTTTTTTTTAACAAATCTGCTCACCATACAATCACTCCTCTTCGCCATAGCCTCTCTGTGGCTTCTGTAATTGCAGAGCATGCAGCAACTATGGCAGGACTTGTCTAGAAATAAGTATTAGTGTTTCTGTCATTTTTGTTCTTCTTAACTGATTGTTTGTTCATATGACTGTATATCTTGTAAACTTCTGACCTTTTATGAAGAACAATGTTTGCTGTTTTTCTTTTGAAAGGATCTATTGAATCGGAATGCTACTCTTGCTGAGGACCTCACAAAGACGGGTGAGAGTGGGCAATCCCAGCTTGAACATAGAGTTAGCAGTGGATCAGAGAGAATCCTGGCCGAGACTCTCCGCAGGGATCTTCATGAGGCTTCCAAACAGATGGAAACGCTCAAAGCAGAGAAGGCCAGAATTGAAGCGGAGTCTTCAGCGCACCAAAATTTAGCATCTAAACTTGAATCTGATCTGAAAAGCTTGTCTGATGCATACAATAGCCTGGAGGAGGCTAACTTTCAGCTGGAACGCGAAATAAAAGCATTAAAGAGTGGCGGAGCTGTAGCTGTTCCAGACATTGAGGAAATAAAGGCAGAAGCAAGGGAAGAAGCTCAAAAGGAGAGTGAAGCTGAGTTGAATGATTTGCTCGTGTGCCTTGGGCAAGAGCAGAGCAAGGTGGAGAAGCTCAGTGCAAAGTTAGCAGAGTTGGGGGTGGATGTTGAACTTGAACATTTGCTCGATGGAATAGGAGACAATGCTGGACTACAGGAAGAAGATGATGATGAACAAGAGTGAGGGCTTCTTTTTTTTGAACTCGATTCTAATTATTTCGATTTCCCCATCTTTTATTGATTCTTTCGGATTTTGATCAGTTGTGCGTGTACATTGCTTAGTAATTAACTGTACAGTGTTGTCATTATTTATCTTCATAATTTTCACAACACTAATTCGCATGGATACGATGATTGCCATACCAAGCCATTGTTTATTAACTTTTTGTAAATTTGATTTTCATTATGTTCAACATACTACTTGTTTATTTGTGCTATACTTCAAGGAATGATAATCTTTTTCTGAGCGCATATTATGTACTCTGTGTGTGTGTGTGTGAACAAACTGATGACTTAAATATGTAGTTTAAATTGAGGGATAACTAACCCCCCTAGGTTAGACCTGCACCTGTTGACATCACGTTTGACACCTTATAAATTAGGTGACCAAAACAAGCATAATTGAATTTGAAGGGGTGTTTAAAAGGAATACTTAAGCCTTCCAAACCTTATTTATCGTGTCCCACATATTCAACAAGTGTTTCCAAAGTCTTGAAAGTCGGTTCTTTTTCCTAGAATTATAATTATTCTTAAATGTAATTAACGCTGTGACTAGTACGTGTATTATCATTATAAACGATAAATACTAGTATTAAATTTGTATTAAAAACAAAAAAGAAGATTTACCTTTTTATCAAAAGGATTGGGCCTACTTAGAGGGGATTATGAAAACTGTCGGTTGTTTTTGGTGTGGCGAAAACTAAAGCAGGTGATGGCACTAGTGACTAGTCTACCCATTTCATTTCCCTTTCCCTACTACCATCATTTCCCTTTGAAATAACTAAGGATCCCCTAAAATGTGTTGCTTCAAAAAATAGAAATAGAATAAAAGGTCACTATTACAAATTGTACTAATATATAGGGGTGGGGTGTTTCTACTAAACGTTTATTTGTTAGGTCATTGCATATTATTATTATTATTATGAAAAAAAATGCCAGATGTTAGTATACGGGCAGAAGTTGTGAGGAGGTCCCCCCCTCGCCTTCTCCTTCCCAGAGTCACAGACAGCATAACATATTTAAACTATATGGCAGTCGTATTCAATAATTTTAAAGTTTTTCACCCCAAAATCCACTCCTATTCACAAACATAAGGACCAAAATCAGTACATCTTCACTATTTTATAGCCCGACTCATTATAACGTTGAGCCAAATATTATTTATCTATAATCACAGTTCCTCTCTCTCTCTCACACACACACACACGACACAACCCAAACTCCACTTGGTTAAAACTTAACTTGAAGATCCCTTGTCTCCAATAATTGCAAGTTAACAAATCCAACCCCATATCATCACCAATGAAAATGTGCCGACACAAACATAAAAGAGTCCAAATTGCATAGAAAACAAGATATTCTTGATTTATAAGTTGTATGCCAGCAATCTTTTCTTCAAGTAGCCGTGCCATTTATTACAGTTTAAAAGATCGTAGGCGCACAACACATCCAAAATTTCGATTTCGGCTGCTATTTACTCAACTCCTTCAATACAGCCCCTACTTAAAACATTTACTTTAATAACATAACTACAACTGCTCCATTCATCTTTTTTCATTTTCCCTAAATCAACACTTCTCCAAGAAATTGAAGGCTGAAATTGAACAAATCAAGGAATATGAGAGCAAATGTTAATTAATACATTATACCTCACTCACTTCTCCTTCCTCACATACACCCACATCTATCACCAAGCTTTTCTTTTTCGAGCTTAAAACCCTGCAACATTTTCTCCTCGGAGACTGCAAAAATAAAAATAAAAATAAATCAATCAATTTTGAAATATTAGTACATCAGTCTTATCTATAATCATTGACAAATAAATAAATAATAAATATTGCTACTAAATGTAAGGTCTTATTCTGTCGGTACTAGGAACTCTTGACAATGAAATTTAGCACCCTATATTTTTCTTTGCGTTAGGTATATTAGTACCCTTGGGCACATGCTCAATCCTTTCCAACATTTAAATCACATATTAAACGAAATAAATAATTGCAGCAAGAGTTAGAAAAACATCTAATCTAAGCAATTTAAATTATTTAGAATTACTAAAGTAGAAATTCAGAAATTCACTTACCCTATCCCACAAATGTGGATCAGGCTTCTTGTAAACTTCAACCATCTCAACTTCATCCGGACTAGCCATCTTCCATCTGCATTCCGGTTGAGGAACCCGATGACGGGTGTACCTCGTCAGCGTATCGTTCGTACTCAACTCCATTCTGGCCCTCGAGAAATAGAAAACAAACGGCTTCTGGCACGGGTTCCTCATAACCGGGCGTGTGTTGAATGCATATGCCGTGTAATCAGCCCGTCTGTACCAATTCAAGAAGGTTCTCGACGGCATCTCTATCTCTCGAGGTGACAGCACCCCGCGAAATACCTGAATGGCAAAGCCCCAAGACACCGATACAGTCCAACCATTCTTCTTGTCATAACAGATTGATTGCTGCATTAGGCCAGCTGAATCGAGCTGCATTGGGATTTTTAGCCTCTTCAGAGCTTCTAGTCGAGTGGCATTCGGAAAGATTGGTTCCACAACGTCTAAGTGGTGCAAAGACACCAATGGTGTTACCGGGTGCGCAGCAAGAAGCCCAAATAGGTTGCCATAAACATCATACTGCATTTGCATCCACCAAATTAGACTCACAAAGATCTCAACTTTACTTTACCAATTTCTTGAAACAATTATTATTACTCATCATACTGCATTTGCATCCACCAAAATAAGCCCACTAAGATCTCAACTTTACCAATTTCTTGAAAGAATTATTATTAAACACCTTACTGCATTTGCAACCACCAAATTAGACTCACTAAGATCTCAACTTTACCAATTTCTTGAAACAATCATTAAACATGGGGTGAAAACAACTATAAGACCAACAACAATCCACTACCAACTTTTCCACACACACAAAAAAGAAAAAAAAGAAAAAAAGAAAAAAAAAAACACTTGTCAAAGAGAAAATGTAGTTCAACTAAAGAGTGGGTTAGGGGAGAAAATGATACAAAGATAGTAGTTGTGAAGAAATAGCAAGAGCTCAAATATGACCCCACAAATCAACAACATGATTAAATGAGTGGGACCCCATCTTTCAACTCCATTTTCACCTCATTGGATTCTGGGTTTAACCCTCGGAAAGATGGCAAAAAGAGTCACAAATTTACAAATTAGTACAACTTCAACGCGTCAAAACCCGTGAGCTATGATAGTCTATTATCAACATTAATATAATCATGCTAAATTTCTTAAAATAAGAGAAATTTGAGAATGAACAACTAAAGTTGTTCTTGTTGGACAAGGTAGAATGTAGAAAAACTCGATCTTTACTGCAAATATATCTTAATCTAATTCCAAAAAAGTTTAGATAAGTTGAAAAGACAAGAGCCCGAATAAGAGTCCACCGATTTGTAGTGGTATCAAACAAATGCATGTTGCTAAGAACCCCCAATTTAGGCAAATTGAAACAGAGCACATGACATGTACTAAAAATAACAAGAATGAAAACCAACAAAACCAGAAAACGAGGGGAAAAAAACAAAAAAAAAAACAAGCAACTCAGAACTCACCTGGTGAAAACCGAGTTCCTTGGTGAGTGGCACACCGAGTTCAGCCATACAGGCCTGCATCCGATCATCGGAGCCGTACAAGCCGGGATAGCGCTGAATGCAGCGGTCCTGCATCTTCTCGAGAGCCACCGCCAACGGATAGCTGATGGCGAAGCCGCCGCCGCCGTAAGCCATGCCGTAGGAGAAATATATGTTCTGCAAATGGCTCTCACTCAAGCTCCCAATGTAGTAGTACTGGTTGTGATCGTACTTGTTCAAGATCCTCATCAGATTCTCCGTCACGAAAACAGTGTCGTCGTCGCCCATCACGAACCACCGCACATTCTCCATTCCTCCCAACCTCAATGTCTCCGAAACAATCCTCGAAATCCGGATGGCCGACCGGTGCCCCTGCTTGTTCTTGTACGCGAACCGCGCCGTGTCGCCGGAGATTCTCAGCTCCGGCAGACGCCCGCTCTCGTTTCGGCGGGTTATCACCGGGCTGTCCAGCCACACGATTCCCCGCATTCTCTTCTCCGGCCGCCACCACAGCTTGATGTACTCCTTCCGCTTCTCCCACAGCTTCGCCGACGCGGCAATGCCGAACACTATGTGCTCCAGCCCCGTTTTCTGCGGCTCCTCAGCTCTTTCTCCCGATAGCGGCGGCGGCGGCGGGATCGTGGCGTTCGTGGCGGCGAGATGGAGGGATTTGTGGCGGTGGGAGAATATGTCCTCGTCGCAGCCGCCGCCGCCGCCGCCGTGGGAAGACGAAACGAGCTTCAATGTGTAGACGACGTAGGTGGCGGAGACGAAAAGAATCAGCCACGCCATCATCTTCGGCAGGATTTTGCCCTGCGACGCCGCCACAGCAATCGTGTTTCCGGCTGGGCCCCTCATCGATTCCCAGATGAATTTTTCTGGGTTATTTTGAGCGGCTTTCATTTTTTTTATTTTTTTTCCTCCAACTTTACCAAAACCCCAAATCTAAAATAATTAATGAGTTACAATGCAGAATGGGGAAAGGAGAAAAAATTGAATCTTGCGGTGTGCAAGGACAAGAAGAGAAGGGGATGGGAGCAGAAGAAGAAGAACGCAGATCTAGAGAGAGAGAGAGAGAGAGAGAGTAAATGCAGATGAAGAAGGGGAAAGATGGAGCATGCACAGGTGGCAGGCTGCACACACTCTCCTCTGCAGATACTTACATATATATGTATGTATGTATAGGTTGGCACCGTATACGATGCCACTGCATTCACTTTTTACAATTAATATATATTGAGAAATATGTGGACGGAGATAGATACAAGAAGTGGTGTATGTATAGACGGAGATCTAGTAGAATGTAGAGAGAATTAGCGAGTGGGATTGAGAAGAAGAAGCGCGTGATACAATGGAAATTTGAGGAACAAATGCAGCAAGAGCAGCGTAGGTAACCGGACCGAAGATCGGCTGCAATCATTTATTGATTTTCCGCTTATTCTTGTACTACAAATTATAGAGATGCTTTTTAGGCTGAATCTGAATTTAATTGAATTGCAAATTATATTTATTAGTATGTTAAATTTGTTTATCCTAAACAATCTCAACTCCAGTCTTATTCGATTTGACTTTAATCCCAGTTGTTCTAATATCTCCGATTTAAATTCCGATTTTTCCATAATTGAAATAGTCAAGTTATACTTATTTTGTTCTCTAATTTTCTCTCTCTTTTTTTCGATTATTCTATTTCTCGTTTGTGGGAAATGATGATTATCTCCTGAAAATAAAATGAAAAAAGAAATATTATGGGGCAACAAAGGAATCCTATCTATTCCATTAAGCTATGCACACTAATAAACAAATAAATATTTCTTTCTTTTTGGTGCATTTAATATCAAATCCACGACATGTTGGGACTTTCGGAAAGATAAATTCCAATCAATAACACCTTCATATATTTGAAAATATAGAAAAATGGGAGGAAAAGAATAGGTAACAAACTTTATTATTCAGTCAAAATATTTATAATGCCAATTGAAATGTTAAACGACACAGTATACAAGTTGGTTAGTTTTATCAAATATATGTTCTTAAATAGCATTAAAATCGATTGTAGTTGACTGATATAATAATCCATTAAATAATATTAATATACTAACGAAGTGTATACGATGAATTATTTCAATTGTGGTAACATATGTCCATGGGTTAATTATAGATTTTGGCATTTTTTTTCGTTGTTAACTTTTTACAACTAAAATTTCAAAAAATACCAAAATGACATGAATTTTGCCTCGTTTTTTCATTTTATAGCACAATAACCAAAAAAATTACGAAGAAAATATGATGTGAATTGTTGGATATATGTAAAGTTAATCCAAATTAGTAGGAATAGCAGATGATACCTAAAATTGTTGTTAAACATCAATTCAGGTTGCTTTAGTATTCTTTTGAAGTTCAACCCATAAAATGAACATGTCAAAATTTCGTCGATAATTTATAAGTTATGCCCATATTCAATAAGGTATTCAATAAGTGAAATCACAATGCACATAACGTTTTATCTACATCTTTTCTTGTGAAGTGATAACGAAAGTTGCCTAAAAGGATCACCCCACACTAGTGTTCTATTTTAAGTAAAATTTTGGGATTTTACGAAAACTATTACTTGATTAAAAGATAAGCGGATCTAAGCATGGATGATGTCAAATCTATGAAGATAATACTGTTGAACTATTTATGGTGATGTGTTGATGCTACTAAGCCGATGGTTTTTACCTAAGAAAAATAAATTTGGATTGAGATATTTGATCAATTCAACCGATTTAACTGGTAACATGGTAATGATTATGGTTAGTCACAGAATCGTGAAAGTAGGATAATCTTGATACGGTATGAGGGAAAAGAATTAAGTAAAAATTGAATGGTGATAAAAGAATAATGAAATAAATATTACTCCCTCCGTTTTTTATTAAGTGTCCTTTTTAGCTCATTTTTTTGTTTCTCAATAAGTGTCCTATTTCAAAATTCTAGAAAAAAATAATGTAAAACTTCCTATTTTATCCTTGTCATTAATGTAGATTATCAACTTGTTTATGTTTCCTATGCTATTAATTAAGGGTAAAGAGAGTAAATTATCAATTTTCTTAATATGTGTGTTTTGAAGGAGTAGGACACTTATTAAAGAACGGAGGGAGTATACTAGTATCCACGAGGAATCATATATGAATGAAATTATAATATTTAACTGGTTTCATATTACAAATTGTAATCAATACTAATAAAATACAAAAATGTAAAGTATTTTATTTCAATTAACCAAGCTACCCTTCAAAAGCATATATATCTTGAAAACATCTTTATTCATATTACATCTTTTATTCATATTATATGATTTTTTACTTATAAACACTTGCGAAAAATTCAAGTAACCTTACAATAATTATTCGCTAATAATTAGCAATTCTATATATTTTTCGTAAAGTGTTTCCATAATATTAGTAGTAGGCTTTTAAACTATTAATTATAGAAGTTTATGAATCATGTATATAGATTCACAGAGATGTCCCACCTCTGTGTGGTGTAGTTGTCCCATCCTGTGTAGTGGTGTAGTGGTCTCATCTTATGTAGTGTAGAGGTCCCGTCTATATAATGATATAGTGCTTGATTTGATTATATATATATATGCCTTATAATTCTCTAAAAAAAAAATGTCAAACGAAAAAGAAGAAAATATATTTTTGTGACATTGGAATGTCTAATACCATGAATGTAATGACTAAGATCATCTTTAGGAAATAAGAATTGATGTGAGAGCGATGATACACAATAATACAATATACAAATCATGATTTTAGGAATGGACGAGACCGATTAGCTTCAGAATATGATATCTAGGAATGTCATTTAGACCAAAAAAATTCAGCTTGATTGATTTGAATTGAATAGCCCAACACGCCGAACCTAAATGGATTGATACTAGACACGTTGATCCTTCTCGAATATCAATAAGTTGTCGTAATAGATTGAAAAAAAAATGAGAGTTTTATGGCTAAATATTTCTAGCTCGAAAAAAAGTTATCCTGATTAATCAGATTTAAATAGTCCGACAATCCAATAAAATTAGCCCGAAATTGAGTGGTTTAGCCATATTGACATCCTAATATCATCAAGTGAATCACAAATGGATGGCTATGGAGATCATTTTGATCATTAATCTACTGGTACTATTACATTAATTATGTAAAAATTAAGCTAAGTATATAGCATGTCTATGGAGGAACAGCCTAATTAAAGATAATTAATGCGACTGAATCATACTCATGTGGTAAACCTAGGAATTGATTACGTAAGGAAAAAGTTTGACCAATTTTCTTGAGAATATAATAGAAAATTATTTGTGTATATATGCAATAATTTTGTTCTTAATGATTTATGGAAAACAATGTGTATATGGTCTGTTACCTGGTTACAACTCAAAATTTTACACTCAATTACCGATTGATTTAAAAAAATTCATTGTGCCAAATCAGAGGAACGAACGATAATATATTTATAATTAAAAACTTTTTTTTTTCACAGGCTAGTTATGGTTTATAAAAAATAAATAAATTAAAATAATAAATACTGTACTACTACATTTTATCGATATTTCTTGCCAAATTATGAAACTCTCTCCGTCCCACCGAATATAACCTATTTGTTTTCGGCACGGAAATTAAGAATAAGGGAATCATGTGTAATAAAATGTTAATAAAGTAATTTTTTAGTTAATAAAGTATTTTTTTTGGTCAACAATGTACTATTAAAGTGTTTTTTTAGCTTAAAGTAAGTTCTAATTCTTTCCAAAAAAGGAAACATGCCATATTCGATGGGACGGAGAGAGTATTATCAATCAGTAAACAAATTTAAAAAACACAATTTAGATTTTTAGGTTTGGTCCTGACAATCAGATCTAATTTCCCTCATTTAGGCTATGTTTGGTAGCCTGTATAAGGGCCAGATTGCACACATATTTGGGCTTATATACTTGTTTGGTAGATCACATTCCTAATCTTGTGAGCCCTTGATTATATTGAGCCCGTTCTTAAAACACTGTTGCTCTTTAGAATACAGAACTGGCCCCTATGGTCCGATACATATCAGCAGTTCAACAGTGCTACCGATTAGAAAGTAAAAAGACGTAATTACCCTTCAACACTTCCAGTATTCATCGTCTCCTCTCTATCCTCCCTCTCTTTCTCTCTCATATTGGCAAATCATCGTCTCCTCTCTCTTCTCTCTCTCTGTCCTCCCTCTCTGTCTCTCTCTATATTTTTTAGTTGATGAAAGAGATCGAGATCCACGAGACACGATTTGGTGTTGATGGAAATCCAAACAAGATCTATGGTATTAATTCGATGGTGAGAGTGAGGGAAAGAATTGTGCCAAAAGGCCAAAAATTGAAGTCTCGTAATGTAAAAATCAAATTGGAATGGAGTGATGGAGTAGAGAGAGAAACAAAAATGAGAAAAATTTGATCGCAGTAGTTTGTTGCCTCTGATTCGGTGCTACCACCTCTGGTTCATCTTTGAAACCTCAAGTAATGATATTTCCCCAGTTTTGAAGAAGTGGGTGAGGATATTTATGTGCGATTTTTCTTCTCCTCATCGAAGTATGTTGGTTTGTCAACGAGTTGGTGGTGAATTTCTCCAGAGGCGGCGTAGATAAGACATCGGAAACCAGAGAAATTAGAGGAATTGGGTTTGAGATAGAGATGAGAGGTGATACAACTCAAAGTAAAATGGGGATGAGAATATCATTCTTTCCCACGTGTTGATTATTAATCAATTCTTGAGACATGTGTCAACAAATTAAAATAGGATGTGTATATTGTACATGGTTCTAGATCTAATATACCGAAAGGAAAGAGGAAATTTAAATTGTTTTATATTTTATTTTTTTAATTATATATTGATGGTGATAGGGTTATAAACGTAAATTACAAATTTAATATTGACTTTAACTTATTTACCAAACGACTAATTCATTATATCTAACATTCCATATCTTATCTACCAAACATAAAGATAGGATACAAATCATACTTTATCTATATCTATAATACCTATCAGATAGTGTTTTTTTTTTAGTAAATTTTACATGTCTTTTCGTCGTAAAAAAATTCATTAGGAAACACAATATTTATCAAGTATGACTAGAGCTTTTAAATTTGAGTAAAAATGTTAAATAGCCACTATGGATAGTGGAAATTAATAGTTGTCTAAAACTTAATTTAGTATAAATTCTATCAAACTTTCAGATTTTTGGACAAATTTGCCCTTGGAACGAACATGACGAATGAGTTCATTCGTACCAAGTTATGGAGCACATCTCGTTGGTACGAAAGGAACGAATGAGTTCATTCGTACTAGTCGTACCAAGATGAGTTCATTCGTACTAGTCGTACCAAGTTATGGTGCGACACAAGTTGATACGTACGGGACGAATGAGTTCAGTTGTACCAACTACCAAGTTACGGATCACAACAAGTTCGTACGAACTGGACGAATGAGTTTATACGTACCAGTCGTACTAAGTCATGACACCGCACCCTGGTACACTATATTTGTGGACAACTTTTTGTTGCTATAATCAGTATTTGAATCACTGTTTTGATCATCGGAGTTCCATAACTGCACAGAGCTCATCCAGTTCTGATTATCCCTGCTGCTAACGTCCTTCTCTTTACTATCCTCAACTTTATCAACCTTTTCATCAGTGCAAATCTTTTTCAAAAGTATGAACTCTTCCAATACCGACTCCGAAGTTAATTTCTTGCACTGAACTAGCTTCTCCTGCACTACTATAATAGCTGCAATCGAAGAAATCATCAAAACATAATTCTTCAGTAAACAGAGATGAATAGAAATACACGCCGTTGATTTAAATCATCTAAATCAACCCACAATAACTCAATATCAATTCCCCATCAATTTGGGAACACATTAAAAATCAACAAAACAATACTATAATCCTAGAATCAAAATGAGGTAAAAATCTCCAAACGAAACCTAAAACGAAAGGAAAGGGGCAAAACGCATCGCACCGTCGCTGATAAGAAGCATGCAGAGAGGCAGCTCGCGTTTGAAGGCGTCGATCTTCTTCATCTCATCTTGCAGCCGATTACTGTAATCATCTAGCTTGAAAATCTTATCCGATCGTAGTGAATCTTCGAAATGTCGGTGAGAAAGCGAACAAATATACAGGTTACAAATCGAGTTGGAGCTTGCAATGGTGGAGACTGCGATGGCGACGACAATGTGACGACAGAGGTGGAGGCGGACGACGGAGGCACGACGGTGAGTGGTCTGGTGGTGGTGGAGACGCGACTCGCGACTTGGAGGGGGGAGAGAGAGAGAGAGAATATATGGCGGAGGTGAAGGTGGTGGCGGCGGGGACGGCGGTGGTGCAGGTGGTGTAGCAACAGGAGGGGAGAGAGAAGATGAATGTGTGGGGTGTGTGGGGAGGCTGGCAGCTGGTGGAGCCGTAAGGTAGGTTAGGTTTTTTTTTTTCTTTTAATTTAAAGGGTATTTTGATCCATTTATATTAAAATGTGGCACAATTTATAATAAATTAAGTTTTAGATAATTTTTATTTTTCACTATTTATAGTGACTATTTGACATGATAAATTATTTAAAATTGGTCCCACTCATCCGGCCAACGGATCAATCTAAAATTGGATGGATATGAATTTAAAAAAATAAAGATTCTATTAAATTTTTTGTCGGGTCGGACCAATCCAATCCGAATAGTTTGACAGCTCTAAATATGGCCGACATTTTCTGCATAAAAAGTAAGGCCGTCTTCAAATTCCAGCATTTCTTCATTTCCTAAAAAATAAAAAATAAAAATTTTGAATTTTAAAATAGTTTCCTAAAACCAACAATAAAGCCTCGCGTATCTATCTTAAATCTTTTCAACTATAATCACTTAAAAATCATATGAAATCAATTTGACTGTAAGCACACTTTTTATAGCATAACATTTTTGGTGGTTTTTGTTTTCTTTTTCTGTAAAGTAGTTGAATTATTGAATTAGGTGAATGAATATCATAAATTAATGCTGCAAATAATGTACTATAAAACCCTGTGAAATATAATTCATAATACTGTAACGGCACTTTAATGTAAATTTTACTTTTTCAACCAAGACATAGATCAAAAGTTCATGGATAGGTAGACAATGTGAAAATTAAATATTAATGTGGGGTTATAGTTGTACAGCGGTCAAGATCTACCGACATAGGTCTTAATTATGGAAGGGCATAGATAGTGTTAACAAAGGGTGCACATCTTTTATACCACACGCAAGCTGGCCTAAAAAAAATCTAATTTAGATTCCTTGGTTTATTTTATTAAAACTCAAGAATACACCACAATATAGTAATCCTTGATATGGAGAAGCTTTTGTTTGAAAGATGTAATTAAAAACATGTGATATAATACTATACGAATGGTTGATTAATAATTATCTCAAATTCGAAAAGAAAAATTATCATTCAATTGGTGGATATAATCAAGGGCCTACTTTTTCATCACCGGCCAAATCATTCAAACCAAATATTTGATTAGGTTGATTTATTTTACTATCAATCAAGTTTAATCATGTCTAACCAATCAAACCAAACACCACTTTATTTTATGGCATGTCTATTAGCATTATGACCGCAAATGTATCGAGCTAGGTTTTAATAGATCTCAGACTAGAGGTGGCCAAAAGAACTGGAACCGCCGGAACCGAACCGAAATCAAACCTAAATCGATGGTTTCGGAATTAAAACCGAACCGCTGGTGACGGTTCGGAACCGAGAACCGCATCGACGGCGTTTTGGTTCCGGTTCCAAAGTTGCGGAACCAAGAACCGCCGGTTTCGGTTCCAAACCGCCGGTTCCTCCTATTTTTCTTTTATTTTTTACGTTTTTATCTATATTTATGTTACAATTCATATTTATTTCATGTTACATTAGAATGCATAAAATTACAATTAAACAAGAAAAAGGTAGCAAAAACGAAAAAAAAAATATACATAATTTGAACCCCCAAAGCATACGATTCTGATTAGAAACCGCCGGAACCGAGAAACCGAACTCCGAACCGAAACTTGCGGTTCTGAACTGAACCGAACCGCGACCACCTCTATCTCATACTTGATAAAAATATATTAATACAAATAAGCAAAATTTGAGTTTCATACTATTCGACTTGATAGGCCGTGATCTAATGACTAATGAGGATGAAATGGGGCAGAACATTTAAGTGGGCCAAAACTAATTAGTTGGACAAGCCCAACTTTAAAGAAACAAAGTTAAGTTTTGATGAAAATTCTAGTATAAAAAAAAGAAGAAGACTATTTTACCTTTATGAGGTAAAACTATATTAAATATACCACTCTTCAAGTCTTCATTTGAATTGGTAAGCTCTCTCTTTAATATCTCTTTATACTTAAGCAAATTTTTTGCTTTATATCTCTCTAAAAGCAGTTTTCATTGATTTGAACGTTGGAGTGCTGATGTTGGAGCTACCTCCAGCTTGTTTTGCTTATCTCAAGCGGGTTTGGCGACGAGGAAATCACCTTCAATCGGTCCAGTTCAAAATATGCATTTCTAAGTATATTCGATCATTTTCTATAGGTGGATCACAAACCATCCACATCATGAACAAATTCGTTAAGCAGTTTACTGAAAATTCAAAATCAGTAACTTAATAGAATTTATATTTTTAATATTTAATTAGTTAGTATGTTGAATCTCAATAATAAAATCTTCATAATAGTATTAGCAAATTTCTCCTTAGTCTAACGACTAGGTTCTTAATCGATCAGGATTCAGGAGAGTGTAGGGTTTAAAAAAATACTGTGAATGACCGTCCAAAAAAAAAAAAAAATATGTGACACCTCTAAACAAACCTAATGGATTTGTTTGACCGTCCACATGGAGCTACAATTCTATTATTCTATGAAGCAATAAAGACCTATCTAGATAATTAAACTATAATAAAATAATATCTTCCTGCTCGTATAGCCTCATTACTCTCCTTCAAAATGAATATGGCATGAGCACAGTATATTTATTTGAATTTTTTCCATATTTATTATGAAAAATATTTTGGAGCTTTAATTGGTCAAAAATGTAATTTGAATTTTATAAGGGTTTAAGATATACTCCCTCCGTCCCAAGTTAGTGTGGTTCAACTAATATTTTATATCTCACATGTAATTAAATATGCACCATATTTTTGGGGGACTGAGGGAGTATAAAGTACGAGGGCATAGAGAGAACAAAGAGGGCCATGAACTGTTTAATATATAATCTTGAATGGGCTATACTGGGCTCCTTAATTTCGGTCCACATATTTTCGAACTAGGTTTGCCCGGCCTTGTTTCGTAGATTAGTATTTAATATTTATGCCTTAATTGGGTCACTTGTTGGACTAGTCACATACATATTTTGAATTTCACATAAGAAAAAATAGATACAAAGTTATTAATTTTTTCTTCTACTTTTTGTGAATCGGGTTTCACTAGATTAAATCCACACAATTTTCACTTTTAAAATATTACATGTCCTATGAGTAATCAAACAAAACTAGGGGAAATTGAATTGAGCCAACTATTTTTTTAAGGAGAATATATTGAAAATTCACGAACAAATGCATGGAGTATGAAGAGACCCTCCATAGGAATCGGGGGTTCATCCCAAACATGCGCGGAAGAAAAATCTTTAGAAATTCTAGCTAATCTATGAGCCGACATATTGGCATCACGACTAACATGTTTAATTCTGAAATCACTATTAGCATCTAAAATCTGACGACAAAGAGTCACTACAGCCCCTAACTCAAAATCATCTATTACATTATTAGATATGGCGTCTGTTACAACCTCCACTCTATTCAACCCTCTTTCTTTGATCCAAGACAAAGCTTCTCGCACTCCCATGGCTTCGCCTTCATCGACCCTAACGCACCCCGAAAAATGCATGACCTTAGCCGCAACAAAATTACCATAGACATCCCAAAGAATCATCCCCACGCCTGTCACATTCAAGCTTGCAAAAAATGCTGCATCAACATACACCTAAACCAGCCTTCGGACATATTATGCCAGCCATTGCATCGTCTTTGACCTCCACTCCGAATGGGTGTACCTGGTGAGCATTGCTGCGCCAAAATCCAATCCTTTCTACTCATCTCTACCATCCTAATAGCTTGAAGTGGAGCAATATTTCCATCACTCCAAACTGCATTGTTACGACATTTCCAGATTTGCCATAAAAGCATCCCAACTTTAGCAGATGTTTCTTCATCTTGATGATCCAAGATGGAAAAGAGAAAATCCTTAAAGTTCACATTTCTCTCAATCCCCCTATGTAGTACATGACTGAGGTTACAGGTGTTTCAACATTCTTCTGCAAAATGCCACGTGTTCTCATAGCTAGTATTACAGATACCACAAACACCACTAACTTGAACCCTTTTACTCCTCAGATTATCTTTAGTAGGAAGACGTACAGTTGTGTGCTGCCCTCCATAAGAAAAACTTCACTTTGGGAGGAACATTAAGCTTCCAAATTTTCTTTCAGTTGCCTTGGACAACATACGTATTATTAATCGTCATATCACAAGCCATATGATAAGCGGATCAAACAGTGTATCCACATTTCCTGTCATAGTGCCAAATCAACTTATCCTCTGTATTAGATTGAGCTAGTGGAATACTCAAAATTTCTTTCGCCTCTTCTTCGCAAAACAGATTCACAATCTGCTCAACCTCCCACATCCTTGGATCTCTCACCCTTAATGAGTTAAGGATGTGTGAATTGAGATTCGTACTTGGGTCTCTCACCCTTACCAAAGAGAAAAATATCAATTGCACTACAATGCAGTGATAATTGAGCTAACTATTTGAATGCAAGTGATTGATCATTTATATATTGAGTTGAGCTTGAGCTTGAGCTTCATTATCGTATATATTCAAAATTTACATGCTTACTCGAATCTAATTCAACTTAATTGAATTTTATAAATATATAATATAAAATAAATTATTCACCATTTTATTAATATCTGTTCATTGAATGTCAAAGTATTTAATAAAGTCTACTTATTTCTATCTAAAATAAAAGGTCAACTAGATAATGTTATTCTTGATCTATATTTTGTGGGCTAGTTCAGAAACTTATTCATGAATTTGTTAATGAATTAATGAATCCAATATTACAAAACTTGAACTTGGTCTGTTGCTTTATTGAACTAGACTATATAAGTTAGATCGAAATAAGATACATTTGAGCTTCAAATAATTCGCTAATAGTTTGATTTAATCATACCCCATAATACAATGTATTCAAACAAGAATATCCAAATATAAATTCATAACTTTTAAATGTGAATATAAATTATTAAGGGGTTCGTGGTTCAAACTTGCTGTATAATCTATTTTTTATTATTTTTTTAGCATCTATTTTATTATTTAGTTTTTGGACTAACTGCACACGAAATATGACTCACAACCAGAACATATTTGTAGATATTTTATTACAACAAATGAAGTGCTTGCATTAGGAAAGATTTATCCTAAAAATAGTAATAAATTGTGTGGTTTTACGTCATGATGTTGGGTTCAATAATTATTATGTTTATATGTATTTTTTTAGTAGAATGATCCCCCACTGCCACTAGTTTCCTCCCGCTAAACTGTAGCCCGTGAGTGAATGGGCCAAGCCGAGTAGTGGAGGGAATTAGAAATTGTGGATGTGGTGTTGGAGAGGGAGAGAGAGAGAGAGAATATAGTCACGGATGTGCACTGCAACCAATATAAGCATGAACTCTCTGACAACCACCATTATGCTTTGCATGCAGACCCCACCAAGTCCAACTATCTTGATTGGGATGACATTTTCTTATTTTCTAAATAGATTGATTAATAGTCTAAAATGTCCTAATTTTGTCTAAACTTTCAAAGATATTCCGATGTTTAGAAGAGTTATACAGTATTTTGTACCCAATATTTATTTAATGTCTTAAAAATATTCCAAGTATGATTTTTCATGATCGGGAAATTGGCGTGACAAGCTGGAGCTTAACGTGGAGTATTCCTCATTTTCTACATTTTTTTTAATATCATTACAAATATTAATACTCACATACCCCACTTATAATTTTTTTGTGGCCGAGAGTACTCGAACCTCTGACCTATTGGTCAACAGGCAACCATATTTGATGTAGATTATTCATCTCTTTCATAAATGATATTTTGGGAAGTTGAAAAGAATAGCTAGTTTTTTTTTAATCAAATTTAGCATATAAGCCTCTATTTCTACCAATGTTTTTAAAATCACACCGGATATCGAACCAGTCACTTCATCGAGTTATTGGTTCGACCGATCGGACCGTCTTAAAAAATCGGATTATTCATGTATATTTTATTTTTTCATATATATTATATACATACATTAAATATATAAATACTTGAATAAATTATTTAACATGATAAAAATTATATCAACCAAAAGTAAATAGACGTGTTCATCAATATTTGCTGAATACCATAGATAAATCAAACTATTTACATAAAAATAAATAATAAGTTTAAAAAATAGAGCAAAAATAATTACAAAATTATACTATTACTTTTTATCATCGTATTCAAAGAAGAGTTATATTAGTTGATCAAAAAAGTAAAAGTATTGTGTCTTACATTATGGAGATGGTAGTGCATTAGTCTATCATCTAAAAGGTCTAGAGGGATCAAGCCTTGGACCTTACATTTTATCTTAAACGGGTCATCAGTTTTTAACGGGTTTAACTGGTTCACATTGGGTCATATGCAAACTCGGAATCACTTAAAATTGGACTGGTTGAATGACTGGTTCTCGGTTTTTCGGTCGAAACGGCCAATCCGGTCCAATTTTAAAAACAATGATTTCTACACATTTGAGTTTTAAAAATGGTGGCCACCTAAGCGTTTCTGGCAGAAACATAGTGTGATCTTTAATTGCAAAAAATTCAAAGTTTGTATATTTAATTACAAAGTTTCAAATAACATACTGTAATTGCAAACTAAAATAAAGTTCGTGAATTAATTTGTTGTTGTCTCAATTAATAAATTGAATGGACCTATGATTTGAACCTATAGAAAACATATATTTACAATGGAAAGGTGAGCTCTCAAATTTTATAATTATTTTGTGTAAAGCTAAAACTTAATCTAGGCCATATAACATATATGATTTCTTTTTCCAAACGTATTCTATAAAAAATAAGTTTAAAATGTAATTAAAAAAATCTAATATAGTAAATACAATATTATGAAAATAGAATAAAAGACATGTTATCCGGTATGGAAGTTAGGACCCCTCTTTTTAAATTTTAAGTGGATGAATTTAATAACAATAGTGTTGTCTGCACAATAGAAAATAGCATCAATTTTGGATGGAAAATCAGTGAAATGGCTCAAATTAGGAAAATAGCATCAAATTTTGGTAGTGGAGCTCTACGAGGTCATCACTTGGGGAATTAACTCTGAATTCTTCTACTTCATCTTCTTCTTTTTCGTAAAAGAGAGAGGAAAAAAAAAAGAAGCAATTTTATATGCCTTATTTGTGACTAATAATATTAGTGTAAATTGGACGAAATTATTATCCGAACTTGACTTTGATGGTAGACATGTGGGAATCCGAGAGCTTTGTGTTATACCTTTTTTTTTTTTTTTTGAGATGGAGCTTTGTGTTACACTTATGCTGGCTATAACTAATTACGACAATGAGACGTTTGACTTTTATTCTTTGATCAATTAATTTAAGACGCTTTCTTCGGTACGGTGCACCAAATTTTTTATGTTATTTTTAATTAATTAATATTTTATTAATTTAATTAAAGTTTAATAAATTCTAATTTAGAATTAGTAAATTATAATTATATATTAATAAATTATAATTGAGATTAATTAAATTCTAATTGTGCATTAATAAAATTTAATTGAAATTAATAAATCTTAATTACTCCATAATTACTCATATCCTCTTAATTATCCCTTAATATCTCTTAATTATCCCCTAATTACAACCAATCCTATCGTACAGCTGGTTGTACCTAAATTTTTGTCTTAATTTAATCCATTCTTAGAATAATGAAATAATTGAAAAAAATTAAATATTAGTATTATATAACAATTTTTCGATACAATGTATACATTTTTTAAAATTTGATTTAACTTTTATCATGTTAATAGATAATTCAAATAATTATGATTCAATTTGAACTAGTACCTCAGTGTTGGGAAAATTAATAGAGTTTTGATTGGATACCAAAACCCAGCTGACCCCAACCGAGTAGATGATCGCACAAGCCTAAGCGTTTTTCAGCTCACCTGTTTGAGCTTATAGAGTTTCTTTAGTTTACAGGTAGATTCGCTGAAGACAGCAGAAGACACAGCTAAGCAGACAGCTTAAGATCTCAGCAGAGCAGACTCTGCAGAACAAGACCAAACAGAGTTCAAAGATCCTGCAGTATCAAGACCCAGCTCAGTGACGGAAGCCCAGCTCAGTGTCAAAGACCCAGCTCAGTGTAAAAGACCCAGCTTAGTGTCGATGACACAGCTCAGGTCTAAACAGCTCAGGTCAGTGACACAGCTCAGGTTGAAGACACAGCTCAGGTTGATGATACAGCACAAGTCTAAGATACAGCTCAGAGTCGAGACGCAGCAGAGTCCAAAACGCTGAAGACACAGCAAAGACGCTTGACAGCTCGAAGACGAAGACCTTCTCCAAAACAAGATCCCAATGTCAGAAGATATTGTCTGACGCAGTCAAATCAGAGAAGGAATAGCCTCTGCAGATGCAGACCTACTTCGTAGGTAAAGGCCAGAAGTCAACAAGAGTAGGTAAGATTCAAACGGCTATCTTCCAACGGCTAGTTTGAATCTCCACCTATATATATACCTCCTCACCATTGAAGAGAAGATGCTGGCGAGGAGGCTGGCAAGACGACTGAAGAAATAGAAGAAAACAGAAAAATGAACAACGATCTACAAAGCCAAATCTTTCAAGAACACCCACTACTACCGTGTTCTTAGTTGTTCACATACATTCAGTCATAGGCAGAATAGATCAGAATAAATATCTTAAGCCTAGTTTGAACGAGTTCATCATACTCCTTGTTCTTCATTGTAAGAACTCGTTCATAGTTGGAAAACCATACCCAAACCCAAACCCAAACCCAGAAAGGTTAGGTAAAGGTACGCTTGCTCGAAGCGTGTAATTCGAGTGGTTAGGTTCTTCAGTACCCGGAAACTGAAGGTGTAGGCTTGACAGTGCCCGCAAACTGTTGGAACACAGCTCGGGTTAGAGTTGTGAAGTTGCTTGGTACTTGGAAACCAAGTGATAGTGAATTACCAGTGAATCTGGTCGTGGACGTAGGAGGAGTTACTCCGAACCACGTTAAAAATGCTCTTGTTATTTATCACTTTGTCTTATGCATATTACTAACTCTCATAAGCATACATTTCAAGCTGCATAAACTGATTAACTGAAAAGTGAAATAGAGCTTTGCAATATAATTTGAAGCAACAGACGGACTTTCCAAATCCACCACATTCCGCACACACACTCACAGCCAGCTGTGTCGATCAAGCTGCCATCCAGCTGGATCGAACACAGCCAGCTTTCTGAAAATAGTTTTAACTTGGAAAAGTTTTTAAACCTTGGTGTATTCACCCCCCCTACACCAAGGTATCCGTCTTGGGACCAACACTCAGTGACACAGTCAATAGAAAAAAAGAAGTTCATGCCTTTTTTATGTAGTTGGGAAAATGGGCGGTGGAAATTAAATCCTAGACCCTTCTATTTACAGAAAATATCTCAATTGTTTGAATATTTCTAAATGAACAGAAGCTTAGGCCTTTAATCATCTATTCTAATGCCTAAATCTGAAACTTTAACAAAACGCTTTACTACTAATAAAAAATTACCAAATGTATTTCTCAAAAAACAAAAAAGATAGAATAGCAAATGTGTAAAAGAAAATGATATTCTGAAACGTCATCAATATCAGACTTAAAACAACTCCGCAAGTATTAGCCAATTGATTGAAATTTTTGTCACGTTTTGTATTAAAATACGGCACAATTTCCTGCCAGAATGACATGCGCCTGATTGTACAGAGAAGTTTTATATTGAAATTTTTGAAGTCATGTAAACCGAATAGTTAGGTAAAATGAAATTCATGTTTCTTCATTGCATAGTATACAAAAACGGTCTTCACATGCAACTTAATTTGTCGATTGTAGGTAATGATCTATAACTAAACTAAAACCAATCTTCTGTTTAAAGGTAAAATTCGCTGTTCGACTGAACTAAGAGCATTTATTTATACTAAACGACAGCGTCAGTTTTCCAAATTTTCGAGTTTTGAAATTTCGAAAAGTCAATTTCATGCGATTCATATGAAACCATTGGTATGTGACAAAAACTTATGTGCAATATTTCTACAGTGCATCCGGATCAGATTTGACCCGATCCGATCCATGATCCGACCCAATCAATGTTGACCATTGATTTTTTGATTTTTTTAATTTATTTTTAAGAGTCGAGCGAGGGGAGCCGAAGGCCTCGGAGCAAGCTAAAAAATATTAATATTGCCACAATTATTATCTATAAATTAAAATCGGAGCCGAAGGCAGAGATAAAAAAAAAGTTGAAATTCGAAAAAGTCAACACTCAAACTTTGACCGTTGACCCGGTCAAATGTTGACCGGGTCTGGGTCCGGATCAGGTGGGTCGAATCTTGGTTCTGGATCTAATTGTATGTACATACATATGCACATGAGTGCAACTTTTGGTATATACTACTCCATCCGTCTCAATAGCAAGGTCTCGCTTTCCCTTTTTGTATGTCCCAATAACAAGGTCTCATTCAAAAAATGGAAATAATTAACTCTTCAAAAGTTGTAGGACCTATCACTTTTACTCTTGTTTCTTAATAACCGTGCCCAAAGCAAGTGAGACCTTGCTATTGGGACGGAGGGAGTACTATACTATATTATCACGTGACCTTAATAACCAAAGGAAGAAAGAGACAGAGAGAACATGAATTACAATGAAAGTGTTGCTAGACACAGTAGAGGTGGAAGAATGGAAGTTATGAAGCTTCAAAGGAATGTATATATGTATGTAATTACTTCTACGAAAATTAATCCCAAATATTTTTCTCTCATTAATTACTCATTACTTCCATAGATGTCGTGGTCCGGATCCCCCTTTTTCAACATTTTCTATGTCTCATTCGTTTTTAACTATAAAATCTATTATTTTAATAATTTTATTAGAAAAATAAAAATTATCATAATATAAAAAATTCAAGCTTGCAAAAATTATATACCCTAATTATTGAATAATCAACCTGATAATCAATTATCAACTATACAAATTAAGTTCTTGTTTGGTTCAAGTACCGGAATGAAAAGGAAATGAAATTAAGTAGTGTGGAGGAATGATAACAATAATTGTTACATTTATTGAGTGTTTGATTCAATAATAGAAATGAATCACTTGAATCCGAAGAAAAAATGATTTTGTTATTCCACTAGTTTAAAAGGTAGTCCCTCCGTCCCACCATAAGTGGCTACATTCTTTTCGGCACGTGAATTAAGGAGAATGGTGTTTAAAGAGTAAAAAGATAGAAAGTGGTGGGGCTCATAACTTATTGTGAGAGGGGTATATTTCCTTATAAGGAAAGTGGTCACTTATCCTGGGACAACCCAAAAAAGAAATGTGACTACTTATCACGGGACGGAGGGAGTAACATTTTGGGGGTTTGATTACCTTATAATAAGGGTTATGATCAACCCACTACCCAAACCATACAAAGAATAATGGATTTAGAAGCTCAACCAAACATGAGCTTAATTCCAAAAAATAATAATAGTAATTGAGATTGAGTACAATCTATGCTTATTAATAATTACAAAATTAAAATAAAGTACAAGATATTAAAATAAATAAAAACATTTAAAAAGAAAAAACATCAAAGAGTGCTTCATGTGCAAATCTCCAATGTCCACAATCATATCAAATGCTACTCTCCTTACCCAAATAAATATATGTTCTCTCTCGAAAGCATCCTCAGCAAAACACTCCACACACCCACAAATACACACACACGTCCCCCAACTGCATCTTTCTTCGAAGATGCCAAGAATTATCGCAACTTTTCAGGTAAAGGAACTCTCATTCGTCCAAAAAACCACAACATATGATTTCAATTGATGTACAACATTATGCAGGTAATTCACGTAATCTTGTTTCTTGCCGCCACGATTCCGCTTAGATCAAACGCCGTCCCCGGTCGGCAGTTACACCGTCGACATCATGATAAGTTCGACTACTGCGCCATAAGCTGCCGGGCCCACAGCGCGTCGCTGACGGATTTCGGAGGAGTCGGAGACGGAACGACGTCGAATACCAAAGCTTTTCAGACGGCCATCGATCATCTCAGCCAGTTTGCGCCGTATGGCGGATCCATGCTCTTTGTTCCGCCGGGAAAATGGCTGACCGGAAGCTTCAATCTCACCAGCCATTTCACTCTGTTTCTGCATAAAGATGCTATTCTTCTCGCTTCTCAGGTTATGATTTCATCGATTTGGTTTCTGTTATAATTTTGCTAATTTCTTCTAAAAATAGCTGCAACGTGTTTCTTGAATTTTTCAGAGTTTTTGCGTGATTTTAGGCGCATGATAATATTTTTGTATTGCAATCCATGTGAAATTTGGGCTGTTAGGATTTGGTGAGAGGAACGTGAGTTACTTTTGTGGCTTATAGTTTAGAGATTATTGAAGAATCAAAAGTCTGATAGTATCTGTAAGAAAAACAACAGGTTGTAAAAGTGCAATTTGAAGATGAGGAGTGCTCATTGTTAGGTGCAAATTTTGTTGTGATGTAGGATGAAAGTGAATGGGCTGTAATAGAACCACTGGCATCGTACGGTCGAGGAAGAGACACCGAGGGTGGAAGATACATCAGTCTGATCTTCGGTACCAACCTAAGTGATGTAGTCATTACAGGTAATCCGAAACATATCTTACAGTTGATGAATATGACAGTCGTAGTCGTGGTGGTAGTTGTAGTGGAGAAGTTGTGCGTATGTATAACGCATGATCTAATATGATATGATAATCTGGGGATAACGGCACCATTAATGAATATAATATGATAGTCGTAGTCGTAGTGGAGAAGTTGTGTGTGGCGTGATCTAATATGATCTGATAATCAGGGGATAACGGCACCATTGATGGTCAGGGAGAGTCGTGGTGGAACAAATTCCACAAGGGCGAACTCCAGTACACTAGGCCTTACCTGATCGAGATAATGTACTCGGAGAATATTCAGATCTCCAACTTGACGCTCCTGAATTCGCCCTCCTGGAACGTCCATCCTGTCTACAGCAGGTTTAGTTCTACACTATGCTCTGGTTGAGAATACTTTTGATTTCTGCTGAAACTTTGTTTGTTTAATCACCTTTACGTTATGCAGCAATGTGATCGTGCAAGGCATAACGATTCTGGCTCCTGTGACGTCTCCCAACACGGATGGGATCAATCCAGATTCCTGCACGAATACTCGGATTGAGGACTGCTACATCGTGTCTGGAGACGACTGCATTGCTGTGAAGAGCGGGTGGGACCAGTACGGGATAGCGTTTGGGATGCCAACGAAGCAGCTCGTCATCAGGAGGCTCACTTGCATCTCTCCCTTCAGCGCTGTCATTGCGTTAGGGAGTGAGATGTCGGGAGGTATTGAGGACGTTAGGGCAGAAGACATCGTTGCCATCAATTCTGAATCCGGAGTTCGGATCAAGACTGCTGTCGGAAGAGGAGGGTATGTGAAGGACATATATGTGAGAGGGATGGTAATGAAGACCATGAAGTGGGCATTCTGGATGACAGGAAACTACGGCTCTCATCCGGACAACAACTACGATCCCAACGCGCTTCCTGTAATTCAGAACATCAACTACCGCGACATGGTTGCTGAGAATGTGACCATGGCAGCGAAGTTGGAGGGGATCCCGGGTGATCCTTTCACTGGAATTTGCATATCCAACGTGACAATCGAACTGGCAAAGAAGGCGAAGAAGGTCATCTGGAATTGCACCGATGTTGAAGGGGTGTCGAGTGGTGTGGTTCCGCAGCCCTGTGATAAGCTTCCGGACAAGGGTGAGGGGTATGTTGTAGCTTGTGACTTTCCGGAAGAGACTTTACCTATTGATGATGTCAAAATCCAGACGTGTTCTTACAGCAGGAAGTATCCATTAGGAGATCATGTACTCAAACATTTGTAGTTTCAAATGGTCCATATATATATATATATATATATATATATATATATATATAGAGAGAGAGAGAGAGAGAGAGAGCACAAACCCCACCGATTGTTGTTGCCTGAAAAATAGTCTACCTGCATATCATCTACATGCAGCAGCTGGTCATATTATCAGATTATTATAATTTTAAGGATATGCAGTAATGATATTGTCTAGTTCCATTAATTCCAAATCTGCAAATAACTTTATCAGGCTAAGATTTATTCACATCTAGACATGAAAATCTTGCTACAAAATGGTTGAAAGTTACATTGCAATAGGGTGTAAATACATTGTCATCAAAGTTACAACAATCATATTTCTAGTAACACAATCTCAAGCTGTTTTCACATTCTCTCAGAGATTTAACTTACATAAGTAACTATGGAGAAGCAGATCCAATTCGATTGTCAGGACTCTTCTCCAACCATAGGCGAGCGGAGAAAAAGCAATACATTTTTTTATACAGACAACATGGAATTATCGTAATACACAGAAACTAGGCAATGTGTAAATGCACATAACTAACTCATTGGATTGAAAACGAGTGATTCTCTCCAAATTAGATCCTTAACATTTTCTTCGGTTAATGATGGCTGCTCGAAATCAAAACTGAAAGGTGTGCAGCAAATTGGCTCATCATTTATATCATGAAGAGTGGATAAATACGGATGACAGATAGCATCATCAACTGTGTGAACCAGAAATTTGATGTCAGCAGAAGGAAAAAAGAACTGATTTGGAAAATAAACTAGGAAATGAAGACTGCCCTTTACCAGTTATACGTTGATTTGGATCAAAGACGAGCATCTTTCCTAGTAAATCGAGAGCCAGTGGTGTCATATTAGGGAATCTTGCAGCAAAATTTTGTTTTGGGAATGGGGGCAGCTGTTTCACATATCGTCGTGCATTATCACTTTGAAGAAATTTAAGGCTTGCTTCATCAGGTGTGCCTAATAGCTTCAAAGAAAATGAGGAAGGGTAGGTTAGAAAATTGAAAAAAGTATGCAACCAAATAAAGCTGCACGTGTAGAAGAAACAATGGAGGCATGGATTCACATAATATTCATATTAACTTTTTGAATACTTGACAAAATAAGAATTTTAACTAACAGCTCGAGGAATATATTAGCCTTCATTTTATATGAGTTGCAAAAATCACACAGAAGAAAGTTTTCATATACCAGGATTGGTGTTTTTCTCAATGATAATTTACAAACTCAAACAAACTCGAAGCTACTAGACATCTCTATATTATGAACTTTCATAGACTATAGATACATAAAATTGCATAATACAAATATGAATATTCTAAGCTTCCTCTTTCCTGTATTGTTATCAGATATTTGAAACTAGAAAATCAATGCAAATCTGAAACACATAATGCATCAGCTCAAGCATAACTTTAAAAACCTTGAAAATTGGGAGATGCCCAAAATTTTCTAATTAATTTTAGAAAGAAATAATTTTCACAAAAACATTATGCCAGTCACAAAATCATACCTCAGTAATGAGCCTCAGCTGATGAACATAGTCTTTTCCAGGGAAGAGGGGTTCTCGGGTCATTATTTCAGCAAAAATGCAACCAACGGACCATACATCAATTGCAGCAGTGTAGTCTGAGCAATTAAGGAGCAACTCAGGTGCTCGATACCAACGAGTGACAACATATTCAGTCATGAAATCTGTTTCAGACGTCGTCCTTGCCAACCCAAAATCTCCTATCTTAAGGTCACAATTTCCATTCAGAAATAAATTGCTAGGCTTGAGGTCACGATGCAAGACATGTGCTGAGTGTACGTATCTCAAACCTCTTAACAGCTGATATAGAAAGTACTGCAAATATTAACATAAATCATTAGCACCACACAAATTTCACCACAACCATATTTAACAAAATCGATTCTTGATAGGAGAGCTCAAATTTCTTTTCTCTGGTTTACAATTCCGGGAAATTAATATAAAAGTGAAAGTAGGGAGAGCATAATATCAAGATACGCTGGAATTTTATTGAAGTGAATTACATAGCATGTCAGAGAGTCTTTACTATATTCACTCACTCCATGGTTTTATTACAGTCATTCTATGTTGCATATAGTTAACTGTTTGCTAAATGTGAGTTTCTTTTTCATTGAAGCTACCTATGAAGTGAATCTATTTTCCATAAATTTAAATCTACCATAGATAAGCAATCAGACCTGACAGTGATCATCTGTTAACGCTTGATCCGACCGGATTATCTGATGCAAGTCTGTATCCATGAGTTCATACACAATGTACACATCATTAAAAGCCTCCCTCTTTGGTGGCCTTATAATATCCTTGATTGCAATAAGCTGAGTTCACCCACAAAAACGAACAAATCAAAATCAATAAATCTACAAAAACAACAACAAAAAGTAACTGTCCTATTAACGAATTAGAAGAACAGAAAAGGCATAAATTTGATCTTACATTTTCGTGATCCAAATGGCGCAAGAGCTTAATTTCCCTCAAAGTCCTCTTGGCATCAATTCTGTTATCAAATGCATTCCCAATTTTCTTAATCGCAATCTCCTCATTAGTCTCTTTATTCACAGCCGAACTACATCAATAACAAATCCAAAAAACGATCAATCGAAGATTTTCTCTTCTCTTAGAAACTTAATCCACATGATTTTGCTCCTCCGACGAACAATCAAGTCTAAAAAACTGCTTAAATCTCTAGAAAATATATATGAATTCATATGCATAAAGACTAATTGATACATCGAAGCCACAGAAGTAAACATTAGCTGAATAGAACCAACCAGACGAGGCCGTAGGCGCCGCGGCCGAGAGGGCGGAGCGGCGGAATATATTTACTGGACACCTCAAACAGGTTGCCGTACAGATTGTAGCGCACGTACTTCCCGCCGTGCGTCAGCACTCCGGTGATATTAGACTTGCTTTCTGGAGCCATAAACAGGAAGAAAGAGGATAGTTCGCGGCAGCGGAGGCGGCGGCGGGTGAGTACCGGAAATTTGAGTGCTTGAGATTTTCTTGGAAATTGGAAGTACGAAGAGTAAAAAGTGAAGGTAGTTTGAAACTTTGAAATAGGGACAGTCCCGTAGACAATTTATTTCAAGTTTCAACGAACATTTCAAATGGCCGGGATACAAAAGTTAATTAATTTATTTATTTATTTTGATAAATTAGTAATGAAATTTAAAAAACGCGCCACAGTAAATTTGAACCTCATATCTTTGGCTTGAGATACTAATCACTCTATCACCAAACTAATACACGCACAAAAAAAATTTATTTTTCGTTATTTAAATAGTATCAAAATATATACTTCTTCCGTCTATCTAAAATATACCTAATTTTTTTTATTGGTCCATCCCTTAAAAATATGCATTTCCTTTTTTGAACCTTTTATCCACTCACAAAACATGAGACCCTTTCTTCACTCACCATTTTTTAAAACTCGTATCATTTTAGAGTCTACATATCTTATGGAAGATGGAGGTTGTATATATCACTCATTCCATAATTAGGTCAACCAAAAAAAATAGAATATTTTTCATCCTAGTGTGAACGAAATGTGAGCACTTTTTGGGGTACATTACTCACATTTTCATCAATTTTTTTTATTTTTATTTTTGAATTATCAAAATTATATCGTTTTGAACACCGATATTCCCACATCAATATTTTTCAGTGCAACATAAGATTAAATTTTGTCCGAAGTTCGATTTTGGCTAAATTCCAAACATTTACAAAAGTTATGTATTTTTATTAATCAAATTTTTAAATTGCGTTAAAAACCATAATTTAACAATAGTTTCTGTAATTACACACAATTATGTATTAACCCTTACTTTCCAAAATAAAAAATAAAAAATTGATATAAATAACGAGTAGAAAATTAAAAATGAAACAGAAGGCGGGACGAGTCCAAAAAGTATCGAGGCAAAAGCTTCTAATGCTTCTGATTTGGTACCTGTAAACATTTACTGAATTTTATTATTGAGTGATAATCTGTGCCAACTAATAACTCCTACATTAGATTACATTTAATAAATCTTAGTCCCACATGTCCCTCTCATGCTTTATCGTTAATACCATAATAATAGAAGCACTTTATAATTTTCATTTAGTTCCATCCAGAAAGTATGATCAGTCGAATATATATATATATATATATATATATATATATATATATACATATATATATTTTTTCTATCGAAAATGTTACCTTAATTGATGGTCCCAAGACGGATACCTTGGTGTAGAGGGGAGGTGAATACACCAAGGTTTAAAAACTTTTCCAAGTTAAAACTCTTTTGAGAGAGCCTGCTGTGTCCGATTCAGCTGGATGATAGCTTGATTGACACAGATGGCTGTGTGAGTGTGTGCGGAAGTTGGTGGGTTTGGAAAGTCCGTCTGTTTCTTCAAATTATATTGCAAAGCTCTGTTTCACTTTTCAGTTAATCAGTTTATGCAGCTTGAAATGTATGCTCATGAGGAGTTAGCTGAATGCATAAATAAAGCAGTAAAGAACAAAGCAATTTTAACGTGGTTCGGAGTAACACCTCCTACGTCCACGACCAGGTTCACTGGTAATTCACTACCACTTGGTTTCCAAGTACCAAGCAACTTACAACTCGAACCTGAGTTGTGTTCCAACAGTTTACGGGCACTGTCAAGCCCACACCTTCGCCTTGTGCATCGAAGAACCTTCCTTACGCTTACGGCATCGTAAAACCTAACCACTCAAATTACACGCTTCGAGCAGGCGTACCTTTACCTAACCTTTTTGGGTTTGGGTTTGGGTATGGGGTTTCCAACTATGAACGAGTTCTTACAATGAAGAACAAGAAGTATGATGAACTCGTTCAAACTAGGCTTAAGATATTTCTATTCTGATCTATTCTGCCTAAGACTGAATATGTGAACAACTAAGAACACAGCTGACTGGCTGGGTGTTCTTGAAAGATTTGGCTTTGAAGATCGTTGTTCATTTTTCTGTTTGCTCTTTTATTTCTTCAGTCGTCTCTCTAGTCTCACCACCAGTCTCTTTTCTTCAATGGTGAGGAGAAATATATATAGGTGGAGATTCAAACTAGCCGTTGGAAGAGAGCCGTTTGAATCTTACCTACTCTCATTGACTTCTGGCCTTTAACCTACGAAGTAGGTCTGCATCTGCAGAGGCTATTTCTTCTTTGATTTGACTGCGTCAGATAAGATCTTCTGACATCGGGATCTTGTCTTGGAGAAGGTCTTCGTCTTCGAGCTTGCTAAGCATTTCTGCTGTGTCTTCAGCGTCTTGGACTCTGCTGTGTCTCGACTCTGAGCTGTGTCTTAGACCTGAGCTGTATCATCAACCTGAGCTGTGTCTTCAACCTGAGCTGTGTCATTAACCTGAGCTGTGTCATTGACACTAAGCTGGGTCTTTTACACTGAGCTGGGTCTTTGACACTGAGCTGGGTTTTCGTCACTGAGCTGAGTCTTGATTCTGCTGGGTCTTTGACTCTGCTTGGTCTGCTCTGCTGAGTCTGCTTTGCTGAATACCTCAACTGTCTGCTTAGCTGTGTCTTCTGCCATGTCTTCTGCCATGTCTTCTGCTGTCTTCAGCGATTCTACATGTAAACTTAGAAACTCTATAAGCTCAAACAGGTGAGCTGGAAACAATACAAGGTTTGTACATTCATCTACTCGGTTGGGGTCAGCTGGGTTTTGGTATCACTTCAAAACATGTTTATTATTTTCCCAACATTAATATATCTCATGTATGATCACCAATCACTTGTAATTAAAACTTATATTAATTGTGTTAGAATTCAACTTGAGACTATTAGCCATCAAATCAACTACTCTTTCACTAAACCACCATATTGTATTGCAACATTGTGTGAAATTAAATGTTTCAAGATTATTGTACCTAGACTAGGTCCAATTTTAATACAAGAGTTAATCATACACTCACACATGTCATGATCACTGACACAGTCTCATTAATTTTATATTAGGAGAATTGCGGTTGCATGCCAATCAACTTCATATTTAATTCCTTTTACAAAAAACACTTCATGTTTAATTAATTTAATTAATAGTTAATTTTGGACCATGGATCTAAGTACTAATAATAATGGGCTGAATCCATGAATTGTCCATCGGGACTGCGAAGGCCCAAAAGATATATAGACCGGGTTGGGATCCCAAAACATGTCCTACCTGCCAAATAATTTTACAAAAAACTCCGACCTAAAACCAAATAATTAAAAAAAAAAAAACGGTCAACTAAAACGACTGAAATTTTAAAATAAAAATTAAAGAAAAAAAAATGAAAGAAACACTTAAAAAAAAAAAAATGAACACACTACACGCGAGACACCAAAAAGTAAGTATTCCCTCCGTGCCACTTGAAGAAGCACGTATTCCTTATTGGATCGTCCCACTCGAAGTGACATAATTCAAAAAAGAAAATCACTTTCTCTCACAAAAAATGTTTGAACTCTACTATTTTCTATATTTTTATTCTTTATTAACTTTTCTCCTAAATAACCATATCGAAAATAAGTGTGTCACTTCGAGCGGGACAGAGAGAGCACTTTATAACTCCTTTTAACATGGGATGATGGGAGCGTCGATTCAGAGAGAAGGTCAAAAAACATACTCCCTCCGTCCCTAATAAGTATGGTATGGGATGTGCGGCATGAGTTTTAAGAATTATTTGGTAGATATTTTTTTGAGTGGAGAAATGAGCCACCTATTTTGATTTATTGTGAGGTTTAAAATATTAAAAAGTTAGTAGAGTTATTTTCCAAAATAGAAACACCAGACTTATTGGGAACCACCCAAAAAAGTGAAAGACCATACTTATTAGGGACGATGGGAGTAATAAAGATTTGATATATCGAATGATGTATGATACACACCCATTCACTCTATTACAAGTACATTAGAAAAGGAAAAAAAAAAGAAGAAAAAAACTAATTTCGCAGATATAGATATGTTAAAGTACAAAGCAGAGAATCTGAACAAGGGCTTTCAAGCAGCTGCTGTTTTACAAATGAGTTTGTACTGCTGCCTCATCCTTCCTATAACGGACATCTCGGAATTATCTTCATCTTTCTTATAATTACCGGAAATACCCCTCCTCCTCCAAATAAAGCGATCCCTATGGTTGCTGATCATCACGCCCAGTCGTCGCAGCAGCCACTCATCATCATTGTAATACGCCTTCACGCAATAGTACCCCAGTTTCAACATAAACGCAATACCCAGGGTGCAGCAGCACACGATGTCCAAGATTCTCGAAAAATTATTGTAATAAGATATGAAATTCAGTGCAAGAAGATAGCCGATGCACATGAAGATCAAGCAGGCCTGCAGAATCACCACGAAGGCGCGGTCGGGCAGCACGAATATGATGATCAGCGTCGCCGAGATGAATGCCAGCGTGTTCGTCGGCATGAAGTAGCTGTACTTGGTCGTCCCCATCACCATCCGCCCCGGCGGGTGCTTCTGGCTGGCGTCGCCCAGCCCCCGTCGCGTGGGGAGGTACGGCCGTCCGAGGCGATCGGTGGGGCCGTTGCCCTCGGCGGAGTAGACTCCGCCGGGGGGCTGGAGGACGCCCTGGTACGTGGTGGTGGCGATCAGTACGGCTACTACTAAGATGGTGTTGCGCATGTCCATGGTGAGCTCCTTGGTGATGAAGAAGTAGGCGCGCGTTAGCATTTCGGCGCATTTGTTTGCATGCTTTCCGAGTAAGTATCGGACCGTTGTTGATGGCCTTCTGCGGGGGAGGTGCTTTTCGCCTCTCGTCGTCTGCGCCTTGGCTCCGGCGGTTTTTAGTATTTCCACGGCGTCGCCGTTTCTGTGATGGATAGCGATGTCAAGAGGTGTCTCGCCGTAGTTGTTCGCTTTGTTGACTTTGACTAACTCGGTCAATAATTTCAGTAGCTCCTGCATCATCCAATCACTTTATAAGTCGTTCCAAAGCAATTTATTGGGTTTTTACTTTCTTGTGACACAACAACATTTTGTGTATTCGTAATGTAATAAATAGAAAAGTAATTATAAACAATTGAAGTACTAAAAAATTATATGCCTTAATTATGACTTTATCAACACTTATCAATATTAACTAATAAAATTGAAATTAAATACTAAAAAAATAATAATATACTTTAATTTAGTATAATAGTTTAAAATTAAGTGGGAAAAATCAAACTAAACACAAGAAATTGAAATTCAAGAAATTTAAAAAAAAAATTAAAAACTTAAAAAAAAAAGTGGTGCACATGGGACATAAAGAGTTTATTCATTGAATCCCAAGTGCTACTAATTTTTTGTGTCTCCCACTAATAAATGGGAAGATCAAACCCTGCATCGACAATAACGGGCTGCAACGACAGCAAAAGTGGGATATAAAATGGGAAGTGAATTTCCCATACGCATACGCTAAACTAAAATATTTAATCTATGTATGAAACACAATTAAAAATTAAATAAAATGATTTGTACTATTAAAGATCAAACCCTGCATCGACAATAACGGGCTGCAACGTGAAGGGTTGTATTGCCATACGCATCCTTCGTCGAGAGCTCCGATTCTCTGGCCACAATCACCAGCCAATTCACCATCAGCCGTGCCGCTTGCACATTCTCATTCTCCAGCGCCACGTGCACCGCCGACTGCCGCCGGTTATTCAAAATGCCCATAGAATCCGGGCATTCAACTAGCAGACCGGCTAGAAGCTCCAGCTGATCACCGGAAGTTCTCGCCGGTTTCCCCGCGGCGGCGTGATGAAGCGGAGTCAGGCCTCCCTTCCCTTTGAAGCGGACGAGCTGCCTGTCGAACTTCGCGAGGGCGAGGGCGGCGCCGGCGTTCCCGTTCACTACGGCGAGGTGAAGGGGGCTGAGCCCCTGCGTGTTGAGTTTCTTGGCAAGGGGCGGCATCAGATTCATGATTTCGAGAGCTAATACGGTGTTACCCGTCGCCGCCGCTTCGTGCAGCGGAGTGTGGACGAATTGGATTTTGTCCATTTTATGCAGAAGCTGCGGATCGTCTTCGATGGCGGAGTACAACCGGTCGATGCAGCAGCCGCAATCGCATTCGCAGTCGCATTCGCATATCTTTAATGTTGCTGTATATTCGCTGCTTCTTCTCTCGTCCACCCTCTTCTCGCACTCACACTCACACCCATATTCATGCATTTTGCGGATTTGATGAACCAAAGCTTAGGATTATTGTGAAGGAGAATTCATAGCTGCCTTAATCAAGAGGGTATCATAACTTAACTTTTTCTTTTTCCAGGTGTGTGAGTGACTCCTCATTAACGAATTGGCGAAGAAGATTTAATTAAATACTCTATTTGATATGGGATAGGATCGGAACCCATCTTTACATAGGAACATGCCTAGCTATGCATTTTTTTTACCACATTAGATAATGCATAAAATATATTAATTTAATGCACAAACATGTTAATTGCAATAACTTAATGCACTAATATTTAATACAATTTTGATGTACAAATTGTCATTAATTTAATGCACCGACTAAATCTGGACCATATATAGATAAAAAAAGATAAACGCTCCAGATAAGTTTCTAGTTTCTATATAAAGACAAGTTCCTACATGATGATATTAATAGGATCATCTTCCTATTTGATACTCCCTCCGTCCCACTCAATTTGTCTACCTTTCCTTAAATGGATGTCTCACTCAATTTATCTACTTCTAAATAAGGAAAGAATTAATCCTTCAAAACCTTTCAAAAGTGGTGGACCTACTCACTTCCTATCTTTTTATCCTTATTCTTAATTTCCGTGCCGAACAAAAGGTAAACAAATTGAATGGGACGGAGGGAATATTATATTAAAATTAATAATGTTTTTGTTTCTCTAACCTTTAATAAATTGAGAATTATCATCAGCATACATTAGTTAATATACTATTGAAGTTCACATCAAGAGCAAATAATCACGAGTGATGCATGATTACTGGAAAGTTATCAAATACACTAATTAAAGGAGGTGGCGTCGTATTAGAATAATACAAAGAGTGATGTGATTGTCTTGTGCGTATGAGTATATACCTTACTTATCTGAAACACTCAATAGATCAGGAGTGTGTTTTGTTTGAAATGAGTACATGGAATACATTCTTACTTTTTTTTTCTTTGTTTATATCATGAAAATATGTAATCATTACTACTTTTGATGCGTATTGGGTAATCACAAGAAGCTCTAATTTATTTCCCTTTATTTCCCAAAGCTTTGCTTGGACATCATTTTCATTTCAAGTTCCAATTCTTGGCATTTTTAATATTTTACTCACGCACAGTCAGTCGCACACACTGGGACGAGGGACAGTGGGGCATGCATGCCCCCCATCCACCCCCCTCTCCCCGCCCCCCCCCCCCCCCCCCCCCCCCCAAAAAAAAAACTAAAATAATTCAACGGTATTTTAGTCATTATATAATTAAAAATTAAATTTACAAAAAATGAGAAATTTGCTGCAATATTCAAATTGGGAGCCAGAATTTAGACTAGTTTATATTTGTTAGTTAAGTTGTCATCGACATTACGAATTGTCATTGTTATGCTAGAAAGAATTTTTTCAGTAATGAACATCATATGAAGAATAATAGAAGAGAAATCTATAGTGTGCGTGTATTGGTCTAGCGATAGAGTGATTAATGCTAGAGGTTAAAGGTCTCGGGTTCGAGTGCACCGTGGCGCGTTACTTAAATTTCAATATTGCTAATTTATCAAATTTTGATTTTTATGGAACACAGGTGTAATTTAAACAACTTTATGATTTTGCATTTGTTTTCTTATTTTTTTAATTTTAATTTTTAAAATTTTCTCATAACTTTATAAAATTTAAATTTTGCGGCGCACACATATGTATACTATACCCACACGAATGCACACATGCACACACTACACACTCAAGTCCTCATCAAATCCATATGCACTCATGCAGCCTTGTCTTCGACTTAAGGAATGCAGTTAAATGAAGTCAACATTTTAAATTAAATTTCTGGGTTTAAACAAAATTGAAATTATGCAACTTTTTTTTTTTATTACAAAACGAATAAAAATCATTGGTCGCTCAAAGGAATTCCAATTTGGCTGATCTTGTTGTCCTGAGCATATCTTTCAGAATTTGGATAGTTATCTCTGATTATCCATCCGTTTGTGGATGAAACGTTGTGCTGAAATTCAACTTAGTGCCTAATTCACTTTGCATACTTCTCCAAAAACGGGAAATAAACTTAGAATCTCGATCAGACGTGATCGACTTAGGCACTCCGTGCAAACGCCCGATCTCACGAACATACAACTGGGCTAGCTTATCTGACGGTAACAAATTAAGTTTTGTTGGGCTGATAAATCCACTAATTTAGGTCCTTACTCCGAGGGTTCATTTGTAAGCCCAATTCGTAGATTTTTGGAGAGTTATATTTAGTGCTTGTTTGGTTCGAGTAGGGGAATAGAAAGGAAATGGAATCAGGTAGAGAGAATGAATGGTTACAATAAGTATTACTTTTATTGGATTGATTCAACAATGGAAAGGAATCACCTTGTGAAATGATTCTGGAGATGAAATGATTTTGTTACCGCTCTAGTTTGAAGGGTAACATTTTGGGGGATTGGGTTACCCTCAAGTAATGGTAATGGTTAACCCAATTCCCAAACCAAACAAGAAGTAATGGATTCAATTAATTGAATCCCTTTACATGCCCCAAAAATACCGAACCAAGCATGAACTTAGTATGTACAAGTACAATAAGTTTACATTGACAATAATTTGACCCGCTTCAATCAAGGGCTGCACTTGAGCCGAGCTCAAACTCGGCTTGTTTTCAGCTTGATAAAAATCCTAAAGTATTTTATTTGAGCTTAACTCATTTAGATATTTGAGCTCGAGCTCGAGTTCAAATAAAAACTTCATTTGATATATGCATGATATATAAATTGAAAGTTGACTTGATAAGAGGCTCGCGAATTGGAATGTTAAGGCTCGAACTCGGCTCATAAAAGGATGGCTCGAACTCGGCTCGTAAAAGGATGGAGCTCAGTTAGAGACTTGAGCTCGGCTCGTTTGCTAAATGAACGAATATCGAACAAATTTTTTTGGAGTCGAACTTCGAATAATTCACGAATAGTTTTATTCTTGTACATCCTTATTTACATCAAAGCAATTTTACTCCAGAAGAAGCTTAAACACTTTAAGCCTAGCAGCCTAAAATGAAACAAAATTAGGTTGGCTCATGGCTTAACAGACAGCATAGTTCAATTAAATTTTCATTATGTATTGGTGAAGTGAAATTTAAGACGTAACGTTAAAATATATAATAAGAAACAAAATAATTCAAATTGAGTATAATATGGCAATATGCGACGATGAAAGTCATTTTCTTTTTATAAATTAGTAAATAATTTAAAGACCTTACCACGGTAGATTTGAACCCGAAATCTTTGGCTTCGATTATTAACTACTCTACCGCTAGGTCAACACGCACACACAAAAATTATTATTTTTGCTTCATATGTGCTCGCCTTATTTGGTTGCAAGTCAACGCGTTTGCGGTCAAACAAACTCCAATTTAGATGTTTCTTATCTATGTATTTATCCCAATAATCTATATATGATTTTGGGTTTGGATTGCCAATTCTACAGTCGTTTATATTTGAGAATATATAATTTACTATTTTGGTAGGCTAGATATATAGAAAGCACGCTAAAAATGTCCTAAACTCATGGCTTCTATATAAATACTTAGAGTACAGAATTTTTTTAGGCCACTAAGTATAGGCGTTTTGCAAAAATAGGACAACCTTTTGCGGGCTTGCAATTTTAGGACAAAATTTCAAAAATTAAGCATTTGCAGGCCAAAAAAAGCCCGATCGGGCTAAAACGCATGTGTTTTGCACGTGATGGTATTTTTCTCGGCCCGATGATGATGTGGCTGCCAACTAAGTGCCACATCATTGCCATCTCATTTTTTTGGCCTACAAATGCTTAATTTTTGAAACTTTGTCCTAAAATTGCAAGCCCGCAAAAGATTGATCTATTTGGTTAAATTTGAATTTCACATTTTATTAATTGTTTGGTCTCATGTCTTATATATATTATGTGTCAACTATTTGTCTATAACTTATATATAAGTTGGATTTTTATTAGATTTTAGTTAGATTTATCGAAGTTATGATTAGAGAAAGGAAGTTGGACCCCGACACCATCATTCAAAGTTCTGGCTTCGTCAGTTCTTACATGTACTAAATGTAATTGGAAAGAATGTAATGTAATTTAATCATAAAATATATTTAATTAACTTAGACTTATATTGTTTTGCAGTTTATATGATCGTGTAAGCAATAGTAATTTGGACAAGGTCAGTTTCCTCTCCTCTCCAACCAAAAAAATTAAAAGATCCACAAACTAATTAAGAGTATTTGTGAGGCTAAAGATCTCAAGCTCAAAAAATTCCATCAATGCCTTTTAAGTCGAATTTGTCACACTTGACTTTTCAAGTATGGTTCCTTACATATGGCTAGGAAGCTATTGCGCAAAAATATGAGTTTAATCAATATACACATCGGGTAGTGGACCGTGAGTTCACACGTCTAAAACAAAAAATGTACTTTAGCATTCATAGAAAACAAATCAAATCCTACTAGGCATACCGATTCAAATAATATGGCTAAAATTGTAATTTTGTGATCTTTTTTTACGGGATCAATATAAATTTACAATGAAAAAACAATTTTAACCTTAATGAATTTTAACACCGATCAGGTTAAATCGCACGTGTTTGTCATTGAGCTCATTTATGCGGCTTGATGCCTATCGGCTGCCAAATAAGCTATCTAATCAGCACTTAGTAGAACCCAACGCTGACTTGACTGCCACACATCTCTCTCTCTCCCCGTCCACCTCCGCCACCGACCGCCAGCAGTGGCCACCTCCACCGCCGACAACATCCTTCACCCATTTTTCCTCTCTCTACTCTCTCTTCCTCACTATCACCATCTCTTTCTTATCATTCCTTGGAGTACAAAGTGTTTTTAGGCCACTAAGTATAGGCGTTTTGCGAAAATAGGACAATATTTTGCTGGCTTGTAATTTTAGGACAGAGTTTTAAAAATTAAGCATTTGTAGGCCAAAATACGTGGCACTTAGTTGGCAGCCACATCATCACCGGGCTGAGAAAAATACCATCACGTGCAAAACACGTGCGTTTTAGCCCGATCGGGCTTTTTTTGGCCTGCAAATGCTTAATTTTTGAAACTTTGTCCTAAAATTGCAAGCCCGCAAAAGGTTGTCCTATTTTCGCAAAACGACTATACTTAGTGGCCTAAAAAAACTTTGTACTCTAAATACTTATGCTTGATCTGCAACTTATAGTAGGCTCAATTTCTATGATTTGTGGTGAATGGTGATTAGAATTCAGTGATGATATATCAATAAATAGTAGGGTTATTTATAGTTTATGGCCTGAACTTTCAACATGGTGGGCGTCGTATACCACCAAATAATTCCTGCAACCTGCTCAGAATTAAATTAGTATAGCAACAAGCAGGGTCGAACCACAGAGAACGGGAATTCACCTATTTTTCCTATAAATCTAGTTTTTGTGTAGCCACCACGCCTTAAATTTAGAGAATTTAATTAAAAACTAAGAAAAATAATAAATTAACAAAATAGTAATAAATAGAATTCAATAAGAAGAAAAACAATTCGGCTTCGAATAAATCCACACTAGTCAAGGGCTCTGATCATCGATGCAAAGATTAATTAATTCCCAAGAACCAACCAGTTATAGGGTACCGTAAACGCAGCGGACATACCCCAATTCCTACGTACTTTATCGATAGCTAGCTATAGACGCCAGACCTAACTATTTCCCTTATTAAAACACAACCTAACTGGAGACGCCAGACCTAGAATTAATGCTCTAATAGCTTTTAGATCTGAAGGAACCCAATTTAGACGAATTACCCAAGAACGCAAGTAATAACCCGTCTACCAATTTATTCCTACTACGAACATGGTAGTTTTATCACTAATTAGCCCTATTCCAACAATTACGGATTGAGGGAACTAATTGACTGTAATCCAATTAAATCTAAGTTGATCAGACTTAAACAAAATCGGAATTAACTTTAAACACAAGGAATAAATCGAAACCCTAGGAAATTAATTATATGAACAATTAGATCTCACAGATTATTAAACTAGTGCTTCAATATTCTCACCGAATTAAAGAAATTAGCTACTCATAATAATGAAACTAATCATAATCATGTAAATAAAAGTGAGCATAAAATAATATATTAAACTAAACTAAAGCAAGAACAATCACCAATATTACTCCTCAATTGCGATGCCAAGACAAAGTTAAAATATATAATTGAATTAAAACCTTCTGCCCTTGAATTCCAATTCTCGTCCAGCGATGCGATGAAAGAAAATAAAACTAAACTATGCCAAAGTATTCACTACTTCTCAAAAGTTAAGTCTTGCGGCTGAAAACAATAATAAGTATATATCAAAAAAGTTGGCCGCTGGAAAGAAGGTAAAAACATATATATATTTCCTAACTCCTAAACCTATACCAAATAGGTAACAACTGCTCCACCGAAAATAAAGGTTTGGGCTTAATTATGACACTTTTAATTAGCCCAATAATAACAAAATAACTATCTGAAACTAATTACAGCCCATGTTCCTTGCATCCTTAATCCACAGCAAAATCATGTAAAATATACTCCATTCTTGATCTCTCTCGTCCAACTCTTCACACTCACACATTCTTCAAAATCCTGCATAAAAAACACACTAACCGTGCATTATACTCGCATAAAATGATTGAAAACCCCAACTTTTGAACAACCAAAAACATACACATCAAATCTCCTCACACTTGAATCATACTTGCCCTCTAGTATGAAGAGAAGACAAAACTAAATCATCAAATATGGTTGTTCAGAAACATCAAACCCCCCAAGACTCAATACAACGACTCAATAAAGAGAGAAAGAAGAATAGAAGGTAAGAAATGAGACACGAACGAACTAACTAAACACACAAAACAACCAAGTAAATACCAACATGTCCGACTGCAAACTACTTCTGCAAGCAAGAATCAAGCAACAAACAAGAGATTCTCAACCTTCAAATGAACGAAATGTAATCTCAAGTATGCCTCATTATCATCAACTTAGTCAAAATCGGGCAACAATGAAACATATCTCACTGATTCACTCATTAACTTTCTACACTACTCCAGGACAGCCACTCATAAACAAATTTCACTCGATCGCGATATAAAGCGGCCAACATGTAACTCAAGAAGGACTTTTCTCATTTGGCGTAACGGAGCTAGGGACCATTCAAAATTTGGAAGGATCTAACAGAATTCCTAGGCTTCAGAAAATAAGAACAAGTATTATGCATATCCAAACCAAATCATCATCCATGCAAAATAGGCATCATAAGGAGAATAAACTAACTCATCTCAACAAACTAACCATCAAACTGTATGTCAACTCAACTCGGTGCATTTCTTTATTTTTTCTCTATTTTTTTCTTTTTTTTTCCTTTTTTTTCAGCACCCTTTTTTTTCTCAAATTTCGAACAAACATACAATTGACAACTTCATAATACATCTCAATGATAAGCAACACAAAACATGAGTTATAGCAGCTGTCTCCGTTAGGCCAAACAGAACCAAATATCAACTTTTTCAGAACATAAACTTCAGCATAGGTTCTGTCTGGCCAGACTGAACGTACAAAAATTGCCTTTTTCACTAAAATCACACATGGATGGATTTTCGAGTTTGAAACATGCACAATAGGACCAAGAGAAAGTCAAAAACAGGCATTGGTTAAATATTTATGATGGTCCCAAGACGGATACCTTGGTGTAGAGGGGGGGGTGAATACACCAAGGTTTAAAAACTTTTCCAATTAAAACTCTTTTGAGTGAGCTGGCTGTGTTCGATCCAGCTGGAAGACAGCTTGATCGACATAGCTGGCTGTGTGCGGAATGTGGTGGGATTTTGGAAAGTCCGTCTGTTGCTTCAAATATATTGCAAAGCTTAGTTTCTCTTTTCAGTTAATCAGTTTATGCAGCTTGAAATAATGCTTATGAAGGGTTAGCTGGATGCATAAATAAACATGAAAGAACAAAGCTATTTAACGTGGTTCGGAGAAACTACTCCTACGTCCACGACCAGAAACCTCTGGTAATCCACTAAGGATACCACGGACTTTTCGCGCAGTCAGCAAGCGTTGCAGCTTAGTTCCTCAAGCTGGATACAAGTTTACGCGTACTGTATCGAAACGTAACCAGACTGTTTACGGGCACAGCTGAAGCCTAACCTGTAGTTTACGGGTACTACAAAACCAACATTCGAATTACGCGCTTCGAGCAGGCGTACCTTTACCTAACCTTTTCTGGGTTTGGGTTTGGGGGTTTTCCAACTATGAACGAGTTCTTACAATGAAGAACTTTGAGTATGATGAACTCGTTCGAACTAGGCTTAAGATGGGAAGGATTAAATGCCTAGATACTAGTGGGAGAGAGCTTCAGCAGTCTGAGAATAAATACTAACTCATAAGTATAAAGACTGCTGGATCTTTGAAGCTTTTCTGAGAGATCTCTTGATCTTAGGTTAGACTTCCTTCAATGAAGTATGTTGATCTCTCTTGAATATATTCTCTCGTCACTCCTCATTTCGATGATGAAGAAGACTTCTATTTATAGGGAGAGATTAGAACTAGCCGTTGGAAAGAGCCGTTCTGAATCTCTACCTAACTTCTGACAGGATTGACTTGTCTTCTTCCTTGATTTCCTCATAAAGCAATCCTAGGTTTGACTTCTAGGTGCTGAGGTGTCGAGTTCCTGATGGTCCAGATCAGATCTGACTTTATCTAAAGTTCACTTCGACTCTGCTGTGTTGGTGACTCTGAGCTGTCTTGAACTCTGCTGGATCATTGACGCTGAGCTGAGTCTTGAACTCTGCTGGGTCTTGACGTACAGCTGAGTTGTCACACGAGCTGGGTCTTTCCTACAGCTGTGTCTGGAAGAACTTTATCGTCTTGGATCTGGATAACGTTACTTGTCACTCGACTTTGCTTACCCTGCTGTGTACTCAGCTGGGTCTTCTGCTGTCTTCAGTGATTCCACCTGAACTTAGAAATTCTATAAGCTCAAACAGGTGAGCTGGAAAACCACTTGGACTTGTGCAAACATCTACTCGGTTGGGGTCAGCTGGGTTTTGGTATCACTTCAAAACTCTATTAATTTTCCCAACAATTTCTCCCTTTTTGATGATGCCAAAACCCCAAGTTGGAAAAACAAAAATTGCTTCCCCCTTAACAGGAAACGGGGATTCAACGAATTAAACATTCACAGCAGGTAAACATATTCAGAGCCTGGACAAAGAGAGATTGTCTTCAGGTTGATTTTGATAAAATGAACTTTTCATTAATAGGAAGAATTTTTACAATTAACTAAATACAAAAGTTCAAAAATAAAATTCCCAGTTGGCTGGGTCTTCAGCTTTGCTGCTTCCTTTGTTCATCAATCTGATGGTCAGTCTTTAGACCATATCTATTGAAGATGAACTCTTCCAAATCCATTCCATTCGACTTGATTCTTCGATTTTGAAATTCCTCTTTCACCCGGTTGATTAATTTCTTTGATGATTTGGGCCTTGTCAGGAAGGTTTGTTCCAGCTAGAAATGGAGGCTTTAGCTGTTTGACTTTTGGAGCCTTCAGCTGGATGTTGTTACTCTTGGCATAGAGAGCAATTGACCTTGCCATCATTGGATCTGTCTCATGAAGTTCGAGGAAATAGTCCTGGAAAGCGACACGGATCCATGCCTTTGAACTGATTCAAGTAGTAGAATTCTTTGATGAATTCTGATTTGCATCTTTCCCAGTTTTCATTTATATCATCTGGGTTCTTCTTGTCAGCTGAGGCTGCTTGGATTTGTTTCTTCTTGGCTTGCCTGTAGCTCTGCCTTTTCTTCTTCTGCTTTTTCTCAGCAGGCTTGAGCGATTCAGCTTTCTTCTTAATGATCTTATCCAGCTCTTGCATTTCTTTTCTTTGCTCGTTGTGGAAGTTACACAGCCAGTGATAGTCTTTGTATTCTTCAGGCTTGTGTCCACATGCTTTGGCAAGAGCAACCATTTTCTCTCTCCATGTCTCTTTGACAGCTTTGGCTGGCTGCTTTGGCTCTGTCTCTTCTTCATCCAGCTCTTTGGCAAAATCGTCGATTTCCCTCTGAATTTGCTGCACAGGTTCCCCCTTAGCTGCAGCTTCCCTCTCACTTGTTTTTCCAGCTTCATTCTGATCTTCCCCCTTTTTGGCATTATCAACAAGGGAGGCAGAGAGGTTGGCAACTGTTGCGCTGAGCTTGGAGAGAATACCTTCAACATCAGCGATCTTGACTGAGTTGTCAGCTGTGACGAGATTCAGCTGGGCATTGCTGCTGCTTCCAGCTCTGAACTGAGCATCCAGATCTTTATATAAGTTGAAGAGTTGGCGGATGTCAGAGCTGTTGGAGAGAGTGGTCTTTTTGAGAGCTTCCAGCTGGCTTGAAAGATTTGCTATATCGTTAACCAGTGGAGCTTGAAGGTTTGAGATGATCTCAGAGACTCTCTTCTCTAGATGAATTGACTGATCAATTTGTTGAGAAACAAGAGATTGTTTGAGATCTCTGCTGGTGCTTTCCTGCAGATTGAGAGCGAATCTGTGAACGTCGTCAATGGACAGTCCATTGCTCTGGACTTGCGACTCTATAGCTGTGATGCGCAGAAGGGTATCAACATTTGATTTGAGTCTATCCTGAAAAAGGATTTCCTCGACTTGTTTGGCAATCTCGTCCTTCATTGCATCAGAGAGCTCAACAGGATCCGTCTGGGTTCCGGATTCGGCTTGGCTGGGTTTTACTGCCTCGATCTCGACCAGTGAGCGAGTGTCATCGGCAATTGGACTCTGTGGGGCAGCTTCCTCTGGTTCAGTTGATGCAACAGCTGGTTCTTCAATGATCATTACCTCAGCTGTTTCATTAGGTACAACTTCCTTGGTACTCTCAGCTGAGACTTCTTTAGAATTGTCAGCTCCAGAATGTGTCTCCCATCCCGCTGCTATAAGAAGCTTGTTGGCAGATTCCCAGACGTCAGCTGGGTGCGGCTTGGGGTATTGCTGAGACACTTCTATAATTCCTCTGATGAGATCATTCTGGTGTAAGTATGCATCCTCCAGGCTTCCAAAGCCAAAAGTGTGCTGGAGGCGTGCTTCATCCGTCTTCAATTTCTCAAAGGAGAAAGTCTCTATCAGCTGCTCATTCTGGTACCAAGTTGCCATCTTGGTAGCCAGATAGAACTTGAGATCTCCAACTTTGACGAGGGCAATGGGCAGGTGCGCCAGAATTGGATGCTGAGTTAGAACACTCTTGATCCCTGCAATGAACAAGTCCTCGTACATGGCTTCCATAAAGGCTGAGCCAGTAGAGTTGAGAGAAGGAGAGGTAGTAGAATCACTCTCTTCTCTGGTGTAGTTGTCTGGGGAGCGGTCCCCAAGAGTTTTCAATCCGAATAGCTTGTTCGAAATCCGGTTGATGTTGATGTTGATGTCGACGTCCCAGGGAGTTGTATGCCCTGTCTTTTCTTTGAGTTGGAGGGTGATGTTGGAGCGGAGGCGTTCATCTCTGTTCGTCATCTCCATGAAGAACTCTGCTACTTCCCGGCGGAAGATGTTCTTCGGACGCGCCGTCGTCCATTGAAGTAGGCCTGCCTTATCGATGAGATCCAGCACCTCCTGGAACTCCGAGTTCTTGTAGTTCTTGAGAGTTAAGCAACTCTCAAAGTGCAATTTTGACATCAGGTTCTCCGATTGGTTCGCTCCCGGGGTTATCTTCTTTGGTGCCATTGTATTTCTGGATTGAATTGTTAGAAGAATAGAAGAAACAAATTTTGCAGAGAGAGCTTGAAAAGCAAGAACTTGTTTTGCAGAAAGATTTCAGAGAAAATAAGTAAATATGGCGACGATTTGCATATCTTTGATATATATATATATCAACCGTCTATCTTGATGAACGGTTGAGATCTTTAGATTTGAATTCAAGATCTGCGGCTGGGAGAGATTTGCGCAACACGTTAAGTGACGTGCGTATGTCGAGTGTAGGTCACGCGCGCGTGAGGTAGTCAAAACGTTCTGACTTCTGCCTCGACTTTCCCGAGCTACAGTACCCTGCATGCTTTTCATTAAATGCGATGGGATACGATTTGATGGATGGCTTATTGACGAATCCTTCTAAGGAATGTCTGTGTATTTTGAATTTAAATTCAAATAATTTATCCTTAAATAGCATATTCCTCAGGGAAATAAGTGATAGACCGCAAACCTGTCAGCTGAACTTTGTAGTCGGTACCGATACCTCGGTTGTGTTTCTTTGTGTTGAGTTACTCCTTCAGTTTAACTATCCAGCTGAGTTTGATTCCCCCTCAGCTGGTTTTCCTTCTTGAACTGAGTTCACGAAACTACTGGGTCTGGATTCTTCCATCTTGATATCCCAAAAAGGTTTCCAGCTGAGTCTTATTCCCCCTCAGCTGGATGAAGTTTCTTCATCAGGATTAAGCAGTCCAAGCAATCCACACAGCATTTTGAATCTTGCTTCCATCAGCGGCTTTGTTAATATGTCAGCTCGTTGAATATCTGTGTGAATTTTCTCAACAATGACGTCTTTCTTTTCCACGTGATCTCTGATGAAGTGATGTCGAATGTCAACGTGTTTGCACCTTGTGTGAAGAACTGGATTTTCAGAGATTGCAATAGCACTTGAGCTATCACAGAAGATTGGAACTTGACCAGTTTTCACTTCATAGTCATCCAGCTGATGCTTCAGCCAGAGAATTTGAGAGCAGCAGCTTCCAGCTGCCATATACTCCGCTTCAGTTGTAGAGGTAGCGACACACGTCTGCTTCTTTGAAAACCATGATATCAACTTGCTTCCTAGGAACTGACATGTTCCTGAAGTTGATTTTCTGTCTAATCGATCTCCAGCATAGTCTGAGTCTGAGTATCCAGTCAGCTGGATACCACAGCCCAACGCTCTGAGTGCCTTTTAGATATTTGAGAATATTCTTGACTGTTTGCATATGTGCCTCCTTAGGATCAACTTGAAATCTGGCACATACTCCAACTGCAAATGATATATCTGGGCGACTAGCTGTGAGATACAGCAGGGAACCAACTGCTCTGATACCAGCAGTAGATAATCACTCTCTTCTGATTCTGAGGTGTTTTGAGGAATAGGTTCAAAAGGGTTCACAGTAGGCTGTGAAGAAGTATCAGCCAACTGTGTGGGAATTTGAGCTTTGGGTGATGGCTGTTTTGGGGGTGAGCTGGGATTCGTGAAAGAGGGTTCAGCATGGGTGTCAGCTGGCTGTGAAGGAGCTTCAGCCAGTTGAATATCTTCCTGCTCTCTTGCAGGAGATGGCTCTTTGGTTGGAGAGCTGGGTGGAGGGGAAGGCTGTTTCGGCGGAGAGCTGAGAGGAGGTGTGGGCTGGGGTGAGCTTCTTGTATTATCCAGCTCGTCCTCTGAGCTGGATGACAATCCATCATTCAATCCCATCTCGGCCAGGATGTTTGATCCGTATTGATCGAAGGCCGACACTGGCTGTGGGGAGAGAATCACCATTGCTTGACTTGGAATGACAGCTGTTTTCTTTTTCTTCTCAGCTGGACCTCCAGCTGGTTTAGGGTCAGCTGTCTTCCTCTTTCTTTGTTTCTTCTCAGCTGGAACTTCTGCCTCTGTTCCTTCCAGCTGCTTCTTGCCTTTACTCACAGCAGGCTGCTTCTTCAGAAGATCATTGACTTGATTTATTCTTTGGAAAAGAATCTTCGTTTTTGGAAACGGTTCTGAATCAGCCCACTTTACTGTGTGCCCTTTCACTGCTTGCTCTATTAAGAAAGAAATTTTGGAGCAGAGATACAGTGGCTCTGAAGCTGAAAACGTCGTCCTGGTGGAGTTGAACTTTATCTTCTCTGACTCGACCGGTCGGTTGAGTAGGAAATCAAACCAGTTGACGTTTGCGCCTTTGATCATGGCAATCATCGGCTTGAGTTTTGGAATGCTGATCTCTCCTTGAGATCCAGCTATCCCTAAGATGCATTTTTGTGTAATATCCAGCAGCAGCCTGTACTTTGGCTTGAGCAGGAGCTTTGACATGCTTGCTCTGTACGGCTCTGGGGAGATAAGCATCTCTCTGCTGAGGAATTCATCCACTTCTTCACGGCTGTAATCATCTGGGATGAATCCTCATTCTCTAGGTAGGTTGAACACCTTTCGTAGCATCTTATTGAGTTTTATGGTGACGGTAGCTGTATCAAACTTTCCATCTTCGCCTTTGACGCTCATGTCAAATGAAGATGAGTAGAAGCCGTCTTCGTCGATAATGTTGAGGTAGAAAAGTGCGGCATCTCTCTTTAGCAAAAGCTTGGGCATGGAGGTTGCCCACAGCAGGAGACCGGAGTCTGCAACTAGATCCACCATCTCTTTTAACTCTGAAACATGGAGGTTGGATGTGGACAGAATACTCTCAAATGATAGCTTTGACATTAGAGCTTCAAACTGGTTCATCCCTGCGGTGGATTTCTTGGGCGCCATTTCTGCAACTTGGAGAATTTGATTGTGCAAAGAACTTGCAGAGAATAGATGAAGATTTTGAATCTTTGAAATTTGCAGAGATAAAGATGAAGGATGAAAGAATCTGCGTATCTTTTCCATATATATCAACTGCCATATAGGGTCAACGGTTGAGATTGAATCAGTTGATATTCTGATCAACGGCTGGGAGAAATTCACTCATCACGTTTTTCTGACGTGCTTTCGGCGAGTGTATTACAACCGCGCGTAAGGTATTTCAAACGTTTGACGTTCTGCCTCGATCCTGCCGTTCTACAGTACTATGCAGACTTTTTAATTAATGCGATGGGAAAGGAAACTTATCAAACAATTTAACTAAGGAATGTCTGTCCGCTTAACATATGAATTCAAAATAAATGGACTTTATATAGCATATTCCTCAGAGCAATTATTGCATGAGACACAAACCGGTCAGCTTGGACACAGTATCCAGCTGATATCACAGCGGTCTTCTCCTTTGCTTGATTGACAGTTCTCCTCAGCTGAGAGTCTGGAGTAAAGCTTGATTTTCCTTCAGCTGAGTTCCCTTGAGCTTTGCGACTGATGTCCAGCTGAGCTTGATCCCCCTTCATCTGGGTAATCCTTCTGGACTTAACTTTGGGATCCAGCTGAGTTTGTTCCCCCTCAGCTGGATGATTTTTCTTCATCTGGATTGAGCGGTCCAAGTGATCCACACATCATCTTGATTTAGATTTCAGCATGTTGTGCTTTTGCGTGACTTTTCCCAACAATGGATTCTTTCAGATGTTGAGATATCTCTTGGATTCTTTCACATCAACGGGGCTGGTGATTCCAGCTGAGCTTATTTTGGAGAGAGCATCCTGCTGGGTATTCTACTTGATTTTACTAATTCTTTCCAGCTATGTAGAATTCCCCCTTGATTTGATAGTAGGTGGCTATTTCTTCAGCTGCATCCTACATCAGTTCATTTCTTTGTTGAGATCTCAGTTTGTATAGCAAGTAGACAGCTGTTCCAAATTCAGCTGATTCAAATGCTGCTTCTCTAATCATCTCTTGAGACCAATGTACTCAATTTGTATAGTGGTTGAATCTTCAGATAATTATCCAGCTGTCTTTATTTCTTTGGTCCCGGTCACTAATTTGGGTTTCGTTATTTCCTTCATCGGTTGATTCAATCAGATGTTTCAGACATCTTAATCAGAGCAATCATCCTCATCTGAGTCGGAGAAGGAGATTTGATCATCATCCGTTTCGCTCGATTCGATCCTTTTATCTTCTCTCCGGGAGAATGACTCAGCTGGGTTGCTCTTTGGGTAGAGTTGCTTGTCGTGATGAACCTTCACGATATTCTTGTACTTTTCCTTGCTTTGTTCCAGCTGATTAATGCTTCGTACAAGCATGGCAACTTCTTCGTTCAAATCTTCTTTGCTCATAAATCTGAGCTCTTTGTTGGTCCTTCCAAGCTGAGCTGATTGAGCTTCTTTTCTTGGCTTGATCCTCAGCTCTACTTCATTCATTTGGCTGGATGAATCTCTGCTTGTGATCCCCAAATCAAATTCGTTGGCCTTTAAGATGGAGAACAATTTTTCCGTCTCCATGCTGCCAAGATCAGTTCTGCTTTGGTGAACCACTTTGTGTGTACACCATTCTGAGGAGAGAGCTGAAAGAACTTTCAAGTTCTTGTCTCGAACTGTATATTTTCCAGTTCGGATCGTCTCGATCTCGATGACGAGATTGGAGAATCTGAGCTCCATTTGATCAATGGACTCATAGGGGAGTTGCTTGAAATTGTCGAATTTCTGGCATGCAACTGAGAATTTGTTCTCTTGAATTTCCTCTGAGCCTTCACACAGCTTGGCTAGAGTGTCCCACATCCCCTTAGCTGTCTCGCAGTTGATGATCTTGCTGAGATAAGCATTCGTCACCGTTGAGGAGATGACGTTGCGAGCGTAGCTGTCCAAACCAGCTTGTCTTCTTTCTTCTGGAGAGTACTCCCTTTTGGGCTTCACAACTTGCCGGAGTACTGGTTCAGCTCCAGGTAAGGTTTCTGCTTGTCTTTCTGATTTCATGATGATGATGGGTCCGTCAGTGATAACATCCCACATCATGTCGTGATGCGCACTCAGAAAGCTTTTGAGTCGGAACTTCCAGATCTGATAATCATAGACAGAGAACGTCGGAAGATTCCTACACAGGGAAGATTCCATGACAGTATGCAATATAATGATTAAAAAAAAATTTTGAAACTTTGAAGGATCTGTTCAGGTGACCACTATCAGCAAAGAAATGCTGACTTGACAGATACAGTGATCTTTTGAACCACTGCTCTGATACCAATTGATGGTCCCAAGACGGATACCTTGGTGTAGAGGGGGGGTGAATACACCAAGGTTTAAAAACTTTTCCAATTAAAACTCTTTTGAGTGAGCTGGCTGTGTTCGATCCAGCTGGAAGACAGCTTGATCGACACAGCTGGCTGTGTGCGGAATGTGGTGGGATTTTGGAAAGTCCGTCTGTTGCTTCAAATATATTGCAAAGCTTAGTTTCTCTTTTCAGTTAATCAGTTTATGCAGCTTGAAATAATGCTTATGAAGGGTTAGCTGGATGCATAAATAAACATGAAAGAACAAAGCTATTTAACGTGGTTCGGAGAAACTACTCCTACGTCCACGACCAGAAACCTCTGGTAATCCACTAAGGATACCACTGACTTTTCGCGCAGTCAGCAAGCGTTGCAGCTTAGTTCCTCAAGCTGGATACAAGTTTACGCGTACTGTATCGAAACGTAACCAGACTGTTTACGGGCACAGCTGAAGCCTAACCTGTAGTTTACGGGTACTACAGAACCAATACTCGAATTACGCGCTTCGAGCAGGCGTACCTTTACCTAACCTTTTCTGGGTTTGGGTTTGAGGGTTTTCCAACTATGAACGAGTTCTTACAATGAAGAACTTTTAGTATGATGAACTCGTTCGAACTAGGCTTAAGATGGGAAGGATTAAATGCCTAGATACTAGTGGGAGAGAGCTTCAGCAGTCTGAGAATAAATACTAACTCATAAGTATGAAGACTGCTGGATCTTTGAAGCTTTTCTGAGAGATCTCTTGATCTTAGGTTAGACTTCCTTCAATGAAGTATGTTGATCTCTCTTGAATATATTCTCTCGTCACTCCTCCTTTCGATGATGAAGAAGACTTCTATTTATAGGGAGAGATTAGAACTAGCCGTTGGAAAGAGCCGTTCTGAATCTCTACCTAACTTCTGACAGGATTGACTTGTCTTCTTCCTTGATTTCCTCATAAAGCAATCCTAGGTTTGACTTCTAGGTGCTGAGGTGTCGAGTTCCTGATGGTCCAGATCAGATCTGACTTTATCTAAAGTTCACTTCGACTCTGCTGTGTTGGTGACTCTGAGCTGTCTTGAACTCTGCTGGATCATTGACGCTGAGCTGAGTCTTGAACTCTGCTGGGTCTTGACGTACAGCTGAGTTGTCACACGAGCTGGGTCTTTCCTACAGCTGTGTCTGGAAGAACTTTATCGTCTTGGATCTGGATAACGTTACTTCTCACTCGACTTTGCTTACCCTGCTGTGTACTCAGCTGGGTCTTCTGCTGTCTTCAGCGATTCCACCTGAACTTAGAAATTCTATAAGCTCAAACAGGTGAGCTGGAAAACCACTTGGACTTGTGCAAACATCTTCTCGGTTGGGGTCAGCTGGGTTTTGGTATCACTTCAAAACTCTATTAATTTTCCCAACAATTTAGTAGCTCAAATCAAAGAAATGGTCAAGGCTTCAAAATGTCTTACTAGGGGTTAATGTAAGGTTGGATAATGAAACTCAGGCCAAAAGTGGTTCACCCTAATGCCTTCTATCATGCATTACAAAATGGCACACTCGATATTACAACCTTGTGAATTAAACTCTCAGAAAGAAACAAAGTAAAGAGTGCTCTACTATTTCAGGCTCAAATCTTATATAAGTGTGGGTTAAAAAATTCAATTGTCGCCCTCTTTCGTCATCCCAAGTATCATTTAATAATTCCTCAAAATTAAATCACATTTCACCATTTAACAGCATATTGAATCACAAGTTCATCACACAACTCAAACAGGCAAAATGCGTCTACAAAGTCAAACAAATCGGCAATACTTGGCTCACTTGACACAACTCTAGCAAAAATAAACCTAACAACTAACATTGAACAACTAAACACCCTCCTCACACTTAAAACTTTGCTTGCCCTCAAGCAAATAAAGAAAAAGCGTAAGACAGGAAAACAAATACACACATAAAACGGACAAAACAAAAGATATAGAAGGGGGTAAGATGTCACCGGGGTCGCTGCAGCCGAAGCTCAGCAAGTATAGATGAACCCATAGCAGCCAAGTCCTGCTTCACGGAAGCAAATTCATCATTCAACTGCGTGACCTGCTCCTTGAGATTCTGCACGTCCGTAGCTAAGGTATCCAGAGTCGGTGTACTTGCACTAAGAGAATAGCTCGGGAGGCATTCTCCCGGCTCAAGAAATCGAGGCTTGCCCTCAGAGTTAAGGACAAACATCCTAGAATCGGTAAGTGTAGCATAATCAAACTGGGCAGGGCTTACAAAGAGTTAGACAATCAGACACACTCAAATCAAAATTACGTGCCACAAAAACACCCAAAATATGACACAATGTGATATGACGAACAGGAAGTGTACTGATCAAATGCATAGCAGCAGCAATCCAATACCCTAAATTAACCTTAACACAGCTATGCATACACCGTAAGAAAAACAAATCATGACAACCAAGTTTAGCGAAACTAGTAGTTTGTCCAGTCAAATTATAACAAAGGAACAAGTGACAAATGCCCAAAACAGGAACAAGAATATCAGACACCACAGAACGAGAAGCTTCAAAAGGCTTGGCAACACTACTAGCTAGTAAACTCCAGGACTCCTCAGAACTACCCACAGAATTTCGAATCGAAATTAAACCACAAGCAGCCTGCCTATGTGCATCACTCAATGCATCCTCAATCGTACAGATACCTAATTTCACATTCCATTCAGTTAACGAAAGATGATGATGCATATTAAACAATCTAAATGAAATGCACTTGACATCTACATCATCCGTATCAACAATGAAACGTGGTAAAGAACTCAAGAGCAACTTCACTATAGACATCAACTCTCGGAATGGAAAGCAACCAAGACCCAATGCGTGCAAAATAATCCATAAATCTGTCATAAATACCCAATTTCTCTAAAGAAGAAACATGGAGAATTTTACCAGAGATGAACTTTCTGTTCTTCCGAGCAAGCAAAGATGCTGTCCACGCCGCTTTCTCGAAAACGAGGAGCTGCTCAACTTCAACATGATCATTAAACTCAACCGGCATCCGGCCGGTACTTAAAGCATCATCGAGTTGTGCTGATGAGACGGCAAAATCGACAACAGACTCCTCCGAAGAAGCGGGGGCTGATTCGAGCTCATAATTGGAGTCGGAAGACTCGGACTCAGTGGCAGAATAGGACATGCGCTGTCGGCTAGAAGGAAAAGAGGACTCCGGCGACGATACAGGGGCTGTGGCAGCCTTGCGTTTGCCAGCGACTATAGTGGAGGTAGTCGCCGGAATTTCAGTAGGTGAAGATGGGAAAGGTTCCGGTATGGAAGGAGCGGCGGCTTTGCGTTTCCCGGAGACTGTAATGGGGGTAGTCGCCGGAATTTTAGAAGAGAAAGATGGAGCAGCCGCTGGAATTGGAGAACGAGGACGACGAGCAAAGGGTCGTCGTTCGGCAGCCTGAGCAACTGTTGTCGCCGGCGTTTCCGGTGGTGGAGCAGCTGATGGCGGCGTATCTTTGGCAGTTTCCTGGCATTTGGCGGCGACGGTTTTCGGCCGCTTGACAGCAGCGGTTCTTCACTTCGACTTGGAAGGCATGGTGGTGGTCTCTCCGGCTGGAGGAGAAACATCAGTAGGCAGAAATCGCCGGCGGGATGCAGTATGGGAGAATAGAGAGAAGTTGCCGTGTGCTGCTGCTGTAGAATGAAGAAAGAAAATTGAATTAGGGCCGAAAAAAGGGAACGACTAAATTGGGGGGGAAAATTGAAACGCCATTTTTTTTAAAACTGAATAATAAAGCAAAAATGAAAAATATGGGTTGTCTCCCACAAGCGCCTTTATTTTAAGTCTTCGGCTAGACTCTCCGATGCAACTAAGACCACGTCGGGGGTAACAGTGAAATTGCTTCCACTGTCGTAACGAGAGACTTATCATAGTATGGCTTCAATCGGTGCCCGTTGACCATAAAAGTTTTCCCCGTTTCCAAACTCATGATTTCAACTGCTCCACTTGGGTAAACCGTCAGTATTTTGAAAGGACCAATCCATTTCGTCTTCAACTTTCCGGGCATCAAACGCAGCTTCGATTGATACAAAAGCACCTTTTGGCCGACTTGGAATGTTTTCCCTCACAGATTTTTGTCGTGCCACATTTTTGTTCGATCCTTGTACCACATGGCAGCATCATAAGCTTCGAGACGAAGCTCCTCTAACTCTTGAAGTTGAAACTTCCTTTCCTCCTCACACTTGAGTGATTGCATGTTCATTTGCTTCACCGTCCAATAGGCCTTGTGCTCTAATTCGACCGGCAAATGACACATCTTCCCAAAAATCAACCTATAAGGCGACATGCCGATATGAGTTTTATAAGATGTTCGATAGGCCCATAGGGCATCATCTAACCTTAAGCTCCAATCTTTTCGTAAGGGATTGACAGTTTTCTCCAAGATCTGCTTAATCTCTCGATTTGAAACCTCAGCTTGGCCATTCGTTTGTGGATGATAAGGAGTAGCCAACCGATGATGAACACCATACTTCCTCATTAATGCCTCAATGGTGCGATTGCAGAAGTGGGTTCCCTGATCACTTATCACTGCTCGCGGTACTCCAAATCTTGTAAAGATGTGAGACTTCAAGAATGCTGCAACTACCATAGAATCATTCGTGCGTGTGGCTTTCGCTTCTACCCACTTCGAAACATAATCAATGGCAAGCAGGATGTATAAATTTCCACACGAGCTAGGAAACAGTCCCATAAAATCCATCCCCCACAGATCAAATATTTCACAGAAAATCATCGGAACTTAGGGCATTTCATCTCTCTTGGAAATATTTCCTGTCAATTGACACCGCTCGCAACTCTTACAAAAAAAATATGCATCTTTATTCAATGTAGTCCAAAAGAAACCAGAATCTAACACCTTCCGAGCAGTACGTTTTGGACCAAAATGCCCACCACAAGCAAGAGAATGGCAGTACAAGAGAATCTCACCTTGTTCCTCCTCAGGAATGCACCTTCGAATGATTTGATCCGCTCCAACCTTCCACAAATAAGGCTCATCCCAAAAATAATACTTGCAATCACTCTTCGTGTGAAAGTGGGCGGGAGCTCTCCGATTGTCAAATAATTAACAATATCCGCAAACCAAGGGTCCTTAGGAAACTTATAACTTGCTGCTGCACAGAATTCTGATTCTGGAAATAGGCTTCGTTAGGGTAAACAAGTGGTATTTCTGTTCCTGACAGCATATAAATGCTCATCCGGGAATGTTTCCTTGATAGGCATAGCATCATAATCTTGAACCAAACGACTTAAGTGATCATCAACATTATTTTCTGCTCCTTTCTTGTCTCGAACCTCCCAATCGAACTCTTACAATAATAGTATCCACCTGATCAATCGCGGTTTCGGCTCTTTTTTGGATAGAAAAAACTTCAACGCCGAATGATCCGTGTAAAAAATTATCTTAGAACCCAAGAGATAGGACCTGAACTTCTCAAAAGCAAAAATAATGGCCAACATCCCCTTCTCGGTGGTAGCATAATTGCTTGAGCCGGATTTAACGTCTTCGAAGCATAATAAATCACGTGGCTTTCTTTCCCTATCTTTTGTCCAAGAACGGCACCCACCGCATAGTCGCTGGCATCACACATAAGCTCGAAGGGAAGATCCCAATTGGGCGGTTGGATAATAGGAGCAGTGGTCAGCTTGGTCTTCAACAAATCAAAAGCTGCTTTACAGTCGTCCGTTAGTTCAAACGGAACGTCATTCTGGAGCAGTCGAGTCAAAGGCTGTGCAATTTTGGCGAAATCTTTGATAAATCTTCTGTAAAATCCGGCATGCCCTAGAAAACCTCGTATCTCCTTCACATTCGTGGGATAGGGTAGCCGTGCAATCAGATCCACCTTCGCCTTATCAACTTGAATTCCTCTTTCCGAAACGACATGGCCCAAGACAATTCCTTCCCTTACCATAAAATGCACTTCTCGTAATTCAATACCAAATTTTTCTCCACACAACGAGTCAAGACTTTATCCAAATTGTCGAGACAATCATCAAACGAATCTCCATATACTGTAAAGTCGTCCATGAAGATCTCTATGAATTTCTCGATCATATCCGAAAAGATGCTCATCATACACCTCTGAAAAGTCCCTTGTGTATTACACAATCCAAACAGCATCCTCCTGCATGCGTACGTGCCAAAAGGGCACGTAAATGTGATTTTCTCTTGATCTTCTTGGTTGACATAAATCTGGAAATAACCACTATAACCATCCAAAAAACAAAAGTACATTTTCCCAGCTAACCGCTCCAACATCTGATCAATGAACGGTAAAGGGAAATGGTCCTTGATAGTTGCTGCATTTAGCTTGCGATAATCGATACACATGCACCATCCAGTGACAAGACGCATCGGTACCAACTCATTCTGCTCATTCTCTACCACTTGCAATCCAGATTTCTTCGGGACCATATGAACCAGACTCACCCACTTGCTGTCAGAGATTGGGTAAATGATCCCCAATGCGAGAAGCTTTAATATTTCCTTGAGCACTATTTCCCTCATGTTCGGATTCAATTTCCGTTGTGGATCTCGACAAGGTTTAGCATCAGGCTCTAAAAAAATATAGTGCATACACACATTGGGACTAATTCCGGTGATATCCGCTAAAGTCCATCCAATTACCTTCTTGTGCTTCTTCAACACAATGATTAATTGCTTCTCTTGGCTCATGGTCAACTCACCGCTTATAATAACTGGTAGAGTTCATTTTTCCCAAGAAACACGTACTTCAGATTCGCAGGTAAAGGCTTAAGCTCCAACACCGGCTGCTTCTCATCGGATGGCAGTGGTCTGTCCGAGGGGTCCTGTTTGGGTTAACGAAGTATTTCCAGAACCTGCAACTTCCGGTTGCGCGTAAAGAGACATAATAGCCTCTTTGATCTCTTCATCACTCATCTCCTGGGCATCAAAATCAGTCCAGCCTTGCATCAAGGTGAGCTCCAACTTATCCTGCATGAATTCAGACTCAAGATATTCTTGGACAAGAGGGTCAACGACATCAATAGCATAAGCATTTTCAGCATCAATGGGATTTTTCATGGCATCATCAATACTAAAAGTAAACTTCTCTCCATGATAATCCAAACATATAGTGTCATTGCAAACATCAATGATGGACTTAGCCTTTCTTAAGAAAGGACGACCTAAAAGAACACCGGACGAATCCTTAGATTGCATGTCACTCATTCTCACCACATAAAAATCAGCAGGATAAACAAAATTATGCACTTTCACAAGAACAATTTCCAACAAGCCCTCGGGATGAACGCATGATCTATCGGCTAACTGAATCACAACCCTAGTATCTACTAACTCAACACCAGATAAGCTATCATAAACAGCTAAAGGCATGACATTAATAGAAGCTCCTAGATCACACATAGCATGCTCAATTTTCGTATCTCCAATGTAACAAGGTAAAGAAAACATACCTGGATCCTTGCATTTGGGTGGCAACTTTTTCTGTATCACAACTGACACGTTTTTACCCACTTGATGAGTTAACTAAATTCTTCGTGTCAACGGTCATTCCTTGGTAGAAATACTGCAACAAGTCTCCATCAGTGTACTTATGATTTGGACAGCTATCCACCAATCTCTTGAATCTGGACCAGTAAGTACTCAATGACTCATCATAGTCTTGTTTTACTCCACTAATTTCATTCTTCAACGCATTAGTCTTTGTTGGAGGAAAGAAATGCTCCAAAAACAACCTCTTCATGTCAGCCCATGTAGATATGGAATTTGGCGGGAGGCTTGTGAACCAGGCGTTCTCCTCTGCCGTCTGAGTGAAAGGAAACGCCGCTAACTTGAATTGTTCCTCAGTAACTCCAGCTGGTCGTTTCTGCACCTTGCATATCTTGACGAACTCACTCAGGAAGTTGTACGGATCCTCTCCTTTTTTATCATAGAATTTAGGTAAAACATTCAGCAATTTCAACTTGATCTCAATCGACGCCTCCAAGTCTGGTATATATATCGGTGTTGGAGGATCATCTTCTAGATGGCTCGAAAGTTCACTCAATCTCGGATCTTCATCTGCCATGTCGCATTCAGTAATCGCGACAAAAGTCAACTCAACTTCTTCCTCGGTTTCTGTTTCTGCTTCAGAAATACCTTTCGTTTAACCAAACAGAACACTTTCAGCTTCTGGAACACTACTGTCAGACTCGTAAATAGCTTCCGTCTAGACAGACGGATCACCTTGCGGTTCCAACAGATTCTGCTGCTTCTTAAGCTTGGTCTCTTTCCGTAACCGTTTAGCGAACTTCTCAATTTCAGGATGATATAGAAGGTCCGGGTTAGAGGCCCTGCTCATAAACAACAGAAAAGAAACTCAAGATCAATAGGAAAAATAAATTAATAAACACTGTTCCCCGGCAACGGCGCCAATTTGGTGGAGTCGTATACCACCAAATAATTCCTGCAACCTGCTCAGAATTAAATTAGCATAGCAACAAGCAGGGTCGAACCACAGAGAACGGGAATTCACCTATTTTTCCTATAAATCATGTTTTGGTGTAGCCACCACGCCTTAAATTTAGAGAATTTAATTAAAAACTAAGAAAAACAATAAATTAACAAAATATTAATATATGAAATTCAATAAGAAGAAAAACAATTCGGCTTCGAATAAATCCACACTAGTCTAGGGCTCTGATCATCGATGCAAAGATTAATTAATTCCCAAGAACCAACCAGTTATAGGGTACCGTGAACGCAGCGGACATACCTCAATTCCTACGTACTTTATCGATAGCTAGCTGTAGACGCCAGACCTAACTATTTCCCTTATTAAAACACAACCTAGCTGGAGACGCCAGACCTAGAATTAATGCTCTAATAGCTTTTAGATCTGAAGGAACCCAATTTAGACGAATTACCCAAGAACGCAAGTAATAACCCGTCTACCAATTTATTCCTACTACGAACATGGTAGTTTTATCACTAATTAGCCCTATTCCAATAATTACGGATTGGGGGAACTAATTGACTGTAATCCAATTAAATCTAAGTTGATCAGACTTAAACAAAATCGGAATTAACTTTAAACACAAGGAATAAATCGAAACCCTAGGAAATTAATTATATGAACAATTAGATTGTAATACCCCGCTTTTTCATAACTGACCTTAGTAATTAGTTATGAGTTCGTCTAAGATAATTAAGTTATGAGAACTTAGAAAGAAAATAAGTTCCGGCAATTAAAATTTTCGGCAGTACTAAGTTGCCAAATTTAAAGTTTCTAAGATTTATTCTCGTTCTGATTAATCCGAATTGAGATAATGAAGGTATCTATGATTACGTTCTTATATGTTTGATATTATCTGAGAAATATGTTTTATGTTTGGAAGATTTGATTTCTCCAGAAATCATAAAATTTCTCCGGCAAATTATTTTAGTTCCGGATTTTATTTCTGAAAATTTCTTGAGAAAGCTTATATTAGTGTTTGAGAAACCCTAATAATTTTTATAAGTTCGAATGCTTTTTAATTAAAGCTGTGATAATTGTTTATTGGATGTTTGATTAATTAATTAGAGAATTAATTAATCAATTAAAGTAAGATTTATATGCTTAATATTTAATTAATTAATTAAGCTAATTTATTAAGCATAATATTCCTAGGAAATAAAGCTTGTCTTATAAGCATTATTATTAATTTCTAATTAATTTAATCTAACAATATCTAAGAGAATATATGATAATATATTGTTAGTATTAAATTTAATTCATAATATCTCAATTTAGATATTATAACACTAAAGTCTAATTACTAACTAATAAGGAAGTGACACCTCACCTTATCCAACATGCAATGATGATGAAGAGATTAGTCAAGATTAGCATGCTACATATGTGTGATTAAGTTCAATGTATTTAAATCTTTCACTAATCAAGTTCTTAGCTCAAGATTGAGCATAAAAATCCATCTTCTTCCTTTTCAAAAATTTTGAAAAATATGGAAAAATAAGGGCTTTTTAATTTTTATGTTTGATGATTAAATTGATGGATTATTTGAGCTTAGAAAATTATTCTAAGCATGTTTAATGTTGGAATTAATCAAAGATTCTTTATTTATTTTGGAATTACCGAAAATTAATGAATAAATTAGGGGTGGGGTTTTTGATTGTTGAATTTCATGATCAAATTCATGATTTATATGAGTTCATGTGATGTATATAAGAATGTATAGCGATTGAATTTAGCAAGATTTGATCATTTGTTAATTAATTTAAAAATGGCTGAAATTAAGGGCTAAAAAATAAGAATTTTTGATTTCGATCTTACATGCTTGAATTGATGTTTAATTTGAGTTTATATGATGTTTTTGAGCATGTTTATACATAAATTAAATGAGTTGAAACTCCCTGGCCCTAATTTGTAAGAAATTCGAAATTAAGGGTCTTGAAATTGAGAGTTTCTAGAGTTTAACTGCTGAATTAAGTCAGCTGGATCCAGCCAGCTTGATTAACACAGCTGGACCCAGCCAGCTGGATTAAGTCAGCTGGATCCAGCCAGCTTGATTAACTCAGCTGGACCCAGTCAGCTGGAATTACCACGGACCCGGCTCAATTTACCCGAATTTGAACCCGGTCAATTTGGATTAACTCAGGTCCGGCTCGATTTTCCGGCCATTTCCGGTTTTCCGGCCCGGCTCGGTTTTCCGGTCGGCTCGGTTTTCAAATTTCAGTTTTTCCAACTAGCTCGGTTTTCCAGCTAGCTTGATTTTCCAGTCAGCTTGATTTATCCAGCTGATCTTTAGCTATTTTCCTAATGATACATTAATGATGAGTTTAAGTATTAATGATACATCATTAATGTGCTTATATTATATTGATAATATAATGTTAAGCTTAATGGTTATCATAGAGCTTAAGTATTGTTGATGTGCTTAAATAAATAAAGAAAGAGCTTAATGGTTAATGTGATGCTTATATGAAGAAATGAAATGTTTTTTTTTATGATATGATGTTATGAATGATATGATAAGCTTAAGTATTTAATGATGTGAATAGTATGAGTTTAAATGTTAATTAAGTGTTTATATGCTTAAATATGAGATTACATGATGAAATATGTGATTTTATGTTTCTAAGTGTTTCCTGAAGTTTTGATCGATTAGTTATCGATTAAAGAGTTAAGTAAAGTAGAAAAAGTAATTAGAAAAGTTAAGTTTTATATTGTCGAGAGAAAATCCTAGAAAGCCGAGTCAAAGTAGAGAATTCGTATTATGGCAGCAGCATCCCTCATTTCTTTGTTTAAATTCTTCTCGCTCTTATGTTAAAATCAAATTCTTAAATGAAGGATCGAACATGACCGCAAAGTGAGGGAAAAGCCGAGAAGCAAAAGTGTAGTTAAAGTAGCTTCAGTCCAGGTGGGCTTTCTAACCAAAGAAATTATGAATGAGAATATATGATTATATATGTGATGTTTTTAAATGATTGACTTGCCAAATGTTTGAAGATTTTTTATGATACCATCTACTGAAGAAGGACGAATTCGGTCCTATGTAAAGTAGGATTTGTGTACACTATGTGGTAATCGGGAGCCTTCCTTTTTGGTGGGACTATTACCAGTGTTTGAGAAGGAGGCATACTTCTCAACACTAATGTTTATGATAGTAGATTTGGTTCATACATGATAAAAGTATAAGATTCACGAATCGCTATTATTAAAAGAAAATGTTTGAGCATGCACAAGTTTGTTTTATATTACTTGTGCTATGCTTTATGGAAAGATTCAATCTATAGCTCTAAGCAGCATTTTTCAATTATTTTGGCATGTGTCCACTGAATGCGAAAGTACTCAGCCCTACATGTTTTTTTTTTTAAAATGTGCAGGTTAGCTCGGATGAGGATGGAGTGTGCTGGGCAGACTTTTGTTTGTTGACCTCTTGAGATAATATTTAAACTTGAGCAAGGTTATATGTCTTCATACATATAATCAAATATGTGTTTTTCCGCTGCAACACTCTGAACCTGTTTCAGTTTCTGTCGTGTTTGTTATGTCACTTATGATAAGAACTGGTAAACCTTGGTTTCAGTTTGCTTAAACTCTGATACGAGATGGTGAAATCTTTTGGCCATTCTCGTTTATTTTCACTTGGACTTAAAGTGTGAATTGTTATTTCTAAGTATTGATGCCGTTGTTTGATATTTGATTCAACTTCGGTTGTCTTGAAAGTATGACTTATTGTATGTTTGGTACATGTTCGATAACTCGGATCGTTATCTATTCTTCGGTTAATCATAAATTGTATACGTCGTGGGACCCACCGGCTTGGTCATCTTCATTCTAAATCGGGCTGCGACAGAGTGGTATCAGAGCAGCTCGTCTGCTCTAAGTCTAATTTTTTTCTCTTGAGTCTAGTCTAGACTTGAATCCCTAGACTAGTTAAGTCTTAAACAACAAAAGTCCAGCACCTCATCTCATCCGGCAAAAATCAGGTATGTATTCAAAAGTTTAAAGTTTGAATTAAGTTTGAATTTAGCTCGAGATATGCTATGATATGAAATGATGTGAATTTCTTAAATGCTAAGTTTTATGATTAAAGTAACTGCTTTGTGCAGTATATGCTTTTGCAATAAAGAATAAGATGAGAAATGCTTAAATGAAAAGTTTTAAATATGTTTATTTATATTATTGCTTGTCGATATGAGCTTCAGATCCTGTCGAGATTGTTATGTGATGAGCTTTCGTAAGTGAGATATTGAAACAATCGTGCAAGCAAGTCGGTTGTTTGTCTCTGGAAAGTAACGTGAGTTTGATACCACCGTTGAGAGGCAAAGATGAATATGTGAAGACTGTGAATTCATGGAGACGCTTTCTATTTCAGTATGATTAATTTAAATTTTCTTATGTTCTGAGAGAATTCTAGCCCAATAGGATGAGCTATCATGAGACTTTAGCATAGTTTCTAGTCCGTTTTTCATCATGTTCGGATGAATATGTTTGAGACGGGACTTTCGGAAGCATAAGGTATCATCCTTTTGACCCCATTGCTTCTGGTAGAGTGGCATGAGTGGACGGTTTCGCTCATACCGCAGTTTGTGACTCCCAGACTTGGGAAAGTATTTTTTTATGGCGATTGCAAAGAGTGCATCGCAGAAATCAGTTCTCACTACATGTGTCATTCAGCTTCACCACCTCCTCACTCAGAATGGCTCATGTTGGAGCCGATGTATCAGGACGACCCCATTCCTTTCTTGATTATGCCATTAGATCCTGAGTCGGTGTTTGTTGAGCCCCAGTTCATTGATCTAGTTTTTGGTTTGAGTTCTTTAACTACCCAACCTACTTTTCCATCTACTGGTTCTGTCACTTTGTGCCTAGATAGATGTATCAGTTTTGGTCTACGGCTCCTATTTAGTTTTTTATTCATTTTTAGCACCTTATACAGATATAATTCTTTTTGGTAGCCGAGGGTTATTCGTATTCTCAACCCTCCGAACCTTGAGTCTTTCTTTTGTTTCCATCATCTCGTTCTAGCAAAGAAACTTAAAGCAGAATTATCCCGACCGTGCCAGTAGAATAATGATGACGACCTCGACGACGATCCAGCTACCGAGGTAACGGTTTGTTTAACAAAGCCTCAACGTATTCTTTTTCATAAGTCGAGTTTCGAGGCCAGTTTTCTATTGATGCCGGTTGCGGACACCGGGGATGAAGTCAAGCTTCCTTTGGACGAAGATGTAAGATCAAAAAAATGAGCACCAGAAGAGGATGTAGATGACGAGAGTTTAAACTTTGAAAATTTTATAAGTGAGGAGAATGATCCTAAGAAGGAGAAGCCTTCAGAGGACGATCAGTAGGGAGTCGGCCGTAGTATGGAGAGTGAGAAAGTAAAAATGGTAATATTAATAAGTATGCAAGTAAAGAATGAAGTAGTATGAATATGAAAATGTGTATGTTGAAATTATTTAAGTAAGTTTAAAATAAAATAAAGAGTAAAGGTAAAATAGGTGAAGGATGAAAATATATGTATTATGACCTTAGATGGTTCGGTAATGGAGTAGTAGTCTGTACCGTCGATATTATTATGTGTGATGCTAAGACATCACAGCCGACATAGGGTAAATTTTGAAAAATCCCTTATTTGGAAAAGACCTCTAAGAGGCAATTTTCCAATATATGAAAGAATGACCAAAGCGGTCATTTAAATTAAGTTGATGTTTTCTTAATGATACATGCTTAAGTAAGAAGTGAAGTTTTGATGTCTTATGAAGAGTAAAGTATAGACATTCCATTTACCCTTTTTGATGAGAAAGACGTTATTTTAAGTTAAGACTCGATTTACTGAAGTCTTTGAAATCAGGAAGTAATGTGGGAGTAGCAATTGCAAACCTCTAAAAGAACATTGGATTTTTCCTGAAGAGTTTGTAATCCCGTATGACAAGATCGTCGAGTGAGACAAAAGTTCCATGTGACTGATGGACTGTTATGTGGATCTGATCAACCCACATAGCTAGAAACTCAGTAATATGGGTCTTCCGCCTCCATAACGAAGTTAATTAATGAGATGAAGTTAGAAAGTAAAGAAGGAGAATTTTATGAAAATAAGTTAAGGTATGAAAGAAGTTAAGATTTCTTTGTTAGATGTTTAAAGTGAAGCTAAGTTAAGAAAGAAAATTTAATTGTTTTGGCAATTGTTAAATTGCTAAGTTTATAAGCCAAGTTAGCTTGCTGCTATTTGAAAGATGAGAAAAGTTTATGAAGATGAGTGTTTTGCTATTTATTACTAAGATGAGAATAGTTTATGAAATTAAGTTGTTACGCTATTGCGTGATTATCAAGTTAAGTTTTGAAAGTGATTATGTTATGATGAGATTTGATTTGCTTGAATGCTAAGTTCCATGATTGGAATGATTATTCTATGAAGTAATTGCTTTTATGCTAATGTTTAAGATGAGAAATTTGCTGAAATTTCCAAGTTAAATTCTTGACGTCTTGAACAAAGTAATTCTCGCGTTATCCCTTACGCGTATTAATTGGAATGCCTCATATAAAAAGAAATAGGGTAGAAGAAGAAGATCAGCGAGAACCTACCCCATCTCCTCAGCCTGAGAGGAGAATCGAAGAACTTTTTCTTCGACAAAATCCCCGACTTTTGACGGAAGAAGAAATCCGTCAGAGGTAGAAGATTGGATTCGTGTGCTAGAGCGAATCTTTAGGTTTCTTCGATATGATGACCACGAGTGTCTCACATGCATGTCTTATCAGTTGAAAAGATCAGCTGACTTTTAGTGAGAAGTACGCCAGAAGACCTATACTCCCGAGCAGCTCGAGATTTTTACTTAGGAGCAGTTCAAGGAAGCCCTCCTTAAGAAGTACATTTCAAGAAGTTATCGTAAGCAGAAGGAAAGTGAGTTCGTAAATTTAAAGGAAGGAAAGAAGACGGTGGCAGAAAAACGATCGTGAATTCTGTGACTTAGCACGTTTCGCCCCTGACAAGATTGATACAGACGAAAAGATGTCTAAGCTTTTTCGCGCCGGACTCAGGCAAGATATAAGAGTAATGTTAGCAAGTCAATGTGCTTTGACTTGTGTTGAAGTGTTAAACCAAGCTTTGGACATAGAATTGGCTATGCAGCCAGAAAAGCCAGTTCAAGCTCCAGCACCTTCCCCGTTTCAAGTTCAAGCCCCGGCAGCCGCCGATCGCAATCTTCGCATCAAGGTCAGAATATGAAAGGAAAAAGAAAGTGAAATGTTGAAAATCAATTTAGCAAGAAGCCATGGCAAGGGCAGAATCAGCAGCAGGCGACTTCAGAAAAGCCTAGACCGCATTTTGTTGGTCAAGACAGCTCGTCTCAAAGACCACCAGGAATTCCTGCATGCCCTAAATGCAGTAAAATGCATCAAGGGATTTGCAAAGCAGGAAGTAACAACTTTTATTCATGTGGGCAAATTGGCCATTTTCGTGTCAGTGCCCGAGTAAGAAGCAAGAAGTAGGTGGAAGAAGACCTAACCAGTATCAGTCCCCGCATTTGAAGGCCATAGAAGGAGTTCCGCAGCCACAGCAGTGCCAGCGCTAAGCGCCCCACCCTCAGCAGTAGTAGCCAAAGTATCAGTGGTCACCGCAATAAGAGCCGCAACAGCAGTATCAGAGAGTTTTTGCTCTCAATCAGAAAGCTTGCGTTAAGGACTAAGGCAATCAGGCATGCATGGGTCAGTTGAGAGATGTACCCATATATTTTTTTATTTGATGTTGGTGCATCGCATTCATTCATATCAAGTGCTTGTAAAGATACTCTTAGACTTAGCATAGAGCGAGCTAGTCAGGACCTAAGAGTAACGACCCGGTAGGTAAATCTACCTCAGATACTCATGTTTGTCCTAATCTAGAATTTGAGTTTGGATCCCTTAAGATGTCAACTAAAACCCTGAATCTAATTCGAATGGGACGTAGACATCATTTTGGGAATGAATTGGTTAACCTAGAACTTTGCCACCATTCAGTACAAGCAAAGACAAATTTCTTTCCAGACATCTGGAAAAGAGCCAATCCTATTCTTCAGAATAGAGAAAGACAGTACGAGAAGAATGTCGATAACGTAGTAGTAGTCCAAAAGTTTAAAGATTTTTTTTTTCTTTCTGAAGTTTTGTCAGATTTACCCCCAGATAGGAAATTGGAGTTCACCATCGATCTTGAGCCTGGTTTAGCTCCAATATCAAAGGCACCGTATAAAATGGCCCTGAAGGAATTGCAAGAATTGAAGATTCAGTTGCAAGAATTGCTCGATCTTGGTTTTTTTAGGCCTAATGTTTTCCCATGGGGAGCACCAATTTTGTTTGTCAAGAAGAAAGACGGTAGTTTAGGGATGTGTATAGACTAGCTATCGGGAGCTAAACAAGTTGACGTTGAAGAACAAGTATCATTTGCCAAGAATAGATGATCTGTTTGATCAGCTCAGAGGAGCCAGTATTTTCTCAAAGATTTATTTAAAATCTGGCTATCATCAGCTAAAGATTCTTCAAGTAGATATTCCAAACAAAATAAAACCGCATTCCGAATGAGGTACGGCCACTACGAGTTTGTAGTAATGCCGTTTGAATTGACAAATGTTCCAGCAGTATTCATGTATCTCATGAATCGAGTTTTTCATGAATTCTTGGATAGATTTGTCATAGTCTTTATCGACGACATTGTTGTGTATTCAATAAGTAACAAGAGCATGAAGAGCATCTTCGAATTGTCTTAGAAAAGTTGAATTTCCTCAGACATGTTGTTTCTTCAGAGAAGTAAATTTCCTCAGACATGTTTCTTCCGAATGAATTAAAGTAGACAATTCCAAAGTATATGTAGTTCAAGAATGGAAATCGCCAATGTCCCCCCATGAGATTCGTAGTTTCTTGGGTCTAGCAGGTTACTATCGAAGATTCATTAAATGATTCTCTAAGATAGCAAGGCCAATTACCCAACTTCTCAAGAAAGAATCGAAGTTTAAATGGTCTCCTGAATGCGAAGAAAGTTTCCAAGAGCTTAAGAGAAAGCTGACCACTGCTCCAGTGCTAGCAGTACCAGAAATAGACAAGGATTTTACCGTTTATACTAATGCATCAAAGAAAGGACTAGGTTGTGTTCTGATGCAAGATGGCAGAGTTATCGCCTATGCGTCACGACAGCTCAGACCTCATGAGGAGAATTATCCAACCCATGATTTAGAGCTAGCAGCAGTTGTGTATGCTATGAAGATTTGGAGACACCATCTTTATAGAGCCAAGTGTGAGATCTTTTCGGATCACAAGAGCCTCAAATACTTTTTCGAGCAAAAAGAGTTAAATATGAGGCTAAGAAGATAGCTTGAGCTAGTAAAGGACTACGATTGCAAAATTTCCTATTATCCAGGAAAAACGAACGTAGTAGCCGATGCTTTGAGCAGAAAGAGCATAACCGAGTTAGGATTTCTACTCAAGAAAAAGAAAAACTTACTAAAAGTCTCGGAGAAATGATAATAGAAGTGGTTTTACCACCACAAATCTACAAAGCAGTTAATTGCAGATTTGGAAATAACTCCAGACTTGAGATTAGGAATTTTGAATGCTCAAAGAAAAGATGAGAAGTTAGAGAATTCGCGACTTAAGATTCGCAAAGGAAAACAGAAGATTTTTGCGAAGCTGGAGATAACACTCTGTTGTTTAAAGAAAGGCTTTGCGTTCCAGATGAAGAAGAATTGAGAACTGGGATCATGAGAGAAGCTCATGAAACACTTCATACCGCTCATCCAGAAATTACCAAAATGTATCAAGATTTGAAGTATAAATTTTGGTGGGAATGAATGAAGCGAGATATAGCTTCATTTGTGGAGCGATGTTTAGCGTGTCAGCAAATTAAAGCTTTACATCAACGGTCTTATGGAAAGTTTCAACCATTAGACATCCCAGAGTGGGAATGAGATGATATTACTATGGACTTTGTAACTAGGTTACCTAAGTCTAAAAGAGGAAATATAGCTATTTGGGTGATAGTGGATAGATTGATAAAATCTGCTCACTTCATATCAATTCCAGAGATGTCACAGCCCGAACCTCGATATTAGATGTCAAGGCCGGTAGGTCCCACGACGTACACAATTTATGATTAACAAAGGGAATTTAATAGCGACCCGGCTATTGATTATGTAAACAAAGGACATTCATACTCAATAAAGCTCAAGAATTCTGAATAATCACGACATGCATGACTCGAGATAAATGAGACGATCAACGATTTCAATAACAACATGCAATCAACAGTATAATTCAAGTCAGCTTGAAAATAAAAGACCTGATCGACCAAATAATCGACAAAGATCAAGAAGATGACAGGATGACTTGAGGATCAAGAAAAACAAGATAAAGAAAAATGTTTCAAGTTCGACAAAGCTTCATGGAATAGAGATTTTATTAAATACATTTTAAGACTAGGTTTCACGCAACTTTGACAAAAAGAGTTCGACTATCAAAACATAGTTCGACTCTAGGGTTTAAACAACTTCATCATAGTTTAATAAAACATCTCAACATGGCAGCGGAATACGAGAGATTATATGTATGACGACATATAATCTAGGCTCTTTATCTTTCAAAATATTAACAACAACAACCAACATCCATCCAGCCTCGTCATCTGCATCCCTGCTAACCTGCACGTTTTAGAAATAACATGCAGGGCTGAGTACTACGTACTCAGTGAACACATGCCGAAAACATTTGAAAACTTCGCTGAATACAGCTATATTTTGAAAACTTGCCGGAAAACATAATACGAGGATTTTCTGAAAACAACTCGTAAAATGCTAAAAATACTTTCTTTTCTCAAAAATCATTTGTCTGCAGTCATTTATAACAGTATGAACCATATCTACAAATAAATCATGGTGATGAGAAAGAGGCCTCTTTCTCAATCACTTGTAACCGGCATATCGAGGAAAGGCTCACGATTATGAATAATCGGCCTATCAAAGAAATGCGCACGATTACCAATGTGTACACAGATTTCACCTTGCGTGAAACCGAATCCGTCTTTCTGAAGTAGATGGTAACATACTTAAACATTTTTAAAACCATTTGGCAAGTATCAAAGCTTTGTAAAACATACGATATCATGCTTTTCACAAATTTTAGTTTAGAAAGCCCACCTGATATACTTAAGCTTTAAACTTTAACTTTATCGTTTGAAATCCTTTTACTTCACGTTTCTGTTCCCACTTCCGCTTGCTCCTTTAAATCGAAACGGAATAACGATTTTAGAACGAGAGCTTCTATCGACTAACTACTTCGATAATCTTAACGAAATTCCATTCGAATTTCTACGCCGTAACTTGATGAAATTCGAGAATTCCTATCTTAACTTTTCAAACGTTCTTAATCTATCTTAATCTATCTAAATTCCTCATTAAGCATCAACATTAATCAAATCTCATACAACATTAATATTTATAAACTACTATTCATCACAACTGACTAAATCGATTTTAATCCGTCTAACGGATTCAGAAAATTCTCAATTTAATTCTATACCTTTATTTAATTATAACAAACATAATTATACTTTAAATACACACATTATCTCAATTAATCATATAAACTCTTAAATTGGGAAAATCATCCAAAAATAGAAAATCTTTATTACTTTGAATTAAATTTCTAGAAAATCATATAACACTTAATTTTTATTAAGAAGTTTATAAATGCAATTAATTTCTTAATTAAAATTTAATTAATATTTTATTTATTTATTTTGAATTTTCGGTTTTTATAAAAATTAACATTTCTTTATTTATCTTCTCTTCTTTTCAATTTCTAATATACTTATTTATTATTTTAAGCTCATTTCTTCATTTAATTTCATTCAATTTAGTATTAATCTTCCAACCCTAATTTAGAAATCCTAACTCGATTTTCTAGGATTTCTAGGGTTAATCAAGCTCATTCTTCATTATCTCTTGATCTAATATACTTCATTAATATCATATATCTTTAATTGAATCATCAAATCCATCATATAACATTACATTATTAAACCCTAATTTATATTCTTATTTAATCGATTATTTTCACAAAATGAAATTGGTTGGAAATTTTTAATTACTTCCAACATGAAACATTCTTAAAATACTTAACTAAACTCATTTATATCATTAAATCAATCATACAATTCATGCATTCATTATTTCTCATTTTCTTCTCATTTTCGAAAATTGTCAATTGATAGCTAGGGTTTTCCATGCTTAAATCTAATTACATATTTGATCTTATAATCATATTCTAAGCATAATTCATGAAGATCAATACATCAAACAATGCATGAATCAAAACTTAACATTTTCTTCATAAATTTCGAAAATGATAGAATTAGAGTTAGGGTTTTGATTTTCTTAATTTAATCATACAATTCATCATATAATCATGATATAAGCATCATATTAAGACATGAAGATTAACTAATCATTTCTAGGGTTTCTCCCAAAATAATCGACATATATATATATATATATATATATATATATATATATATATATATATTCATAACTAGAATTCTTCATGCATCATCTTAAGCTTAATAATTGATCATAAAATCATCATATAAACATCATTCTAAGAAATCAAGATCATCCAACTACTTCTTCATATTTCTTCCAAATTTTCGACACATATATATATATATATATATATATATATAATTCTTCCACCAAAGACATGAATCAAGAGCGTGGAAGAGAAGAATCTAAGCTTACTTGACTACTTGAGAGGATTGCTAGAAGTTGAAATCTTTGAGGTTGAAGATCAAGATGGTGTTCTTAAGTGTGTGTGCGTGTGGTATGGGTAGAGAGAGTGAGAGTTATATGCATGTTAGATGCATAGGTTAGGGTAGCTTAGGTCTAATATTTTAATTTAGCTTAATTCTTAAGTTTTGGTTTAATCCTTTAATTAGTTATTAATTCAATTAATTAATAACTAATTAATCTTCTAATAACTCTCTAATTTCTCAACACAGTAATTAAGATTACGGTTCCACGAATCTTAGATAAAAATCTCACAGAAAGAATCGGAGATTCGAAGTATTTTCAAATCGACCGAAACTAAATTTTTAAACGATAAATTACGTAAAATTTCACGTAATTAAATTAAATTCTTCTTCTTGTCAATTAATGACTAAACATTTATCATCTATTGATAAATGTAAAAACTTCTTCATTTCGGATTAACCGAGACGATAAAAATTAATTAAAACTCATTTTTCCGGTAGAATATATCTGCCGGGTAAAATTTTCGGAAAGAAAATCTTTATTTTATTAAAATTCTTGTCTCTCTCAGAAGATTAATTATTTTAATTACTTAAGAAAGACGGGATACTACATTCTCTCCCCCTAAAAATAAATTTCGTTCCGAAATTTGCTTACCTCATGGAAGAGTTCGGGATATTTTTCTCTCATCTTGCTCTCTAATTCCCATGTCACTTCTTTTAGTCCGTGATGCCTCCATTTGATTTTTACTGACGCGATCGACTTATTTCTAAGCTGCTGGACCTTCCGATCCAAAATCGCTTCAGGTTTCTCTTCATAACTGAGATCTGGTTCAAGGATTACTTCTTCTCGGTGAATAACGTGCTAAGGATCAAACATATATCTCCGCAACTGAGATAGATGGAACACGTTATGTGAATTTCCAAAACTTGGCGGTAAAGCTAACTTATACGCTACTTGACCTATTCTTTCTAGAATTTCATATGGTCCTATATAGCGAGGCTTAAGCTTCCCTTTAACACCAAATCGATGAATTCCTCTTGAAGGCGAAACTTTCAAGAAAACTTTATCACCCACATTGAATTCTAATTCTGATCTTCTGACGTCAGCATAAGACTTCTGACGGTCTTGTGCTTCTTTAATTCTTTGTTTGATTTGACGCACAATCTTTATCATTTCTTCCACTGAATCAGGCCCTAATATTTTTCTCTCGCCCACATCATTCCAATGAAGTGGAGATCTACACTTTCTTCCATAAAGAGCTTCGTAGGGCGCCATGCCAATTGTCATTTGATAACTGTTGTTGTAAGCAAATTCAACAAGAGGTAAAATTTGCTCCCATTGACTTCCTCGATCTAGAATAACAGTTCTCAACATATCCTCCAAGATTTGAATGGTTCTTTCTGATTGACCATCCGTTTGAGGATGAAAAGCCGTACTGAAGTTCAATTTGGTACCTAATTCTTCTTGCATACTTCTCCAAAAATGAGAAGTAAATTTTGAGTCTCGATCCGAAGTGATCGACTTAGGTACTCCGTGCAATCGCACAATTTCTCGCACGTACAGCTGAGCTAACTTATCTGCGCCATAAGTTATGGGAATAGGTATAAAGTGTGCAGATTTTGTCAATCTATCCACTATTACCCATATTGTTGTATTCCCTCGTTTGGATCTTGGTAACCCAGTTACAAAATCCATGGTAATTTTATCCCATTTCCACTCTGGAATATATAAAGGTTGTAGCTTCCCATAGGGTCTCTAATGCAATGCCTTTACTTGCTGACAGGCTAAACATCTCTCTACAAAAGAAGCTATGTCTCTTTTCATTCCTTCCCACCAAAATGTATGTTTCAAATCTTGATACATTTTGGTGCCTCCAGGGTGAGCTGAATAAGGAGTTTCATGAGCTTCGCTCTTGATTTCATTCCTTAATTCTTCATCATTCGGCACACAAATTCTTCCTCGATACAGGAGAACATTATCTCCTGCCTCCTTAAAATTTTCATCTTTCTCTTGACGAATTTTCATTCGTAACTTTTCCAATTTCTCGTCTTTTCTTTGAGCATTGGAAATTCTCAATCTTAAATCTGGAATTATTTCCATAGCTGCAACCATTTGCTCAACAGATTGCGGAGGTAGAATTACTTCTAACCTCAGTTCTCCGAAACTCTTAATGAGTTCTTTCTCTTGAGTTAGAAGAAATCCAAATTCCAATTTCCCTTTTCTGCTCAACGCGTCAGCGACTACATTTGCTTTTCCTGGGTGATAGGAAATTTTACAATCGTAGTCTTTAACTAACTCGAGCCATCTTCTTTGTCTCATATTTAATTCTTTCTGCTCAAAGAAATATTTGAGACTCTTGTGATCTGTGAAGATTTCACATTTCGTTCCATAAAGATGGTGTCTCCAGATTTTTAAAGCATGTACTACTGCTGCTAGTTCCAAATCATGAGTTGGATAGTTTACCTCGTGAGGTCTAAGCTGTCTAGAAGCATATGCAATAACTCTTCCTTCTTGCATCAGGACACAACCTAGTCCGTTCTTTGATGCATCTGTGTAAACAGCATAATCTTTATCCGAATCTGGAACTGATAGCACTGGGACAGTGGTCAATCTCTTTTTAAGTTTTTGGAAACTTTCCTCACATTCTTCTGACCACTTGAACTTTGATTCTTTCTTTAGGAAATGGGTCATTGGCTTAGCTATTTTGGAGAATTCTTCAATAAATCTCCGATAATAGCCTGCTAGACCTAAGAAACTCCTAATTTCATGTGGTGTGGTTGGAACCTTCCATTCCTGAACTGCTTGTACTTTTGAAGGATCAACTTTGATTCCTTCAGAAGATACGACATGTCCGAGGAAATGTACTTCTCTTAGCCAAAATTCACATTTACTAAATTTGGCATATAATCTTTCGGTTCTCAACCTTTCCAAAACAATTCGAAGATGTTCCTCGTGTTCTAATTCATCCTTTGAATACACGAGAATATCATCAATAAAAACTACGACAAACTTGTCCAAGAATTCATGGAATACTCGATTCATGAGATCCATAAATACTGCTGGAGCATTTGTTACACCAAATGGCATTACTACAAACTCGTAGTGGCCATATCTTGTTCTGAAAGCTGTCTTGGAAATATCTTCATGCTTAACGTTCAACTGATGATAACCAGATTTCAGATCGATTTTCGAGAATACACTTGCTCCTCTGAGCTGATCAAATAGATCATCTATTCTCGGCAAAGGATATTTGTTTTTCAAGGTCAATTTGTTTAATTCTCGGTAGTCAATGCACATCCTTAAACTACCATCCTTCTTTTTGACAAACAGAATTGGTGCTCCCCACGGAGAAACACTAGGTCTAATGAAACCTAGGTCAAGTAACTCTTGCAGTTGAATTTTCAATTCTTGCAACTCCTTTGGAGCCATTCTGTATGGTGCCTTGGAAACAGGAGCTGATCCTGGTTCAAGATCTATTGTGAACTCCACTTGCCTATCTGGTGGCAATCCTGGCAAAACTTCTGGAAATACGTCTTGAAATTCTTTGACCACGGCTACATCTTCAATGCTCTTATCCTTATTTTCATCTTTATTAAGATAAATGAGATATGCTTTCATATATTTTCTTCTCAACAATCTCTTTGCTTGAACAGCCGAGATAATCGGCGATTTCTTACAACTTCTTTCTATTCCGAAAAATAGAGTTGGTTCCTGACCAGGCATATGAAATGAAATATGCCTTTGCTTGCATTGAATGCTTGCAAAATTCTCGGTCAACCAATCCATTCCCAGAATAATATCGACATCCCACATTTTAATTAAGTTTAGGGTTTTAGCTAGCATCTTGAGAGATCCTAATTTAAACTCTATATTAGGACATATGCGAGTAACTGAGGTAGATTTACCTAACGGTGTAGTTACTCTCAAATCTTGACTAGCACGTTCTATTTTAAGACCAAGATTATTTACGCATGCATCTGATATAAATGAATGCGATGCACCAGTATCAAATAAAATTATAACAGGTACGTCATTTAATTGACCCATACCTATCAAATTTCCTTGATCTTTGTCGAACGACTTCTGATCAAGAGCAAAAACCCTTTGATATTGTTGCTGGGGTTGCTTTTGCTTTTGCTGGAATCGCGGCCCTTGGCGATTTCGTTGCTGCTGCCGTTGCTGAGGAACAACTTCTATTGCCTTCAGTCTTTGAGGCGGGTTCTGAGTTGGTCTACTTCCTCCTGCTCCTTGCAGTTTAGTTGGGCACTGATACGAATAATGACCAACTTGACCACAAGTATAGCAGCTATTACTTCCAGCCTTGCATATCCCTTGATGCATCTTGCCACACTTGGAACATGAAGACATTCATTGATAAGTTTGAGACGAACTTCCTTGATTGACGAAAGGCTGTTTGAATCGTCCCTGATCAAATTGCTGCTGTTGCCGACGTTGCTGGCCTTGCTGTCCTTGCCAGGGCTTCTTACTAAGTTGATTTCCAAAATTCCATTTTCGTTTCTGACTTTGGTTTGATGATTGTGGATTTGCCACTGTCACTGGGGTTTGAACTTGCATGGCTGCTGAAGTCTGAGAAGACTTATCTGGCTGCATAGCCAATTCCATATCCAAAGCTCTGCTTAAAGTTTCGGCATATGACAATGCACTTTGACTGGCCAGAACAATTCTTATTTCTTGCCGAAGACCTGCTCGGAAAAGTTCAGCCATCTTCTTGTCTGTGTCCACCTTATCTTGAGCAAAACGTGCCAAATCACAAAATTCGCGATCATACTCGGCTACCGACTTCTTGCCTTGCTTGAGATTAGCAAACTCATTCTCCTTCTGCTTTCGATAACTTCGAGGAACGAATTTTTCGAATAAAGCATCCTTAAATTGTTCCCACGTCAGGTTCTCTAGTTGTTCAGGGGTATATGCCCTTTGACGAGCTTCCCACCAGTAATCCGCAGATCCTTTAAGCTGGTAAGACATGCATGTAAGACGTTCTTGATCCGTACATCGAAGAAAACGGAAAATTCTTTCTAGCGCGCGAATCCACTCTTCGGCTTCTGAAGGACTTCCTCTTCCATCGAGAGTTGGAGGATTTTGCCGCAAAAATAATTCTTCGATTCTCCTTTCGGGTTGAGGAGGAGGTGGGGTAGGTTCTCTTTCGGGTTCATCTTCAACCCTTCCTCGACCTCGGCCTCTTGGTTTACCTCTTGGTGGCATTTTCTGATTAACCAGGATTTTCTTTCGAATTATTCTTTCTTTCTAACGAAAATCTATTCGTTAATAAAAAAAGATTCTTCTTTCTTTTAAAATTTTTTTCCTAGGTTTTAGAACTTAGAAAAATTTTCCTTAATCATCTCATCAATGCATAGTATGCTCATCATACTTCTAATGAATTATACGATTCTTTATTTTTATCAAAAATTTCAATCACATATATCATACTCATAAAATGTAGTAAATCCAAGATTTACTCATATCAGCATACATTGTAAATCATGTTTTAATTTCTCATCATCATGAAGAAATTAAACAATTCATTCTTGTCATAAATAATGAATCAACAATTCATTCATATCATATAATTACTACAATCACAAAAATATTTCAAGAACAAATATTTTTCATACTTATCTTTGCCAAATAAAGTTTAGCTAATATATTCCTAACATTTCAAGAAAGGAATAGCATCCTCTTGGCATTTAAATTTCATCATAACTTTAATGAATCCAATGATTCACGCTCATCATCATCAATGAACCAAACGATGCATTCTCATCAAAAAAAAATTTTCCAGTAGAAATTATATATATATATTTATTTGCTAAATTTAATTAGCTCTTCATTCTTTATAAACAAGAGATGAATAATATCATCTTGATATATAAACTTCCTCATAATTTCTTTTGAGATGATTTACTTCATCGTAATATTTTTCCCTAACTAAATAACTACGAACTAAGCTAACGATAACGAATAACTAATGAAACGAATAAAACGAACGACGAACTTAAACTAATGATAGTCTAATAACGAACTAACTAACGAAGAACGGAATGGACTACAATGAAACGAACTATGGACAAAACGATCAAAGAACAAAACGAAACGAACGACGAACGGAACGGACGAAGAACCCCGGCTGCCCAAGCCAGCGCCCGTTGGGGCTCAGCCATGGCTGACCCTCTTGGGTCAGCGGTCGCTGGAGCTCAGCCATGGCTGACCCTCTTGGGTCAGCGGTCGCTTAGCTCCCACCGCCGCTGAGTTCCGCCTCGTCGTCTTCTTCCGCGGCCGCTGACTCGCCGTGATGGCTGACTTCATTCCCTGTAATTTTTTTCCAGCGTTCTCTCCTTCTCAGCGGTCGCTTACTTCATTCCCTGTATTATTTTTGAGAGACCGCTGATGTTGAGAGATCTCTGACTTTCATCCCTGTAATATTTTTCGTTCGTTTCTTTATGCGCATTCAACGAACTTTCCACCCTTCGTTTTTCTTAACTACATTTTACCTCATTAATTACATTTCTTCTTAATTTATTTTAGCGCTTCTCGACTATAATTAAAATTCATTTTAATTTTCTCTTTCTTCTTGAAACGATTAAATCGAAATTCAACTGACAAAATTATTGACAACTCGGAAAATTTTAAAACGACCCAACGTGGTCTTGCTTCTTCTTTTTAATGGAAAACTTGCCTCTTCGAGGAATTTTACAAAAGATAGGGAATTATTTACATAAAAAATCCCTATTTTAGCCGTGATTTCTAACTTTACGTCAAAATATTTTATCGGAGCGGAATTCTACGTCGCTTCCGATTTGGTACAAATTATCATACTATGCTTCTATATACGAGAACTATTTACAACATAAACGTTAAAAGTTGTTCGTTTACTAGTCTATTACATATATTTACATTATCTTCCTTTTCATTAATTATCATTAACTTCTTTCCACAACCCATCTTTTCCTCACTGCTCGTCCTCCGATGGATCCTCTTCCTTTTCCTCTTCTTCGTCGTCTCTCGGATCCTCCTCACTTGGATCTTCTTCTTCCGTTTCCGTACTCTCCTCTGCCCTCTCCACTCCGTCCAAAGTTACACGAGGGGCATGAGTAATATTCTCTCCCGGCGAAGGCCTAAAGCTAAGCTGAAAACTTAAATGGGTAAACGGTATTCGACGGAGGTGGATGTATCCTTCGGTTGGTCCAACTTCTAGATCAACGTTGTCCTCGTCACTATCATAGTGACGTGGTCCAGAGGTGCTAGCCACGTTAGGATCAAATAGGATAGGTTGGGTTCCAACTATGGCATCAAGCTCTGAAGAATTCAAAGCTTGCAATGTCTCAACGGAAGGATCATTTGGAACTTCCTCAACAAAAGAAGCTGAGGCTACGCCGTTAGGCAAAACAGAAGGCTCAGGAACAAAGGTTTGAGTCTCGATTTGGGAGGGAGACGAAACATAGCCATTTGCCAATGGCTCAACAAGAAAGGAGTTAACATCGAATCCATTATTTCTATGGATGGGAGAAGCAATAGGTTCAGGATTTTCCGGAGGATTCTGATCAAAGATTGGGTAATCTTGGGGCATGAGATGTTGTAAACTAAACTCACCAACATGAATCAACGGCTGATAAGGTCCAGGAGGTGGGTACGAAAAACACATATATTGAGTACTGATTGCAGAAATGAACGCTCTGCAATCTCCGAACAAAACACCGTCCCAATATTGAGGAGTGACGTACCTTGGAGCAATCGATGCCGCCCATTCCTGCCAATCCTCAGGAAGCAGAGGAACTAACCTAACTATACCAATAACTCCCGAGATATTTGATTCATGGATGTCCATCCAAACCCTATGGTACCGAGCTAAAAACTCTGCTAGGGTTTCTGTGTAGCTCATATGTATATGGTGGAATTCAATCATCGCTGCTACGCTTCTAGAGTTGGACATCCTATCAAAGAAAAATTTAAATAATTAACTAAACTGAAATTACGAATAGTTTTGAGAATCCACTGTCTCAACATACTCAATGTCGCTTCCAAAAGGGTGTTCCAGGCTCATGTTACATTCCACAGATAAATACTCAACTTGCTTGCACAACTGATCCATCATCTCGCTTATGATCGATCACCAACAATCAATCACATTAGAAGCTCAACACAACAATTCTATATATATATACTTCAACTTCCAACCTTTTAAACTAGAAATGTTTGAAATTCGTACCTGGATAGCTGGATGAGATGAGAGATGCTGGACTTCAGTTGTTGTTAAACTTAATTATTCTAGGATTTCAAACCAGACTAGACTTTAAGAAATAACAACTTGGAGCCGAAGACATTGCTCTAAACTAGTCTAGGGTTTCAAAATAGACTAGATTTTAGAAAAATATTATTTCAGAGCAGTCAGACCTACTCTGATACCACTCTGTCGCAGCCCAAACCTCGATATTAGATGTCAAGGCCGGTAGGTCCCACGACGTACACAATTTATGATTAACAAAGGGAATTTAATAGCGACCCGGCTATTGATTATGTAAACAAAGGACATTCATACTCAATAAAGCTCAAGAATTCTGAATAATCACGACATGCATGACTCGAGATAAATGAGACGATCAACGATTTCAATAACAACATGCAATCAACAGTATAATTCAAGTCAGCTTGAAAATAAAAGACCTGATCGACCAAATAATCGACAAAGATCAAGAAGATGACAGGATGACTTGAGGATCAAGAAAAACAAGATAAAGAAAAATGTTTCAAGTTCGACAAAGCTTCATAGAATAGAGATTTTATTAAATACATTTTAAGACTAGGTTTCACGCAACTTTGACAAAAAGAGGTCGACTATCAAAACATAGTTCGACTCTAGGGTTTAAACAACTTCATCATAGTTTAATAAAACATCTCAACATGGCAGCGGAATACGAGAGATTATATGTATGACGACATATAATCTAGGCTCTTTATCTTTCAAAATATTAACAACAACAACCAACATCCATCCAGCCTCGTCATCTGCATCCCTGCTAACCTGCACGTTTTAGAAATAACATGCAGGGCTGAGTACTACGTACTCAGTAAACACATGCCGAAAACATTTGAAAACTTCGCTGAATACAGCTATATTTTGAAAACTTGCCGGAAAACATATATAATACGAGGATTTTCTGAAAACAACTCGTAAAATGCTAAAAATACTTTCTTTTCTCAAAAATCATTTGTCTGCAGACATTTATAACAGTATGAACCATATCTACAAATAAATCATGGTGATGAGAAAGAGGCCTCTTTCTCAATCACTTGTAACCGGCATATCGAGGAAAGGCTCACGATTATGAATAATCGGTCTATCAAAGAAATGCGCACGATTACCAATGTATACACAGATTTCACCTTGCGTGAAACCGAATCCGTCTTTCTGAAGTAGATGGTAACATACTTAAACATTTTTAAAACCATATGGCAAGTATCAAAGCTTTGTAAAACATACGATATCATGCTTTTCACAAATTTTAGTTTAGAAAGCCCACCTGATATACTTAAGCTTTAAACTTTAACTTTATCGTTTGAAATCCTTTTACTTCACGTTTCTGCTCCCGCTTCCGCTTGCTCCTTTAAATCGAAACGGAATAACGATTTTAGAACGAGAGCTTCTATCGACTAACTACTTCGATAATCTTAACGAAATTCCATTCGAATTTCTACGCCGTAACTTGATGAAATTCGAGAATTCCTATCTTAACTTTTCAAACGTTCTTAATCTATCTTAATCTATCTAAATTCCTCATTAAACATCAACATTAATCAAATCTCATACAACATTAATATTTATAAACTACTATTCATCACAACTGACTAAATCGATTTTAATCCGTCTAACGGATTCAGAAAATTCTCAATTTAATTCTATACCTTTATTTAATTATAACAAACATAATTATACTTTAAATACACACATTATCTCAATTAATCATATAAACTCTTAAATTGGGAAAATCATCCAAAAATAGAAAATCTTTATTACTTTGAATTAAATTTCTAGAAAATCATATAACACTTAATTTTTATTAAGAAGTTTATAAATGCAATTAATTTCTTAATTAAAATTTAATTAATATTTTATTTATTTATTTTGAATTTTCGGTTTTTATAAAAATTAACATTTCTTTATTTATCTTCTCTTCTTTTCAATTTCTAATATACTTATTTATTATTTTAAGCTCATTTCTTCATTTGATTTCATTCAATTTAGTATTAATCTTCCAACCCTAATTTAGAAATCCTAACTCGATTTTCTAGGATTTCTAGGGTTAATCAAGCTCATTCTTCATTATCTCTTGATCTAATATACTTCATTAATATCATATATCTTTAATTGAATCATCAAATCCATCATATAACATTACATTATTAAACCCTAATTTATATTCTTATTTAATCGATTATTTTCACAAAATGAAATTGGTTGAAAATTTTTAATTACTTCCAACATGAAACATTCTTAAAATACTTAACTAAACTCATTTATATCATTAAATCAATCATACAATTCATGCATTCATTATTTCCCATTTTCTTCTCATTTTCGAAAATTGCCAATTGATAGCTAGGGTTTTCCATGCTTAAATCTAATTACATATTTGATCTTATAATCATATTCTAAGCATAATTCATGAAGATCAATACATCAAACAATGCATGAATCAAAACTTAACATTTTCTTCATAAATTTCGAAAATGATAGAATTAGAGTTAGGGTTTTGATTTTCTTAATTTAATCATACAATTCATCATATAATCATGATATAAGCATCATATTAAGACATGAAGATTAACTAATCATTTCTAGGGTTTCTCCCAAAATAATCGACATATATATATATATATTCATAACTAGAATTCTTCATGCATCATCTTAAGCTTAATAATTGATCATAAAATCATCATATAAATATCATTCTAAGAAATCAAGATCATCCAACTACTTCTTCATATTTCTTCCAAATTTTCGACACATATATATATATAATTCTTCCACCAAAGACATGAATCAAGAGCTTGGAAGAGAAGAATCTAAGCTTACTTGACTACTTGAGAGGATTGCTAGAAGTTGAAATCTTTGAGCTTGAAGATCAAGATGGTGTTCTTAAGTGTGTGTGAGTGTGTGTATTGAGAGAGAAGAGATCGAGAGGTTGAGAGAGAGAAGGAGTGCAGCTGCTGCTGCTGTTTTGTTGTGTGTGTGCGTGTGGTATGGGTAGAGAGAGTGAGAGTTATATGCATGTTAGATGCATAGGTTAGGGTAGCTTAGGTCTAATATTTTAATTTAGCTTAATTCTTAAGTTTTGGTTTAATCCTTTAATTAGTTATTAATTCAATTAATTAATAACTAATTAATCTTCTAATAACTCTCTAATTTCTCAACACAGTAATTAAGATTACGGTTCCACGAATCTTAGATAAAAATCTCACAGAAAGAATCGGAGATTCGAAGTATTTTCAAATCGACCGAAACTAAATTTTTAAACGATAAATTACGTAAAATTTCACGTAATTAAATTAAATTCTTCTTCTTGTCAATTAATGACTAAACATTTATCATCTATTGATAAATGTAAAAACTTCTTCATTTCGGATTAACCGAGACGATAAAAATTAATTAAAACTCATTTTTCCGGTAGAATATATCTGCCGGGTAAAATTTTCGGAAAGAAAATCTTTATTTTATTAAAATTCTTGTCTCTCTCAGAAGATTAATTATTTTAATTACTTAAGAAAGACGGAATACTACAAGAGACGTATGGATCAGACAAGTTAGCTCCGCTGTATGTTTGTGAAATCGTGAATCTACACGGCGTGCCCAAATCAATCAAGTCAGATCAAGATTTTAAAGTTTATCTCCTATTTTTGGAGGAGTCTGCAAAGTGAATTGGGTACTAATTTAAATTTCAGTCATGTCTTTCGTCCTCAGACGGATGGTCAATCTGTGAGGACAATTCAAATTTTGGAAGATATGCTTAGAAATGTTGTTTTAGATGAAGGAAACCATTGGGAGCAAGTTTTGCCTCTCATAGAGTTTGCATATAACAACAGTTACCAGATGACGATCGGCATGATGCCTTACGAAGCTCTTTATGGAAGAAAATGTAGGTCCCCGCTTTATTGGGATAAATTAGGTGAAAGAAAAGTATTAAGGCCCGATGCTATTGAAAAAATGATCAAGATTGTTCGCCAAATCAGGCAACGGATAAAAGAAGTGCAAGATCGCCAAAATTCTTATGCAGATACTCGAAGATCAGAATTAGAATTAAAAGTTGAAAATAAAGTTTTTCTAAAATTTTCATCTTCGAGAAGAATTCATAGATTTGGTGTGAAAGGAAAGTTTAAGCCCCGTTATATAGGACCGTACGAAATCATGGAAAGGATAGGTCAAGTTGCGTACACGCTGGCTTTACCGCCAAGCTTTGGAAATTCGCATAACATATTTCATATATCCCAGTTGCGCCGATACATGTTCGATCCCAAGCATGTTATTCGACAAGAAGAAGTGGTTCTAGAACTAGACCTTAGTTATGAGGAGAAACTAGAAGCGATCTTGGATCGAAAGGTCCAACAGTTAAGAAATAAATCGATCGCGTCTGTAAAGGTCAAATGAAAGCACCATGGGCCAGAGGAAGCAACGTGGGAACTTGAAGATAAGTATCCCGAGCTTTTCCTTTAACGTAAGCAAATTTCGGGACGAAATTTATTTTTAGGGGGAGAGGATGTAATACCCCGCTTTTTCATAACTGACCTTAGTAATTAGTTAAGAGTTCGTCTAAGATAATTAAGTTGCGAGAACTTAGAAAGAAAATAATTTCCGGCAATTAAAATTTTCGGCAGTACTAAGTTGCCGAATTTAAAGTTTCTAAGATTTATTCTCGTTCCGATTAATCCGAAATGAGATAATGAAGGTATCTATGATTACGTACTTATATATTTGATATTATCTAAGAAGTATTGAGAAACCCTAATAATTTTTATAAGTTCGAAAGCTTTTTAATTAAAGCTGTGATAATTGTTTATTGGATATTTGATTAATTAATTAGAGAATTAATTAATCAATTAAAGTAAGATTTATATATTTAATATTTAATTAATTAATTAAGCTAATTTATTAATCATAATATTCATAGGAAATAAAGCTTGTCTTATAAGCATTATTATTAATTTCTAATTAATTTAATCTAACAATATCTAAGAGAATATATGATAAGATATTGTTAGTATTAAATTTAATTCATAATATCTTAATTTAGATATTATAACACTAAAGTCAAATTACTAACTAATAAGGAAGTGACACCTCACCTTATCCAACATGCAATGATGATGAAGAGATTAGTCAAGATTAGCATGCTACATATGTGTGATTAAGTTCAATGTATTTGTACTTAGCTATTAGTTAAATGTTAGCTTTAAGGGCTTTTTAATTTTTATGTTTGATGATTAAATTGATGGATTATTTGAGCTTAGAAAATTATTCTGAGCATGTTTAATGTTGAAATTAATCAAAGATTCATGACCCTTTTATTTATTTTGGAATTACCGAAAATTAATGAATAAATTAGGAGTTTTTTATTGTTGAATTTTATGATCAAATTCATGATTTATATGAGTTCATGTGATGTATATAAGAATGTATAGTGATTGAATTTAGCAAGATTTGATCATTTGTTAATTAATTTAAAAAGGGCCGAAATTAAGGGCTAAAAATAAGGATTTTTGATTTTGATCTTACATGCTTGAAGTGATGTTTAATTTGAGTTTATATGATGTTTTTGAGCATGTTTATACATGAATTAAATGAGTTGAAACTCCCTGGCCCTAATTTGTAAGAAATTCGAAATTAAGGGTCTTGAAATTGAGAGTTTCTAGAGTTTAACTGCTGGATTAAGTCAGCTGGATCCAGCCAGCTTGATTAACACAGCTGGACCCAGCCAGTTGGATTAAGTCAGCTGGATCCAGCCAGCTTGATTAACCCAGTTGAACCCAGTCCACTTTGGATTTACCTGAACCCGATCATTGGATTAACTCTGGTCCGACTCGGTTTTCCAGCTTTTTCCAAATTCAGTTTTTCCAGTCAGCTCAGTTTTTCCAACTAGCTCTGTTTTCCAGCTAGCTTGATTTTCCAGTCAGCTTGATTTATCCAGCTGATCTTTGCTCAATTTGTTTTCAGTTGTTTCTTTCGTAAACTCAAAAGTTAAAATGTTAGCTATTTTCCTAATGATACGTTAATGATGAGTTTAAGTATTAATGATACGTCATTAATGAGCTTATATTATATTGATAATATAATGTTAAGCTTAATGGTTATCAAAGAGCTTACGTATTGTTGATGTGCTTAAATAAATAAAGATAGAGCTTAATGGTTAATGAGATGCTTATATGAAGAAATGAAATGTTTTTTTTTATGATATGATGTTATGAATGATATGATAAGCTTAAGTATTTAATGATGTGAATAGTATGACTTAAATATGAGATTAAATGATGAAATATGTGATTTTATGTTTATAAGTGTTTCCTGAAGTTTTGATCGATTAGTTATCGATTAAAGAGTTAAGTAAAGTAGAAACAGTAATTAGAAAAGTTAAGTTTTATATTGCCGAGAGAAAATCCTAGAAAGCCGAGTCGAAGTAGAGAATTCGTATTATGGCAGCAACATCCCTCATTTCTTTGTTTAAATTCTTCTCGCTCTTATGTTAAAATCAAATTCTTAAATGAAGGATCGAGCAGGACCGCAAAGTAAGGGAAAAGCCGAGAAGCAAAAGTGTAGTTAAAAGTAGCTTTAGTCTAGGTGGGCTTTCTAACCAAAGAAATGATGAATGAGAATATATGATTATATATGTGATGTTTTTAAATGATTGACTTGCCAAATGTTTGAAGTTTTTGTATGATACTATCTACTGAAGAAGGACGAATTCGATCCTACGTAAAGTAGGATTTGTGTACACTATGTGGTAATTGAGAGCCTTCCTTTTTGGTGGGACGATTATCAGCGTTTGAGAAGGAGACCTACTTCTCAACACTAATGTTTATGATAGTAGATTTGGTTCATACATGAGAAAAGTATAAGATTCGCGAATCGCTATTATTAAAAGAAAATGTTTGAGCATGCACAGGTTTGTTTTATATTACTTGTGCTATGCTTTATGGCAAGATTCAATCTATAGCTCTAAGCAGCAGTTTTCAATTATTTTGGCAGGTGTCCACTGAGTGCGAAAGTACTCAGCCTTGCATGTTGTTTTCTTTAAAAAATGTGCAGGTTAGCTCGGATGAGGATGGAGTGTGCTGGGCGGACTTTTGTTTGTTGACCTCTTGAGATAATATTTAAACTTGAGCAAGGTTATATGTCTTCATACATATAATCCAAGATGTGTTTTTCCGCTGCAACACTCTGAACCTGTTTCAGTCTCTGTAGTGTTTGTTATGTCACTTATGATAAGAACTGGTAAACCTTGGTTTCAGTTTGCTTAAACTCTGATACAAGATGGTGAAATCTTTTGGCCATTCTCGTTTATTTTCACTTGAACTTAAAGTGTGAATTGTTATTTCTAAGTATTGATGCCGTTGTTTGATATTTGATTCAACTTCGGTTGTCTTGAAAGTATGACTTGTTGTATGTTTGGTACTTGTTCGATAACTCGGGTCGTTATCTATTCTTCGGTTAATCATAAATTGTATACGTCGTGGGATCCACCGGCTTGGTCATCTTCATTCTAAGTCGGGCTGCGACATAGATCTCACAGATTATTAAACTAGTGCTTCAATATTTTCGCCGAATTAAAGAAATTAGCTACTCATAATAATGAAACTAAACATAATCATGTAAATAAAAGTGAGCATAAAATAGTATATTAAAGTAAACAAAAGCAATAACAATCACCTATATTACTCCTCAATTGCGATGCCAAGACAAAGTTAAAATATATAATTGAATTAAAACCTTCTGCCCTTGAATTCCAATTCTCATCCAGCGATGCGATGAAAGAAAATAAAACTAAACTATGCCAAAGTATTCACTGCTTCTCCAAAGTTAAGTCTTGCGGCTGAAAACAATAATAAGTTTATATCAAAAAAGTTGGCCGCTGGAAAGAAGGTAAAAACATATATATATTTCCTAACTCCTAAACCTATACCAAATAGGTAACAACTCCTCCGCCAAAAATAAAGTTTTGGGCTTAATTAGGATACTTTTAATTAGCCCAATAATAACAAAATAACTATCTGAAACTAATTACAGCCCATGTTCCTGCACACTCACACATTCTTCAAAATCCTGCACAAAAAACATACTAACCGTGCATTATACTCGCATAAAATGATTGAAAACCCCCACTTCTGAACAACAAAAAACATACACATCACAACACCTTTTTATTTGTGGCATGTACTTTAAAATTTTTCGAAAAAATTCTGTACTTTATGATTTTTTCTAAAAAAATCCTGCCTCTATTTCCGGCACCGAAATGATGAATCATCTCATCGGATATATAAGTTGGCGCTACCTCACACAAAACTACGTCGTTTTGTATTAAAAAAAGAAAAAGAAAATCACTCTATCAAAGACTTCCCAAATTGAGGGAAATTGCCGGAGATGATTTTTTATTTTTATTTTTTATTTGTTTCAACTTCAATTGTTTTGCCTCTTCCGTCTGCTTTTCTGTCTTCAACTAAGGCTGGTGCTTTGTCAGACGATGGCGGATGGTGCAAACCATAAATGTGATTTTTTTTTCCTTTTCTTTTTTGTAATACAAAAGGACTTAGTTTCGTGTGAGGTGGCGCCAATTCATATATTCGGTGAGATGATTCATCATTCCGACGTCGCAAAATATAGGGGGACTTTTTTAGAAAATTTCGTAAAGTACAGAATTATTTTGGAAAATTTTAAAGTACATGATACAAATAAAAAAGTATTGAAAGTTGGCTCCACATACAGATACAATACATAAGCCTTAATAGTAAGACATCAAATAAAATCATCCCAGATATGAATACCAATTGAATAAAACATCTAACTCGATTCAATGAAAAGTACAGGGGCAAATACGCAATTTGATATAATAGAGATCCCATTTTAATTAGAAATGATATTATTCCATGGCCAGCAAGCATGTCTCACGTTGGGGAAATAAAGCTTTGTTTATTCCATGTACCCGACCCAAAGGAAGCACAAAAACTTTAAAAACTTTTAACACATTTAAGAAAGGTATATAATTAATTATTAGCACAAGACAAGTGACAAATTAATTAATATCAGTGTTATTTTAATCAACACCTCTTTTATTTAATTCGGTCATATCAAATTTATGTCATAATCATGTCTTTATGGAGTTCGTGCATGCCAACAGATAATATAGAAATCTATGACATTTTTGTTCTAGTATTTTTTTGTTATTATTATATGATTAATTGAGACAGAGTTGCTGTTAAAATTATAAATATAAATATCAACTTAAATAGTAATTACTAATTGGCATTAGTACGAGGAGTGACACACCTGGAAAAAGTAATACTAGTATAGCTTATGCCACACTCTTGATAAAGAGGAGGAGTCGGCCCTGGCATGGCCCCCTTATATTGGGTGTACAAAATCCCATGCTTAATTTGGTTCATCATCACTACCATGGACATGCCAAAAATGTCTGACTGTGAGCGTCAGATGGTGCAACAAAGAAGAGAAGAAGCACCAATGCCGATCAAAATATGCGACTGCGACTGCGACTGCGACTGCGAGTGCTGCATCGAGCGCTTATACTCCTCCCTCCAACTCGATCCCGAGCGCCTGCAGAAGCTCGACAAGATCCAATTCGCCCACACTCCGCTGCACGACGCGGCGGCGGAGGGGAACACCACTCTGGCCTTGGAAATCATGAATCTGATGCCGTCCCTCGGCAAGAAACTCAACCTGCAGGGGCTCAGCCCCCTCCACGTCGCGGTGCGCAGCGGACAAGCCCACACCGCCCTTGCGCTCGCCAAACTCGACAAGCGGCTGGTCTGTATCAAAGGCAAGGGCGGCCAGACTCCGCTGCACTTGGCCGCGGCGTCGGCATCTTCCGATCATGAGCTGAGGTTTCTAGCTGATCTGTTGGTTGAATGCCCGGAGGCCATGAGCGTGTTGAATAACAGGCTGCAATCGCCGTTACACGTGGCGCTCGAGAATAACAATGAGGAAGTTGGTCGCCTGCTTGTGAATTGGCTGGTCATCATGGCTAAAGAATCCGAGCTCTCAATCAAGGATTCCCATGGCAACACTACCCTCCACGTTGCAGCTCGTTATTGTCGTTCACCGGTACTTTGCTATTTAATTTATAACTAAATCTTTTTATTGCTTCATCTATATACTTAAAATATAAATATATATGGATGGGGATGGGATGTATGTTATATTATTATTATTGAGCGGTACGGTTGGTGCAGGTGGTGCTCAAGTCACTGAGCAAGTTAGTTGAAATCAACAAAGCGAACTACAACGAGGAGACCCCTCTTGATGTGGCTAAATACCAGCAAAACATGGAAGCCGTCAAAGTGCTAGAATTGTGGGGAGCCAAGACGCTGACGCCGAGGAAAAAGGAAGAAATCAGCCCCACCCCCCTCCGCATGAGCAAACAATCAACAATGGTGCGTTATCTCACCGGACATTACGCGGATCAGTGGACCGAAACGCTGACGCGCTCCTACTATTTCCTCACCAAGGAGCTCACCATGGAGATGCGCAACACCATCCTAGTGGTGGCGGTGCTCATCGCCACCACCACCTACCAGGGCGTCCTCCAGCCCCCCGGCGGAGTCTACTCCGCCGAAGGCAACACCACCACCACCCGCCTAGGCCGGCCGTTCCCCATGCGACGGCAGCTGGGCGATCATCCGCCCGGAAAGATGGTGATGGGGACGACCAAATACAGCTACTTCATGCCCACCAACACGCTGGCATTCATGTCGTCCACACTGATGATCATTTACGTGCTCCCCGACCGCGCTTTCATCATGATTCTTCAAGCCTGCTTGATTTTCATGTGCATCAGCTATCTTCTTGCACTCAATTTCATCTCATATTACAACAATGTTTCAAAAATCCTGGACATAGTGTGCGGCGTCATCCTGGGCATGGCCTTCTGGTCCAAACTGGCCTACTATACGGTCAAGGCCTACTACGAAGACGAACAGTGGCTGATGCGCCGCCTCGGGGTCACCATCAAGAACTACAAGGCTTGGCTTTTTCGGAAGGATATTTCGGCTCACAAAGATGATGACCATCAAAAGGAGTTGTCGCTTTTCAGAAGGATGAGGCAGCAGTACAAACTCATTAGCAAAAGACTTGATTAACACACCTCCACCCTCCACCCTCCACCCTCCATCAAAACGGCTTTATATTTTTATTTTATTAATTGTCTTTGCATTGCGTGTTTCGTTTTTTATACATCTGCGGATTCAGTTTTATTTTTGTATTTTTGGCTTGTTTGCTTCATTGTATGAAATAAAATGTTTAATTGAATGAAGTATATTTGTTGTACAATGAAATTACTAAACACACAATGTAAACATATAAATTGTATCTGTCACTACAAGACTTAGCACAGTTAGTAGCACAGAATATAATAACTGAGCTAAATAAACAACACACAATCTGGTAATCCAGTTCGGTTAATCAACCTATGTCTGGGGGGCCAAGTCCAAGAGAGAACCAATCCACCATCAGAAGTTGTAGTTACAGAGGATCTTACGCATACAAGTCTTCCACTTTATGCTACCCGTTCGCTCACATCCTTCTCGATCTACGTGAATTGATGATTGCAAGTGAACCACTTACAACCTAAGCTCGAGTCACAACTCGACACCCAACCCCCTTACAAAAATATTTATATATGAAATAAACGCTCTCAAGATACAATGAAATATACTATCACACGAAAGTATAATGCTATGAGTAAAGAACAATAGCAGCGGCAACAACTCTTCAATGTATCTTGGTGTAGATATATATAGGTCTTGAGAAATCTTAGATATGTTCTCCACCTCCTTTTGCCCTAGTTTCCTTATGCATGGAAACTTCCTTTGAAGATATGCCTTGTGAACAATTAATTATATCACCAATATAATATCTTTTCCGCGTCATATATGGATAAGGAAAAGATCTCCGCAAAATCCGCATAAACAAGGAAAGAATCTTTCAGATCTGTTCCATTATGTTCCACAATGAACTAGCTCAGACTGAAGCTCAGAAACCAGTTTCTGTCCTCGCACAACTCAGAAACTCTTCAGTTAAATTAGCTTCTACATAAACTTGCCAACTTGAATTAATTGAGCTACCAGCTCGAATCTAACATACAAGAAGTAAGTTCGCGTGATAATGGACTTGAACTGGAGATCAAAGTCTCGGATATTATTCACTCTACCACTAGTCTAACACACACTGAATATGTATTGATGGTGCATTTTGTTTTATGCAATAATTTAATAAATAAAATAATGAATGCGTTCTTTTAATTTTCTTCCAAAATTTTATAGCGGAATGAACTGAAAAATAAATACATCATGCATTAATTAGTTTTATATTTATATTTTTAGAGAAGTTTTATAAATTATTTTGGATTGTGCTATTCAACTTTTATAAATTAATTACTTTGGCCTGAACTACAAATTACTTTAATAATGGGCATAAATATATGGAGAAAATTTTGGACTTGCATTCGGCTGTAACCCAATACAATTCTTCAATAAATCTGCCCATGTTCCTGTGTCCATTCCTCCATTTAAGTGACAAGCTAGAAGGCGTTCGTTTAGTGATTCTTTTTCCCTCGTGATTATATTTTTTAAAGAGTATTGTTGTCAAATCAAGTAGGGAATAGAATAAATATTATAGCTTTTGTGTGACATTTTGTATAATTAAAAATAAAATTAAGGGTGTTTAAAATGTGTAATTGATACGAAACTTTTCATTTATGGTACAGTTTAATTGAAATAGGATAAGCAAATAACGCAAACAAATCAATTGAATTAATGGGAAGGAGTAAGTAAAAAAATACTAAATGAAGACCAGATTCTTCAACCTGAACATATCTGTGGAAAGAATAAATGAATTAAATATTTCTCCAGACCCTCTCACTAGCACTAATACTAGCTCTCGACCGATAGGAATTCGATCTTGAATTACAGATAGGTCATCTGAAAAGTTAAAGCGAAACATTACAAATATATATTTACTTTACAATAATACTTTTTGGACATATATATCCGGACATAAAAGAGTATATTAATAATTTTAACTTAAGATTTATCTAATAAAATCATTTTAATCAATCATTTTATTTAATATTTTTATAAATACCTTTTATCATCAATCATTTTATTTAATATTTTCATAAATACCTTTTATCATCAATCATTTTACATTATTGCCGCTTCGTTTTCTACTCAAAAGTATGCAACTTTTTACCTTATTTCACGATTAATCTTTTTTAATATTATTAATTTCTTACCACTGACAAAATTCTCTAATATGCATCTACCCAATTTTCTTTTTCATATTACTTATTATTATTATTATTATTTTCTTTTTCAAATTTTCTTTTAATTACAAAATTTATATCCGGACATTTATGTCCGAATAACATCACTCTTTACTTTATCTAAAAACTTTGAATTTATATCGATCATATTGATTTGAAAGTTTGTCTGTTATTTTTCATTAAGCACCCTCGTGAATGGACGGAGAAGATAGCGCCCTCCACGCGAGGCGCTCACCATTGTCGCCCGTAGAAGGGCGATGGTAGAGTGCCGAGTTGCGCTCTTTTTGGAGCAGTGGCGAAGAGATGGCGATGTTGATGTGCGGCTTTTTATTGGACAATGGATTAGTCGTTGTCTATTTGAATCGGTGCATTTTTTTATTCCTAATTTTTATTTATATATATTACGTATATTTCTCTCCATTCTAACACCTTTCTCTCTATTTCTTCCTCAATTTTCTTTCTTTGTTGCATTTTTACCTTCATTTCTCCATTCAATCATGTTGGGCGACGACCATTTCTAAATTTTCATATTTTTTTATTAATGCAATGCTTTTCTTATTTAAATTTAATAAAATTTACATTTATAAAATAACAAAAAATAATAAATAATGATGGGCACAATATTTTTGGCCCACCATTGTGGATGTTCTGAGTTATTCTTACCTTATTCGTACAATCATATAGTATATTTTTTCTAAAAGGTTCTAATTAATAGGGAGATTGGAGGCTTACGAGGTATAATATGGAAATTCAATTCGAAAACAAAGTGCAGCAAACTAACTCCCATAAGTTTTTATTGGTTACTTTATTGATTTACATATTACTCATGTTGATCAACATTACAAAAGTACATAAACGAAAGAGAAAAGAACTACACAAAATTGAACTTCATTAGATTACAAAGGAAACAAACAAAAATAACGACTAACAAACTTGGATTTGTGTTAAATACACATAAAGAAATAATCTTTTTAATATTTGCTGAAATAATATTATTTAAATGTTAAAATATCACACGTATATCCAAAGGGAAAAATAATATTAATGATCAGTTTCAATAACAACATATATCAGTTTATTTTTCCTGAATCAGATTTTGAGTACAGAGTTTTTTTAGGCCAGTAAGTATAGGCGTTTTGCATTTTTAGGACACTCTTTTGCGGGCTTGCAATTTTAGGACAAAGTTTCAAAAATTAAGCATTTGAAGGCCAAAAAAAGCCCGATCGGGCTAAATCGCACGTGTTTTGCACGTGACTGTACTTTCCTCGGCCCGATGATGACTTGGCTGCCAACTAAGCTAATGAGTCATTAAAAATGAATAAAAAATAAAAAAAATGAATTTTTTTTTTTGAAAAACATCTCTCTCCTCTCTCTCTCTATCTCTATCTCGTCCAACAGCCACCCCTTACAACCACTGCCCCACCTCCGCCGCCGACCACCATCTCCTAACCGCTACCATCCTCTTCCACCGTAGCTCCGCCGGCTTGCCCCTCTCGCCGCCGTCTCCGGTCAGCCGGCCGCTTCTCATCTCCTTCATCTCAATTAGCGCCGCCATCATTCCCAAATCAAGCGTGCGAATCCATTTCCTAATTACATAAAATTCATTTTTCAATTCAAGCTTGGAAATCTCACTTTTTATTTTCAACACAAACAAAATTTAGGAAATTTAAGGGAAAAAAGAAGAAGCCGACAGTAGGTTGAGCAGGTTTTCTCAGCCATGAAAAGCGGCGACGGCGGCAGCGATTGAATTGAATTTGCTCGGTAATTAGGGGAAACAATCTCCACATGCCGCGACGGCTTCGTAGGGTCCCATGGCTGAAAGGGAGTGTCAGATCTTGAAATCCGATAAAGTGTGTTGCCGGAGAAGACAGAGAGATGTGGAGAGGTGTATCGGCGGTGGCTGTTTGGTAGCTGGGGGTGGTTGAGGCGGCGGCGGTCGAGAGGGAAATCCGACGACGATGAGATGAAGGCAGCGGCAAGATCCCCTACAAGAAGGATCTCCGACGACGATGAGATGGGGCAGTCGGCAGTGGTGGTCAGCGGCGGAGGTGGGGCAATGGTGGTGGTGGTTGGCTAGCGAGAGAGAGAGAGAGAGAAAGGAAGAGACAAGCGGGGAGAGAGAAAGAGAAGAGAGATGAATGGTGTTGGAAAAGCTTGTCTAGGAATGATGAGGAAGAGATGGTGATGCTAAGGAAGATAGCGTAGAAAGAAGAAAAATGGGGGTAAGAGGTGGTGGCCGGCGGAGGTGGTGGCCGGCGGAGGTGGGGAGGCGGTGGTGAAGGTTGGCTGTTGGGAGGGAGAGAGAGAGAGGGAGAGGTAGGTGGGGAGAGAGAAAGAGAGGAGAGATGAATGCTTTTTCATTTTTTTTTTATTTTCTTTATTTTATATTCATTTTTTTATGATTCATCAGCTTAGGTGGATGCCAAATAAGCATTGGGCCGCCTAAAATGCAATCACGTGCAAAACACGTGCGATTTAGCCCGATCGGGCTTTTTTTGGCCTTCAAATGCTTAATTTTTGAAACTTTGTCCTAAAATTGCAAGCCCGCAAAAGAGTGTCCTAAAAATGCAAAACGCCTATACTTACTGGCTTAAAAAAACTCTGTGCTCATCAGATTTTATTTTTGAAATAATGTAATTCAGAGTTTTGAAATTGAAATAACAAATTCAATGTTTTCATATGTTAAAGACTTTCAATCATCGTATACTAGGGATGACAATGGATTGGGCTTTTACGGGTACCCGACTCTACGAAATCCTAATAGGACGGGTTTGAGAATTATTAAATGGTTTTGGGACGGGTTTGGGTAGAAACATTCAAACCCGTTACAGATTTGGGAAATTACCTACGAATACCCGCTACCCAAACAGATGAGCCTGTATTCGTGCTCATTTTGTGTCTTATTAATTTCTAGGTCTAGATCGAGTCTTGTGAGTCCTTTTTGTGTTTTAGTAGTGTTTGGAGGGACACTTTTGGAGACATGTTGCTCAGGGTAGAACAGGTACTGATTTGGGCAAAGAAATGTTGCTATCCGCAAGAAAGGCAAGAGCATCGATACGAGGTAAATGGCCATCCATTAGAGCTTTCAAATGAAGATGGAGTAGCCAATCCAAGGACCGTGCGGAACTCAGACCTTTGAGGGAAGCTATGGGCAAAGCAGAAAAAAGATAGAAAGAGCAAGCTTTGAGCAGAAGTGGAACAAGCTTTGGGCAAAGGACGAACGAATCTTGTCCATGGCAGTAGATAGGGATGGATTTATATCCTTCCTTATATAGAAGATCTTTGCCAAATTTAAACTCTCTATGGATAAGGATGATCGTTCGGGCAGAGCTGAAGCAAGACAAGTGAGGCATATTATGAGCAGAAGAGAACGAGCTAAGGGCAGATTGACAGACGAGCGTGTATGAGGCAACCGATAAGGATGGACGAATTTTCATTCTTATCTAGAAGATCTCCATCAAATTCGAATCTTGTGCTGATAAGGAAAGAGATCTGGGCGTATCATTCTAAAGAAAAAAAGTCACAGCTCAGCCCATCTAAAATCCTAGCATGGGCTTGGCCTCTGTGACGCCCGGGGCAGAAGTACGGAGTGATCGCCGGTGCAGAGGCACGGACAAGGAGCCGCTCCGATAAGACTTCAAAGTGGAGGGGGCAGGAACGAACCGAAACATACCTGAATGAGAGGTATTCCAAGAATATATCAGAATGGAACGACATATTCGATGAGAGCTTAAAGGAATTGATTGGGCTACTTATACTATCAAGATGCATCTTTTTTTTCTGGGGCTCATTGCGGAAGAACTCCAAGGTTAAACGTGCTTGGCCTGGAGCAATTCTATGATGGGTAACCTCCTGGGAAGTTTTCCTAGGAAGTGTGCGAGTGAGGACAAAGCACGCTAGAAAGGACTTGTGATGGTTTGTAGGGCCAGCCGTCAGTCCGGAAGCCGGGTCGTTACAGAACGGTATCAAAGCCGAACCTCTCCCAGTACGGTGTGGTTCGGGGACGAACCAAGCAGAAGCTGGTGGGCCTGTGACGCCCGGGACAGAAGTACGGAGTGATCGCCAGTGCAGAGGCACGGACAAGGAGCGGCTCCGATAAGACTTCAAAGTGGAGGGGACAGGAACGAACCGAAACACACCCGAATGAGAGGGATTCCAAGAATATGTCGGAATGGAACGACATATTCGAGGAGAGCTTAAAGGAATTGATTGGGCTACTTATACCATCAAGATGCATCTTCTTTTCTGGGGCTCATTGTGGAAGAACTCTAAGGTTAAGCGTGCTTGGCTTGGAGCAATTCTATGATGGGTGATCTCCTGGGAAGTTTTCCTAGGAAGTGTGCGAGTGAAGACAAAGCACGTTAGAAAGGATTTGTGATGGTTTGTGGGGCCAGCCGTCAGTCCGGAAGCCAGGTCGTTACAGCCTCTTAGCCCACGATTGTAACTCTATAAATACTACTTCTCATCAAGCCAAATTCATTCCATACATTTTAGAATTTCGGTTTTACATTCAAACAAATAACCTAGGGTTTTACTTTGGAGTTTTCCTCTTTGAGGGTAAACGATCTTTATATTTTTGTTTCGGTGCTTTGCCAGAGTAATAATTAAGTTTTCTTTTTATTTATTTTTCTTTCATTTTTCCTTTATGCTTAGCCAGATTTATGAATTTGGTTATGGGACAAGATGAAACAAACATAAACTAAGAATCGTGAGGTCTAATTTGGGCATAACGATTTGCATGCGTGTGTTTACGAAGCATTGGATCTGATTCAAATATGGTCTGGGCAAATCGGTTAGTTAACTGGCCACTAATTAATTGATAGGCTTAGATCACAAGTAAAGTCAGAGTAAATGTTGAGATAGATGTCTTGCATCCGACCATACGACTGATGTGGGCGAGTGGTCGTATGCTTTTGAGCATGCTTTTGGTCATATCAGGTCTATCTAAATCTAAATGTTGTCTGGACAAAGCCTTATTGAAAAGCCATCATAGGGTAATGTCATCAGATTAGATAACTAGTAATCATCATATAACTTTACTTGTTTTACACTGAAAGGATAGATTGGTTCTGGGCAAAGGGACACGTGACACCGTGACAATAGGGGCAACTTTGTTCTGGGGCTATAACCCATTGATGGAGCTAACCGTAAAGACAGGACCATAACTTTTCCCAATCTGAAAAATAGGACTTATTTCGACGGGCCCTGTAAAGTTGGACTAAAACTTTTTTTTATGCCGTTTGTAGGACAATTTTGGGCTTTTTGGCCCGTTTTTCTCACGTGGCGTGATGACTGGAGCCCAATGTTGATGTGGATGCCACATTTCATACCAGTCAGCAAAAGGATGAATAAAAAAAAGAAAAAATAAAAAAATGAAAAGAAATGAAATTTTATTTCTCTCTTCTCTCTTTCTCTCGCCCACCCGCCTCCCTATCTCTTTCTTCTCCTCTGCTACATCCACCACCTCTCACCATCATCTTCTCCGTCTTGCTGCAATCCATCAGCCACCGCAGATTCAGACGGTTGTCACTATTCTACAAGCTGCGGCGTGGTGATTCAAATAGCAGCAACGAGTGCTTCTCTTTCTTCTTCATCGAACTCTGGCGATGTGAAGAGTGGCAGAGCTCAACAGCGGGAGGCTGGCGACGGTGAAGAAACATGTTACCGGTGGGACCTTGAGCTCGCTAGCACTGCGCACGGTGATGGGTCAATGCTAGTAGCAGCGACGTCAACGTCTCCCCTCGACGGTGCTAGACCCTGTGTAGCGTCATACCGCAGCGACCGTGGGGGAAATGATTGGTGGATATTCCTGATCTGGCGCAACGGGCGATGGTTTGGCTGGTGACCTACGAAACGGTGGAGGCAACCGCGGTGGCCTACGACAAGCCGTTTATTGAGATTTGTTGCCCCAACGCTGTCGCTAAGTTTTTAAGACCGCAGCAGAGATCGGCTGAGTCACCGGCAGGGATTATTCCCGACGAAGATTCTGATAAGGAAGATGGTTGCGAGGATTACGACTCGCCGATTTCAGTTTTGGGAATTTTGTGGCTTTCTGATGGTGTTCAGCCCTTGCGGTGGCAGAAGCTCTTCTGCCGCTGCCTTTCGTCGTTGCTTCAGGCGAGACGGCGTTGGTGAAAATTTGACGGGTACTCACCGAATTTTTGAGGTTGGAGGAGGGGTTTCCGATCTAAGAGAAGAGATAAGGGAAATGGATGGTGCTGCTGTGTTTGAGAGCTGTGTTGGCGGCACCGTCTGCAACGACGAAGGAAAATGTGAAGATGGTGGTTGGCGGTGACGTTGGTGGTGGTTTGCCGTCGGGCGAGAGAAAAAAGGTGGGGGAGAGGGGGCTGCGGATTGGAGAGAGAGAGAGGGTGATTATTTTTTCTTTTTATTTATTTTAATTTTTTATTTATTTTAATTTTTTATTCATTTTTTTACTGACTCGTATGAAATGTGGCATCCACATCAGCATTGGGCTTCAGTCATCAAGCCACGTGAGAAAAACGGGCCTAAAAGCCCAAAATTGTCGTACAAACGGCATAAAAAAAAGTTTTAGTCTTACTTTACAGGGCCCGTCGAAATAAGTCCTATTTTTCAGATTGAGAAAAGTTATGGTCCTGTTTTTACGGTTAACTTCCGATTGATGCATTCATGTAGTGAAAATATTTGTACCTATGAATGAGTCGAGTTTATGTTTATTGATTCAAACCTTAGCCCAGATTCATATATATTTTATTTGTTTTATGTTTTTATTTTCGTGTTGACTAAAGCATGTGGTCTGTTGCCCAAAGCAAAACTTTTTTTAGTAACACCATGTGACCAAGAGAAAGCTCCACTCAACTCCTCGTAGGATCGACCCTATACTTATCGCTTACTAAGTTTGCTATGAGCATAGGAATTTAAAAATGTATTTTGACAGACCCGATTAAACGACAATCGGGGCGTCGTCACAAACCCATTTAATTTATATATATTTAAGATAACAAAATATTATATACTCCCTTCGTCCACAATAAATTTGCCACATTGTGGATGTCACGGATTTTAATAATTTATTGGTTGATTGTATTGTGAGTGGAATAAGGGTCTCACGTTTATATAGTTTTAAATTGTATTGTGAGTGAAAAACTAAGTGAGGTGTGTGATGTCTATTACTATAAATGGATGTGGCAAATTTTTTGTGGATGGACCAAAAAGGAAATTGTGGCAAATTTATCGTGGACGGAGGGAGTATATAATTTATAATATAATTATAGATATTAGTATAAATATTATTAATTTTAGGATTATATATTATTCTTTTTAATCTGCATATAAAGAATTAATAATTTTAATAATTAAATATTTGTTTTATGTATAATTTATATTAGTATAAATATTCATAATTTTAGAATTTTATATTATTCTTCTATCCCACATATAATTTAATTTAATAAAATTTTTTATTTATACTTATGTTAAAATTATGTTTATAATATTTTGTTATTTCTACTATTTAATATTGATCTTTATGTTCTAATATACTCGGATTTTTAGCGGATTTTTATTTGGATCGGGTATGGATTTTAAAATAATTTTTTAATTGAGTTTGGGACGGGTATGAGTTGAGGAAATTTTAATGGGTTTGAGTTTGAGTTTGTGAAATGTTTAATGAGTGGGTACCCGACCCATTGCCATCTATACAATATTAAAACGATTGCGGATTCGAGCTCTCTCCTTAATTCAAGGACCTACATGGCGCCCTCTCCTTTCAGTATTCTTATTTATCTTTAATTCTTATTTTGAACATTTTTATTCATTTATTCTATGTATATTTAATATATATTTTCCCATCCCACATTGATTCTTAATAAAACTTTATTCATGGAGACCCTATATAAATACTCACAATCCATGTGTATTTTCCCATTCCCTAATTATTTTGCACAACCAATATAATTTGGCAAATTAATTTGTTTGCCAAATAAATAGTTTATTTTATTAACAATTTTAATTTGATCAATTGTTAAGTTGTCAATATTAATTTGTTTAATTTAACAAATTTTTAAATTGACGTAAATAAAAGAAAAATCTCAATAATACGTATTCTCAATTATAATTCCGGATTTGTATATATATACACGTAGGGATAATTCTCGAAATTTGACTTTGTGACGAGATGATCAGACGTATACAATAATTAATATCGTATATAATGAAAATTTTGACATATTGTGAGGTGACGTGGCCGTCGTTCAACCACGCAAAATAAATTATACTCCTATGCCCACGGCTAGATAGCTAGCGGTAAGAACAGGATCGATTCACAGGGAATTGATCGTATCTTTCTCTCCTTCTTACTCCTCCGGTGTTGCAAAAGTATTGGTCGGGACTGTCACTGTCTAGGCACAATAATTGAAAAAACTAAACTGAAACTAAGAAAGTAGATAAATCAAATATAAAAAAGTAAACCTGGACAAGGCTTGAATTATTGAACATAAACACTCACTCGGTCATTGGTGCAAATTTATGCACTACATGCATGCATCAATCGGTTATAGATAAGAAATGATGTTGCCCCCAATTGTCACACGTCACGCACAACAACACCCCCTATCCTGATCTGCCCGTATGAATAAGAGACAACCCTCTACGAAGACACTTCAATAGAAATCTTGCCCAAGGAAGAATTACGAATGAGGCAGACCCGAAACAGCCATTCCTCGTGCCCAAGAGCACGGACTACTCACCCACACCAGTCATACTTTCAGATGCAAGGGAGACCCTATGCATTTACCCTGAAATTATTAGAGAACTTATCGTGCCCAAGATGTTAACGACCTATTAACAACTTAGACTCAACAATAACATTATCAGACCTAGTGCTTCGGGAACACACACATGCAGATTATCACGCCCATATTAGACCTCTCGAGTGTTACGGTTCATGTTCAAATCATCTTGCCCAATCCAGGCTTAATAAAATTAGCTAGACATAAATAAAGTAACGATCAACATAACGTAAATGGAAGGAAACATACTTCAATTAAACGAAAAGGAAACTTACGAAATTATCCAGCATAAACAATGGCCAAAAGTGCCAGCAAAAACATAAACGGAAATAACAGAAATGTTGCCCGTAGGACTTGTTCGTTCCTCACCACTCTCAGAATTCTTAGGGCCGCAGCGGCTGAATTGCTACTGCTATTTATAAGAGTTTGCTAGGGTTTAAGGTCACCAGGCCTGTTGAGCTGGGCCTGATTTGGATCAGGCCTTCTTTCCTTATTTAGTCCTGCCCAGAACCACCTTCCTTATCCGCAATAGATCTGGCGTTGATCTGTATCTTCTAGATAAAGATAAAAAGATTTCTTTCCTTATCTTCTTCTTTGGTTACGGAAGCGTCCCTTGCCCACGTCTTGCCCTGTAGCTCGCTTGTCTTGCCCTTGATCTTTGTCTGCTTAAGGTTGGATTCCGCGCGGTACATGTGTTGGATACACCATCTTTACTCAGCAGCTCCGCTCATGATACAAGCTTTGTTGCTCACGTTGCTACCTTCAATCTGGTGCCCAGAAAGCTGACTTCATGCCTCTTTCACGGAATGCACCTTATCTTGCCCATAATCGCACCTGTCCTGCCCTGAACACCCTTCCTCCAAACTGTGTCCTCCCAGACACAAACTGACTCGAAAAGACGCACAAAGACTCGATCTAAACCTAAATAAAGACGCAAAAATGAGCACAAATATGGGCTCATCACACTCACACACTTTAAGCACGATTATCCTCAAGCGTGTACTTGTGATTTGCCCATGACACAATAAAACAGAAAAGACTCAAAGACATAGTCAGCATGGTCGGAGAATCAATCAACTTGGGTATTATAATTGACAAAACATAAAGCAAATAACTTAAGGGAAAAGTACATGCACACTATCAAATAAGTCAAGATCGAACTGCGAGCAAAGGGATTTTTCTTACCCACACTCATCACTCCTGTGTTTAGGCTCAGTGTTTAACGCTCATGACAATTATTAATCTGGTCACACTATGGCTTGCCTGCCTTCTAACGTCTTCATCCCTTAGACTAGATCTTTGGCACTTATCATTAGGTCTTATTCTGGGTTGTATTGTAGGCTTAAGGCATTAGGTCGGAAGTATTTAGGAACTAGGCTCTTGGTCTTAGTGAACTCAGCCTGGGCAAGGTAATGCACCAGGTTCTTCTTTTTACTGCCTTTGTTCTCGGGCCTTAGCACAATTATCCTAGGACTTCTTATGATATTCAATCTTTTCAAGTCCTTTTCTCCTTCTTTCATGACACTTTTTTTATTATGGGCATGCTTCACATCCTTCTTTATTTTTCAAGTGTCTTGCCCAAATCTGATTGCTACTTGTTCTCTTTAGTCCATTTTTCTCTTATTTGCTTCCTGAGTTCTTATGACCGGGTAGGCTATAATTTTTAGGGCAATTTTAAATGAATGGAAAGAATTATCATCAAGCTCAATGGAGTTAAACAAAGGATAGAACAGTATGGTAGGCATTTTTAGGCTCTGGGCTCAATGAAAGAAATTATGCCTAAGTCATCTAAGCACCTAGATCATGTCAATAGGATTTCAACAAGGATGCAGGCAAGTTCTAGTGATTTCCAAATCAAGATGTCAAATATCTCACAAGAATGAAAAACTGTGTTGGGCATAATACATCGTTTATAGCTCAAATCCTCACAGGGTACTGCTCACAGTCCATTCCATCATACTTATTTACATACAACATATGTATACTCAGCACTGTTCAACTTGCAATAATTTAAGATTCGAAAATTATCATGCTTTACTGACCAATACCCCTAGCATGCTGACCAACAAACATAGAAAAAGTAAAAATAATAAATAAAAAAACAGAGGCCATCCCCACTCACATACTTTGCTCTAGGAAAAGTGGGTCAGTAAAGAGGGTCTTCAATCCATGGACTAACACAAACATTAAAGAAAAACGAGTAATCTCTCCCCATTCACACACTTTGCTTTGGGCAAAGTGGTTGAGTATGGAAGGGTTACAGACACAACAAAACAAATGGCCTTCACACTCACACACTTTGCTTTGGGCAAAGTGGTTGAGTAAGAATGTCATCACACAAACAGACAAAACAAAATAAAGAATTACTCAACATAAAAAAAAACTGACTACACTAACACTAGGGGGGCTAACAGTATTAAGAGGAAGGGGCTCCAGGTGAGTACCTGAAGTTGACATGGGCTAAGTAGGCACGTTGGGCATCACGTCGCTCCATCAGAACCTCATCCATTCTGGTCAAGCGCTGCATCAAGTCATCTTCCTTGCCCACGGAGGTACTCGTCTTCAACTTTTCCTTCTTGACCACGACAGTGAATGGGGGCTCAGCTGTAGTTCTTCTTCCTTGTCAAAGTGTGGATTGCCCTCAGCATCGATAAGGAAAATCTTCATTCTGGCCAGAGCATTGCTCTCTTTGGCTACTGCAATTACTCATTTGCCCTATGCATCTGCACATCAAAGACGAAAACTACCTATGCAAGGAAAAATACTATCTATCCTAGGGTCAACACTAAGAAAAGAAATGACTTTGCTTAAAAGAAATTACTAAAATTAAAAGAAAACATCATACTAGGTTGCCTCCTGGCCAGCGCCTTGGTTAACGTCGTGGGCACGACGTGGATTTTCTCCTTCAGACATCTTTAAAATCAAGAAGGTCTAGAGCCTTCTTCTGACCAACGTTTTGCCCATAGTAGGCCTTCAAATGTTGACCATTCACCTTGAGTATTTTTCCTGACTTCGGATTCTTGATCTCTATAACTTCATTTGGACATTGAGATTGAACCTCAAAACGTCATTTCCATTTGGTCAAGAGCTTTGCGAACATGAACTTAAATCTTTCCAATATCTTATCAATGAAGGGCAATTGGAAGTGATCCTTGCGCTTCATCTGGTTTGACTTCCGGTGGTCGATACGCATCTTCCAACCAATTCGGATTTTCATGGCCATCAACTTATTCTTCTCGTTCCCAACCTTTTGTATCCCCAACTTCTTGGGCACAATATCCACTGCGCTCACCCATCTACAATCAGAATCTGGATAGATTACGTCCGGATCAAATAGTTTCAGGATCTCCTTCATGACTGCCTCTTTCATTGCTGAGTTGAGCTTGCGTTGAGGTTCTCTAACGGGCACAACGTCTTCCTCCAACAGGATGTGATGCATGCAAATAGTTGGACTTATGCCCTTGATGTCAGTCAGAGTCCAACCTATTGCCTCTTTATATGGATCCAATATGCCCCGAACTTTCTCTTTTTCCTCAATGGCCAACTCAGCACAAATGATTACGGGCAGAGTTTCATTTGCTCCCAAGTACATATACTTCAGATGGTCGGGTAAAGGTTTAAGCTCCAATTTAGGTGCTCGCTCCAGGGATGGCCTGAATCTATCTTCTTGCCTCAGTGTGGGAATCTCGAGTTGTTCTATTCTTTGAGGTCTCTCGACTTCAGTCATCATATAGTTCACTGCCTGCGTGATCTCCATGTTGGTCTCTTGGGCAATATCTTCCTCAGCTATGCCCTTCTGGATCACTACATCGAAGGGATCTTCAATGTTGGTCACTGACTCGAACTCATCCATGGCTTGCTCAATATGATTAATATTGTTCACCAATTTTGTATCATTGGGTTGCTTCAATGTTCGATAAATGTCAAAGGTCACAGTCTCCCCTGCAAATACACATGTCAGCTTGCCCGTATCACAGTCAATACGGGTGCGAGCAGTCTTTAGAAATGGTCTGCCTAGTAACATGACTGGTGCCTTGGAACTCGATCTGCCCATGTCCAATACGTAGAAGTCTGCTGGGAATATTAGGTCTTCCACCTTGACAAATACTTCCTCCAATATGCCCTCGGGAAACACAGTTGATCCATCTGCCAATTGTATCGCAACTCGTGTTGGCTTCAATGGTCCCATAGCCAAATTTTGATACATTGATAAGGGCATGACGTTGATAGAAGCGCCCAAGTCAAGCATTGCCTTCTCCACCTTCATCGAACCAATCTCGCATGGAATAAAGAACATCCCCAGATCTTCACACTTTATGGGCATATCCGGCTGTAGGTTTACTGACACGTTTTCTCCAACGTGGAACCTTGTGTCGTCAGTGTACTTGACCTTTCTTGTGCAAAGCTCCTTCAAAAAATTTGCACATCCTGGCATGGACCGCAATACGGTCAGTAGTGGCAAATTGATCTCCACTTTTTTAAATACGTGGAACATCTCACTAATCTCTTGATTTTCTTTTTCTTTTGCCAACCTGCCCGGGTGCCTTCGGTACATAAGCGAGCACCTCGATTTTCTTGGCCTTAGTTGCTGCTTTCTTTTCAACCTCCCTTTCTTGGGCAAGTTCTTCTTCATCTGCCGAGCCCATACCAACTTCTTCTGTGGGCAAAACTTCCTTTGCCTTCTTCTGAATTACCTCGGGTAGAGCCTTTCCACTCCTCAATGTCACAGCGTTCACATGGGCCTGGTTAATATCGACTTGGGCAGGTAGTTCTCATTGTTTCTTCTCCAGGCGTGCGACAGCCTGGGCTAGATGCGAGAGCTGGGCGTTTAGGTTTGTCATACCTCCCCTTGTTTCCACTCTAAACTTTTCAAACTCCTGTTGTGCCTTGAGATTTTCCACTGCCATCTTTTCAACAATATCTCTTAATGAGTCACCTTTATGCTGATATCTATTATGATCATGATACTGTTGTTGTGGCTGTTGAAACTGAGGTGGTGCTTGATAGTGGTTATTCCCATATCTCAATTTTTCATTATATCTCCACCCTGGGTTGTAAGTTTGAGAATTTGGGTCAAACCTCTTTTGCCCATTATTTTCCATCTGTTGCTCTATAGCGTTCACATCTTCTTCCTCAAACCATGTAGGGCACTGGTCAGTTGCGTGCGTCATGGCTGAGCGCACTTCATATTTCTTTACAGCCTTCTTTGGTGCTGCACATGCAGTTGTGCCCATAGCAGCGGTCATAGTGCTCATAAATTTCTCCATCTGAGTGCACAGCCGATCATATTTCTAATCACCCTGAGATGTATTGGCCGTAGCGCTGAACTTCTGCATTTCTCCTTCATCCCTGGCTTCCTCGGCCCTCTCGGTAAAAAGCATGAATGCTTCGCTTGGTAACTTGTTGAGCACTAACCCTCCACACGCGGCGTTAATCCAAGTTCGCTCCGTTGGCCTCAGACCGGCCACAAAATATTGGATTAAATATTTTTGGTCGGGAATCCTATGTTATGGGCACTTGGCCAACAATTGCTTAAATCTCCCATTATAATCATAAAGGGATTCTCCTGCCCCCCATCTTGATAGTGCTGATTCTTTTTCTTCCGTTCTGTATACGGGCATCAGGGAAGTATCTTTCAAGAAATTTCTGCTGTAATTGCTGCCATGTAGTCACACTCTCCTCGGGCAAAGTATACAACCATTCTCTCGCTCCATCTTGAAGAGAGAATGGAAATGTGAGCAATCTCACATAATCAATGAAATTTAGGTTATTGGCTGCCACCGTCCATACTATCCTACAAGCCATTTCGAAATCCTGAAGATGACGTTGGGGATCTTCCCCTGGCATATCGCTGAACTTGGGCAAGATCTGGATCAGTGAGTGTTTCAGCTCCCAATTGCCAGTGATTTCGGGCAACACAATGCCTGACGGTCTCAGATTTAAATTATCTGGAAACATCATAGCCCTAAGGGTGCGCTCCTGAGGTTGTTGTTCGCCCATGATTTCTTCTTCGTCTGATCCCTGCTGGTCAAGATAATCGTCCTCCAGATCAGAATAGTTCTATTCAGAAGGGTTACTTTCTTCCTGGCTACTGATGTCTTCTTCCTCGTTGGCCCAGGCTGTTTGCTTCTTGTCTCTTGGCTGCCCTGATTGCCCTCAATGTTCTTTCAAGATCTGGATCGTACAGTAAAGGTCCGTGTTCACCCGTTGGGTTTGGCACCCAGGACATACACAAGGCACAACCAACATCTTCACTCAAGAGAGAAAGCTACTAGAATATCAATTCCCCAGCAACGACGCCAATTTTGACGCGGCCGTCGTTCAACCGCACAAAATAATTTATACTCCTATGCCCACGGCTAGATAGCTAGCGGTAAGAACAGGGTCGATCGACAGGGAATTGATCGTATCTTTCTCTCCTTCTTACTCCTTCGGTGTTGCAAAAGTATTGGTCGGGACTGTCACTGTCTTGGACACAATAATTGAAAAACTAAACTGAAACTAATCAAAGAAAATAAATTAAATAACAAGGTAAACCTGGACAAGGCTTGAATCATTGAAATAAACACTCATTCGGTCACTGGTGCAAAATTATTCACTACATGCATGCATCAATCGGTTATAGAAAAGAAATGATGTTGCCCCCAATTATCACGCGTCACGCACAACACCACCTCCTTTCCTCATCTGCCCATATAATTAGAGTCATGCCTGAGACCCCCAGGCATTCTCTCCTAACCCTAGACAACCTTCTACGAAGACACTTCAATAGAAATCTTGTCCAAGGAAGCATTACTGATACGGCCAATAATTACGCGGAAGCAAAGACTCGAACAACGTCAACGACAAGGTTGATTCAATCCAATAACAAACTGAACTAAAAGAGGTTAAAACACCTAATATACTGATCTAAATCGAAAATTGAACAGAAACAAGAACAAAACACAAAACAATGCCAAAACGAAGACTAAAACCCTAACAGAAGACTCGATCAGAAACTATAGCAAAACAACTCCGATTAAGCTCAAATTTTAACAAGAATTATAAACTGAAGTCGTAAACAACATATCAAAAATTCAGGCAATTCGCACGAGGGGTTCAAGATTTGGCACGGGACGGACTTTTGGATCAATTTTAGGTTAAAATTTGGGAACAACGAATTTGCGGGAGAAGATCTGGACTTGGCGTGAATATATGGATGATATGGACAGTATATGGAGGATGGAACAAGGTCGTGATGGCTGGAAACGAAGGGAACGAAGAGAGGATGAAGAACTTACCCGAAACGAACCCCGGATCGACTTGAATCCGAAACGCGTCTGTGGAGCAATCTTCGTGGCTTGTCTAACCCGGATACGACTGGATATCACGAACGAGACAGTTGATTTCAAGCTTGTAGTTGCCAACAACAAACTCTACCAAGAACCGATGGAAAAACGTGAACCGAAGCACCAAAAGTGAGACAAATCGATCAATTAGATTTCTGATTCAAAGTTGTCTACTGAAAATAGTGTTCTCCAAAGACTTAAATACTAGGGCTAATCCCTTGACCAATTCGAACTTGGTCTTATAATTGGGCTAGGAAATTAAATTAAAAGAAATACTAACTATTGGGCTTAACTAATGAATTAAATTACATACCACAAAGTCTGAGCCCAAATAAAATAAAACATAAAATAATTACACAAACAAGAGCCCAATTTTCGAAACATCAATCCTGGGCACTGGTCAAGTTCACCAACCCTGACTCGCTTACTCCCGATATCTTCATCTTCCAATTTCTTCCGGACAATGCACTGAAAATAGCCTTGCAGTTTCTTGGCTCTCAATCTTGTAACTGGACCTCTCAGTTGCAACTCCGGGTTTGACTCACGTCTTTGGACCCCAGGAGCCTCATCATTCCCCCCGCCGAAAAATTCGTCCTCGAATTCGGCTCTTCCTCAACATCGAAATCATCTACGGAAAAGGAGATAAATCGAGAGACATTAAAAGTATTAGAACACTTATACTCTCGGAAGATCAATGCGGTAGGCATTGTCATTGACTCGGCAACGACGCAAACGGTCCGTCTCCTCGAGGCATCAACTTAGACTTCCTCAAGTTAGGGAAGCGCCCGGACTGAAATGGATCCAAACCCTATCGCACAGTTTGAATATCACTTGCTTGCGATGTGCATTAGCCTTGGTTGCGTTTTTCCGACGCCTTGAAGCTCGATCTGTCCTTGACCTTCTTGTGCATCTCTTGAACCCGTTCGGCTACGACGAACCTTGCAAACTTGAAAGATGATCAATTGGCAAAGGAATAAGGTCTGTAGGAGTAATGGGATTAAAACCATACACAACCTCAAACGGAGACATGTTAGTGGAAGAATGTACAACACTGTTATAAGCAAACTCAGCAAAAGGTAAACACTCTTCCCATGACTTCAAATTATTCTTCACTAATGCACGAAGTAAAGTACCTAAAGTCCTATTAACTACTTCGATCCGACCATCGGTACGAGGATGACATGCGATAGAAAATAAAAGTTTAGTACCTAACTTTCCCCAAAGAACACGCCAAAAATGTCCCAAGAACTTAGTATCTCTGTCGAGACAATAGTCCTAGGCATGCCATGCGATCCTAACTACTTCACGAAAGAACAGATTAGCAACATGAACAGCATCATCAGTTTTTCTGCATGCAATGAAATGAGACATTTTGGAAAACCTATCTACAACCACAAACACAGAATCTTTGCCAGACTTAGACCTAGGTAAACCAAGAATAAAATCCATAGAAATGTCAATCCAAGGTGCAGATGGTGCAGGCAGTGGAGTGTATAAACCAAATGGACTAGAACTAGATTTAGCCTTTCTACATGTAATACATCTAGCACAGATTCTCTCTACATCTCTCTTCATGCGAGGCCAATAAAAATGCTCATTCAATAAACTCAAAGTCTTAGCAACACCAAAATGACCCATCGAGACCACCAAGATGAGACTCTAACACAAGTAAATCCTCGCATGGAACAAGTAGGAACACACAACTTCGCATCTTTAAACGAGAAAACCATCACACATAAAATGAATCAACGGATCTAGACCTAGACCGACAATTCTCGAAAATATCACCAAAGTAAGGATCGATGCATAAAAACTCTTCAAATTCTCTAACCCTAAGCACTCGGGCATGCATCACGAGAAAATAAGGTATACTGCGAGAAAGTGCATCGCAACCACGTTCTCCTCACCTTTCTTGTACTTAATCACATATGGGAAAGATTCAATGAATTCAACCCATCCGGCATGTCTCGGAATTCAAATTCTGCTTTGCCCTTTCAAGTGCTTCGGTGATTCGTGATCGGTGTGAATCACGAACTCCTTCGGTCTCGGATAATGCGCCAAGTCTCCAAAGACCTCTTCAATGCATACGGCTCCTTGTCGTACGTAGAGTACCTAAGAGTCGCTCCATTCGCCTTCTCACCGAAATAGGCGGCCGGCTTCCTATCCCGCATCAAAACAGCACCAATGCCTATACCCGAGGCATCACACTCGATCTCGAATGTCTTAGCAAAGTCGGTAAAACCAAAACGGAAAGCATTACATAATTTTGACTTCAACAAATTAAACGCATGCTCTTGGACTTTACCCCACTCAAACTTCTTGTCTTTCCTACTCAACTCGATCCACGGTGCAGCAATGGATGAAAAATCACGCACAAAACGACGGTAAAATCCAGCTAAACCATGGAAAGACCTAACTTCAGAACTAGACTTAGGTGTTGGCCATTCCTCAATGGCTCGCACCTTAGCTCTATCAACTTCTACACCACGACTACTAACAACAAAACCAAGAAAAATAACCTCATCCATGCAAAAGGAACACTTAGACAAGTTGGCATACAACTTAGCATCACGCAACAACTCAAAAACATGCCTAAGATGTCTAACATGCTCAGAAACACACGTACTATAGATAAGGATATCGTCAAAGTAAACTACAACATATTTCCCAATAACATCACGCAGCACATGATTCATCAAACGCATAAAAGTACTAGGAGCATTAGTAAGTCCAAAAGGCATCACAAGCCATTCATACAAACCATGCTTAGTCTTAAATGCGGTTTTCCACTCATCCCCTTCAGACATTCTAACTTGAAAATACCCAGAACGTAAATCAATTTTAGAAAAAACAGACGCTTCAGACAACTCATCTAGCATATCATCTAACCTGGGAATGGGAAAACGATACTTTACCGTGATCTTATTGATAGCTCTGCAGTCCATACACATACGCCAATCATTTGTCTTCTTCGGCACTAGGATCACAGGGACTGCACATGGCGACATGCTCTCTCTGATCTATTTCTTCTCTAGTAACTCCCGAACTTGTCGGTCTATTTCTTTGGTCTCCTCAGGGCTGGTCCGGTAAGCTGGTCCATTGGGAAGAACGGCGCAGCCGGAAGTCTATCTGGTGCTCTATTCCCCGAATAGGCGGTAGACCACTTGGTATCTCTTCTGGAAATACATCCTTAAACTCCTCCATCAATGGCTGCAAAATAGAAGGAATAACAATATCAGGAGTATCATTAGCCTTAAAAGTAACTAGAACGATAGGCTTACCAGCTCGGATTGCTTCGTACTCCCCTTTGCACTAATAAACAAGTTCTTGTGCAATCGGTTACGAATTGACTGACCCTTGGAACTCGATGGAGTGGCATGAACGGACTTGAGACCCTTTAGGCGTGGAAGAGGCTGCCTTGGAAGACTTGGGATCAGCCGAACTCATTGTAGGGCTAGGAGACGGCGTGGTCGTGTTATCTGATTTCTTCTTCTCCCGTTCTTCCTTGAACTTCTCTTGCATCCTCTTCTGGTCTTCTGCAACATCCTTAGGCGCCAATGGCCATAATCTGGTGGTCCGCCCATCTTTAGTCACAGAATAAGTGTTGGCGAATCCATCATGTATTGCCTTCCTGTCAAACTGCCAAGGACGACCAAGCAAAATATGTGCCGCATCCATAGGGATAATGTCACATAAAACAGTGTCAGTATATCTATCAACTGAAAATGTAACATGTACCTGATATCCAACTCGGATTTTGCCTCGGTCAGACAACCACTGTAGATGGTAAGGCTTGGGATACTTCTGTGGAATCAGGTTCAGTTTTCCTACTGCATACTGGCTGATAGCGTTCACAACGCTTCCACTGTCTATGATCATCGAGCATGTCTTATCTAGAACCGAACAACGAGTGTAGAAGATGTTTTCACGCTGATCGTTCTGTTCTTCTCGGAAAAGGCTCAAAGCTCGAATAGAAACAAGACTAGGGTAAGTCTGCTTCGGTTTTGCATCTTCAACTTCGACGCCGGTGGACTCTTCAAGGGGCTGTTCGGCGTCATCGCTTCAGCGGATCATCGAGTTCATCTTCACTAGCCGATTCTAACCTGTTCGCTCGCAGTAATTATGAGAACTCGGCGATTTGGACACCGGGCTTGAAAGTGTCCCCATCCTTTGAACTTGTGACCATGTACGTCACGTGTTCTTCCCGGAGTACCATTCGAGGCCGACTAGACCGCATAGGACGATTCGGGCATTTACGTTTTAGTGCGGGCGAAGCGTAGTCGTCCGCGAGAGGGGCGGCCGTGCGGACGCTCGAACGGCGAACGGCTGTGTGGGGCAAGCTAGGAGGACGAGTAGGGGCTGTCCTAGGCGTGGAAGAGTCACCTCGAACCCAAGGGGTCCTAGCGGGCGTCGGCGGAAGGATCGACGACGTCCATCTCTCGAGCCGCCGTTCTACAATAGATGCATAATGAACCATTGCGTCAACGGGGTGAAGTCCCTCGATTCGACTTCGCAAGCAATATCGGGGGTTCATTCCTTCAATGTACCGGTTGAGTGTAGCAATCAATGTCTCTTCTTTCCCAACCCCGGTTCAATGTCGTTTCTAATTCCTTGTGATATTCCTCAATTGATCTGCAGTCTCTTGACGAATCCGACCGAGCTTCTTCTCCAATTCTCTCTCATAGTGTACTCGGAATGAATCTGCCTCTCATCACATCTTTCATTTCTTGCCAAGTGTCAATCGGAGGATATCTATCTCTTCGCGCCTATTCTTGCCTTGAAACTCCCACCAAGTTGCTGCATATCCAGTGAACTCAGGGGAAGCTAGGCTGCACTTTCTTAGGCTCGGAAGTCATAACACTCGAAAATCTTGTCAACTTTACGCTCCCGGCCTAAATAGGCATCCGGATCATGTACGCCGTCAAATTCTGGAATGGTGGTCTTGATGTTGTTGAGAAGACCATCTGCATTACCATATCTAGGCTGCTCAGGTAGACATTCCTACGAGCTCCCTGGAAACGTGGGCCGGAATTGATCACCACGACCCCGGCCTCTATCTCGAGCCGCAAAGCCGTTTCCATCCCTATGAGGCGGGAAGAACTGAGCTGTATTATCCTCAACTCGTTCATCCTCAAAGTGTTCTGACTCAGATACTTCTTCATGCAGTTCGAACTCATCTTCTCGATTAGCAGGAGTTGGCTGTGGATTATTAGCCTGTGGTGGTGTCTGAACTGTGACTGTACTGAATTCCTCAAATTTGGCCAACAATTGTGCCATTGTGTTTTGAACTTCTCTGATCTGGCCCTGTACATGACCACTCAAAGCATCAAAGTGGTACTTGGCATCCCGATACCGGGGTGCCTGAAAACTGCGGTGACTTTCCTGAATCCATTAAACCTGCACAGTGAACAAATGTAAAGAAATAAAAAGGGACCTCACAGTTCCTCACAATCACTCGTGTATGTCACTCAGTGTATAAGTATGAAGAAAAAAAAATGGAAACTGTAAAAAACTGCACAAAATGTTCCGTTAGTATCTGTCGTCAACTCTTTAGCTTTAGTCAAGAGCTCGGACTTGACTTCCAGAGAACCACGGGATAGCAATGGAACCACGAAGATGGCTGTAATGGGAAGTAAAGGCAAGGTGGGGGTGTAGGAGAAAGGGCTTGAACAAAAAAACAAGAAAAAATTCAAAAATCAGAAAAACCGAAAAAGTTCGGAGGGCGATTTCACCTAGAAGATGAAGGAATTTGGCCAAAAAAGCCTATAGGTCACGGTGAATCAGTGAGTCTTGCTCAGAGCGTCGTTCCGCTTCCGGAATGGTATTATGGGCAAAAAACGGGCTTCGGAAGCAAAAGTTATAGTGAAAAGATGAAAATTCGAAAATTGAAAAGGAAGTTGGATTGGGATGGGATTTCCGGTACTAAGGGCTATAGGATGTTCGGTTATGCAAGGAAATAGGTAAGGAAGGCCGATAATCAGAAGCAAGTGGATGAATTTCAGATGGAAAGTTGTTACGAATTTGACTTCAATTCAAATAAGGAAACAAATTTGAGCCAAATCAAGAAAGTAATAACTCCAAATCCTAATAGAACTAGGACAGTCAAAATTCAATCCCAATTAAACAAAGATGACTGAATATCTAAGCCACCAAAATTCGACAACCCAGATTCCAAAAAAAAACAGGCGAAATAAATTGCAAAACGACGTCCTCAATCGTTAGTCGACGAAGGACAACTCTACCCAACAAAGAAGACACACGACTCAAACAAACTGCAATCAAGATTATGAAGATTCAAGACAATAAAATTCACGAATTCTGTGATCCAATCCTAGGGCTTCGACTTTCTGTATTTTTTTTTTTCTTCTTCTTCTTCTTCTCTTTTTTTCTTTTTTTTTTTTAAACTAAGTCGATCACTTTTTCCCCTAGAATGTCACACCTAATTTGGATTGAACCACGACCAACAATAGCTGACGTGGCTCTGATGCCAAAATTTATGATACGGCCAATAATTACGCGGAAGCAAAAACTCGAACAACGTCAACGACAAGGTTGATTCAATCCAATAACAAACTGAACTAAAAGAGGTTAAAACACCTAATATACTGATCTAAATCGAAAATTGAACAGAAACAAGAACAAAACACAAAACAATGCCAAAACGAAGACTAAAACCCTAACAGAAGACTCGATCAGAAACTATAGCAAAACAACTCCGATTAAGCTCAAATTTTAACAAGAATTATAAACTGAAGTCGTAAACAACATATCAAAAATTCAGGCAATTCGCACGAGGGGTTCAAGATTTGGCACGGGACGGACTTTTGGATCGATTTTAGGTTAAAATTTGGGAACAACGAATTTGCGGGAGAAGATCTGGACTTGGCGTGAATATATGGATGATATGGACAGTATATGGAGGATGGAACAAGGTCGTGATGGCTGGAAACGAAGGGAACGAAGAGAGGATGAAGAACTTACCCGAAACGAACCCCGGATCGACTTGAATCCGAAACGCGTCTGTGGAGCAATCTTCGTGGCTTGTCTAACCCGGATACGACTGGATATCACGAACGAGACAGTTGATTTCAAGCTTGTAGTTGCCAACAACAAACTCTACCAAGAACCGATGGAAAAACGTGAACCGAAGCACCAAAAGTGAGACAAATCGATCAATTAGATTTCTGATTCAAAGTTGTTCATCGAAAATAGTGTTCTCCAAAGACTTAAATACTAGGGCTAATCCCTTGACCAATTCGAACTTGGTCTTATAATTGGGCTAGGAAATTAAATTAAAAGAAATACTAACTATTGGGCTTAACTAATGAATTAAATTACATACCACAAAGTCTGAGCCCAAATAAAATAAAACATAAAAGAATTACACAAACAAGAGCCCAATTTTCGAAACATCAATCCTGGGCACTGGTCAAGTTCACCAACTTGGACTGCTTACTCCCGATATCTTCATCTTCCAATTTCTTCCGGACAATGCACTGAAAATAGCCTTGCAGTTTCTTGGCTCTCAATCTTGTAACTGGACCTCTCAGTTGCAACTCCGGGTTTGACTCATCAGTGCTGGACCCCAGCTCATCAATTACGAATGAGGCAGACCCAAAAACAGCCATTCCTCGTGCCCAAGAGCACGGACTACTCACCCACACCAGTCATACTTTCAGATGTAAGGGACACCCTATGCATTAACCCAGAAATTATTTGTGATTTAGACTCCATAGTTAATTAGTGATCAATTAACTAACCATGTGTCCAGATCGTATTGGATTCAGACCTAGTGCTTCGGGAACATATACATGCAGATCATTATGCCCATATTAGACCTCTCGAGTGTTGCGGTTCATGTTCAAATTATCTTGCCCAATCCAGGCTTAAGAAATTTAGCTAGACATAATTAAAACAACGAACAACATAATATAAATAAAACAAAACATGCTTCGATTAAACAAAAGAAAAACTTACGATAATGTTGAGCATAAACTCTGGCCAAAAATGCCAGCAGGAAACATAAACGGAAATATTAAAGTATTGCCCGTAGGACTTGTTTGTTCCTCACCACTCTCAGAATTCTCATTGCTTCTGCGGCCACTAAAAATTACACATTATATAGAGGAGTTGCTAGGGTTTCCGGCCTCCAGGCCTGCTGAGCTGGGCTTGATTTGAATCAAGCCTTCTTTCCTATTTAGTCCTGCCCAGATCCGCATTCCTTATCTTCAATCAATCATGCGCTGATACGCATCTTCTAGATAAGGAAGAACATATTTCTTTCCTTATCTTCTCCTGAAGATCCGGAAGCGTCCCTCGCCCATAGCACTACCCTTCTCGTCATGCCCTGCAGCTCGCTCGTCTTGCCCTTGATCTTTGTCTGCATAAGGTTGGATTCCGTGCGGTACATGTGTTGGATACACCATCTCTACTCGGCAGCTCTGCTCATGATACAAGCTTTGTGACTCACGCTGCTACCTTCGATCTGGTGCCCAGGATGCTGTCTTCATGCCTCTTTCACGGAATGCACCTTATCTTGCCCATAATCACGTACACCTGTTCTGCTCTGCATATCCTTATCTCCAAACCGTGTCCTCCCAGACACAAACAGACTCGAAAAGATGCACAAAGACTCGATCTAAACCTAAATAAAGACGTGAAAATGAGCACAAATATGGGCTCATCATGAGGTAAAAAAAAAGGGGTAGTGCTATATTCGGCCACACTGTGGCCGGCCACATGCGTAAGTAAATGAAAGTTAACCATAAAAATGGAAATAATCACATTTTCCCTTAGGATTTATGATTCCTCAATTAAGGTATATTTTCATTTTCAAAACTTATATTATAAATCAAAGAAACACTCGTTTTGATCAATTATTGAAATATTATCACTCCGAAGTAATATTAAATTATTTTTAATGTTCATGCTTATATATTACAAAATAATAATAATAATTAAAAATATTTGTTGAAGGAAGTACAATAAAATCGAAGAAACAACCTTATTGATGTATTTTATTATAATTTCATCACTTTTGTAAGATTTTTTATATTGAATTGTTGAAATAATATTACTCTCTTATGCATATTATTGTATTACTTTTACGATTGCATACTTAAAAATTACGTATACTTATAAATTATAGCATAATGTAATTTACCGTCGATTTTCGACGGGATACACACTAGTTTAATTTTATCCTATGCGGGAGTTATCATCAAACATAAAAACACTTCATTATAAGTATATTACTGTTTAGTGATGTAACAAATAGATTGTTATTACAAGAAATTAAAGTTCACGCAGGCCATATTGTAGGGCATAAAGTCCTATTACCAAGGATGTTATTAACACTAGCGGATCCAAGGCCACCTTCGAAGTTTCAAAGACGGACAATTTTCTCTTATTATTTCATATATGAAATGATTATAAATAAATGCCAAGGAATAAGTTCGATTAATACTTTTCAATTTGTTATTTGTTACAATGTATGGTAATAGTATTAACATAACTTATCAAACAATTATATAATACGGTGTAGTTGATAAAATTCTTTCCCGTACGTGCGATGCACGGGGACATACTAATTAACATAATAAAGTTATCTACTCGATCTGTACAGATGCTATGTTCCCCATGCATCACACGCTTGGAGTATTCTGTAAAGCAAAAGTACAAAACCAATCTTCTTTTATTTGACGTGGGCAGTGACCCAGTTCAGATCTCTTTAATTATATATGGCTTCCCAAACTAAACAAAAAACAATTAAAATATGTGTGGGGGGTATCAAAATATTCTTGAGAAAATATGATTAAAAACCTATTGTATAAACCATATGCATGGCTTAGTCTTGGATAAATTAGTTACTACAGACGTGAAGAAAGGTATTAAGAAGAAGAAGAAGAAAAAAAAAAGGGGGGCATAGTTAATTACTAAAGAGGGAATCATCATTTCCTTTATTGACAGCTAGCCAAATGGAGAATTCGATCCTTGCTTCCATTGTTAATCATAATCACAATTCACGTGTACAATGGCATTCGTATATCTATAAATTTTTTTTGTGGATGAATAATTACATTACTACATGCATCCTCAAAAAGTAACAATATATTGTAATTAATCAGGAATTGAGAGCGAGCAAAGAGAAAATGATAAAAATAGAATTGAATATATGTGAGGGTGAGTACTGCGATTGCTGCACCGACAAATTCTACAGATCGATAAATGAGCAAGCGAAGGAGTGGAAGGAGATGTCGGAAATGATAGCGGTGGACAGTCCGCTGCACGAAGCGGCGGAGAAAGGGAACACGGCGGTGGCGGTGGAAATCCTGAACGTGGTGCCGTGGCTGGGCAAGAAGCTGAACCAGGAGGGGCTGAGCCCCCTCCATCTGGCGATACAAAGGGAGCACAGAGAGATGGTGGAGACGTTGGTGAGATTCGACAAGCAGCTGGTGCGCGTGAAGGGGAAGGGGGGAGAAACTCCATTGATGCAGTGTGCTGCCAAAGCAAGCGACATCAATCTGGATGACAAAAAGCTTCTTGCTAGTCTGTTGCTTGCATGCCCGGAGTCGGTGAAAGATGTGAATAACAACTATGAAACAGTTGTTCACGTTGCAATGGCCAACAAGAACAGCGATGCTGTTTGTATCCTGGTCGATTGGCTGAGGCGGCGGGATCAAATATCCTCGGTTCTTCCAGTCAGGGATCTCAACGGGAATACGGCCCTTCACGCTGCAGCTCAATTTGGCTGTCTCAAGGTTGGATATTATTATGGCCTTAAACCATTTTAATAAATTATCAAACATATATAAAATCTAATCATAATTTTAACAACATAAAAACTAACCAAACTACTCTCATACATTTACTTTATCAATCTTCTCTCACCATCATATTTGACTAGTATACATGAGACAGTCAACTCCTGCAACAATTTTCCGCCAATATTTTCCGGCGACTTTTTTTCCAACCATACATGAGTGTCATACATGAAATTATGCATAAGTATCATACATGAGTAACATTCCACGACCATACATGGATAACAAATCATAAACTTATCACATATACGAATAGCATACATGAGTATCTTACATGAAATTAGCATACATGACATGCAAGTAACATACGTGACTAGCATATATACATGTAATGTATACCGTTGTAAAAATTCATCAAATTAAAAATCACCGGAAAATTCTCATCGGCGTTGACCATTGACTGCTGCCACCGGAAAATATTCGTGTATGCTATCTTGTATGATGGTGAGAGAAAAATTAAGAATAAAGTAAAAGTATGAGAGTCATTTTGCTAGGTACTTTGGTTAGTTTTTATCTTTTAAAGATTTATTATTAGAATTTATCTGTGTTTTAAAAATGGTTATTCATCCCTTATTTATTATTATTATTTAGTAAAAAATGTATATAAATACACGAACTTTGGTCTGTTTTTCATTTTGTACATGACGTTTGAATTTTCCCTGAAAAATCACCAACTTTTGAATTTGTTCAATTTTTTCCTTATTATTATTATTATTAATATTATTATTATTATGTGAAAGGGAAGAATTTGACTCAAATGAAGCCCCAATGTAGTGGAAAGGAAGAATATCCCCGAATAGCATTTGGGGCAATTCTGAATTGGGTATTTTTTTATTCAAGGTAACTTAATGATCGATTTAGTTTTAGTATGCATCATGTATTACATGGCGGCCACGTCATTCTTGGGCCACACCAAGAACCACACGTGAGTTGTCCGTGAGAAACATCCGAAAATTTGCATTTCGGCCCAAATATAGCCCACGGATGCCCAACTTAAGAGAATGTCTTCCATTTAACTGCGGGAAAAAAAACAAATGTCTTCTGAAAGACTTCAACTCTACTTTTTATGACACAGAAAATATTATAAAATAATTCTTGTGGTATTAAAATAGTTGTTTGCGATACATTTTTCATGTATTTATAGTTCATTTTAAATAAATTAATACACGACTACATGAGTGGTCATATAATTTTTGAAGCTAAATAATTTCTATACCTATTACTCCTATAGAAGAATTTATTCTTTACAAAATTGATTTTGTCTAATATATTTTTATTAAATATTTATTTGAAGGATAATAGTGTAATTCAATATTGATGAAAAAACGTACTTTTTGATAATCTTGTTTTTTGTAAAAGTGTAGATGCACACTACTCTATTTTTATGCATGACTAGCTTTTACCTCCTATTTAACATCTTAATTTCTTATATTTCTTTAGGTATTCTTAAAAATATATGATTAATTATGTTATAGTGTGGGCAATTAAGAATGTTACTTAACTGACGTAGCTATTAATTAATTGTTGTGATATTGCGGTGCTAGGCGGCGACGAAACTAGTTGATCTAGTGAAATTAAACAAGGTGAATTTGCAGAACAGGACCCCTCTTGACATTGCGAAAGATAACCACCAAATTGCTGTAGCAGGAATGTTGGAAAAGAAAGGAGCAAGGAGAGCTAGTCAAATTTCCAGTCTTGACTCAACCGTCGACTACGTGCTCACGGAACCACACTTTGCCGAATCCGTTTCCCGCGCATACTACTACCTTACTAAGGAGCTCACACTCGAAATGCGTGAAGCCGTCTTAGTGGTGGCCACGCTCATCGTGGCCACCACCTACCAGGCGGTGCTGCAGCCCCCCGGCGGGGTCTATCCTCCTCCCGAGGAAGACACCACCAGTCGGCGGCGGCTGGTGAGCAACGGGGAGCTGTGGCGGCAGCACCTGGCGGGGCAAATGGTGATGGAGAAGGCCCACTACCGCTACTTCATGCCGTCGAACACATTCGCGTTCGCGCTGTCGGCGGTGATAATCATATTTGTGGTGCCGGGGTCGCCGTTATTCCTGATCCTCCACTTCTGCTTGGTGTTCATGTGCGTCAGCTATCTTCTGGCTCTAGACGCCATATCCGCTTTCAACGGCATCTCCGACATGATCTACATCATGTCACTGTACGCCATTGTCGGAGCCTACATCGTGAAGCTCTGCTACTATCCGGTGAAGGCGCTGCTTGTCGACGAGGATTGGTGGCTGCGCCGAATCAGCGTCAAATTCGCCAACCGCTCCAGCAGATCCCGTTGGGGTTCGGGACGCGCCTTGCAGACCGCTAATAGGATCAAAAAGCAGCACCATGTGCTGGGTCTTTAATTTATATTTCTATTTCTAATAATAATGTCACACGTGCCTGCCATGGGCGTGTCGTCTCACTTCTCCTCTCTCATTGCTATACTTACTGTCCAGATCAGATCGATCGTCATGTACTTGGCGTGAGTGTTCACCAAATAAGATGTTTAATGTAAAGACCAAATAAATAAAATATAAATTTATGCAGCCACATTATTGCTAGCTATAATCAGGTCCAAAGGGCAAAAGTCTAGGGCCTCTAAATTTGAGAGGCCCCAAAATATGAAAAATACATTAGTATTAAGAAAACAAAAATTCTTAACAGTAAAATGCATCTCTGAAACGGGAAAAAAAAATTAGACATCTCACTCTCTCACAATTACACACGCTGCGATATTATTCTTTGTCTCTAATTCTCTCTCTCTCATTCTCATTCATCCATGGAGTTGCTCACCCTCTAAGTCTCTAATTTCAAGTGGGAATCAATTTTTAACATATATATAAGAACGCTCTAACTTGAAAGCTTGAAACAAAGGAGGTACATGTTGCGTTAGTTTTTGGTTGTATTTTTGGATGTCTGCATGCGTGTTTGTGAAGCCATTTGCTTGATTCTATATTGTTTTGGAAATTAAAAAATGTGCTAATGATGTTTTGTCGAGTTGTTAGTGGAATATGTAGATTTTGCTCGAAAACTACGAAGGCGACAAGGCTCGATCAACCTTCATCACAGCAATGAGTTTTTGGTGTAGTGAAACTCAGCGGTCTCTCAACCTAGGAGACCGCTGAGTTCCAGGCGCAGCGTTCATCCAATACAGGGCCAAAAGTCAGCGGTCTCTCAACCTGAGTGACTGCTGAGTCCAGCGCTTCATCCAATACAGGGCCAGAAGTCAGCGGTCTCTCAACCTGAGCGACCGCTGAGTCCAGCGCTTCATCCATTACAGGGCGAGAAGTCAGCGGTCTCTCACACTAGGAGATCGCTGAGTTCGGGCGTTTAGCAGGTTTACTAAAGTGCGCTCAACGGTCGCTGAGGCTAGGAGACCGCTGAACGCAATTAATTCACCGTGTGTATAAATACCGAGCGAGGGTTTTTCAGATGGGACCCTTCAATTCTAGACGCCATTCTTTTTCTTTGTTCTTTTAGAGTTCTTTAGGGTTTTCTTCTAGTTTACTCTCGGATATTTCTACTTAGTGATTTACTATTGTAATTGCATTCCGGATTGGAGACTTCAGAAGTTGCAATTTGTCAGATTCAATTCCAGTTTATCTTCGATTTCGATTACAGTAGTGAGTTTACGATTTCAGCTCTTTATTTATGCTTTATAATTTCTCATGCAGATTGCCCTCGAGAATTAATGTTAGAAAAGATTAATGCTTTTGTTAGATTAAATTTCGATTCCTGCCTAGGGTTTAATTTATGCATTTTAGTTCTTGTCTAGGGATTAATTTATGTTTGATTATTCTTTCCGTCTAGTTATAAACCACAAACCAATTGATTACTGCTTTCTGTTTATTTTATTTTCGCAATACAATAATTTCCCTGCTAAGTTTTCCTTGTGAGACGATACTTGGGTTGGCTTGCTTAATCTACTGTGATCTCGTTCAATTGCGACCGACTTTAGGATTAATTTAGTCGAAACAGTACAAATAAAGTTGTAGGTATTTATTGGATCATTGATCGAATGTGTGATAATTTTCTTTAATTAATTTAATGAATTATTGATTGAATTTGTAATAATTTGAGGGTATAAATGTTGCCTAGAAAATATGCCTCCGGATGTGGAAAAAAGAAGAAAAGAAAACGAATTGAGGAGATTAAAACTCAAATTAAAGAGGGGCTCTTCATAAGTTTCTTGTATCTAGCTCTAGAGTTCATGAATTCGGTGAAAACAAATGTAATTAAGTATGAAGAAATTGATGCTTTGAATGAAGTAGTTGATGTTAAACACTAAACCTTAAACACTCAAATCAAAAAGGGGCTCTTCATAAGTTTCTAGCTCTAGAGTTCTTCGGTGAAAAAAAATGTGATTGAGAATGAAGATCATTATGCTTTGAATGAAGTTGTTGATAATAATAAGAATGAAACTAATAAATTAATTTAATGAATAATTTTCTTTAAAAAATCAATTTATTTAATTTTTTTTAAGTTTTAAATGACTTATAATATTTAAAATATTTAATTTGTACAAATTTATCTTGATATATTTAGATTTGGATGTAACATAAATCCTGATAGATATAATAAAGTTAGTCTTAATACTCATATATGGCCATTTTTCATAAAACTACAAGTTATATGTCCCTAGTTCATAAAGTAGAAGTTTTATGGCCATTTTGGGGTTAAAAGACATAAATACCCTTGCACATGTGAGAGAAAATTGGTGATGTTGGCCTTTTGTTAATAAAAAATAAGATATAACTTTCTCTCCAAAACACAACATCGGCCGCTTTCTTCTCTCTCTTCTTTATTTGTTGAATTTTTCTCTCTGTTCAACCTATTTACATGCAGCGCCCGTACACACACACACACATATATCGACACTAGCAAATCAAAAAGCATGAGAATTGAAGAGGAATATACAGCGCTCGCGCACTAGCAGATTAAAAGGCATTTCTAAATAACGTTAACTCACCTGCAAACATGAGAATTAAAGAGGAATTTAAGGTAAAAAAAAAGGACACCAACACAAATGAAGGTACTTTAATTCAATTTCTTGTAAGAGAGTTGTTGGAGCTTTATTGAATATAGCTACCAACATAAACTTATAAAGCTATCATAGAGTACAAACTCGCTCAATTTAACAACTAAAATCTCTCTTTCAATGCAAGAATTATTCACTCACGCACAAATGAAAAATATACAAAATCTGTGTTCTTGTTTGTGCCCCAAATATTCACGCAAAGTCGAAGAAAATAGAAGCCAAAGCTTCGTATCGTAGCGTTCTGATTTACTAAGGTACGTAGACAATCTCTTTCATAAAAAAAAATCTGAGTTGTTCTTCGCAACTCGATGGTGAACTCGATCGTTAACACGATCGAGTTCTTAGCTACACGATCGAGCTGGCTTGATAAATGCATGAGACTCGATGGCAAACTCGATCGTTAACTCGATCGAGCTCTTAGATATATGATCAAGCTGACATGACAAATGCATGATTTTTTTAAAAATAATTCTCTGAAATGAATATTTATCACATGTTAATGAACACGTGTAAGATGAGAATTTGTAATTCGTAATTTTGCATGATTTATACATGACATGATTTTTATTTAAATTCAAATTTCAATGAGACATATAGCGAAGCTCGATGATGGTCACTCGATGGTAAGATCGATCGAGTGACCTACTGAGGCCACCATCGAGTGAGACATAAAGCGAGGCTTGATGATGGACACTCTATGGTGAACTCGATAGTGACCCATCGAGTGAGATATAAAGCGAGGCTCGATGATGGACACTCGATGGTGAGCTCGATCGAGTAACCCAACGATTCACAATTACACAATCTAAATGAACTTAATCTTTTTACTTTTCAATAACTTTAGCATCAATACGTAATTTAAGACTGATGTTACCCTTATTATCATAACAAATCTCAAGATAATGACATTAAATCCTTGTTTGTTCATCACTACTCGATGGTGAGCTCGATCGAGTGACCTATCGGGTTGACCATCGAGTGGTGATGGACATGATTGATTCTTTTTAATTATTGTGACTATAAACCATGTTATATGTTATTTATGTCAATTAAAATGTATTTGGCAACTTTGTAACACTATTGATAATAAACACTATCGATATTACAACTTTGGTATCGACGCTCGTAACATCCTTTGATTTTCAAGATTGTATTTATTCATACTATCATTTTTGTTCGAGATGTGAGATACATCATCATTGAATGATTCACACTTAAACAATCTATATGAACATAATCTTTTTACTTTTCAATAACCTTAGCATTAATACGTAATTTAAGACTGATGCTACCCTTATCATCATAACAAATCTCAAGATAATGACATTAAATCCTTGTTTGTTCATCACTACTCGATGGTGAGCTCGATCGAGTGACCCATCGAGTTGACCATCGAGTGGTAATGAACATGATTGTTTTTATTTTTAATTATTGTGACTATAAACCATGTTATATGTTATTTATGTCAATTAAAATGTATTTGGCAACTATGTAACACTATTGATAATAAACACTATCGATATTACAACTTTGGTATCGACGCTCGTAACATCCTTTGATTTTCAAGATTGTATTTATTCATACTATCTTTTTTGTTCGAGATGTGAGATACATCATCATTGAATGATTCACACTTAAACAATCAATATGAACATAATCTTTTTACTTTTCAATAACCTTAGCATTAATACGTAATTTAAGACTGATGCTACCCTTATTATCATAACAAATCTCAAGATAATGACATTAAATCCTTGTTTGTTCATCACTACTCGATGGTGAGCTCGATCGAGTGACCTATCGAGTGGTAATGAACATGATTGTTTTTTTTTTTTAATTATTGTGACTATAAACCATGTAATATGTTATTTATGTCAATTAAAATGTAATTGGCAACTATGTAACACTATTGATAATAAACACTATCGATATTACAATTTTGGTATCGACGCTCGTAACATCCTTTGATTTTCAAGATTGTATTTATTCATACTATCATTTTTGTTCGAGATGTGAGATAACATCATCATTGAATGATTCACACTTAAACAATCTATATGAACATAATCTTTTTACTTTTCAATAAACTTAGCATTAATACGTAATTTAAGACTGATGCTACCCTTATTATCATAACAAATCTCAAGATAATGACATTAAATCCTTGTTTGTTCATCACTACTCGATGGTGAGCTCGATCGAGTGACCCATCGAGTTGACCATCGAGTGGTAATGAACATGATTGTTTTTTTTTTAATTATTGTGACTATAAACCATGTTATATGTTATTTATGTCAATTAAAATGTATTTGGCAACTATGTAACACTATTGATAATAAACACTATCGATATTACAACTTTGGTATCGACGCTCGTAACATCCTTTGATTTTCAAGATTGTATTTATTCATACTATCATTTTTGTTCGAGATGTAAGATACATCATCATTGAATGATTCACACTTAAACAATCTATATGAACATAATCTTTTTAATTTTCAATAACCTTAGCATTAATACGTAATTTAAGACTGATGTTACCCTTATTATCATAACAAATCTCAAGATAATGACATTAAATCCTTGTTTGTTCATCACTACTCGATGGTGAGCTCGATCGAGTGACCCATCGAGTTGACCATCGAGTGGTAATGAACATGATTGTTTTTTTTAATTATTGTGACTATAAACCATGTTATATGTTATTTATGTCAATTAAAATGTATTTGGCAACTATGTAACACTATTGATAATAAACACTATCGATATTACAACTTTGGTATCGACGCTCGTAACATCCTTTGATTTTCAAGATTGTATTTATTCATACTATCATTTTTGTTCGAGATGTGAGATACATCATCATTGAATGATTCACACTTAAACAATCTATATGAACATAATCTTTTTACTTTTCAATAACCTTAGCATTAATACGTAATTTAAGACTGATGCTACCCTTATCATCATAACAAATCTCAAGATAATGACATTAAATCCTTGTTTGTTCATCACTACTCGATGGTGAGCTCGATCGAGTGACCCATCGAGTTGACCATCGAGTGGTAATGAACATGATTGTTTTTTTTTAATTATTGTGACTATAAACCATGTTATATGTTATTTATGTCAATTAAAATGTATTTGGCAACTATGTAATACTATTGATAATAAACACTATCGATATTACAACTTTGGTATCGACGCTCGTAACATCCTTTGATTTTCAAAATTGTATTTATTCATACTATCATTTTTGTTCGAGATGTGAGATACATCATCATTGAATTATTCACACTTAAATAATCTATATGAACTTAAACTTTTTACTTTTCAATAACTTTAGCATTAATACGTAATTTAAGACTGATGTTACCCTTATTATCATAACAAATCTCAAGATAATGACATTAAATTCTTGTTTGTTCATCACTACTCGATGGTGAGCTCAATTGAGTGACCCATCGAGTTTACCATCGAGTGGTGATGAACATGATTGTTTTTTTTTTAATTATTGTGACTATAAACCATGTTATATGTTATTTATGTCAATTAAAATGTATTTGGCAACTATGTAACTCTATTGATAATAAATCTTAAAAAAATGACATAAACTGAAGCTTGTTCATAGTCACTCGATGGTGAACTCGACCGAGTGATCCATCGAGTGATGAAGAACAATAATGCTTTTTTTGAATTATAATGATTATAAATCATATTATTTGTTAATAATGTAAAAAAAATGTATTTGACAACTAAATAATACTATTGGTTATAAACACTTTAGATATTACAAATTTCGTATCAACATGCATAAAAAGTATTTATTGTTCTTCATCACTCGATAATGAACACGATCGAGTGATCAATCGAGTGATCCATCGATGGTTCACTCGATGGCCCACTCTATCAGTGACCCGTCGTGTTCACCAGTGAGTGGTGAAGTACAATTACACTTTTTTATAATTATTGTGATTATAAACTGTGCACCACAATTCAAATATAATAAGCAAATCATAGCATTATCCTTTTTTTTTAGATAAGCATTATCAATAAAGTAGTTAAGTTTACAAATGTTCTCAACCCCATGACGTACCCTGGCATGATATCCAATAAATTATAGTTGCTACAAATTTCCTATAGTTAGCAATATATATATTTGTCATCAATTGTGGTTCGTATGTATAGATTAAGGCCACGAGTGTCATGAATCGTGTCGGTCTCTTCCACTCGTAATTAGCACTCGCAATATCAAAATACAAAGATTTAGCACCACTACACCAAACATAAACAAAAAAAGAACACAAATACACGTAAACTGTCTACTCGATGGTGGCCTCGATCAAGTACTCGATCGATACCACCATCGATCGGACATTAAACCACTCACACCATCTAACCACTCGATGGTTGGCTCGATCGAGTCCACCATCGAATGAACACAAGACCACTGCCTCTATTGAACTACTCAATGGTGTCCACTCGATGGTGAACTCGGTCGATCGTCTTCCTCACTACGATCGAGTGACTATGAACTACACAGTGGTGTGTGCCTCATTCCTACTATATTGTTTAAATATGAACTCAACATTAATAAAATAAGTTCCAAAACATCAAGAATAATTTACTAACACACATATAAATCATGTATAATTATCATCTATTCAATTCAACAAGAAGAATATACATGCAAACAACAAAAAAATTTCAAATTTTGGGGGGTTTAAGGCTTATACCGACATGTGGCTATGGAGGTGCGATCGAACTCGATTTTGCTGTCGTCATAATTTATTTGGCCGTCGGACTCGATAGTAGTTCACCAGAAATTCACTTCGACTGTGTAGTCGGTTGAGTATATATATATATATAGGTATATATATATATATAGAGAGAGAGAGAGAGAAAGAGAGAGAGGTGTAGACCGATTTTTGTTTGTTTGTTTGATTTAGTGGGGTTGGTAGTCTGCATTCAATTTGTTTGAATGCAATAAAACCCTTTTTTTGTTTTAATTTAAAGTGGTGGGCCAATAAGGGGTTTTAATGTAATTTAACTCACAAATGGCCATATAACTTCTATTTTATGAACTAGGGCCATAAAACTTGTTGTTTTATAAAAAATGGCTATATAAACTTAGAACTCATAAAGTTAATACAAAGATTTTTGTCGGAAAACTAAGAAAGAAATATATTTACACTAATCATGATATAATTTAAGGCAAAAATATAAACAATAACATAAAATATATAATCATACCTTTTATATAAATCAAATATCTAACAAAATTGGATATTTTTTACTTAATCAACCAAATTATGGATAGTCACATTATGCCTGAATAGCATCTCTCATAAATAAATGATCATGTTATGATTATGTTTTCGAATTTAACACTTCTTTTGTGTTGTTATTTTATTTGCTAATAGTATTACGCTATCCCACGCACTTTTTAATTTGTTTATTTATCAATCTGTATATATACCACTTCATTTTTTTATTCTTTGATCAATTTTTAGTTTAATTTTCATGCTTTAGTTTAATTATAATTAGAGCTTATTATATATATAGAATATAATTAATTTTTAGTAATTAATTTCAAAATATTAGCTGACATGCAATTGGTTATTAGGGGTGATTAATTATTTAATTCATAATTAATGGAAAAGATGTAAATTTCCCTACAAAATTACCCTCTATTGTATTTTATTTATTCTATAACTAAAGCTAAAGTAGGGATCAATGTGCCAATAAGGTGGAAATTGATGTTTCACATAACCTTAATTAGGAGGTAATATAGTGAAATGACATTATCCTTCTAAACAATACAATAGTTGGCACAAAGTTGAAAAACCACAAAAAATGACACTTTTGAAATTTTTTGGACCCTTTTACCCTTACTTTCCACCAAACTCACATTTCTCTTTCATCTCTCCTCTCACCCACATGATACGCATTTAATTTTGAGTGAAATATTATTATAGCCACTTAAGTTAATAAAAATAAAATATTAGCCACTAAGTTAATATTATATAAATACTGGCAACTCTTACAAAAATACCCCTAGATAGAAACAGAACCGCCGTCTTCGCACAATCTCATTCCTTCTTCGCACCTCCGCCGTCTTCGCATCTCCTCCGCCGCCGCATTCACATCTTCTTCCACCAACACCTTCGCGTCTAGGCTTCTTCGCGCCTAATCTCCGCCGCTCGTGCTATCGTCGCGTCTCCCTCTCTGCCGCGCCACCATCTCTGTCGCTCGTGCTACCCGTCGCGCCTCCCTCTCTATCGTGCCACCATCTTCGCCGACGATGTTGAATAGCTCAAATAGAAGTGATTCCGTTGAATTGGAAATTCGACGACGATTATGGCATCGATGTAAGTTTCCTACTACAAATCTATATGTTAATGGTGTTAATTTGTGATGCAAAACTCCGTTGCGGTGGTGGAAGGAGCGAATAGATCTAGTCGCACCATGTAGGGTGCGAGTGGATCTACTCGCGCCATGTATTGTGCGAATAGATCTAGGCGCGAGCGGGAGAATGAGGGTCGTTTGCGCGACTCGCGCCTGATGTCTGGGTAAAGTGAGCGGCCCGAGCGGGCGAACGAGGGCCGTTCGCGCGACTCGCGCCTGATGTGTGGGTAAGATGAGCGGCGCGAGCGGGGCGAACGAGGGTCGTTCGCGCGACTCGCGCCTGATGTGTGGGTAAGGTGAGCAGCGCGAGTAGGGCGAATGAAGGCCGTTCGCGCGACTCGCGCCTGATGTGTGGGTAAGGTGAGCAGCGCGAGTAGGGCGAATGAAGGCCGTTCGCGCAACTCGCGCCTTGCTCGGTTGTATGGGTAACATGAGCGGCGCAAGCTGGTCGACCGGTGCCCGTGCGTGCCGTTCGCGCCACACTAGTTCACGAGGTGGAGGCGCGAACGGGTCGAATGGGCTGCCGTTCGCCCGTTCGCGTACTGAACGAGGGTCGCTCGCCCCGCTCGCGCTTCACTTGCACCATTCCATGTTCGACACCCGAAGTGTACCGGGCGAACGAAGGTGTGACTGAAGCGAGTAGATCTCACTCGGGCCCAATATAGCAACATAACATACCGTCAGGCCGGGGGCGTCTCCGCCCCCCCGGACCCCCAGGCAAGAGGGCGTCGCCCTCCTTGACCCCTCGACTCACTGGCCGGGCGTGGCGGCAAAATTGCAACTTCTAGTTAAAATGGTAGAAATATAAGTTAAAGGGTAAGAAAGTATTTTCAAACAAATAATGGCTAGTATTTATATAACATTAAGTTTGTGGCTAGTATTTTGTTTTTATTAACTTAAGTGGTTATTTCACATAGTTACTCTTTAATTTTTTTCTTCCACTTTTTCTCTCTCCTTTCTCTCTCCTCCCTCCCATAGTACTCCGTCCAACGTCCATTTTTTTCTTCATTTGTTTTCTTCTTTCTTCTTCCCGTCGCGAACTCTCGCTCAATATCGGTCAATTTTTTTTCTTTTGCTCTTCAGTGTTCGACAGATCCGACGATGTTGATATAGTTTTTCGGTGATGTTGATGTAATTTTTTTTCCGACAACGTTTGCTAATATTTCTTGTATTGATTGCGATTGTGGTAATTGCTTTATTTTTATAGTTTATTATCTTTCTTTTGTGATCTATAGGATGAATAATTGAATTGATGATACATTTAGATCTAGTTTTTCGTCTGAAATTTCTGGCTATACAGTTCGTATGAATTACAGTTGGTACGATCATACATTTTTTCGTAATGCGTACCAATTACGGCATACTCCGATATGAATATGTAATTTCTTACCTCTTATTGGTACGATTATGTATATTCGTACAACGTAGCTGGTACGAATATACATTTTCGTACCGCGTACCGCGTACCAATTAACCAATTATGTCATACGTGAGTACGAAAATATATTTTCGGACCGAGTACCAGTGTAACCTGGCGCTATATGCGGGACGAATATGCATATTCGTACTGCTTATTGGTTCGATTTTGATCATTTTGTAACTCGATTATCAATATTTGCAAAGCTGATTATCTCTTAATTGTATAATGCAGGCTAGACCATGGAGGAAAATGGAATAACAACACATACCACCTAGTGGTATAACATTCGATGATTTATTGAGTAAGTTTGAAGTGCGACTGAAGAAATATAAGAACTTGTATATGATTGAAGAATAATAAGAGCATGTATATGTTAGATCCAGTTTTTCGTTTGAAATTTTTGTTGATGTAAATATACTTTTGCTACGAATTGCTAACTTTCGTTCCAATGTTGTGTACTGACTGGATTATGCATATCAGTACTCTGGTACGAATATTCATTTTCGTACCGCGTACCAGTGCAACACGGCGCTGTACGCGGATACGAATATGTATATTCGTACCACTTTTAGGTACGAATATCCATTTTCGTACCGCGTCTCGGTGCAACATGACACTATACTCGGGTACGAATATGTATGTTCGAACCGCTTTTAGGTTACGAATATATATATTCGTACCCGCGTACCAGTGCAAACGGTGTTGTACGCGGGTACGAATATGTATATTCGTACCTCTTGTAGGTACGAATTATGTCATTTCGTACCTCGATTACCAATATTATCAAACCTGGCTGTCTCGTACTTATTTAATGCAATCGAAACCATCTTCTCTAGTTGTTATCCATGGAGGAAAATGGAATAACAACATATACGAGAGTGGGAGAAAAGAGTAAATAAGAATGAAGATAACATATGATTTTGTGGGCTATTTTACTTTTAATTGATTTTGAATATTTACACCCGAACTTGGCGAATATGATATATTGATCATTTGTACCAGTTAAATAAACTATTGGTAAAAATTTGACACATTGCATATCTAAATTAAAGCATACGTACTAATAATAGTAAGTAGTAACAAATTGTTTACAAACCAGAAATTGTAGCAAATTATACAATATTGACTACTACCTAATCCAACTCAATCCCCACTGTAAGTGTTCTTTTATCCGTGCTGAAAGAATATATGCTCCTAGCTAAAATATTGATTTCTCGAGTTCTTGTAGGACATCATGACCGATTTCTTGAGTTCTTTCATACCTGTTGTAGATCCATTGTACCTTGGAAAAAAAAGACAAAAAATAGTTAGGATATGGTACTAATATAAATCATTCGTACCAACATATCTGATACGACTGGTACGAAAATACAATATTCATACTAACATGGTACTCTAGTACGAATATGGTATTTCGCACCACCTTACCACGATCTAACCTGATACTCTGGTACGAATACAGTATCTTCGTACCGCGCTTTAACGTGGTTGCGACATAAAAAAAATAGAGAGATGAACACACTAATTCGTACCAACATGCCAATTCGTACCAGTGCACCACGTTAAGGCGTAATACGCCGGTACGAAGACACTATATTTGTACCGAAGTACCACGTTAGGACGTGATATACTGGTACAAAATATCATATTCATACCGGAGAACTACGTTAGGGCGTGGTACGCTAGTATGATTCATACCGAAGTTTGTGTGGTACTCCGGTACGAATATGATATTTTTCGCACCAGCATGCCACGCCCTAACGTGGTACTCCGGTACGAATAAACCATATTTGTTCCAACTTACCAATGCATGGTATGGTGGTACGAATACATCCGAACATACCAACAATCAAGCACGAAAATTACCCAGAAATACAACCAAATCGATCAACAATATATAATCAAATCCACTAGAAAAATAGAGCATGAAAACAACCAAATTATCAAAAAATGAACTATGCAAACATGCAAAGCAACTATAAATCAAACATGAAAATAACCAAAGCACAAAATCAAAACAATCGTACCACCGTGCATGGTACGCCGGTACGAATTAACCATTTTCGTTCCAACAAGCCAATAATGGACTGCGCGATACTGGTACGAGTTACTACTGGTACGAATTCACTCATTTCGTACCAACTGATGTTTGACAGCGAACAGAAATTTCCTGCAAAAACACAAACGAACCATAAATCACCACAAAAACACTCAAATCAACCAGAAATCAACTCAAATACACCATAAAATTACTAGAAACTATATGAAAAACACATAAATCATTAAAAACACGTACAAAAAAAATCATAAATTAACAAAAATTTAAAAAAAATCATTAATCACCAATTTCAGATCTATTTGAAGATTTTGAACATGAAGATGCCATGGATTCCGACGAGAAGCTTGCGAGCAGAGATGTGGTTTGTGCAGGGCGGCGGCGGCGACGATGGCGGTTTTCGATGAGATCCAAGATTTTCTAGAAAGAGAAAGGGAGAAATCGAGGTAGCAACGGCGGCGGTTTTGGTGCTGCGACTGTTGGTAAGCGGTGGCGGTTCGCGGTGGCATGGATGGCGAGGATGGACAGTGCTGCGACTGATGGTGAGCGGTGGAGTTTTGCGGTGGCGTGGGCGGCAGGGCGACGGTGCAGCGGGGCGGCGAATTTTTTTGGTGGATAATGTGAGGGGTCGGGTGAGAGAGAGAGAAGAAGAAAGGAGAGAGAAGAATGTGAGGAACCGTTTGAGAAGAGAAAAAAATGAAAATGAAAATGAAAATGGGGTAAAAACTGATTTTGACCTTTCACATGTAGTAAGGGTATAATGGTCCAAAAATTCTCAAAAGTGTCATATTTTGTGTTTTTTCAACTTTGTGACAACTATTGTATTTTTTAGAGGGATAATGTCATATCATGAGTTCCCTCCTTAATTGATATAGCACAAATGAGGTGTCGGCTTTCATTGATATATACAAAGGAAAGTTGAAAATGCAACTAAAAAAGGTTGAATATAGTACGCGAAATCAGTAATAAGTAAATAAAGGGCAATTTTCCTCACTTGCATTATTCAAGAAAAAAAAAAGACTTTTTCCATTCGTCACATAATCTCGCGTTTCTCCACCCCATATATAATTATGAAACTTCAATCCTCTAAAAAAAATCCAGAAATCATAAATAGCATAACCACACACACACATACACATAATACATATACATATATATATATATGCACGACATGATTAATTTTGAGGCAGCTAGATTTAATTTGTTGATTACAATACTAGTATTAGTATTTACTATTTAGTTTTTTTACGAGTCAGAGAGATGAGGGAAATGAAGACAGCAAAGTTCCCATATTTGATGAAGCTGCAATAATTTCCTCTCCACCAACATTTCCTTGTGCTTGATCCCATAAAAAGTAACTGGAACATGAATTTTGTGCTTCAATCCATTCATAATTCAACTCATTTCTCTGCAAACAATCTGCCCCTAAAATCTGTCCTCCGCTATTCTGCACATCAATAGGCATCATAAAATTCTCCAAATTCTCCAGAAATGGCGTCAAACAACTCGAATTTACGGGGCTTGTAAATTGGACTATTTCTGGTTGATCATGGTGCTGGTTCATTTGCCATGTTTCTTGGTTAGTTAAATTTAAACCTGCATTTTCATGGAAAATATGGTCTATTCTGGTGTTGTTAGTGGCGCTTACGCCCTCCGTTGTCGTTATCGTCGAGCCGATGTCGAACATGAATGTTGTGCTTGTTAGAGGAAATGAAGTGTTGCGAATAGGTGACTTCGTCGACAAATTTCGATTCAACAAGTCTAGCTGATGGCTTTGAGCGTAAGTGAAGGGAAAATCTTGATTAGTATTTATTTTGGTATTGTTTGACGAAGTTGAAGACGTCTTTCTTATCTTCTTCTTGATCCATGAATTCCAGTAGTTTTTTATCTCATTGTCTGTTCTTCCTGGCAAATGGCTGGCTATATGAGCCCATCTGCAAGTTTAAGTTACACAAAACTTCAATTTCGACGTTATAAAAGTTATGAATTTAAATAACATATACATCTCTCCCAAAAAATAGGTAAATTTTATAACAAATTTAAAGAGTTACATAGTTTTAGACACAAATGGTCCATGGATGATAATCTCATATTAATTAAAATAAATTTAACCTATATATAGATGTTAAATTACCAGTACTATCCTTAAAAATTAAATAAATAAGGAATATTTATAAGTATATCAAAATTTGAATACACACTTTTATAATAGTAATGAATATTTAACAAGAGTTTAATTAGGTTGGTGTAGATATACCCACTGTATACACATTTTTCTTGAGGGTATTAGGGGACGAACAATTATTAAAAATAAGATCGAAGATTTTGTGTGTAAGAATCAAGATATTGAAGGCATGGAACAACTTGTTTACTTGAACTACAATGTTTTGAAAAAGGAACAAGATTGATAGAGAAAGAGGAATGAAGGATTCAATTTCTTCCGTGAGAAGTGAATTAAAATAAGTGCTAAAATAATTAATTCATACTTGACTAAAACTGTATAGCTTGCTTTAACCAATGAAACATTCCATTATTAGACAAAACTGTGACATTAGCATCTTAACGACTTCCAAATTGCCAACTGATCTAAGATACGTACGTATCTTCTAGATGAAATACATTATATACACATGCACAAATACTACATATATTATAGGTAAATTAAAATTACATACTCAAGAATTCGACACACACGCACACATATACAATACGGCATTTCCTTGCATGAACTGCAATATTTACGAAGAAAGCCGTTGCTTCAGCTTCTTCCCAAACAACGTATATAAGAGAGTTACGTTCTTGTCTAAAAAAATATGCTACATTTATGCTCAATCGATTTTAGTATGTCTGTATAGCGTTGAGGCTTAATAGAACTTGGGTAAGCTTGAACGTAAATTAAGAAATGTGGAAGAAGAGATGTGATATGATATATATATTTAATTAATAATTATGTACCTGTTTCCTACAGCTCGATGAAGGTTAATAATTAGCTTTTCCTCTTCGGGCGTAAACCTTCCCCTTCGAATATCAGGTCTTAAGTAATTTATCCATCTCAGACGACAGCTCTTCCCACATCTTTGAAGCCCTAATTAACCTCAAATAAAATAAATAAAATAAAAAGAAACAAAACGAGGGACTAATTAATTCATATTGATCAATGTAGGAAATTAATTAACCTGCTTTCTGAGGCACTTCGCTCCAGCAGCCATAGCCATGATTAGTGATGTATGTGATGAGCTTTTCGTCCTCCTCCGGCGACCATAGCCCCCTCTTCACCTTCTGCTGGTTGCAGCAAGAATGGTGCCCCATAATTACTAATTAAATTAATTAATTAAACTCTCTCTCTCTCTCTCTCTCTCTCTCTCTGTTTTAATTTTATCAACTGATAAGTAGGTTCAGGTAAACTAGAAATTAGTGAGCTAAATATGTTGGGACGGAGGAGGAGCGAGGGCCCACAGTAAACTCAAAATGGACCCATAATATGTGTGCTTCAATCTAACACTAAAATGACATTTTATCAAACTCCAAACTCTCCCTGCAAAATATTCTACGTACAAATGTAGTATTACTTAACAAACTTCACTAATTATTAATTAAAGCCAAGGAGCTGCCTGTCGGTACATTGACATCTTAATAATCGTCTGCCGATATTTGCGTACGTATTGCTAGTTTCCGACGTGCATATCAAGTCATATTTGATTTAATAAGCAACTTCATCATTAAAATATGACCCATTTATCACTGCAGTTATATACTCCCTCCATCTACGAAATAATTTCCTAACTTTCTTTTTTGGGTCGCCCACAAAATAACTTCCTACCTATTTTTGGACAACAACTTATTCCCCTTACCCTTACTTTATAAACTTATTTAACTAAATATTAGCCCAAACTTACCACTATCTCAATTAATTAATAATCTATTACCCTCAGTGTCGGACAAATATCTACTTACAACACACTCACCCACCATTTTATTAAGAGTCGCACTCACGTACATACGGTTGTACGTGCAGCAGGATCCGATGATCCGACCCGACCCGGCTTGACCCGTGAACTAAAAAAAACCGATAATCGTCTTCTCCGTTCTCGCTGTGGAAACGTATTCCCTTCCCCCTTCTTCACATCTTTCTCTATTCTCCCTTCCTCTTTATACTATTTCATCTTCTCCATGCCACAATCTTCTTCACCACCGATGGTACCACCTCTGCCGCCACCGCAGGTTAACATGTCGCTGCCAACACTGCCGTCTCCATCGGTTAGGATGTCACCCCGCCGGTAAAGCTAAAATCACATGCAACAACAATAGGTGATTCTATATCGAAATTCTTGTTGGTTATTTGTGCTTAGATTAAGTATTTCTGAAAAATTGAATTTTGGGTTCAAATATTATGTGGACAAAAGTGTCTTGTATGAACTGTTTGATGAATTGTCTGAACGAACTTTATATTAGTAATGCCCAAATAAAACAACACAGAATTTGCAGCCTCGGGAACTTTAGAGTTGGATAATTCATGCTTTATTCGAGCATCTACTTTGTTATGACTCTCCTGCACCAAATTCGAAGGATGAACAATTGTATTATCTAGCATCCCAGGTGGACCTGTTTGGTTCTTCATGAAGCTTGATTGCAGGACTTGTACATTATTCTTAGAAGGTGATGTTGAACACGTTGGAGCATCACCATCAGTATGGCTAGATTGTTGTCTGACTATAGGTGGAGGTGGAGTCTTTTGCTGGCTCTGAAACTGGTTCATCTGAAACTGTGAAGATTGCACAAGTGTAGATGCAGAAAAGCAGTTTCCATTCGACTGTTGCATAGGTGCAGAAAGAAGATGTGTCTGATGGCTTTGTTGAACTTGATGTTTCTGTGGTAACTGAGGCTTCATCGAATTTAACGGGGCAGACATTAGTTGTTGTTGCTGCTGTGGTTGCTGCTGGTGCAATTTCTAGAAAAATTGCAGCTGCAGCTGTTGTTCAGAATGATTTTGTTGGGACGTCTGTTGCACTACAGGCCTTTGGGACAAGTTCTGCTGCAAAGCGTCTTGTTGAAATTGCATCTGTTGCTCTTGAGATCTCTGCAGCAGAGTCGACTTGAGATCTCTGCAGCAGAGTCGATGTCTGTTCAACATGTGTCTGGAAAGGCAGATCTTGAGTTAAGGATGTCACAGAAAATGTCGTTCTGTTAGACGAGACGTCATGTTGCTGCACTGTCGCATTTCCTATCATTATATATTGCTGCTGCTGGAGTTGAGAGTATGCCGCTGTTTGCTGCAAATTCCCCGCTCGCGCCTGGTCGGAAGACATGCCGCTCGTTGCAGCAGGTAGCGCCATTGACTTGTTGCCGATGCCGAAGGGGTTCTGCGAATCGGCCGCGGCTGTCGAGTTTGCCGAAGCAACCGGGATTGCGTTTGCCGGCAGGCAACCGCCGCCGTTACCGTACCCGCCGCTTCTTGAGTAGGTGTAGGAGATTGTAACATTTGCTGCAGGTGCTGCTGTTGGGACCACGATATGTTCGACTGCAGCAGCTGATTAACCTGCTGATTTTGATGATTTCCTTTGCTCATTTGAAGATTCTGTGCAGCTAGACCTAGAGATTGGAAGTTCAATAGTTTCGACGGATCATCACTGCCAAGGTTACTCTGTAGAGCAGTTGAAGAAACCATGTTAGGGAACACTCCTGCTTGATTAGACGACAACTGATTATTCTGCTGCATATTCATCCACTGCACCAGGCTCATGTCAGGAAAAATCGAGCTCGAAGCATCTTTCAAGCCAAAGTCATCTGCTAGCCACGGCATGCCTCGTTTGAACATATTCTCTACATCAGAATCATCTGTAGATAGCAGCACACGTGAGAGTGAGAAAGGGGACGAGGAAATAAACAAGGATCGCAAGAACGTCTGCAAAATTTAGACGTAATTGCACACAGGTGTTAGCGTGTGTACTATCTTGTTGAGAATTGAGATAATAGAAGCAATCTGTGCTTTTCAAGTATGATGCAAACTCGTCCATCACATTTTAACAATATATATATTAATAAATATATATATATATATATATATCTTGATTTATATATGTCAAATGGTGAACGGTAGCCTCGTCACTCGTACAAAAAATGATACACTGTCTTTCAAATTAATATTTGGTTATTCATGCCGAGAACAAGGCTCGATTTTGATTTCCAGATCAAATGTTGCTTTTATTCACGATAAATATTACTTTTACTAACGACAAATGTTACTCCTCGAATTTTGGTAAAATTTTCTTGATTTATATATATCTCAAATGGTGAACAGAAGCCTCGTCACTCGTACAAAAAATGATACAATGTCTTTGAAATTAATATTTGGTTATTTATGCCGACAACAAGGCTCGATTTAAATCTCCAGATCAAATGTTGCTTTTATTCACGATAAATATTACTTTTACTAACAACAAATGTTACACCTCGAATTTTGGTGAATTTTTCTTGATTTATATATCTAAAATGGTGGATGGTAACCTCGTCACTCGTATAAAAAATGATACACTATCTTTTAAATTAATATTTGGTTATTCATGCATACAACGAGGATCAATTATGATCTCCAGACCAAATGTTGCTTTTATTCACGATAAATATTACTTTTACTAACGACAAATGTTACTCCTCTAATTTTTGTGATATTTTCTTGATTTATATATCTCAAATGGTGAATGGTAGCCTCATCACTCGTATAAAAAATGATACACTATCTTTTAAATTAATATTTGGTTATTCATGCCGACAACGAGACTCGATTTGTATCTCCTGATCAAATATTGCTTTTATTCACGATAAATATTACTTTTACTAACAACAAATATTACTCCTCAAATTTTGGTGCAATTTTCTTGATTTATATATCTCAAATTGTGAATGGCAGCCTCGTCACTCGTATAAAAAATGATACAATGTGTAATTAATTAATATTTGGTTATTCAAGCCGACAACAAGTCTCGATTTTGATCTCCAGATCAAATATTGTTTTTATTCACGATAAATATAACTTTTACTAATGACAAATGTTACTCCTCGAATTTTGGTGAAATTTTCTTGATTTATATATCTCAAATGGTGAACGGAAGCCTTGTCACTCGTACAAAAAATGATACAATGTCTTTAAAATTAATATTTGGTTATTCATGCCGACAACGAGGCTTGATTTTGATCTCCAGATCAAAAATTGCTTTTATTCACGATAAATATTACTTTTACTAACGACAAATGTTACTCCTCGAATTTTGGTGAAATTTTCTTGATTTATATATCTCAAATGGTGAATGGTAGCCTCGTCACTCGTACAAAAAATGATACAGTGTCTTTGAAATTAATATTTGGTTATTTATGCTGACAACAAGGCTCGATTTTAATCTCTAGATCAAACGTTATTTTTATTCACGATAAATATTACTTTTACTAACAACAAATGTTACTCCTCAAATTTTGGTGAATTTTTCTTGATTTATATATCTAAAATGGTGGATGGTAGCCTCGTCACTCGTATAAAAAATGATACACTATCATTTAAATTAATATTTGGTTATTCATGCCGACAATGAGGATCGATTATGATCTCCAGATCAAATGATGCTTTTATTAACGATAAATATTACTTTTACTAACTTAAAATGTTACTCCTCGAATTTTGATGAAATTTTCTTGATTTATATATCTCAAATGGTGAAAGGAAGCCTCGTCACTTGTACAAAAAATGATACACCGTCTTTTAAATTAATATTTGGTTATTTATGACGACAACAATGCTCGATTATAATCTCCAGTTCAAATGTTGCTTTTATTCACGATAAATATTACTTTTACTAAAATGTTACTCCTCGATACTTGGGTGAATTATTGTACGATTATATATTTCTTATGATAGATGATAGTCTCATTAATCATAAAAATATTATTGTACATAATACTTTTATTTAATGATATCCTAGTAATAGAGTGGGGTGGATTTAATCTTATGGTCAAATGTTACTCTTATTCATGACAATTGATACTTTTATTCACGATAAATGTTACTTTTAATCACGACGATTTTTACTTTTAGTAATTGAGTTCATTATTGTTCGTTATAAATTTCAAAGGATTAAAGATAGTCTCATTGCTCATAAACAATATTATACATTGTACTATTATTCAATAATAAGAAATCCTATCAATAAGGAGTCTAGAGAGATGATTTTGAGAAATATCATACACAAAAATAATATTTTCAGAAATAACATTTCATGTAATGAAAAGCAACAATTGTTCTAAACAAAAGTAACATTTTAGCAAAGTAACAATTATCGTAAATAAAAGTAACATTTTCGAAAGTAGCATTTGATGTGATAAAAAGTAACAATTGCCGTAAACAAAAGTAACAATTATCGTGATAATATTTTCGAAAGTAATATTTGATGTGATGAAAAGTAACAATTGCACGATAAATGCAAATGCTATTTTTATTCATGATAAATGTTACTCGTATGCACGACAAATATTACTTTATGTGTTTGGGTGGATTTTCTTTTCGTTTACATACTACAAAGGGTGAAAAATATTCCCTTTACTCTTAGAAAAAGATACACATGACATTATAATTATTTAATAATTATATATTTTAGCAATTAACGTGACTGCTACTTTTATTCACAACAAATGTTACTCGTATGCACGACAAAAATTACTTTAGGTGTTTGGGTGGATTTTCTTTTCGTGCACATATTTCAAAGGATGAAAAATATTCTCTTCACTCATAGAAAAAGTATACATGACATTATAATTATTTAATAATAAAATATTCTAGCAATAAATACAAATGTTACTTTAATTCATGACAAATGTTACTTGTATGCACGACAAATATTACTTTAGGTGATTGGATAGATTTCCTTTTCGTTTACATACTACTACAAAGGTGGAAAAATATTCCATTCACTCTTAGAAAAAGAACACATCGCATTATAATTATTTAATAATTAAATATTATAATAATAAATGCAAATGCTATTTTTATTCACGACAAATATTACTTTAGGTGTTTGCATGAATTTTCTTTTCGTATCTAGTGAACTTTCGTTAGACATCTCAATGATATGCTACAAGTTAGTGTTTATTGAAGAACAACATAACACTAAGGGAAAGAATATCTAAAGTCATCAGATTATACACTTAACTAATGTACGCACGCATAATAGGTATTTGAAATAGAATGAAAAACCAGAATTTTTAACAAGTGCTAATCAAGGATAGTAATTCAAGTAGATCAAAGGTTTTGCAACCCAAGACAAAATCCCAAAATAGCAATACTAACCAAACATACATCTACTCTACTTAGAGAGATATTACATACTAAAACAAACAGTGATTTAATATGTTTGCTTAGGCCTTCTCTTCTTGATACTCATCCTCGTCTTCTTATTCTTCATCAGTCGTCGCGTCTTGATATGCTGATATTCCGCAACCAAATCAATTATGTTGCTTTCAGCTTCTGTGAACTCCATCTCGTCCATTCCCTCGCCAATATACCAATGAAGGAAAGCCTTCCTCCTAAACATAGCAGTGAACTGTTCACTAACTCTCTAATTACATCAAAATACATTTATGCCACTAATGCTTAATCATTCAGACATCAAAACTAAAACTATTTTATATAGATAGCAATAGGAACAATCAACTAGCTAAAAAATTTCCACTGAAAGGCGTTATATAGAGAGCAATAGGAACAATCATTCACTTATGATACAACTCAAGTTACACATCTCACTAATCTTTTTCTCTTGAATTTATTGAACTTATTTCAGCACACATATTTTAAGGACAAAATGCATGATTATCTGGCCGACTCAGTCATTGCAATATTATAAATCTGATAGTTCTCCCTCTACCAATAATTCAAAGTTTTGGCTGAAGTGGTGAAGAGGGTCTCAGTTACTATTTTCTAAGATCCTTGTTTTCTATAAACTAATGAGTAATACTTCATATGCCAAAACTGGAGCAAATGTAGAATTGCTAGTAAAAAAGAAGACAAAAATGCAGAAAGTAGATGAGACTAACACTATGATAAATTCCTAGAACATTCTCAATTGTTGAGCTTATTAATGCAAAACTTCACTTAGTAAAAAGTTCCACAATCCAGTTGTTGATTGCTAATGGAAATGATCACCTTTTACCGAAAGCAAAACTCCACCTTGTACATAAAAATCACGGATTGAGACCACCGTAGCCCCCTTAAAATCATGAACTGTTACCCTCCCCTTGTCTGATAATTGCACACTCCATGGACCAGAAATAGAATATTAAAGAAATAAGCAAATGACATTAAAACAGCAAACTCGAGCAAGACAGAAGATGAGTTTAATACATAGACTTTACAACAAAGAGCATTGACATGTCCGCCTAGATTAATCTAAAAACTACATTACCAGGGAGAAGACCAATTACAAATTTTAGATATCTTTGTTCTCATATTCAATAAATTAAAAAGCTATGTCTGCTAGACTGCTACTGTAACCTACCTGCGTTACCATGAAAATAACAATAAGGCACATTGTAGGGGCCGGATCCAATCACCACATATGGAGGACCCTTTTGTGTTTTCACCAAGCCTAACTAGGGATACTTATATAATTTTATCCTCACTATTTCTCGAATCATAAGCATTTCAAAATGTCCACACCTAAAGAATCTTTTCGACTTTCATTCTGATCGCCGAATTTTCTTCCCCAGAAGATTGGATAGGAGCAACAACTTCAACTATAAATGTTTTTAGACCTAATATTTCCGAAAGGATTAAGATTGAGTGCACTCTACTTGAGTGAATTGGGATTCAAAGGAGAAAAATGCGTGGAACTTGACAAATTTGAAGGTAAGAATGGACTGAAATTTGACCTTCTAGTTTTCACCGTGATAGAGTCGTTCTTGGCTGTTGAAAGGCCTTGGAATCAACAGGAACACATGATTGAATCTCTTGGAAACCATTTGCAATACCAATACTGTCACCGGCATCTGAATCTTTGTCTGGCACCATATGGTTTGTGTTTGTCTCATTGAAATCACCTAAAAATGTGGAATAAAAGCCATCGTCCTGATCCCCTCCAGCATAACACCAATCAACGTTACTATCCAGCAAATAGAGAACAACACTTGTTTTTTTTCTCTGTTCATACTAAAACAATCGCGTGTTTTGGAAAGAAAAGACAATCATGGATAAAGAATGTTGTTATCACATAAGAATATAATTCAATCCAACAAATGAAACGGAACATACTATCATGTCGAGAATATGTACTTTTACCAGTTCAAAAATCCTCACACCCTAACACATTACCTCATAAGAAGGAACTTTTACCGGTTTCACATTATTTTCAAGGCACGGACTGCCCTCCCTCAGACATTTTGCAGGTACTTGTGGTTGAATTTCGACTTGGGCTTCAAAGTCCTCAAGGGAACCATTGTAGTTCGGATCCCTCTTTGCCATCTCGTGAAGTTGGAAAAATATTTCTTCTTTGTGTTTCCCACATGATGCATTCCCGTTCTGATAGAATAACAACATTTAGGAGGTAAATCCAAAAGCAAGCAGAACATGGATGTAAAATAGAAATTGATCCCATTTCTTGAACCCATAACAATCCAAAGCCACACAATACATGCAATTTCTAAAATTCCCAAACAGAAGCAACGGTTATATAAATATCCGAATTCACAAAAGGTAACAAAATCATAATAGAAAATTGCTGAAAGAATCTTCATTCATGGTACCACACTTTCAAACACAAAAACAATTGTGCTTACCACAACCTAAAACATATTTGGATGTTATGTAGACGAGAGAATACTCCACGAACGATAGACAACAACGATAATGCAACTCAGAGCTAGATATCATTGCAACAAGAGGAGAAATTCTTGATATTCAATCCGTTACAAGACAATAATTCACACCAAAACAAAATTATTGCGAGTAAATCTCCACAAATGCAACAAGACAGACCATCATCAACCTCAAACCGACCATTCCAAGCTTCTTACCAAATCAATCAAACAGCTACAAAAGAACTTAAACAACTGAAATCCTATATCATAATCTTGTAGTTATACCTTAGGCAAAGGGGGCACGCCCATTGCCTGAAAAGCAGGCGAAGAATCATCACAATCATTCGAACGATCAAATCATCAAGTCTAACAACTGACGGCGTCTCCCACACCAACATATCCAAAAAGCCCTCATCGTTCTCTCCGCCAAGATCCAAATTTTTCTTCCCCAAATCCTGCAACCCTAGAAAACCCAACAGCTCTTTCACAGACGGGCAGCCGAAGAGAGATAATGAAAATGGAGAATGAACAAAACCACTGTGGGCAAATGGCGAATGACAGTGACGAAGCGAACCGGCAACGATGAGTCGAGCGGCGATGTAGAGTTTGCAGTAGGAGAGAGAGCGAGGAAAATCAAGGAAAACCTACAGAAAAATGAGGACAAAAATTTTGGTATATATATTTTGGAATATGGGTCGGGTCGGGTCGGATCGAACTTGATGTATGGTGCAGCTGTTGCACCCAAGTTTTTGCCTTTTATTAAAACCTATGACACTTCCTCCTAGGCAGTTATTTCGTAGATGGAGGGAGTATTTGAGAAAATATCTGATTGCAATTTCAAGTGTATGAGATTCCAAAGTAGTACCAGTAACTACGTGGCAGCATTAATTTTTAGCCCTGTAATTAGGCGGGGATTTAATTTGGGGTTATTGGCCACAATCATCACCTACATCCCAATTTACAATTATATTACCACTTTAAAATTGTATCAAACATATAAATAACGTAATATTATTTTTTGCGAGTGGGATCACTCCCAATTTTTATGGTGATAGTAATTATGATGTGGCCATTTGTTAATCCACATCGATGTTTTTTTTTTGACGAGATACTAGTGCAATGTTAGATACAAAAAAAACAACGTTATTTTTTATCTATGGATGTTGTTGGGAAAATTCTAAAGTTTTGATTTGATTCCAAAACCCAACTGCTCTCCAACCTAGTAGATGATTGTACAAACCTAAGTTAAGTTTTCCAGCTCACTTGTTTGAGCCTTAGATTTTCTAAGTTCACAGGTTTGGAAGCTGAAGATAGAAGAAGACCCAGCTGAGTAATCAGCTGGACCCAAAGTCAGCTGAAAGGTCTCTTAGCTGAACAGAGCTCTAGAACTGAGCTGAGTCTGACTGACTCAAGAACAGAAGAATGGATCCAGCCAAGGAGATCCAACGGAGCAGAATAAAGTGAGCTGCATCAAAGTCTAAGAAAGACAGCTGAGCAGAACAAAAGGGAACTAACTCTGAAGACGTCACTTCAAGTCAGTTTACCCATACAACTCTAAATTCAAAAACCAGCTCAAAAGACAGAAATCCCGGTGTCAGAGGAAGACAATATACCTCGACCAATGAGGGATCGACATCTCAGCATCCTAGAAAGGCGAACCTAGGATCTGAAACAGTGATGAAGACAGGTGAAGATACGCTCAACGGCAGATCGATAGATCAGAGAGTAGGTAAGATTCAAACGGGTCCTCCAACGGCTAGTTTGAATCTCTACCTATAAATACCAGTCTTCAACCTCAGAATCACGCACGAAAAACTCCCCACAAGCTTTCAACTTTTCTGAATCTCTCAAGTATCAAAAAGCTCTCCAGCAGTTATCTATCTCTTTAAAAGAGCACTTAACTTCTTAAGTGTTCACATTCAGAAACTGCTTTAGTTTTTCGTCTGATCAATAGGCTGTAATCATAGTAAATCCAAAGCCTAGATCTGAACGAGTTCATCTTCCAAAGTTCTTCATTGTAAGAACTCGTTCAAAGTTGGAAACCCAAACCCTCCTTTACCCAGAAAAGGTTAGGTCAAGGTTACGCCCTCTCGAAGCACGAAATTCGAGTGTAAGGTTATTCAGTACCCGAAAACTGAAAAGGTGCAGGCTTCTACAAGTTAGAACACAAATTCGAGGAAGAGCCGAAGTTGCTTGGTACTCGTAAACCAAGTGGTCATCCTTAGCGGATTTAAATCGGTCGTGGACGTAGGAGTTTTCTCTCCGAACCACGTTAAAATTCTATGTTCTTTATTGCTTCATTCAGTCTTTGCTTTATATTTATTAAAAGAACTAACCGCATTTGCACAGCACAAGTTTTCAAAGTTTCAACTCTTCAGGACTCCTACCGCATTGATTTCAAACTCCGATTAATCGAAAACCGAAACTAAGTTTTTCGAGCTTTTGTAAAAGGAACGAGCTAAGTTTTTCTTTCTACCACTTTCCGCACAAATATCGCCGGTATCATCACTCGACATCTTCTTGAAGAACTCATAACGAGCTCTCACTCAACTCGTTTTAACTTGATAAAAGTTTTAAAAATCCCTCTTCGGTGTATTCACCCCCTCTACACCGAAGACCTCGTTCCGGACCATCAATTGGTATCGTAGCAAAGGTTCAAACGACCGCCGTTTCGAATCAAGAGATCTGTCTTGAAACTCGTGTCGCGGGTGGTCAATCGAATCGTATCCGTTTTTCGTAAAACTCATTCTAGTGCATTCGTACATCTCTTCACGGATGGATTCCTATCTTAATGTAAATCTTCCCACCTTCTGATGACTATGCAATCCGGAAATTCGATTGAAAAGCTTCCTATGCGCGCATCACGACATGATGTGGGACGTCATCTCGACGGACCCATCCTTATTTATAAACAAGCGAAATGAACTCGTACCTCGCTCATGATGGAGGACAACTAATACCGGCCAATTCTCAAGCCAAAGAAGGAATACTCTTCGGAACTAACGAAAGCAAGTTGACCTTTGGATTTACAGGAACACCATCTCATCAACGGTCTTAAACGCCTACCCGAGTAAAATCATCAAGTGTGTACCAAACACTGGGATGCGCTGCTTGCCAAGCTATGAAAGGTCGAAGAGATCAAAGAAAACAAGTTCACAATAGCTTGCCAAAAAATTCGACAACTTCACAGTTTAGCCAATGAGTCCATTGAAGCGATTGAGCTAAGGTTCTCAAACATAGTCGTCGAAATCGAGACAATCGAAACTCGGGAAATATACCGCAGGAAAAGAATTTAAAGGTTCTTTCTTCTTTCACTACTTCCGAATGGAATACTTATCAGAAGGTAGTCCACCAAAGTCGAAGTGACTTGGGTGATCTATCTACGTAAAGATTGTTCTCACTCTTAAAAGCCAACGAATACAACTTGAAGATCACCCAAGAAGAATCTTCAAGGCATTTCCGGACCATCAACTGGTACTCTCCAAAAGAAATAGCTTTAGCCAACTGAAAAGTCACCATGTCTTGCCACAATGAGTCCTCCAAGAGGACAAAAAATGATGAGCTAGGAGCTACTCGAAGAAATTGCCATGTTGGTGAAAAATTATTCCGTACTCAACACCAAAGAAAGACAAGTACAAGAAATTCGCCAAGACGTACAGAGACAAGTATACAAGACATGATGAAAAATCAAATCGGACATCTCAAAACGGATAGATGAACTCGTGCCGCTTCAATTGCATGGAACCGGGACACTACAATACTGCCAATTCTCAAGCCAAAGAAAAGATCTTCCGAATACTCTAAGGCAAAGAAGAGCGAAAGAGCATATGGGCGGAGTTCGAGTGCAACAAAAATGATATGCACCATCTCAGACGCCTTCCCGCGAGTAAAATGCACTCAAGTGCGAGATGATCAAAACTAGGATGCTTGCTTCATGGGACTGACTCAAGCTCGACGATGATGAGGTAAGAGATCAAAGAAAACATATCTCACAATCAGCTTGCCACGAACACTCTACAACTGGCCTAGCCAATGAGTCGAAAGTCATGAAGCGACTTCTAAGGTTCTACAAGAAATAGTGACGTCATAATGTGTGAAAATGCCGAGCGAAGGTAGAATCGAAAAGAACTTAGAAGATCGTGCTTCACGCTCTTTCAACGAATGGAATACTTACAAGGTAAGTTAGTCAAAGTCCAAGATTTGACTTGGGAGTTCTATCTAGTAAAGATTGTTCTCACTTTGGAAAAATCCACAACGAGTCAAAAAGACACCGAGATCTTGGAGTTAAAAAGGTCAAGAACTCTATCCACAAAAGAAATAGCTTTCGAGCTCATCAAAGCTACATCAACGATGGATGAATCACAGTGTACAACGACCTCCAAGATTAAAGACGGGATCGGGGTTATGACGGATCTAAGGATCTAACAAATGTTGCAACTACAAACCAAGGTAACTTTTGCGAAAGAGAATCCAACTCCAAAAGATCAAGTACAAGAAATTCACCAAGACGTATACACAGAAGTATACGGCGAAGCTCAAATCGACCACATCAAAACGGACAAGAACAACGAAGCGAGCCGGGACAACATCGACACCAAGATCATCAAGAAAGAACGAGATATTAACCGAGATAAGAAGATCTCCGGCGGATATCGACATAGACTACCAGGATATATCAAGGCGATGAAATCGATACCGAGTGACAACAAAAAAGAAATGTCTACAAATTGTACACTCACAGAAACCATCAAGATGAACTATCATGGCCCGTGATGATCAAGACGGGATGCTTGCTTCATGGGAACAAAGAACACAAGGAACGTGTTCATGAGACACCTGGAGAATTATCGCATCTAATGATCCAATCGTAGTCATCACCGGAACATCATACGGATCTCTAACTAACCCATATGACCCAATCACAAGGACCTAAATTTTGATTGACAAGCCGTAAGAGAAAGTCATGCATCATAGACTTCAAGGTACTTTACAAGAAATGGATGCTCAAAACACTACGACTCATCTAAAGCATCTACTCCAAGAATACGAAGAAAAAAGAACGTTTGGTGACAACTCCAAAGGTTTAACCAAAGGCTGATGATTTGAAACCTACAATGAGGAAATATCTAACGTTTCATAGGAACAAGGATTAAACATAACTTGCTTTCCATTAGTCAATACCGCGATGAATGGAGTTCTACAAGAAAAATGCACCGATGGACAATTAAAAAAATCCAAGTGTGAGTCGAGACAAAAAGAAGCAAACATATACTTAAAAGGTCGAAGAAACACTATCCACAAAGTCTCGGTAGCACTCATCAAAGCTACAACGAAGTCATTGATGGATGAAATAATCTACAACGACTCGGCAAGACAATCAACAACGGGAAATCAAATTTGGGTTATGATGGATCTAAGGATCAAACAAATGTTGCAACTTTGTCAACAAGTGAAACAAACAAAGGATTTCATTCTCTGTGAAAGCAAAGATCGAGTTCTTCAACTTCTTCACATGGACCGAGAAGCAAAGAACACAAAGCAAAGTCCTAGAAGACATACACTGTCGTAAATGATGACCCCAAGCATTCACTGGGTTCGTACAAAAGCGAGACAAAGATCCAATGACGCCGGACAACATCGACACCGGATCATCATTTCCAAAAGATGAGATATCAATCGAGATATCGACTAGATCTCACTGATATCGAAACCATATATGATTACCACCGAGTTTGGATTATCAGAAGTACGTAGAGATACCAAATTAGACAACTCAAGAGACAGAAGCAAAGAAAATGTAACACTCACTTACACTCACTGGAAACCAACGAAGAAATTCGGGTCAGAACTATCAAGAAATCAAGCTTCACTCGAGAAGACGAGAGATCAAGACTCACATCCGTAGATCAAACAAAGAACAGAACGTCCGTACGAAATAGACACGAGAATTATCGGATCTAATGATCCAATCGGAGTGAATCGGTTCTAAATGCCATATCAAATAATTGGATCACTAAGACGATCGACGCCAAACTAACCGATGAAAGGACCAATCAAAGCTTACAGGACCTAGAATTTGATTTACGCGAGCGAGTCCTCATGTCACCTTTGATGAAACATCATTCGAGGAATCGATGAGAACACAACTTGGACGGCGGATCCAGCTCAAAACACATGACTCATCTAAAGCATCTACTCCAAGAATACGAAGAGCGTCCGAGTCCTCAAGTAACGTGCGGTGACAGCTCCAAAGGTTTAACCAAAGGTTACGGTACATTGTACAAACCTACAATGTTAAAATATCTAACGTTTCATATGTACGAAGGATTAAAACATAACTTGATTTCCATTAGTCAATTTTTCTGCCGATAATGGTTTTTAAATGCAGTTCGATGCACGGGGAATGGATCCAACAAAGAGATGCGAGAGCGTAATAAGAGAAGCAAACATATACTTTGACTTCACAAAGGAACTAACTCGGCAAGACGTCACTTCAAGCCGGACACATGTCTTCGTATTCAAAAAGCAACAATGAAGTCGGTGGCCAGTGCAATACTGTAAGCGGATCGAGATCATCTCGACTTCAAGACGATCAACAAGGCGGCTGAAGATACAGCTAATTGTGGAATCGTCGAGACCAAGTTTATGACAAAAGTCATATTTGCGGTGCTTGTCAACAAGGAAAACAAACAAGGATTTCATTCTCTCAACCTCGAATCGACACCTCTTCCGATCGAGTTCTTACAACTTCTTCACATGGATCTTTTTGGTCCGAAACACCGGCATGTTTCAACGGCGGGGAAATACACTGCGGTCGTAAGTGGATGACTTCTCTCAGATTCACTTGGGTTTCATTCCGATGCCGGAAAAGTGAGACAAGATCCAAGCTGCCGAACGAGTTCATGGAAAGGTTGACGACTCGAAAAGAACTCGTGCAAAATTATCTCAATCGAATCGGACCGAGGGCGAGTTACGCCGAATGAAACCATATATGATTAAGGTTGTGAGAAGAACGGAGTACAACATCAAACCTCAGCCGCACGCACGCCTCGGCGGGAATGGTGTAGGTGAGAGGAGGAACGGAACACTCGAAAGGGTCGTTTACCTCAATGTTAGCAAGCTCGGTCCAAAAGAAATTCTCTGGCCGAAGCTATCAACACGGCTTGCTTCACTCGGAATAGATCGCTACTCACGTCCGGACAAGGAAAGACTCGTACGAGCTATGGAAAGAACTAACCGCATTCATCGGGTATTTCAAGGTTTTCGGTTCTAAATGTCATATCCTAAATAATGGGAAAACTCAGCTGAAGACGTTCGACGCCAAAACTGACCGAGGAGTATTCCTTGGTTACTCAGCTATAAGTAAAGCTTACAGAGTCTTCAACAGGAGAACACAAACGCACGCTAAGTGACTCTAGCCGACCATCTTCTTTGATGAAACATCCTTCGAACTCGGAGAGTCGATCAAACTCCGAAACTTTTAACTTGACAAAACAAGATCTCAAGTAATTCGAATCCGGAATCTAGCTGAACCATTGATTTGGGATGATGAACCAGGAGAACCTCAAATCAATTCAGCAGAGGCAAATCAATCAGCTGATGATCCAAAGGGATCCCCAGTATCAGATCAAGGGGGAATGCCGCCAGCTGGAAATCAAGACCCAGCTGATTCCCTTGCTCCCTCTCCAGCTGGATTCACTCAGTCTACGCCTCAAGATCAATCTAACTCTAATCCAAATCAGAACGAGTCTCGGGATATGACTCCAGAACATCTCCAAGCAAGACGTGACTTAGCAACTTCAAGCATCAATGAGCTAGAAGAAGAAATTAGAAGAAGACGAAGATGGATCAATGATCATCCAGCTTCAGCAATCATTGGAGAACCATCAGACAGAGTTAGAACAAGAAATTCAATTGCTCAAAACCCGCCTTCAAATCCTCAAGAAACAGATAATGAAGCTCAAGTCTCAGTAGAACTAGATCTGACCATCTACAACGAAGACACAGCTCTCATGGCATGTTATGTAGCTCAAGTTCCAGAGCCTCAAACAATTATCGAAGCCTTAAAGAGTGTACCCTGGACAAATGCTATGCAAGAAGAGCTGAATGAATTTCTCAGAAATTGCGTCTGGGAACTGGTCGATAGACCAGAAGGAGTCAAAATAATAGGTCTTAAATGGATATTCAAAAACAAGCTGGATACTCTTGGAGTAATAATCAGAAATAAGGCTCGCTTAGTCGCCAAGGGATATACACAGCAAGAAGGAATAGACTTTGAAGAGTCATTTGCTCCAGTAGCAAGATTGGAAGCAATCAGATTATTCCTTGCATACGCAGCACATCACAAATTCAAAGTATACCAAATGGACGTGAAGTGTGCATTCTTGAATGGGGAAATCAGAGAAGATGTCTATGTAGAGCAACCCCCAGGATTTGAAGTAGAAGGAAACAAAGTTTACAAGCTAAAGAAGGTGCTTTATGGTCTGAAGCAAGCACCTCGAGCTTGGTATGATACTCTGTCAGGATTTCTAGTATTCAAAGGTTTCAAGAAAGGTTCAGTTGATAGAACCCTCTTCACCATCAAGCTAGGTGAAGATATTTTAGTTGTTCAAATTTATGTGGACGACATCATCTTCGGCTTAAGATCAACTTTCTTATGTGAAAGATTTGGAGAGATGATGTCAAAACAATTCCAAATGTCAATGATGGGAGAAATGAGTTTCTTCCTAGGACTCCAAGTCAAGCAATCAGCAGAAGGAATATTCATAAATCTATCCAAGTACGTGAAAGACTTGATCACCAAATATGGAATTCAATCCAGCAAAACGGTGAAGATCCCTATGAATACAAACTGGAAGATTGAACCTAGAACCGAAGGAAAATCAGTGGATCCCAGCAAATACAGAGGGATAATTGGTTCCCTGCTGTATCTCACAGCTAGCCGCCCAGATATATCATTTGCAGTCGGAATGTGTGCCAGATTTCAAGTTGATCCTAAGGAGGCACATATGCAAGCAGTTAAGAATATTCTCAAATATCTAAAGGGTACTCAGAGCGTTGGGCTGTGGTATCAGTGAAGATAATTCTGCGGTGATCGGATACTCAGACTCAGACTATGCTGGAGATCGATTAGACAGAAAATCAACTTCAGGAACATGTCAGTTCCTAGGAAGCAAGTTGATATCATGGTTTTCAAAGAAGCAGACGTGTGTCACTACCTCTACAACTGAAGCGGAGTATATGGCAGCTGGAAGCTGCTGCTCTCAAATTCTCTGGCTGAAGCATCAGCTGGATGACTATGAAGTGAAAACTGGTCAAGTTCCAATCTTCTGTGATAGCTCAAGTGCTATTGCAATATCTGAAAATCCAGTTCTTCACACAAGGTGTAAACACATTGACGTTCGACATCACTTCATCAGAGATCACGTGGAAAAGAAAGACGTCATTGTTGAGAAAATTCACACAGATATTCAACGAGCTGACATTTTAACAAAGCCGCTGATGGAAGCAAGATTCAAAATGCTGTGTGGATTGCTTGGATTGCTTAATCCTGATGAAGAAACTTCATCCAGCTGAAGGGAAAAAGGACTCAGCTGGAAACCTTTTGGGATATCAAGATGGAAGAATCCAGACCCAGTCGTTTCGTGAACTCAGTTCAGGAAGAGAAATCGGCTGAGGGGGAATCAAGCTCAGCTGGATAGTTAAACTGAAGGAGTAACTCAACACAAAGAAACACAGCCGAGGTATCAGCTGACTACAAAGTTCAGCTGACAGGTTTGCAGTCTTTCATTTATTTCCGTGAGGAATATGCTATTTAAGGATAAAATTATTTGAATTTAAATTCAAAATTCACGAACATTCCTTAGAAGGATTCGTCAATAAGCCATCCATCAAATCGAATCCCATCGCATTTAATAAAAAGCATGCAGGATACTGTAGCTCGGGAAAGTCGAGGCAGAAGTCAGAATGTTTTGACTACCTCACGCGCGCGTGACCTACAATCTACATACGCACGTCACTTAACGTGTTGCGCAAATCTCTCCCAGCCGCAGATCTTGAATTAAAATCTAAAGATCTCAACCGTTCATCAAGATAGACGGTTGATATATATATATCAAGGATATGCAAATCGTCGCCATATTTACTTATTATCTCTGAAATTTTTTCTGCAAAACAAGTTCTTGCTTATCTCTTTGCAAAACTCTTTTCTCTTGTATTCTTCTAACTCCTCAATACAGATATATTCAATGGCACCAAAGAAGATAACCCAGGAGCGAACCAATCGGAGAACCTCATGTCAAAGTTGCACTTTGAGAGTTGCTTAACTCTCAAGAACTACAAGAACTCGGAGTTCCAGGAGGTGCTGGATCTCATCGAGAAGGCAGGCCTACTGCAATGGGCAACTGCGCGTCCGAAGAACATCTTCCGCCGGAAAGTAGCAGAATTCTTCATGGAGATGACGAACAGAGAAGAACGTCTACGCTCCAACATCACCCTCCAACTCAAAGAAAAGACAGGGCATACAACTCCCTGGGACGTCGACATCAACATCAACCAGATGTTGAACAAGCTGTTTGGATTGAAAACCCTTGGGGACCGCTCCCCAGACAACTACTCCAGGGAAGAGATCCAGGCCGAACTGGACCAGATGCTGTTCAAACCAGAACCCTACAGGGCAAGTATGTCCAAGCTACTGCTCAAGCCCAAATTCAGACTGCTTCTGAGATTGTCACCCAGAAGTACATTCTAGGTATAGCTGGATCTCAAGCAGAGATCAGCATACCCAAGCTGAAGCCCATGATAGCCATCCTCAGGAATGATCCTGTGGATTGGTTCTCCTACTTTATGGGAAAGTTGGAGAATGAGTCGAAGAAAATTCACTTTGAAGATGACAGCTTCACCAAGTTCAGCTGTAGGGAGACCATCTACTTATGCACCAAGGTGACGTGCATAATAGAACACTACACAACTGGACGGCAAATCAAGTGGAAAGACACAGAAGAGTTCCCTGTGTCCAAAGTTCTTTTTGAAAAGCAGAGTCAGCTCTATGACTTGATGAAGAAAGTAGCCCCTGAAGGGAAGAAGAAGATGCAGGAGGCAAAACAGCAGACTGTCTCTCTCTCTCAAACTGGGAAAAGGAAACAGCCGGATGAAACTCAGCCAGCTGGATCTCCACCTGCCAAAAAGAAGCTCAAATTCAAGGCAGTCAGCAAGTCAGCTGCGGAGACAGCAGAAAAGCCGGTGATAAGCCGAGTGGAGCCGAATGGAGATCGATCGGCGAGGAGACGACTCGGGATTCCTCCTCCAGCACAGATCAAGGAAGGGAGTTCGTGATTGCTTCACGAGAAGGCGAGGAACCACGGATAGTGGTCCCACGACCGGAGGATGCTATTCCTCTTCGCCAAATTCTTCAAGCATCCTCACAACCCGCTCCAGTTGATCTCACATCATCTGGATCTCCTCCTCAACAACACTCTCTTCTCCTTCCTCCTCATCCTCAGGTACCTCTCCAAGAATCCTCGCCTACTTCTTCAATACCTGAAACCACCCATCTTTCAGCACCCAGCTCACCTAAAGAGCCCCATCCAGCTGACGCTCCTTTGCAGCTGGATGATGAATACCAAGCTGAACCATCAAGCCCTACTTCTTCTTCTGAGGAAATCGAAATCCTCAGTCCCAGAGCCGTTGCACGTGCTGCCACAGTCATGAGGATCGAGGACCTCAGACTTCAAGGAATAACGAGCGCACTGCAACATTATCCCTCTCTTGCCTCGCTCCCTGCTGCTTTAGTCGCTGTAAGTGACTTCAAATTTTATCTGGCTACCAAGATGTCCACTTGGTACGCAAATGAAGAAATGGTGGAGTTCTACACTTTCGATAAGCTTAAAGCCGAAGAAGCAGCTCTGCAGGAGATATTCGGATTTGGAAGTCTTCAGGATGCCTTTGAGCATCAAGACGAGCTGATCCAAATCCTCATCCAGAAGGCTGAACAAGATGAAGTACCACCTTCTGAGGAAGTCATCTCTCGAGCCAACTCCTACCTACACAATCTCAGCTGGATCGTTCCAGTTGAAACTGCCAAGGAAGGTGTCCCTGCCGACACAGCTGAGGCAATGATGATTGAAGAAGAGCCAACTAATGCAACAGTTGAGCCAACCGAAGCTGCCCCACAGAGTCCAATTGCCGATGACACTCGCTCACTGGTCGAGATCGAGGCAGTAAAACCCAGCCAAGCCGAATCCGGGACCCAGACGGATCCTACTGTGCTTTCTGATGCAATGAAGGACGAGATCGCCAAACAAGTCGAGGAAATCCTTTATCAGGATAGACTCAAATCAAATGTTGACACCCTTCTGCGCATCACAGTTATTGAATGGCAAGTCCAATATAATGGACAGTCCATTGATGACGTGCACAGATTCGCCCAGAATCTACAGGGAAGCACCAGCAGAGATCTCAAACAGTCTCTCGTTTCTCAACGTATTGATAATTCAAATCATCTAGAGAAGAGAGTCCCTGAGATCATCTCAAACCTCCAAGCTCTGCTGGAAAGCAGCGTCATCGACTTATCCAGCCAGCTGGACGCTCTCCAACAGCAGACTCTCTCCCACAGAACTGACATCCACCAGCTGTTCAATCTTTACAAGGAGCTGGACAATCAGTTCAAAGCTGGAAGCAGCAGCACAGCACAGCTCAATCTCGTCACAGCAGACAACTCAGCAAAGATTGCTGATATTGACAAAGCCTTGGCCCAGCTGAATGAGACAGTAGTCAACCTCTCCTCCACTCTTATTGATAATGCCAAAAAGGGGGAAGGTAATGACAAGAGAAAAACTTCAAAGACGGGCAAAGAAAAAGATGTAGCTGAAATCCAAGTGATGCAGTCAGAGATTGACGAAGTTGTTCTTGAAATTTGGATGCGGAAGGAACAATTTGGACGGAAAGAGAAATGGAGCAGAATGATCATCCCTCTTGCCAAAGCTAGCGGAGCCACGCCAGAACAATTCAATGATACTCATTGGCTCTGCAACTTTGTAACTCAGCAAAAGCAAGAGATGAAAAGCCTCCAAGAACAGCAGAAGAAGAAAGAAAGTCTGCTCAATGCCGAAGAAAAGAAGCGACGAGAAGAAAAGAGCAAGCATAAGAGCTGCAAAGAAAAAGTCTCAGATGCCGATGAACTGGAGAAGAGTTGATGAATGGATCCCAGAAGAGCTAAACGATGACTGGGAACATACAAAGTTTGAGTTCATCGAAGATTTCTATTATCTGGGAGCTTACCCAAATAAGCCCCCAGATGTTGCTTTCATGATGCATCTCAATGAGCTTTTTCATCAAGACAGGATGACGGCAAAAGCATTCTTCAACGCTGCAAATACCGCAAAGATCCAGCTCACTGCTCCCCAGCTGTATCATATCCAGCCTCCGTTGATACCTGGAACTCATCTTCCTGACAAATCAAAAATTATCGCTGAAGTAAACAGATGGGCGATCAGGAGGAAAATTTCCAAGGCAAACAACGAAGAAGAATACAGGAAGCTGGAGCAGATGATATTTAACCGATACAGGTTAAGAACAGATGAGCAGCTGGAAGAAGATAGAATGAAGAATCAGCAGCAGCAGCAGAAATGAAGACCCAGTTAACTGGGATTAATTTTGTTTTGTCTTTGTTCAGTTTGTTAATCCTGTATCTCTTGTAATCATCTTTTGTGGATTAATAAAACTGAAATATTTTGCTCTCAAGCTCACCCTGATGACAATAACTCTTTGTCCAGGTACTGAACTATGAATTTAATCTTCTGCTGAAATCTTTTAAAAACCCACTTTCTCATTTAGGGGGAAGCAGGTTGTTTTTCTCAAGTTAGGTTTTGGCATCATCAAAAAGGGGGAAATTGTTGGGAAAATTCTAAAGTTTTGATTTGATTCCAAAACCCAACTGCTCTCCAACCTAGTAGATGATTGTACAAACCTAAGTTAAGTTTTCTTGCTCACTTGTTTGAGCCTTAGATTTTCTAAGTTCACAGGTTTGGAAGCTGAAGATAGAAGAAGACCCGAGTGAGTAATCGAAATTTGGACCCAAAATGTGAAAGGTCTCTTAGGCCGAACGAGCTCCGGAAGCGAGGCGAGTCGGCCGACTCGAGAAAGGAAGAATGGATCCAGCCAAGGAGATCCAACGGAGCAGAATAAAGTGAGCTGCATCAAAGTCTAAGAAAGACAGCTGAGCAGAACAAAAGGGAACTAACTCTGAAGACGTCACTTCAAGTCAGTTTACCCATACAACTCTAAATTCAAAAACCAGCTCAAAAGACAGAAATCCCGGTGTCAGAGGAAGACAATATACCTCGACCAATGAGGGATCGACATCTCAGCATCCTAGAAAGGCGAACCTAGGATCTGAAACAGTGATGAAGACAGGTGAAGATACGCTCAACGGCAGATCGATAGATCAGAGAGTAGGTAAGATTCAAACGGGTCCTCCAACGGCTAGTTTGAATCTCTACCTATAAATACCAGTCTTCAACCTCAGAATCACGCACGAAAAACTCCCCACAAGCTTTCAACTTTTCTGAATCTCTCAAGTATCAAAAAGCTCTCCAGCAGTTATCTATCTCTTTAAAAGAGCACTTAACCTCTTAAGTGTTCACATTCAGAAACTGCTTTAGTTTTTCGTCTGATCAATAGGCTGTAATCATAGTAAATCCAAAGCCTAGATCTGAACGAGTTCATCTTCCAAAGTTCTTCATTGTAAGAACTCGTTCAAAGTTGGAAACCCAAACCCTCCTTTACCCAAAAAAGGTTAGGTCAAGGTTACGCCCTCTCGAAGCGCGAAATTCGAGTGTAAGGTTATTCAGTACCCGAAAACTGAAAAGGTGCAGGCTTCTACAGTGCCCGTAAACTGTTAGAACACAGCTCGAGGAAGAGCTGCGAAGTTGCTTGGTACTCGTAAACCAAGTGGTCATCCTTAGTGGATTTACCAGCTAAAACCTGGTCGTGGACGTAGGAGTTTTCTCTCCGAACCACGTTAAAATTCTGTGTTCTTTATTGCTTCCTTCAGTCTTTGCTTTATATTTATTTAAAGAACTAACCGCATTTGCACAGCACAAGTTTTCAAAGTTTCAACTCTCTGGCTGTGTGACCCAGCCAGCTGCATTGATTTCAAACCTGATTAACTGAAAACTGAAACTAAGTTTTTCTGAGCTTTTGTAAAAGGAACGAGCTAAGTTTTTCTTTCCACCACTTTCCGCACAGCCAGCTAAGTTATCAGTCCAGCTGACCATCTTCTTTAGAAGTCAGTTGAACTCATAACTGAGCTCTCACTCAACTCTGTTTTAACTTGATAAAAGTTTTAAAAAATCCCTCTTCGGTGTATTCACCCCCCTCTACACCGAAGACCTCGTTCCGGGACCATCAGATGTCGTTTTTCTGCCCAAGTCAACAACAACAAAAAATTATCTACATGGATTAAAAATAAGTTACATTATAATTTGGATCACCGAAAAAATTAAACACGATGCCATTTACAAAATATTAAAAAAAAAACCCTTATATATTTGCTATACATTATAAAGTACAATCATAAATCGAGATATATATGGTGATTTGATTTATCGGTAACGGTTTTAATTTTAATAGTATTACAGATTATAGATTTCACAGTTGCCCGGCTCAATTCCTTTTTTTTTTTTTGCCATAATTTCGCTTTTTCGGCCACTATAAGGCCCAAAAATTACTAATGCCAAGAGAGATTGCCACATTTTCCTGCAGTATGCTTAGGTCGTCTAGAATACATTAATTCCATCAATTATGTTACTCTTCGTATTATAGGTTCATTTTAGTTAATTCATTGTAAAAAGGTTTATTTGATCTTCTCTTTTTCTTTTTCTTTTTTTGAGTGAGGGGGGGGGGGGGGTTCTCATTTTTATTTGCGACCCAATGAATGATTTTATCCAAGTAATAATGATAATATTGTTGGAATCTGATTCTTAAATAATAATGAGATTCTCAATAATTAATCAGTGTACATACTATTTAAGGATGGTACATAATTAAGTAAAGGAGCATGTACAAAAGAGTAAGTAGAGTGAGTTACAAGTATTAAATTTTTTAAGTATATACTTGAGCATGGTTTTGCTTTATCAGAAAAGATCAATTTAATAAATATAGAAATTAAGATTATACCGTTTAGAAATTATCAATATAGACTGTCTAAAGTAATAATCCCATTTTACAGCTCCATTCTTGATGATCACGAAAATTTATCAATATATATAGTGCATTAGTGCAATTAATTAAAATATCAATAGTAAAAGCTCTAAAGTGATCCTAGAATTATGTAATATCATTAAAATGCATCTGATGAGTTCTAAAATCAGCATCACATGAAATGGTTTGATAGGACGAGTTGGGTTTGCGTTCTCGCCGCCGAAGCATTATGTTGACGATCTTCTCCATTGGAATTTTATCGGATAACCTACAAAATAGAGATCGAGGGTGGCCCCAGCATAAACCCTCCAATGCCCAAGTTAGAATTCGTTCATCTCCAAAGAGTATAATCTTGAGAGAGAGAGAGAGAGGTATTTTTGTGTGCGAGTGAAGAATGAAGAAGATGATACCTCATTTTTGTAGTGAATGAGTATTTAGAAGCTTATTATTGTAAGGGTATTTTTATCTTTCTTACCTTAGAGATTCTCAACAAACCCTAATATAAATATGGCCTGATATGGGCCGACACCTGGTTAGTTAAGGTACTGCAGATGGAGACTGAGGTCCCTCAAGTCGATCTTTAGGTGCCTAGTTCATCATGATTTTAGGGAACAAGACTCACGTTCGGGTGGCTTCTTTCTTATGGCTGAGAGGCTTCCCCTCTAGGGTCTTCTGACTTTTGTGCGATGCCAATGGGTTTTGGGGGTATAACTACGATTATGCCTCTTGTTTGGGCTTATGCATACGTGCATGTTTAAGCTCAGGTAAAGTACAAATATTTTTCCATAATGAGGCTTTTATATTGCGGAGTAGAGAATTTTTTTAGGCCACTAAGTATAGGCATTTTGCAAAAATAGGACAACCTTTTGCGGGCTTGCAATTTTAGGACAAAATTTCAAAAATTAAGCATTTGCAGGCCAAAAAAAGCCCGATCGGGCTAAAACGCACGTATTTTGCACGTGATGGTATTTTTCTCGGCCCGATGATGATGTGGCTGCCAACTAAGTGCCACATCATTGCCATCTCATTTTTTTGGCCTGCAAATGCTTAATTTTTGAAACTTTGTCCTAAAATTGCAAGCCCGCAAAAGATTGATCTATTTGGTTAAATTTGAATTTCACATTTTATTAATTGTTTGGTCTCATGTCTTATATATATTATGTGTCAACTATTTGTCTATAACTTATATATAAGTTGGATTTTTATTAGATTTTAGTTAGATTTATCGAAGTTATGATTAGAGAAAGGAAGTTGGACCCCGACACCATCATTCAAAGTTCTGGCTTCGTCAGTTCTTACATGTACTATATGTAATTGGAAAGAATGTAATGTAATTTAATCATAAAATATATTTAATTAACTTAGACTTACATTGTTTTGCAGTTTATATGATCGTGTAAGCAGTAGTAATTTGGACAATGTCAGTTTCCTCTCCTCTCCAACCAAAAAAATTAAAAGATCCACAAACTAATTAAGAGTATTTGTGAGGCTAAAGATCTCAAACTCAAAAAATTCCATCAATGCCTTTTAAGTCGAATTTGTCACACTTGACTTTTCAAGTATGGTTCCTTACATATGGCTAGGAAGCTATTGCGCAAAAATATGAGTTTAATCAAAATACACATCGGGTAGTGGACCGTGAGTTCACACGTCTAAAACAAAAAATGTACTTTAGCATTCATAGAAAACAAATCAAATCCTACTAGGCCTACCGATTCAAATAATATGGCTAAAATTGTAATTTTGTGATTTTTTTTACGGGATCAATATAAATTTACAATGAAAAAACAATTTTAACCTTAATGAATTTTAACACCGATCAGGTTAAATCGCACGTGTTTGTCATTAAGCTCATTTATGCGGCTTGATGCCTATCGGCTGCCAAATAAGCTATCTAATTAGCACTTAGTGGAACCCAACGCTGACTTGACTGCCACACATCTCTCTCTCTCCCCGTCCACCTCCGCCACCGACCGCCGGCAGTGGCCACCTCCACCGCCGACAACATCCTTCACCCATTTTTCCTCTCTCTACTCTCTCTTCCTCACTATCACCATCTATCTCTTTCTTATCATTCCTTGGAGTACAAAGTTTTTTTAGGTCACTAAGTATAGGCGTTTTGCAAAAATAGGACAATATTTTGCTGGCTTGCAATTTTAGGACAAAGTTTTAAAAATTAAGCATTTGTAGGCCAAAATACGTGGCACTTAGTTGGCAGCCACATCATCACCGGGCTGAGAAAAATACCATCACGTGCAAAACACGTACGTTTTAGCCCGATCGGGCTTTTTTTGGCCTGCAAATGCTTAATTTTTGAAACTTTGTCCTAAAATTGCAAGCCCGCAAAAGGTTGTCCTATTTTCGCAAAACGCCTATACTTAGTGGTCTAAAAAAACTTTGTACTCTACATTGCGTGATAGGATAGATTGATAAAACATATGATTGACTATATGAATGATTAGATGATCAAATAAGTTCAAAAGTATCTATGTATCAAAGTAAATGGTAGATTAGTCTATACTATTTTTATCTAACTATCCTATCACACAAAGTAAACGCCTCCTAATAGGCTTTGATTTGGATTCAACTCCGAATGGGATAAGAAGGTCCCTCTTCAGAGGCCTCACCTACTTCTAATCCATATTGTTCAGGTCCCTCTTAGAACTTGTATATTTTTTAGCACATCAGCATCAAAATGTGGAATTAAATCATTATCAACATATAAATTAGTACTCAGAGATTTAATTAGTCAGCATCGATGAAACACTCGACTCACTAACAAAGTATGATGATTTAAAAATAGAGAACATGTAGGATTATAGTAATTCTAGGGAAAAAAACATTAATAATTATAGCACCAATTTTTAAAAAGATAAATAATAACACTTTTGGACATTTTTATCCCTCATTCTTTCATCTTAATCTATTTTCATCTTTTTATTTGTTCATACGTATCTTCTTAATTTTTTTCCATACATGTCAACCATCTTTCCGCCACGCCGTAGATTTCAAAGTTGCCGTCACCGACTCACATGGCCTAGTCGTCGTCGTCGTCTCCCTTCCAGCGATCTCATTTTTTATGCGTGAAATCGCATATTAGAATTTGTGAATTCACAAATTAATATTTTGAATTTGAAGAAGATATATCTAACCTGATGCGTGAAATCACAAATTAGAATTTGAGAATTCACGAATTAAAATTCATGAATTCTCAAATTCTAATTAGTGAATTCACGCATAATGATGGAGAGATGGTGGAATGAAGGGGTAAATATGTCTAAAAATGCTACTCCCTCCGTCCCAAGTTAGTGTGGTTCAACTATTATTTTATATCTCACATATAATCAAATATGAACCACACTTTTGGGGGACGGATGGAGCATTATTTAAGCTTTTAAAAACCTATGCTATTATTAGAATTTTTAATCTTAAAAGTGTTATTATCCTATTTCTCCTTCAAACATAAATGAGCCATTGAATTAATGTGGTAAGTGTTATGGTAAGAATCCTATGTATGGATGTTGGTTTTACTATATAAAGCTACTCCTACTTTAATCAATCAGCGTAAAAAAAAAAGTGTAATTTCCTCTAAATAAATTGCACAAAGTATACGTAGGATAAGATATAACATTGTTACATCCATCCATTTACATATGACACAAACTTATAACTTATAAACCAGTAGATTACTCCTTCCGTTCTTGTTTAAGTGTCCCATTTAGTTCAATTTTTTGTTTCCAAATAAGTGTCATATTTCAAAATTTGAGAGTAAAAACTGTAAAAATAATGGCATTCTTCCTATTTTAACCTTATTTAATGCTTCTTGTAATTTATTAATTAGTTGTATGTATACATTTATGATGGTAATTAATAAGGTTACATATGTAAATTTCTTTATTTCTTTGGTATGTGTAATTTGACGGTGGTGGACACTTATGAAGGAACGGAGGGAGTAAGCGACTATGATTCTACAAAGATATATATGAAATATAGATTAATGCATGTAGAATTTATTTATGATCATCAGAATGCGTGCGTATTGTTCTCTCGTATAATTAATTCAAACTATCATGTTTTGCTTATGCCTTAACTATAAATAGATATTATTCACATTTTAATATTCAAACGAATCGTAGACAAACTAAATGTGATCAGTGATCTTGTGTTGTCACGTTATTGATTTAGTTATGTATAGAGATCAAAATGTTAATGGTGCATCATTACAAAGAGAAATAGAGAACTAATACCCAGTTATAATAGTATACATTTAGAAAATAGAACAATGTCAAAGATAGAGAAAATGGAGAATAAAGTATTGATAATGACCACTACGGAAGTTTTCAACTGATGCAAATCTTCCACCATACAGATTTGAAAAATAAGTGAAATTCGCTTGGATGGATGAGAAGCTGAATTTGGAAGTAAAATGCAAATCATTCTAAAAACGACAGTTTTAGGAGTGGAAATAATATATTAAGAAAAAAGAATGAAATGATTAATCTTAGCTTTAAGGGGGAGCAATAGAGTAGCGCAGTATGGCCTACTGCCGTAGGCTGAGATTAAGAAAGTACTTAGTGAGAAATGACATGGGAATTAACCTCTTAAGCATGGTTAGTTGAGTTAACAAATCATAGATAAAAAGTCGATCTCCATCATAATTAATTGAGCTCTTAGGTTTAATTATGCCTAATTGCTATGTGTTGAACACTTTAACCATTTCTATTGGCCCATTGTAGCCAGTTATGGCCCATTAAACGGGGCCCATTGCTCATCATTAGTAGCTTAATTATTCCTTTCCAGTAATCACATCGAGCTTAATTGCCTCTGTTCATTCGCTTATAAGCTTGATAGAGCACATCAACAATAACTTATATCATAAAAGAGTTCAAACAAAATTATTCTCTATAAACCCGAAACATATATTATAAGGGACTGTTACTTTGCGTGATAAGTGTAGAGGCTAAATCTACAATTGATGATGACGTCAGGTACGTCCGGATTGATCGGGCACTAGCAACCTGTCAACACAAGAACACGTAAGAGCCCTAGGTGAGCACCGGTGGGGGGTGTCGACCGTAGAGCCTCCGACGCTCAAGTTAGTGACGGAATGACAAAGTAAATGCTATAGAAAACAAGTAAAGAGAGATGGTTGGGAACAATGAATGTTCCGGGAGACCGGGAGCGTGCGGAGGGTGGAGACGGTGACAATGGATAAGTGATGGCAAAAGCCTGACGGGCAGACTATGTCAGGCTGATGAAAGCCAGAAGGTAAGGCGGCGGAAGTAGAGAAGATGGAGAGAAATCGTGTGATAGTTGAGAGTATGAATGAACGTGTCCGCCTGTGCCCTAGGCGGGCTGTATATATAGAGCCGTCAATCCCTTAGGGTTTAGTACGTCGGTCTTATCCATCAGCCATGCCTTTCTCGTCAGTTCCTATTTTCGTGGAGCCGTCAAGATATACCTTGACTGCGTCAGTCAGGCTGACTTGACGAACCCTTTTAGGCTTTATTGTTTATGGCCTGATGGTTTTGGGCCTATTATATTATTTATTTGGCCGGTTAATCCATGTCGTCCGGCTCGTCAGGCTGGCAAACCACGTCAATTGGGCCTAAAATATAAATACGGATTTTGCTCAGTACAGTTTGTCCCCCACTCTCTATTTAGAAGTATTCTAAGTGGAGAGTTAAATGAGTTCGTATGGATTAACGTCACGTAGAGATGAACGTACATATGAGAAACTCCAAGTAAGTTGTTCCATTTTGAAAAAATAGAGCAACTTTCGGCCCATAAGTTATCATTTTGGTTTATGCTCATGTCTGTTAATGGGCCGTCCAGTCTTTAATGTAAAATATAGCCCGTAAACCTCATTGCCCATATTCGAGAGGGAGCACAGCCGCTATGTTCCGGTAGTCTGGCTGACGTCAGCCGGAGTATGGATGACGTCATCCAAATATTGTATTTTAGAGCTGGAGACGGGCTGATTGTTGGTCTAGCAGGGGCGGGTTTGTGAGCTCGTCCGGTTGATGTCACGTGATGGAGAGATGACATCAGCTGGATTTTGAAATTTAATAACTAATAGCAAATGTGGGTGCATCCGGTTCCGGCTGATGAGGTAGCGTATGTCTAATTTATCTCAAATTCTCTTTTCTATTTGCTACATGTTTAACAGGATGCGTGACGGAACCCAAATGTGAAGGGTATATAAAAATTTGCCACTTTCATATTGTCGGATTTGGCTGGTTGGAGAGCTTGAGCTTCAACTAAGTAAAGCAATGACATCATCTGGGTATCGATGCATTAAAATTAGAACGGCCTGATGCATCCAATTGAGTAGGGTTGTATAGATTGTCAGGTTGACGATGAAAAAGAGCGAGGAAAAAGTGTTGCGACGGCTGGTGGGTACGACGGGCTCTCTTGACGGATCAATTTCGCCGATAATGAGAGTATAACGAGTTGTGAGGGTGAGAAGCCGTAGATTCTGCTACCGTGAGATTTGAAGAAGATGACGGCGGCCCCCCTTTTCTCTTCCTGATTGCAGGTTAGTATGCTTGTATGGTTGTTTCACTTTGATATTACCATGTCTAAATAGGAGCAACATATATCAATAATTGATGGTTGGATGAAAACAAATTCATCTTAATTTGCTTAGTTTATATGCCTCCGTAGGTGCCTATATACACACACTTCATATATATACATTTATACATATATTATATATTATTCTTTTGTAGGTGCTGCTTTTTGGATTGCTATTAATAGCAATTCATTTGCAAAAGTAAAAAACTTGGAAGAAATGATCAGTAGTCAAATAGCTTACGTAGGTTTGCTTTCTGAACCTTCATCTGGTGCTACAATACGTCAGAGCTACAAAATATGGGAGGCTAGCGTGTTTCCCTCTTGGAGTTTTAACAGCAGGCTGACCGAAAAGTCAGATAAAGAGAGGGAATTTGCTAGTTCTTTTGAGTTTTGGTGGTACAGGCCCCTTAACGCTGGTAATTTCTTTATTGACGGGTGGTTGGGTAAGATTAATTGTATTACTCTTTATTTAGTTTATAGACAGAGGTGGTAGTGTGCTATTTCTCCTTCTTTTTATTTAACTTAATCTGTAGTTTGAGTACACTGGTGGTGAAAGCAACCAAGAGAGTATCAGGCTGCAAGTCCTAACCTTTCGGACTGCTCTATCTGGTCGTTGACGGTGGAAGGAGGAAGGTGAAGTTTTCATATTGCAAAAAATGGGAGCCGGTGAGACATAGCTGACCGGTGTTTGAAGATGACGATGTCGACGGCCGGACCTCTTGCTCTAATTCCACCAGGCTATAATCTGTAGAGGTTGATATACATTTTCTTCTTTTTTGTATATCTTTGAATCGGCTCTATTTTCCCTTCTGAGCGTGGTTGTGCAGAAGTATTTAGGGAGCAAAGTGGAGGAGGTGCCTTTTGTCGGGCTGAGATCATTTTGACATACAGACGTGGCACTCTATTTACTAAGCTTTCGTTGAGTAGCGAAATTTTGTAGAAGTAATGACTTCTTTCTCCATTTTTATGCTATCAACATACGTATGGTAATAGACGTGTAGTTTTTTCCTTTGCTAATAAAAACAGTAAAGTGATTAATTTTTCATCCCAATTCTCATTCTGGTAAATTCGTAGTGAGAGAATTCTGAAGTGAAAGAGAGGAGAGCAAGCGCCTTGGATGGTGGCATGAAGAAGAAAGCTCAGTGAATATAAGTTAGTTTTATTTTCTCTTCTCTTTTCTTTTACTGTTCTTCGTGTTCTTCATGTGAAATGTAGACAAAACAGATTGTAGTAATTTTTTATTCGTATTGCCACGTGTTTGTAGTAGATCTTTGTTGATAGTAAAATTTAGATATCTATTGTTGTTCTTGAACTTTTGGTTATCATCTTGCTGACTTGATGTGTTGAACGAATTGGGTTCATCGGGTAGATAAGTCCGTCGGGTCGACGGACTGTCGGGCCGTTGGGTTCTTAAAATGAGATTATATTTGATGTCCTACTTGCTTGGTTGATTGGTTCATCATATTAGAAGTGTAGCGGGTCGTGCATGACGGGGTGACACGTTTGGCAATGCTCTACTTATTTCTTGCTAATTGGTCTGGCTTATATTTCTTAGAATATGCATGATATTAGGATGTCTCTGTTCAACTTTGTCTGCTTTACTTAGATAGTGTAAATTTTCTAGGTGCTCTTGTTGCTATGTCTTCTTGTTGTCTGGGTGGTTCAGCCTGGTCGTCTAGTAAGGAGGTCGGATCTTGTTGTCGCGGTGATAGTGATGGTGATGATGAGAATGATATCCGTCAAGTTGTTACAGAGGGTCAGGATGATTCGGGGTCTATTCCGATTGAAGAGGTTGGTAAGGGTGTTTGCTTAGAGGGTTGGATTTATGGTTCTCATGCCACCAACATGATTCAGGGTGATGAAAGTTGTAATCCAGCCTCTACCCTTAAGCAAAAACATTTGAGAGAACTTCGTGATGATTGTAACATTCCAGATTACCTTAGTATGTATGCTCCGGCCCCGGAAGTGCGGGCTGATTGGGATCTGCCCGGTATGGTCTGTCTGTATGACCTTCCTTTTAGATCGGGGTTCAGATTTCCTCTCCCTAGGTTAGTGAGGGAGTTGTGTAGTCGTCATGTTATATCGCCCGGTCAATTGACACCGACTGCTTGGCGGGTCTTAATGGCTATAGAGCTTTTTTGTGAGATACATTACATTGATTTCTCCATTGATGAAGTTCTTACTGCATACGCATTGGTAGAATTGTACAAGAATAGTTGTCGGTTCCGATTGAGTAGTAGGATGAGGCCGTCTTTGATACCAAAGCTGGCCGACCCTGATAAAAATTGGAAAAAGCGCTATTTCTTTGTCCATTTTGATTCACTAGGGTTGCCTCCTGGTTGCCAAGTCAGGCGTACATGGGATAGTCCGAGTGAGTTTCTTGTCTTATTGTTTGGAATGTGTATATCCTATATTTGGTTGAACTTACTAACTTGTCTCTTCATGTTTCTTTTGCAGCTGGTAGCGGTAACAAGTTCATATCTCAACATCCGAAGGGGGTTAAGGAAAGGATTGCAAAGTTCCTCAATTATTCGAAAGAGTCACGCAAGTGGGACGTCATCCTGACCCCATCCAACCTTAGAGGTAGCTCTTTGTGGAAGTCGGTGCCGCCTGTTTCTGAAGGTATTACTTGTCCAGAAACTTCTACCTTCCCTAAGTGGGCGGCTTTGCAAAGGAGTATTGAGATATTGTTTCCTGGACCTCCATTGTTTGCTAACTTGACTCCGCCTGAGATAGCTTTTGCAGACTTTGCAATGTCGAAGCCATCAAGTACCACTTCCGACGAACGGGATTCTATTGAAGCTTATCGTCAGATACAGGCAGCTAAGATGGCTAGGCTGGGAAAAAATATTGCTAAGGGTAAGGAGAAGGGTTCGGTCAGCTTGCTTCTTCCCCCGCCTGCTCCTGCTGCCTCATCGAAGAAAAGAGCTGTCGAGTCGGATGCATCTGGTTGTAAAAGTGGAATGATCAATCTCTCATTTGATGAGTCTGCCTCTGCTTACTCTGAGTTTGGTCCTTTGGCTGGAGAGGTCACTAAAGCGTTGTTCCCTGAAGATATGATGAGGTTTGATGATTTGGGAATTGCTACTACGGGTCGGTCAGGCCTCCAGCATGCCTTCCAGGTATTGCTGGTTTTTAATGTTAAACGTTATCTCTTTTAATATTGACTATGTGTTTGTAATACTTTGTTGTTTTATAATTTATTTGCAGAGTATGCAGACTCTCATATATATGACTGAGAAGATGGAAGAGTTGGAGGTAAAGCTGAAGACGGCGAATGCGGGTAAGGCTAAGTGGCACGCCGAGGCCAAGGCCCTTTTGGCGATCAAGGTAGAGGCCGACAAACTCAAGGCCGAACTGAAAGAGCAGCTGGCTCTACGACGAGTGGATTACGAGCAGTGCGATCCTTGTTTCTTGAGGTGGACTCCCTTAAGTCCGAGAATGCTACTTTGAAGGATAATATGTTGATGCATGAGCTAGGGGGCGAGATTAAGATGAAGGCCAAGATGGCGAGAGAATGGGAGAAAAACTTGGCTGAGACTTGGGATCTCGCAAAGATCTATGCTGATGAGGCGGAGTTGGAGATGATGAAGGCTTCGAACCCGACTCCTCCACCTGATGTGCTTGAGCATGCTTTTCGTAACATGGGCACTCCCTAGTATCGTGGCGTTTGGATAGTTTTATTTATCTATGTATGACTTTCAGACTTATTATATTTGTCGGGGCATATGTGCCTTTGTCTTTTGCATGTATTATTGACTTCGGAACTTGTAGGGATTATCTGCCCCCAATTTTCCCCCCAATTCAAGTCTTAACTTGTTGGTAAGACTTGGATTTATTTTGGTATGATTATGGCGGGTTGACCGTCTGGGGTGTTCCCTTATTATTATGACTTGTGTGTTGTTCATTTTTCTGCTTGTTATATTCTTGTGATATTTGGGTTGTATGGTTTTGTAGGACTTGAGTCCATTTTGTGTTGGTTCAACCCTTTGTTCAATAGTATTGTCCCCAATTTTTTGTTGGTATTGTTGTTTTAGGCGGGCTGTGCTCCGGAAAGCTGCCTACATACTCCTTTCGGAGATCAAGCCCGTATGTAGTTCTGACATTGCCTGCATTAACTTGTCAGAACTAGTATGGAATCTGGGGTTGGTCTCATAGGACCAAAATCGATTGAAATAATGAACTCGATGTCAAGAATGTTACTTGTTTATTGGTCCAGCTACCTTAGGACAGTCGGGCGGATGATCACGTTTCGTCCGTTGCTACCTATTGGTAAGTGTGGGCTGTGCTTCGTAAAGCTGCCTACATACCCCTTTCGGGGATCAAGCCCGTATGTAGTTCTGAGAATTTCCTGCATGGGACCGTCAGAACTAGTGTGGAAGATGATTTGGTCTTGTGAGACCAAGATAATTGAAACGAGCTTGAGTTTAGATATTTTACTAAATTCGACGGACGACGCCCGGTATGGACAGTGCAGTTGGTGTGGTTGCACTTGTATTTTCCTTTCCGACCGGATTGGGCTGCGCTCTTTAGAGCTGCCTACATACCCTTTGAGGGATCAAGCCTGGATGTAGTTCTGAGCTGTTGCATGGAACGGTCAGAACCATTAGAAAAGAATGTAAGGGTGGCTGCGCTCCTTGGAGCTGCCTACATACCCTAAAGAGGGATCAAGCCAGGATGTAGTTCTTTTATGTCCTGCATAAAAGTGTTAGACCGGTATGGCTAGAAAGGTGGGTCCCATAGGACCTAATCAATTGAAAGAAATGATAAGTTGAGTTTAAGCGTGATACTGTTTGAGATGGATGGCATTCCAGCTGTTGGCTATGTCGCGTCCATCTTTGGCTTGGAGCTTGTATGCTCCATGTCCGACCACCTTGGTGATCAAGTAGGGACCTTCCCATGTTGGACCCAGCTTGCCGGCTCCAATCTCCTTGGTATTCTGGAAGACACGTCGGAGTACCCAGTCACCTTGTTTGAATGTCCGGGTGCGGACGTGTTTGTTGTAGTGTCTGGCGGCGCTTTGTTGGTAGGAGGCGAGCCTTATCCTTGCTTTATCTCTTTTTTCGTCAAGGGTATCAAGCTCATGGCATATTCCTTGATTGTTCTGGCTATCTGAGGTAAGCTCGTATCTGGCGGTATGTACTTCACTTTCGGGTGGAATGACTGCCTCCATCCCATAAGCTAAGGAGAATGGACTTTCTCCAGTCGAAGTTCTAGTGGTTGTCCGGTATGACCAGAGTACTCCGGGGAGTTCGTCAGCCCATCTTCCCTTGGCTTTTTCAAGCCTCTTTTTCAAGGTGTTGATTATTGTCTTGTTGGATGATTCAGCTTGGCCGTTTGCCTGCGGGTATCTTGGAGTGGAGAAGCTGAGTTTAATGTTCCAAAACCTACAGAAGTCTTGGAAGTCGTTGCTGATGAATTGAGAGCCGTTGTCAGTTACTATTTCCTTTGGTACTCCATATCGGCATATCACATTCTTCCAAATGAATCCTTTCACTTCTATGTCTCGAACTTTTTGGAATGCTTCTGCCTCTATCCATTTGCTAAAGTAGTCTGTTACGGCCAGCATATACACCTTTCGTCCAGGTGCCGTAGGCAGCTTCCCCACGATGTCCATCCCCCACTTCATGAACGGCCAAGGCGATGTGATGGAAATCAATGGTTCAGGTGGAAGGTGGGACACTTGAGCGAATCTTTGGCATTTGTCGCATCGTCTAACATAATCAGTTGAATCTGACTTCATGGTAGGCCAGTAGTATCCGCTTGTTAAGGCTCTGTGGGCTAAACTCCTACCACCGGAATGATTCCCGCATTCTCCATCATGCAGCTCAGCCAAGACGTACTTTGCCTCTGCAGGGTTAATACATTTCAAGTATGGACCAGAATATGATCGTTTGTATAACTTACCTCGTATGATGGAGAATCGGGCTGACTGAGCTCTTATTCGACGTGCTTCATTCTTGTCCTCCGGGAGTATGTCTTGTTCCAAGTACTCCAGTATTGGGGTCATCCAGGTCCGACTATCTGATATGTCAGAAACTTGCTCTTCTTCCTTCTTCCAAACCGCCGGCCATTGAAGATAGACGATTGGAATATTTTTCGGACCGGTGGTTTGGATGGAAGAGCCAAGGTTGGCTAAGGCGTCCGCCTGATTATTCTCTTCTCTGGGCACCTGTCCGATTGTGAATTTTTCGAAGCTTGACTGCAACTCTTTCACTTTGTTTAGGTAAGCTGTCATCTTGTTGTCCCGGGCTTGGTAAGTTCCTTGCATCTGATTCACCACTAGTTGTGAGTCGCTAAAAACATTGATTTTTTTAGCTCCCATTTCTTTAGCTAACTCTAGCCCGGCTAACATTGCTTCATACTCGGCTTCATTGTTGGTTGCTTTGAACCCGCATCTTACTGCTCGTTCTATTTCGTCGCCTTGGGGTGATGAAAGAACAAGTCCGAGGCCGCTCCCGTGCTTATTACTCGAACCATCCACGAAGAGCTTCCATATTCCAGCCGATTCATCCTCGGTGAGACAACATAACTCTTTGTCTGCCTGCATTGAAAGGTTAGGCGTAAAATCATTTACGAAATCAGCTAGTACCTGCGACTTTAGAGAAGTCCGGGGTTTGTAGGATATGTCGTGTTCGCTTAGTTCGACCGCCCACTTGACAAGTCTGCCAGATAGCTCCGGCTTGTGAAGGATGGTCTTTAGAGGATATGTGGTGAGGACCACTATTGGATGACATTGGAAGTAAGGCCGAAGCTTTCTTGCAGCGTGTACAAGAGCAAGGGCTAGCTTCTCCAGCAGGCTGTATCTTGTCTCCGCATCCAATAATGACTTGCTGACGTAGTAGATCGGTGACTGTTTACCCTCGTCCTCCCGAACTAGGACTGCACTGATTGCCGTTTCTGACACGGCCAGGTATATGTATAATGTTTCCCCGTCTTTAGGTTTGGATAAGAGCGGTGGGCTTGTCAGGTATTGCTTCAATTGGTTGAGTGCTTCCTCACATTCCGGTGTCCACTCGAAAGCCTTTGACTTTCTTAATGTGTTGAAGAAGGGGTGACATCGCTCTGATGATCTCGAGATGAACCGGCTAAGGGCCGCCACCCTTCCTGTGAGCTTTTGTACGTCCTTGACACATGTTGGGGATATAATTCTTTTCACAGAGTCAATCTGAGCCGGGTTGGCTTCTATTCCCCTTTGGGTAACCATGTAGCCCAGAAATTTACCTGCAGTTACACCAAATGAACATTTAGTTGGGTTAAGCTTCATGTTATACTCACGGAGGATGCTGAAAGACTGTCTGAGGTGGTCGATATGGTCTTCTGCCCGTAGAGATTTGACAAGCATGTCATCTATGTAGACCTCCATTGTGTTTCCTAATAATTCTTGAAACATCTTGTTGACCAAACGTTGGTAGGTTGCCCCTGCATTCTTCAACCCGAAGGGCATGTACTTGTAACAGTAAATGCCTATGTTGGACATGAAAGCTGTCTTCTCTTGGTCATCCGGGTGCATCAATATCTGGTGGTATCCAGAATAGGCATCCATGAAGCTGAGTAGCTCGTGTCCGGCAGTAGCGTCTACCAGCATGTCTATGTGCGGCAGTGGGAAAGAGTCCTTGGGACACGCCTTGTTTAGGTCAGTGAAATCTATACAAACTCGCCACTTGCCGTTCTTTTTCTTTACTACCACCATATTTGCTAGCCAGTCGGGGTACTGGACCTCTCTGACCAATCCGGTGTCCAAAAGTTGTTTGATTTCATCATTGATGACTTTATTTCTTTCTGGGGCAAATTTTCTTCGCTTTTGCTTCCTTGGAGGATAGTCCGGGTCGACATTTAACCTGTGAACAATAACATCAGGATCAATACCGGTCATATCTGCATGGGACCAAGCAAAACAATCATAATGCTCAGAAATAAATTGAATGAGTCTCTCTCTGAGATGGGGCTCCAATTGTGCTCCTATCCGAACTTTGTTGTCCGGAAAGTCTGGGTGAATGGAGACTTCATCTAACTCCACCGCGTCAGGTTGGTCTGGTTGGACAGGATGACTCGGTTGGGGGTCGGATGATTCTCCTTGCTGTAATTGCTATAAGGCAGCTTGCTTTGCTTTCATTGTCGTCTGGTAGCAGGAACGAGAATCCTTTTGATCTCCTCGTATCTCCTTCACTCCCCACTTAGTCGGGAACCTCAAGACCTGGTGGTAGGTGGATGGAACCGCTTCCATCTCATGTATCCATGGTCGACCTAGAATGACGTTGTAGGCGGAAGGAGAGTCCACCACCAGGAATCGTGTGCACAGGTTGGCCCCTTCAGCATAGACAGGTAGCTCGATATCTCCGATCGTGCTCTTCTGTTCACCACTAAAGCCAATTAGGACTGTGGCCTTCTTAATGATCTTAGTTTCGTCGATCCCCATTTCCCTGAGAGCAGACAGAAAGAGGACATTGGCAGAGCTGCCGTTGTCTATCAGTACACGTTTGGTTAAACAATTTGCAATATAAATTGAAATTACTAAAGCATCATGATGAGGGTTAAGAAGCCTGGTTGATTCGGATGTAGTGAAGCTGATGGTTTGGGCAGGTAAGACAGTTGTGCTTCTTTCTGCTTCACCACACTCTGCTTGGGCATGCCCGGCACATGCAGTGTGCCTCTTAGCTGCTGAGTGAGTAACTCCACTAACTTCGGATCCGCCGGTTATAACATTGACGGTCCGTTCATGGACTGGTGGTCTTGGTGGTGTAACATTTCCGTGACCCTCTTCTCTATCCCTTCCTTGCTGGAGAGTTTTCTTTCCTTTGTCCGTTAGAAAGTCAGTCAAGTGGCCTTGCTTCAACATGTGAGACACTTCCAGTTTCAGAGCTATGCAATCGTCAGTCCGGTGTCCATGATCAGCGTGGAACTCACACCACTTCGACTTGTCTCTTTGATCTGCCGGTGTCCTCATCTTTTCTGGCCATTTGACCCTGTTTTCAAGTCCCTTGAGAGCTAGAACCGCCTCAGCTGGCGAGATTGATAGATTGTAGTCAGGTATCTTTGCCCTCTCGCGCGGTCGGGTATCTGAGGGATGATCGTATTGTCTCCTCCGGTATTCTTTGCGTGGAGGTGGGTAAGGCTGTGATCGCCTCTCAGTTGTCCTCCTGTCGACCCTGGAGTCCCTTCTAGTGCTTATATTGGGTGAGGACCGGTGATGGTTGTATTGGTCCTCTTCCCACTTGATCTGTGCCCAAGCCTTTGCTAGAACATCTTCCATTGTTCTACAAGGATATTTGGTGAGATCTTTGTAAAGGTCCGAGTCAGGCAGGAGACCCTTTCGGAAGGCTGTGACCGCTGTCTGAGTGTTGCAATTGGTTATAGACACCTTCTCCTTATTGAAACGTCCGATATAGTCTCGAAGAGATTCTCCATGCCGTTGCACCACGGCATACAAGTCCTCTGATATCTTTTCAAGTTTCCTGCTACTGGCATATTGCTGCACGAAAATATCGGTTAGTTGAGCGAAACTTGAAATAGAATAATTTGGAAGATTGGTGTACCACTGGAGGGCCGGTCCTGTCAGACTAGAACCGAACCCCTTACACATGCAAGCCTGCCTCAATTCACGGGGAATTGCGGCAGTGAACATCCTCTGCTTGTACTGAGCAATATGATCGGTTGGATCCGTCGTGCCGTCGAACATCTGCATGCTAGGAAAGTTGAACTTGACGGGCATCTCAACCAGGGCAATTTCGTCCACGAATGGGGAGTCGGCATAACAGTTCTCTGAACTCTTGTGGATTGGTGCCGGTACACCAGGAATTCGCTGAATCAGGGCCTCCATCTCGGCCAGCTTTCGCGCCAAGTCTTCATCTCTTATTGCACAGTGTCCGGTCATGACTGGTTGGACGAATTCATTGGCAAACAATTGATCTTGGGTAACCTCCCTTTGACCTGTTCCGATCGTCTGTTGGTTTATATTAGTCAGTGGAACTGTCTGGTTGGGTACCGGTATAGTTGGTTGTGTTCCTCCGATGTTGGCATTACTCATTGCTATACCGGGGGTGGTCAAAATGGTTCGAGCATGTTGCCCCCCGGAAGTATTCGTTCCATCCGGCCGGGCGGTCCGTCCGGTTCTGGCATCCGGAGTGACTTGTCCTAGCACTTGCGCCGGCTCTAAGGAGGCAGACGGGATTATATTACCTGCATTCAAAAAAGAATAACCCGGGTCAGTTGGGTTATTGACGATATCACGATTCCTTACCGAAGACGATGGATCAGTCACAGAAGGGTTGGATCCATCGTTATTAGTGATTGGGATGTCATCCAGTTGTTGCATCGGATTTACTCGAACCCGAAAACGGGGAGAGTCAACGGCCTCGATTGGATCCAAAGCCTCGAGACGGACATACAAGTTGGCATTCTCATTTTCCAACTTCTTGCACCTTTCTCGCTCTCGACTCATCTGTTCAGTGAGAGCAGCTATCTGTGCCGCCAAGTCCGGCTGAGCATTCATGTCAAGCTAGGTGGCCTGTTCGGTTCCATCTCGTCCGTCAGACATGATTGGTGCTTGAAGAGATCTACGGAAGGTGTGTTAATTCGCTTGATTGCTAGGGCCCCACGGTGGGCGCCAAATTGTAGAGGCTAAATCTACAATTGATGATGACGTCAGGTACGTCCGGATTGATCGGGCACTAGCAACCTGTCAACACAAGAACACGTAAGAGCCCTAGGTGAGCACCGGTGGGGGGTGTCGACCGTAGAGCCTCCGACGCTCAAGTTAGTGACGGAATGACAAAGTAAATGCTATAGAAAACAAGTAAAGAGAGATGGTTGGGAACAATGAATGTTCCGGGAGACCGGGAGCGTGCGGAGGGTGGAGACGGTGACAATGGATAAGTGATGGCAAAAGCCTGACGGGCAGACTATGTCAGGCTGATGAAAGCCAGAAGGTAAGGCGGCGGAAGTAGAGAAGATGGAGAGAAATCGTGTGATAGTTGAGAGTATGAATGAACGTGTCCGCCTGTGCCCTAGGCGGGCTGTATATATAGAGCCGCCAATCCCTTAGGGTTTAGTACGTCGGTCTTATCCATCAGCCATGCCTTTCTCGTCAGTTCCTATTTTCGTGGAGCCGTCAAGATATACCTTGACTGCGTCAGTCAGGCTGACTTGACGAACCCTTTTAGGCTTTATTGTTTATGGCCTGATGGTTTTGGGCCTATTATATTATTTATTTGGTCGGTTAATCCATGTCGTCCGGCTCGTCAGGCTGGCAAACCACGTCAATTGGGCCTAAAATATAAATACGGATTTTGCCCAGTACAATAAGATAGATTAATAAAACATAGGATTGACTACATAAAGGATTAGATAATCAAACAAGCTAAAAAGTAATCAATCCATCAAAGTAAACGGTAGATTAACCTACACTATTTTTATCTATATATCCTATCACCCAAAGTAAACGCCCCCTAAGGAAAACAACGTTTGGTTTTTTTTTCAATAGTGCCACATTTTTAACATCATGTCACATTTGAATTAGCTTAAGTCAAATTTAAACTTATATAATGATATTCGGTGTGATTTGATTGGGTTACACCCCAAATTTTGTACTAACATTATAGAAATTATATTATACTCTCATAAAAAAAATTAATTTAATTTTTGAGATTGGATTTTTACATGAAATTTAAAAATATTATTAACGAAAAAGAAATCAAACTATAACAATATTCTATAAATATAATTTAAATAGTAAAATTAAAATTTAAAAGATCTAAAAATAAAGTGAAGATTTTTGAAGATTTTTACATAGTCTTAATTACTCCCTCCATCCCAATTATATTGGTCTGTTTTTCTTTTTCGGATGTCTCAAATATATAGGTTTGTTTTCTTAAAAAGTACTCCCTCTATCCCGCTATTAATGACTCACTTTTCTTTTTGGGATGTCCCACTATTAATAGTTGGACCCAAAATAGCAAAAATTAACCCTTCGAATAGTGTGGACCATACCACTTTTCTATTTTTTACACTTTCTTCTTAATTCCTATACCCAATAGTAACAAGTCATTAATAATGGGACAGAGGAAGAAATGTTTTTAACTCATTTATTAAATATACCCTTATTCAACTTTTTGACTGACTCATGAAAAAAATATATAGTCAACAAATAAATATAAGCATGTTAAAAAGTTTACAGTATAATTTACTTTTCCAATGATTTTCTTAATCATTGTGAAAATTCCAATCAACCTATATAATTGGGATAGGGGGAATAATTAAGAATATGTAATGACAACATATAGTTATTTGAGATATTAAAGGTTATATTATTTAGTTAATAAAATATATATTTTTTTTACCAAATTCCATTCATATTTTCATTATTAATCTTATTTTTCATGCTAATTGGGAATATATTGTCATATGATAAAATCCTTATATTCAGTTAAAATTCTAATACAATAATAATACTAAGATAATAATGAATAAAATAATTTAAATGTATAACCCGGATATATCATACTTTCTTAAAAATACATAATTGCCCTTAAATTAAGTATGTAATTAAAAGAGATAAAATAAAACAGTGTCAATTTTCTAAGAATAGACATTTTGCCATAATTTTTTTATAAACATTATATATAATATTATTATTGCCTTTAAATTTAGTTATACAATATGGATATAACAGACAATCGAAATATTATAAAAAACGAGCCTTTTTTTATATGAGTATAGATTAATGATCGATGATCAAATATAATTCTTTTAGAAATTGCCCAACACTTTATTCAGAACACAATTTAAATAAAATGAACTCTAACATGCATGCATGCACTCATCAAAATTTATTATTAGAATTATTCATTTTTACGTACGAATGCACACAACAATTACTGGTATCCTTAATTAGGAGTGCAAATATGCTTTGAGAACAACATTGCAGACATACATATGGTGTTCGTTAGTCAAATAAGTTGTTCTTCAACTAAAACCTAACTTATTCAATTTCAAATAAAATAATGTTTTATCCAAACCTTAATTGTCGTCAGAGGCTCAGAGCGATTAATTATTTAAGACATGATTTCCATCCCTTATCTCCGACTCGCTAGAATTCAAGAATTAATTAAGTGGGAGAGCAGTATGGTATGGTGTATAGTGGAACGATCGAGGACTAGAAGGCTGGGTCAAAACATTTGAAAATTGAATTATTATTTGGTTTTCTCTCCATTAATACTTACTCTATCCATCCCAAATAAATATTTCAATACATTTTGTTCCCATAAATATCATGTTTCATAATTCTATAATAAAATAGTGTCAAACTTTTAATTTTATCTTAATTTATTATCAATACAAATTTTTTATTTTTAAAATTTCTATGCAATAATCAAAGGGAATAAATTTAATAAGTATTGTTTTAATATATGAGTTTTGACGAGGGAGAATCGGTTATTAATGGACGGATGGAGTAATAATTTTAGCACTTAGGATCCTCTGTCCCCAACTTTGGTATCTCATTTTGTCCCACAATCCACATTTAATTATGTTTTTGTCATTTTTTTTCTTCAATTTCAATCTATAATGTTTTAGTATAATTTTACAATTATTAACTAGGGTTCATCCATCCGAATAGGGTTTATATATATTTAATTTGCATTTTTTTTATTTTTAATTGATTATTAGGTTCATTATTCCAAAATCAGGGTATATAATTTTTTTAAATTCTAATTTTTTTATAATAAATACTCCCTCCGTCCCGTCATAAGTGGCCACATTTCCTTATTGGGCTGTCCCATCATAAGTGGCCACTTTCCTAATATGGAAATACCCTCTCTCACACAAAAGATGTGGGCTCCACCACTTTTTATCTTTTTACCCTTTAAACACTCTACTCCTAAATACCCGTGCCCAAAAGAAAGTAGCCACTTATCATGGGACGGAGGTAGTATTAATTAAGGTTCATTATATTACTAAATTTTTATTTTTAAATAAATATTTTTAAAATTATAAAATTATACACAAGTTGGGAACAGAGGATCTCATCCGTAATTTTAGAAGAGTTTATCATATGAAATAGCCACTATGGATAGTGGAAAATAAAAGTTGTCAAAAACTTAATTTGCTATATATTTTAGCAGATTTTAAAGTGATGAGACAACAATACCCTTAACTAAAGAAATAAACTATATCCCCACTTTTCTCTCTCATATACTTCTCTCCACTGTGATTTAATTTTCAAAATTCTGTACACACACTCTCTCTCTCTGTCTATCGCACCACCATCACAGATCTTCTTCGCTGCTTTCTGCCGCCACCACCACCGTCATCGCCGTTGCCGCTGCACCACCATCACCGTCGCCGCTGCCGCCACCTACGCCATCGTCATTCTCTCTCTCTCTCTCTCTCTCTCTCTCTGTCTGTCTCTCTCTCTCTATTTTTCAGTGCCACCACCAATCTTCTTCGATGCTTTCTGCCACCGCCATCGCCGCCGCTGCCTTCGTCATCGTCATTTTCTCAGTCGTTCAGATGTATTTTTCCAGATCTATTCCGACCTCAATCTGCTCTGTTACTTCAGATCTAAATAATACAACGATGATGCATCACAAATAGAGTTGTTTAGATGTGTTTTTTGTTTAAATTTTTATCAAAATATGTTCTCTGGTTGTCTCCGATCATCTTCTCCGGCGTGACTTTTTTTCATCTCTACAGCAATTGTGGTACGAACGGATCTCGATCATCCCAAGTGTACCACGGGCATTGCCATAACTTTGTACGACTGGTACGAATGAATTCATTCGTCCCGTTCGCACCAACTAGTTATGGTCCATAACTTTGTACGACTGGTACGAATGAACTCATTTGTCCCATTCGTGCCAACTAATGGTGCACCATAACTTGGTACGAGTGGTACGGATAAAATCATTCGTCCCCTTCGTACCAACTAGTGGCGCACCATAATTTGGTACGAATGAGCTCATTTGTATTGTTCGTGCCAACCAATGGCGCATCATAACTTAGTACGATTGGCACGAATGAATCCATTCGTACTGATCGTACCACGATTTCGGCTCTCTGTTTCGTGAATCGACACACTTCTGGATCTAGAATTTTCAGTGTCGTCGCCGTTGTGGTTCGTCGAGTATAATTTCATTATCTTCTGAATCGCGACCGGATTTACTGTTTAGATGTTGGATTCAACGTTATTGCCGTTTTTTGAGTTGGCGTTGTTGTCAGAAGTTATGGATTTGTTGTCAGATGCTATTAAATCGGTGATTGGTGGCTGGAACGGCAGTGGTCGATGATGCGGACGACGGTGGAAGAGAGGCCGTGAGGATTTGGCAAGAGAGAGAAAGAAAATGGAAAATAAAATGACAGAAAGACGGTAAAATTTAAACTGTGGGTAGGGGCAAATTTGTCCCAAAATCTTAAAATCTGACAGAATTTATGCTAGATTAAATTTTGGACAACTTATATTTTTCACTATTCACATTGGCTATTTCAAATTTTTACTCATTTTAGAATATGCTAACTAACCTTTTGGCCTTCTCGCTTAAAAAAAAAAAGAAAAAAAAAACTTTTGGCCTTTTCGCTGCGGAGGAAATAAACAGTGCTGCAACGTGGTGGCACACACACTATCATGAATAGACAACGAAACGCGTTCTCCGCCTCAACTTTTGTGATAATTTTGGCATTTTTTTATTTTGCGTTACGCCCTTTTTGTTGCTAAAAGTGCGACTCTAGCAAATTACTAGATGCCCCTCCATGTGCAAATTGAATTTGTCCCTACTCATTCTAATTTTGTAAATTGTACAGCCACCCACTAGACTAGATGCTTAATTTGGGACCATAACATATAATTATAATTATATAAGCTAGTTAATTAAGTTAAAGACTATTTTATGCAAGATCTGAGGTTTTGCTGCTTAGTGCTTGAAGATTTAACAATAGCCTGTTTTTGTATAGAGTGTTATGGAGTTTTTCTATTTTACTTAATTAATGACGAAATAATAAGCTGTGGGAACAATTCAAGGTACGTAGCACAAAACATATTAGATAGTTTGGTGTGGGAGTAAAAGAAAGGAGGACAACTCGATAAGGTTACAGAAGTCTAGCATGAATTCTATTTTTAGTAAGAGTTCAAATTGAATTAACTTCATTTAAGTTATTAATGTTAATGTTTTATGAACTTCTTCATGATATATTGTACATCCATACAGTGAAACAAGTTACATATAAAATATTAAACTCACCGAAAAAAATTGGAAGGATATTGAATTGTAAGGTAATTACAAGGGCAAAATAGTAAAATAAGATGATAGATAAAAGTAGCTAGTCAAGCCCCCGAAGACGAGAATGGAGAAACGGTCACGCTCCCGACAAAGCTTAACTATCATCCATCCTTCCTCACTTATATCAACTGCCAAAACCGTCTACTCCTTCTTCCTTCCTCAACATTTATTCAATCTCTCTTATAATTATTATTATTAATTCATTTTCACCCCAAAATCATCAAATTCTCCACAAAAATCAACAATGCCGGTCACAGAAAATCAAGGATCCTTCCTCAACCGCATAAGCATCCGCCGGAACCAGATCGCCTCCCTCGACAACAATGACCAAGAGCAGGAAGACTTCGACGTCTTCATCAAACACGTCGCCGACCGCTTCGCCGCCCTCCTCCCCGCCGTAGAATCCCCCTCCGCCACCCACGACCCGCCGCCCCTCCTCACCATCTCCTGGTTCCACGACCTCCTCGACGCCTTCCTCTGCTGCGAGTCCGAATTCAAGGTCGTCCTCCTCTCCGGCCGGGAGCCCTCCCACTTCTCCCGCCCGCCGCTCGACCGCGTCGTTCCCGACCTCCTCGAGAGGTCGGTGAAGGCGCTCGACGTCTTCAACGCCGTCACCAACGGCTTCGACCTCGTCAACCACTGGCAGAAGCTCGCGCAGATCGCCGTCGCGGCGCTGCAGCAGAGCCCCGTCGGCGAGGGCCAGGTCCGCCGCGCACGGAAGGCCCTCGCCACGCTGCTGACGTCGATGTGCTTCGACGATAAGGAGAACGCCAACAGCAATTCTCACGGGAAGTGGACGGAGCGGACCAAGTCCTTCGGGCGCCGCATCGGCAGCGCGCTCGCAAACAAGGACCGGCCCGTAGGAAACCTGCGGTCGCTATCTTGGTCCGTCGCGAAATCGTGGTCCGCTGCCAAACAGGTGCAGATGATGCTGAACAGCCTGGCGCCTCCCCGGGGCGCGGAGGCGTCAGGGCTGGCGACGCCCGTCTACATCATGAACACGATGCTCGTGTTCGTGGTGTGGGCGCTGGTCGCGGCTGTTCCGTGCCAGGAGAGGCACGGATTGGCGACGCATTTCCAAATTCCAAAGAGTTCGAGTTGGGCTCAGCCTATAATGGTGTTGCAGGAGAGGATCGGAGAGGAGTGGAAGAAGAAGGAGAAGAAAGGGACTCCGGGATTGTTGGAGGAGCTGCAGAGGATGGAGACGGTGGCGCATTCTCTCGTGGAGTTTGCCGATTCCTTCGTGTTTCCGTTGGAGGATGATAAGGCGGCGGAGATGGTGGTGCAGGTGGAGGAGCTGGCGGAGATCTGCCGGAAGATGGAGGAGGGAATGGGGCCCCTGCAGCAACAGGTTAGAGAAGTGTTCCATAGGATTGTGAAGAGTAGAGGAGAGGTTCTTGATGTTCTTGATCAAGTTAGTAAACTGTCTGCAGCAGTTCAATATTGAATTGAATTCGACATTCAATATGTTTTAATGGGTTGTACATTTTGTGTCATGGCAATATTATCGTAATTAATTTTTTTGTTTTATGCTTTCCTTTTTGAGGGGAAATGAATACCATTTGAGCAAAATCTTGAGTTGGAAGCTAAAACTAACTAATCTGTAAATCCTAATTGGGATTTTTTTTTTTCTTCAGGACTCTATTATTTTAGTTTGAACATGCAATCAGCATTTTAGACTTTTTTGTGGCGTTCCTGATGAAGGGAAACAAATTGGCCTCATATATTGTCTCTCTCAAAAATTATTTGAATATGCTTATATTGTCAAAGAAATACAAGTACATTGAAGATATTGGCAATTTATTCTAAAATTTTAATTTGAGAAATTTCATATTCCTGGCTAGAACTTCATACTTTTCACAGACCCGTATCATATATCGTTACAAAATCGAGTAGCAAATGAATTTACTGCCGCGTAGAGTACATTTGTTGATTGAACATCAAGTTGTGTATCATCTTGTAAATACTTAAGTATGATCATAAAGAAAAGTGCAAAATAATAGTTTCTGAATTAAATACATTTGTATCCAAGTTTATCTTTACGTAGAATTTGTAGCCTCTATATTTAGTACGCACTGGATAAACTTCTGCTCTTGTGCAAAAACTTGGAAATCAAATATGAGAGATAAACCATACATGGAAAACAATGTGTGACATGCTAGATCTATAGCGGCGTTGGTGTGATTCGATCCTCAAGAGCAACGACTATCATTACAAATGTGACATATTTGACCTATAGAATTGATGAACCCTTTAAATACCCGCCCCACCACTAGACCATCAAATGAAATCTTTGTCTTTTATTTCACAGTTAACCTATCTATCTCATCTCGATGTGGGCCATTAAATTATTAAGAAGTTGTAAATTGGTGACGAAAAGTTCTAACCCGAAAAAAATTGAAAGTTTATGATTAAGGTTAGTGTCAAAAAATTCTACTCCAAAACAATTCAATTTGATTGGTCTAAAGCAAATAGCCTGACAACTTGATAGGATTGGACCAAAATTAAGTAGGTTGGTCCAATTAACTTTCCTATATTCAATATAAGATATTCTACTTTGAAATCGATCTCTAAAATACTGGTCTTTCTATAATCTAACAGGTGCATCAAAGTAATTAGTGCAATAATGCATCATTTTTTTTTGGATGAAAATAATGCATCAATTTTACGATGCCTAAAATTATGCGTATCTTGTGATGCATCAAAATCTTGCACACAATACGTAATGCACATAATGCATCAATTACACATACTCAATATCCAACCAAAAAGTTTTGAAATTTAAATTTTCTATTTTTTGGTACTGGATCAATAATTTGATTTTATTACTTTTGCTCCAACATTTTATCTAGAAGTGATATTGTATCTAGAAGAACAAAAGTACTCCCTCCGTCCCACCATAAGTGGCTACATTCTTTTCGGCACGGGAATTAATGAAAAGGTTGTTTAAAGGGTAAAAAGATAGAAAGTGGTGGGGTTCATAACTTTTTGTGAGAGGGGTATATTTCCTTATAAGGAAAGTGGCCACTTATCCTGGGACAACCCAAAAAGGAAATGTGGCCACTTATCACGGGACGGAGGGAGTAATATCTAAGGACAGTGATTAATTACACGCCACATGCATGAACTATAATTTGAAACAATATACGCATTATTCCCAACATTAATTTACCATTCTGGATAGTTATTTTCACATACATTAGAATGTGATCGAGTGCATACAATAATTCTTGAACATACAAGCTAAAGAACAAAGAATGAATCGCTACTCGCTAGCAAAAGAATGCTACGCCGAAAATTCCAAATTAACCAAACCCAATTGCAGGATAACATTTTCCACGCAATCCCAAAACATCAGAAAAAGAATGAATCAATGAAAAAAAAATTAAAAAATAATGAAATTATGAAAACCCTTTTATAAATCTAATGTCCTGCCCCAGGGGTTGGACCTGAGTCCTTCAAACCTCCGAGCGGTTTAGCATCTTTATACTTGTGCCCTTCACCGGGGCTAGGACCCGACTCCTTAATTCCTCCGAGCGTATACTCATTCACGACTTTGTGTCCTTCGCCTGGACTCGGCCCTTCCTAGTTCCTTCACAGCATCAGGCCAAAACACTGCATTCAAACGACGCGCCTCGATTCCTAACATAACGGAGCTTGCAAAAAGAACGAGGACCAAAATGTTTATCGTTCTGATTCCCATGGAAGTTTGCATTATTGCTTTGAAATTTTTTTAAGAGATGGAGCAAATACAGGAAAATAACAAATTAATGATTTTAGTTTTTGTGATGATCGATGTGCTAAACATGATCGGGGGATTAAGTATTTATACTAGTGATTTTATTGACTATTTACAAATGAAGCTGTTTTGATTTTCGCCATTGACGTCAGAAATTAGAAGCGGACGTGAAAATTATTATGGAAGCTGCATGGGAGTTTCGTCAGAATTCTTGACTATTATGGTTTTGATGAGAGAAGAAATTAAGAGAGATGGCGAGTCTAAGTTGGGTAGCATTTGATTTGAGTTTTATTTTCTGAGGCTGCATGTATAGAATAATGGAGAATTCTCCTTTAATTTCATGTAATTTGAGTTTCTATTTTAGGGACCACGACCACATTCTCATATGTTTGAATTCAAACTTTAATTTTTGGTTTTTTAAATTTAAGAATTGTGCGCATTCATAGCTAATTGAATGATTTTCCTTTGCTGGTCAATTTTCCACGTGTATAAATTGCTGTCTATTACTGAGACAAGCTTTTCAGAGCGGACTTTTCTGTTTTAATAATTTGATGCTATTTAATTTTTTTCATTACAAATTCATTTGGCCTGCAAGATTGCATGGGCTACGAAACTGCAAATTGAAGGCCCAACAGAATTTCAGGCCTGATGAGTCGATTAAGTCCGTAGAATTACACTAAAAATACATTTTTGAGCTGGATCGAGCTTTAAAAAATTTGAACTACTAGAGTTTTGGGCTGGCCTGGTCCAATTTTCCTCTTCATCTAGTGGGCTTGGACCGGGCCTTATTGCAAGCTCTAATCTTATCGAAGAAATAAATCAGCATCAATACTTCTCAAAAAGAAATCTACATCAATAATTGTCACGCTGAAATCCAAAATTCTCCGTCCTTGAAAACAAAATACTTCTTCCATCCCATTTCAATAGTTTTATCGGTTTGGGCAAGGGTGTTAAAAAAATGATCAGTTGTTTATAATTAAGGTCGGAAAGAAAAAATAACTTTTTAAATGGTATTTTTTGATAAATTCAATAGGAACAATTAAAATAGAACAGATAAATAAAGTAACCATGACTATTAAAATGACAAAGACTTGTATATGACCGGTCCTACGGTACAACCGGTCCCACGCACACGGACGCGTGTGATACACGCGTCCGCTATTAACCCTTAAGTTAGGCGCGTGCATCACACGCACCCTCCCAAGCGCGTCCACGCGCATAACAATTTTTTTTTAATCAATGCGTGTAACACACGTGCCTGACTTTTTTAATTTTTTTTCCCGATTTTTTCCTATTTTTTATTCTTTTTTTCAGTTTTTTTATTCTTTTTTTCAATTTTTTTTATTAATTTTTTGTTTAAAGAGTCGAGCGAGGGGAGCCAAAGGCCTCGAAGTAAGCTAAATGACATTAATGTTGCCACAATCATTATCCATAAATTAAAATCGGAACCAATTGCGGAGAAGAATTATTTTTTTTTTTTTTTAAATCAAATTTAAAAAAAATAAAAAATTGTAAAGTCAACCCAGATCCAATCTCATGTAGGACCTGTCGTATGAGAGTCCTCTTAAAATAGGACGGAAAGAGTATACACTACTATTTAGTTGTCTGGGTTGTCAAGTTCCATTGAAGACGTCCTGTGTTGCGTAAGCATTCATTTATCTTCAAATACATCTAAATTCGCGGTAAGAATTTTGAGATCTACAAGGCCTCTAACTCCACTTGGGTATATAGACAAAAATGATATTTTGTCCATATGGGGCGTTTACTTTGCGTGATAGGATAGATTGATAAAACATAGGATTGACTATATGAAGGATTAGATGACCAAACAAGTTCAAAATAAACGATGGATTAATCTATACTATTTTTATCTATCTATCCTATCACCCAAAGTAAACACCCCATATATATATGTCATATCTTACCTCCAATTCTTAAATGGGTTTTCTGCAATTAAGATATTAATAGAAGAATTTATGGATATGAGCTAGCTTAACGAAAAAAATACTAAAGTAACATTCACAAAAATTAAAGGTGCCGTGATTGTGAACGCTGCATTCTTGTCCGAAACGATCAATGTTAAATCTCACCTTATATTTGTCAAATTTACGAGTCTAAGTTAAAGTCGGTTACCCTATTATTTATTTTATTTTTATTTATGTTTTTTGTAGGTGGGGGGAGGTTGGCTGCCCAATTAGATAACTAAACAGTAAACAAATAACCTATTATTTGTAGGTTTTCCTACGTAATATTTCTTTCAATGTTATGTAATTTTTTTAACGTGATGATTGAATTCAAGTCTATGTTTACGAGTAGGGTGAAAAAAATTTATAACCATAGATTTATTAAGTTTCTTTAGTAGTTTATTATGGTTTATTAAGTTTCTTTAGTAGTTTATTTATCGAGCCAATTTTATTTAATATTTTAATTGTTATATATTTTGTTATTATATTTTATTGGTTTGGGCTATACATTAAGGGCCTGTTCGGTTGCATGTATTAGCCCCAACTATACCCCATATATGATACAATCTGGTGTTTGGTTTACAAGATACTTTAACAAGAAGGCCCTAGATTTAATACTATGAAACACAAGCTGTCAAGCCCGCTACTATTCTCTACTTATCTTGTGACTACAAGTCGGAGGCTTACTTAGCGATAAAATTTATCTCGCATAAAATACTACTACAAAAAAGAGGCAATTTACCGACGGATATTACCAACGGAAACATTTTTGTTGGTATTTACCAACGGATTACCAACGGAAAAAATACGGGTTGGCAAAAAAACACCCATTGATGGACTTACCGACGGAATTGTTCGTCACAAAAATTACCGACGGAAATAATCTGTTGGTAAATTTTTTAGATTAATTTTTTTTTTAAATATTGTTACCGATGGATTTACCGACGGATTTTTCGTCACAAATATTACTGACGGAAATAATCCGTTGGTAAACATTTCAGAATATTTTTTTTAAAAAAGTATATTTTACTGACGGATTTTATCCGTTGATAAATTTTTTACTTTAATTTTTTTTTTATTGACGGATTTTATCCGTTGGTAAAAATTTAAATATGTATGCGATTTTAGTTCATTTCATTCACTTTACCCCTAAACCCTAAACTTCACAGATCTGTCGTTCACTCTCTCGCTCTGTCTTTTTCTCGCTCTCTTTCTTGCCAAGACGTCGTCGCCGCATATGCCTATCGCTGCCATCACTACCCCACTGTCGCACGGCGCCGGCAACGCTTTCTTCTCATATCAACTCTCATCTGCTGCTCTAAAATTATCGCCAAATCCGTCGCCTCCGTCGCCGCATTACCACATGGCTAGTAGCAGGCATCGTCGCCGCCGTTCACCCGTGGAGGTAAGTTTCACTCTCTTCCTTTCTCTATGATCTCATAGAATCCCTAACTCTCTCTTCCTCTCATTTCCTGATCCGGTGAAACAACCTCCGGTCACAACAGAACGACGTCAAACGGCAGCGGCAGAGGAGATGCTATCGCCGTCGTCCACCTTTTCAATTGGCAACAACCACCACCGCAGATTTGAGTGCTGAGTTGAATCTTCGTTGTTTGATGACATCAGATGGCCGAAAATATTTTTAATTATTATTTTTTCTTTCTGGTGAGATTTAGGTTGCAGCTTCTAATCATGGCTTAAGAATGTGTGTTGGCTTAGCTAAATCTCTCTTCTAATTGAATCAGTTTGTTTTATGCGTAGGCATTTATGCTTAGAATTAATATTGCTTAACTTCTTTTCCAAAATAAATGACGAATCTCTATTGACGGATTTGGATATCTAGACAAATTTCTAATCTTGGTGTGATTTATGACTATATAGAAACTCTTTTCCTGCCTTCTATTTACAGGTTTTTGTGTATTTCATTTGGTTTTAATACTCAAGATATTTTCTGTAATGAAAGTTGATGCACCTTTCAGGGCTGTTGTTTTCTCTGAGCTCCTTGTTATGAATGTCAAGTTTTAATTCTATTGAATCTGATTCACTTCATGTCATCTGTTGTGTTTGAGAATAAAAGAGAAAGAATAATTTATTGATTTCTCATTACATGTTAGTCTTATTGGAGTCTAAGAAATAACTTCGCATTTCCTTATAATCCTTTTTATTGCTTTGTTTAGAGGTGTTGTAGTTGCTGGTAATGGTGGCTTGGATTTAATGAACATTGCAAGTATTGAGAATGATCTAGAATGGATTCAACATTATGTATAATTTATGTATTCCATTTGTTGTAATAGAATATTCAATTCAACATTATCTCTTCAGTTTAAGAATATATATTTGTGTTTGTTTTGACATATTTCTTCTTCTCCAATCTGACATGCATACTAAAAGCAGTGTTAAATTGGGCAATATGAGCACTTGTGATGTTGCTGCTTTGCTCGAGCTGATCGATGATGCTTTGTTTCTGCTGCCAAAGAACTAAAGGTGGACGGTCCAAAAAATTTAAGTAGCTGTGAAGTGGTAATGAAGTGGAGGATATGGTACTGAAGTGATAGACTCTTCTTAAGAAGACATTAAACTGACAGTACCAAACGTAGATCCTCAATTTTTATTTCTTCATAAAGATGTAATTTTTACAAAGACATGATTGAGTTAATTTATATATACGAGTTTGATTATATATCATGAGTTATTTTGTTTATAGTTTTTTATTATTATAATTTTGTTTCATAAAATTGAAATTTAAGAGAAAGAAATACTAAAAATAAAAAATAAATAAAAAATAAAAAATATTTTAAAAATCCGTCAGTAAATCCGTTTGTAATTTCTTAGACGACGGTTTGCCCGACCAAACATTAGCGACGGAATTTCCATCGATAATCCGTCGGTAAAATTACTGACGGATGATAATCTGTGGGTAATGACTTACCTACAAATCAAATTGCAACAGAGACCATCCGTCGATAAATCCGTTGGTATTTGCTTTATCAACAGATTTTGAAGGGTTTACTGACGAAAATTTCCGTTGGTAAACCCCGCGATTCTTGTAGTGTACCATTTTATCCTTTGCATCTCTATCTCTCGTTTCTCTCTCCACATCACACTCCTTCTTCCACAGTTCCACCCATTCCATCTTCCCTCTCTCTCCATATCAACAGATAGCAACAATTGTGAATTAGAAGCTGGGAAGAAGGAATTCACGGAAATCCTCAAACAATATTGAAGAAGAAGAAGAATGCCTCTAAAATTTCTAAACTATTTCACCGCCCCTTCAATTCTACCCTTCCACTCTCCACAGATTTCACAAACCCATTTCAGATCCATTCGCGATGTTGTACTCTGTAGATTAGCTCAACATTTCTTTCTTGAATTAATTATTTGTTATGGGTCTCATGAAATGGAGTTCACCGAAATATTTAAACAGGACCTGAACAGAGATGGGGTGGCAAAAGCATGGCGGGTTGTAGATTGGAGAAAGCAAAATAAGGGTGTGATGGTGATGGCATATGCGCAGGCTGCGTGAGGTGGCAGCGCAACAGGATAGAGGACGGAAGAGAATGGCGACGGTGGTGGTGGCGGCGGCGGCAGAGCGGGACAACATAGTGGCGATGAGAATTTAACGGGTGGCTTGCGGCGGATGGTGAGGTTTTCAGAAGAGAGAGAGAGAGATATAAAAGAGGGTGGAAACGATGATGAGCAGCATAAGTATATTAGTAAATTAATAATAAATCAGTATTATATAATATTACAAATCAAATGTATTTACATATGTATAAAAATTATCTTACTAACCGAACACATTCTTTATAGTCGTGATTCAATCTTTGTTCATCTCATATTATATCTCACTATAATCTTACCTAAGAAACCGAACGGGACCTAAACTTATGTTATAATGCTTAGGAGTCATAGTATAATTAGTTCTGAATGTATGTTACTTTCAAAAAGTCAATGAATAATATTATCTTTTGAGAACCTTAAGGTTAATTAGATCGTGATGGTTGAAGTTATTCACGAGCTTACTATAGAATTGGAGCTTTTAACGAGTTTATCATGGATTCTTGATGTAATTGGTATGCATTGTTTTTGCACGTATAGTATGCCCTAATTAATTAAATTAAATATGATGTTCAAATCAGATATTAATTAACATATAAAAAAGCCACGTGGTTTCCTCTTCCTCATATAAAATCAAAATAATTCGTGCAATAGGAAAAGGATTGTCTAATCCTTAGCGAGAGTCATATATGATGATATAACTTATGAAAGTCAAATTAAATGGAATGTAATTTGGAAAGTGGTAAGAGTAGTGAAAAGTTTGTTTCTTCCATAATTTGGACCATTAGAGCTAACCGTCTGCTCTGAATTAAACACATACAAATAAATGATAGACACTTAAATAATCTTTTGGTCGGCGACGTCTTGATCATGATACTGATGGTAATGCCGCAAGCAGTTGAATTAGATAAAGAAGTTTTATTTAAAAAAAAAAACACCTTAAATTTTCTTAATAAGTTTTGTTTACTCATAATCTATCCGATTAGATAAAGAAGAGTGTCTGGCTTCTGCATTTTTTTGAAAAGGACTTGGCCATATAGTTTGGACCCACAAAAAGTGTATTTTGCCATCACCACAGACTAATTAATCCAAGAGAATGACTTGGGCGCGGTCCACTTTAGGTTCATGTAATTCTATTTTTTAATTAAATTATATCTAATTGATAAAGAAAATATTTAATTGAAGATTAATAAAACTTATTTGGAGAATAATAAAGTTTAAGGGAATTTCTAATCTCTGATTGAAATGAATAAATCTAAATTAAAAAATAATAAACTTTAATTGTGAGTTAATAAATCCTAATTAATTGAGTTTAATTAACTAATTTTTTAAAAAATGGAGCTTGTGCTTTCCACTTTAGTAAATCGGCACTGCTTCAAAGAGTTCTCATCCAAGTTTTTGCCTTACTTCAAAGAGTTGAACGCATGACGTACGTTGACAAGATTACGTCTTGATTCCTAATTTCGAAATTCATAAATATCTTTATTTGGGATCGTATAAATAGTGAAGTTTTCGAGCAAGTATAATTTTGCAGGTGATTTTCTTCAAACTTTCCTACTTTTTGTTATTTTAATTTCATCTTTAAGCTAGTACGGATTCTACTGTATTTACATATTGCATAATGATCGGAAATACATTGCCCCAAGACTATTTATATTAGAAAAGTACTCCTTTCTAGATAGATATAAACAATAGGTGTATTTATGGTTTAACACAACTAACATAAATAAAGAAAATACTATTATGATATGAAATCGTATCATTTCCAAATAATAAATTAATTTCAAGCGAAGACTTGATTTATTAAACCGATTAAATGTTGAAGTTAGTGAGATTCTTCCGATCCCTAGCTAGCTAATCTATTATTAATTTCTCAAGTTGGTTTAATCAAATCATATATGCTAGCTTGTTGCGAGGAAGAAACTATTTAATCTGTACCACACTGTTTGAACGTAAGATATAAAAAATATTTTTTACTTAATTAACAGTGTGAATATTGCAATAGTGTAACGTGAACAAACACAGAATAGCTATTTCTTAAGGATAATCCATCACGTATTAGGTATGCTTGGGACCAATGGGTTCTATACTTAATTCTATTATTAGCTTTTCTTCGTTAGATAAACAATAATTCATCTACTAATTAATATTGCAAAGAAAAGTATTCATGTTTTATTTTTTGCTAGAACAATCCAGATTGCCTTTTTTTTTATAGAGCTAGGTAAGAACTCAAATTCATATGCTGTGGAAAATAGGATTTCCTCTAAAAATCCACCAATTGGTAGAAAATTTTTATCTTTGATTTTTTCCCTAGTTTGGCTCTTCGATTTGTCTTAGGGAGACTCGGTCTAAGTTTAATGGAAGACGGTATCTTTGTCTAAGTTTAGTTTAATTCATATACTCTCTCTCTCTCTCTCTCATTCTCTCTCTCTCAGTGTGTGTGTGTATGTGTGTCTAAGTTGACTGATGTATGCATGGATTTTAAAAGTAGACCTTTGATTGGGCTCTCTCTCTCTCTCTCTCTAAAATTCTAAGCTAGCAAGATGTTTCTCATCCAAGGCCCCATTTTTATATAGTGTTTTTCTAACAATTTGCTCTATAAAACGTTATTTCCGATCAATTTCTCGAACTTTGTTTAAACAATATTTCCTAAGCCTTGAAGTCCTATTCAATAAATCAACTAAACTGATTCGAGATGACGAAGGTGAAAATTCCCATCCCTTTACTTGCTCTTTTTATTTTATATGTATGGTTAAGTACTAATCTATTCTTTGGAAGTTACACAGAAATTCTTTGATGAATTTTTTTTTATCCGTCACTTGATGTTTATGGCTCTTATACTCTTCTGGACCAATAGAAACTTAGGCAAATCCACCCTTTATTTTTTAGAATTGAACGACATGATTCATATTAACAAATTCATTTAAATTGTTTTGATTCTCTTGGTTTTTCTAGTTTCATTTAATGGATTTAAACTCGAATTAGTCTCCCAAAGAAATCAAATTAATTAGCAAATATCATGTGCTAGTGCTACTCTGGTAACAAAAGTGATCTCACTTTTTTACTATTGTATTTTGTATGATTTGAACAAGAATCATGCCCTTTTGGTCAACACAAGTTAATTTCTCCATTCTTATTCTTTTTTATTTCTGCAGAAAGTGGTGTTGAAATTAGAAGTTCGTGATGAAAAAGAGAAGCAGAAGGCTATGAAGGCAGTTTCTAGCATATCAGGTATTTTCTTCATAATTTTCTTTTGTTTAATTGATGTGAATGACATATTTTATTTATTCATTCCTTGTGGCTTGCCCTGTTATTATTGTGCTCTGTTTCCTGTATTGATATGTATATAACATTAATATTTTATCTCATACGTATATATCTACGCTATTATTACTATTAGTACATATGAATTACGGTATATAAAACGAGATATATAATTAATTAACATTTGCAGTTGAGGAAATTGAGTTGATTTAGTGGGCATGCAGGAATTGAATCCCTTGCGATAGACATGAAGGAGAAGAAAATGACAGTAATAGGAGATGTGGATCCAGTAGAAGTGGTGAATAAATTGAGAAAATCATACTGCCCACAAATTTTAACAGTGGGGCCTGCAAAAGAGCCTGAGAAGAAGGATGGTAACAAGAAAGATGATGCTGAGAAAGATGATACTAAGAAAGATGAGAAGAAGTCGGAGAGTGAACAAATTGCTGAACTCCTCAAATTGTACAAGAATTACAATCCTCATTACACGCAGTACTACCATGTCTACAGCGCTGAGGAAAATCCTAATTCCTGCCTTATTTCTTAGTACTCTCTCTCTCTCTCTCTCTCTCTCTATCTCACACACACACACACACATGGATGGATCATAGAATTGTTCATGGTATATGAAAATGGGTCTGGATTTTGTCATATGTAGATAGCAAACACAGAACTGCAGAAGGAAATAAATTTTCAATTTATATGATTTTATTTTGAGATCTCTTACTTCTGAAATACCATGATTTTTATTGTATATCATTTAATTTCACAGATTTTTTCTTAATTGTGGCTGTAATTAATAAATGATTTTGTTACTTGCAATGAGATCAAATATAAGACGCACAATGTACTTGTAAAGCTTGTAGACAATTATATTGTAAGACACATAATTCATCATTTTAATGATGAAATAATCTAATGTGTATTCTGAATGTACCGAGAAAAGTCTGGGCTCACTCAAAATATCAGACAATTTATCAGAACATTTTTGAAGCTTAAAGTGATATTTTGGTCAATGACATGTATAGATCTTGTCAGGTCTTGGTGAGGTGCACATATGTGAGAGAAAATGTTGTGTGCTCAAATCTAATGCGCAGTTTTTACAATTTCATGGAAGGGTATCCAGAAAATGTTGTGACTTGTGAGTAGCATTTTTTATTTTATTTTTTTTATAACGGGGTCAATTTATTCCCCTTCACTAATAGGCCATACCAATATGAACATTCAAGTAGCATTATTGACTTCTAAACCATTTCTCTTCCAATTTGTATTACTTGGATACACAACCAACAAGACTAGCTTTATTCATCTGATATTTATTTATATATTAGAGATGTTGAACTAATATTTATGCGACTCGCAATATAGGTATCAATCGTATTCAGTCCAAATAAAATATTTACAAAAAAAAAAACGATTATGCGAGTATAGATGATGTCAGGAATAGGCACGAGAGAGACTTCAAAGTTTGGTGATGTCTTTATTAAAAAAAAAAACGATAAATTAAAAAACCAACTTATCAAGAATAGATTTATTTATAACAGCTGTCTTCAAAAACCATAAATTACAAGGAAAATGATTTTTTGACATAATGTCTTAGACATAGTAGGGTTATATTAGTCAATGTATAATTTTCAGTATTTAGGATTTATTTAATTTATTTAATCGAAATTTCTGATTTACTCTCTTGCCCTTACCACTAATTAAGGGATAAATTAGATGATTTTTTGAAATTTCAAAAATCAAATCAAATCTAACTATTGCATAATTAATCTCAATCATATCCATAATTATTTTCCTAAATCGTGGTATAATTAAGAAAATGAATCGAAATAAAATCATAAATATTAATGTCCTATATTTCTAAATTATTGCATTTTAATTAATTTTGCTTCTAAATAATTATCCATATACAATAATTATTAAATTAAGTAATATAAAAGGCCATCGTTTTTTTGTCAAATGTCTTTAATTTATAATTAATTTCGAAAAAAAGTCTTCAGCAAAAATTAAATTATTTAAAAAAAAAATTGAATGGATTTATATTAACTATATGTATAGGAAATTTTGCATACATTAAAAAAATCGAAAAAAAGGAACAAATACGAATTGATGCGAAAATAAATAATTTTCATATAAAAAATACATTATATTTTTATATAATTTTCTCTTAATCATTCTTTAAATTCCAATTTTCGATTTCGTTCCTTAATTTCTAATTAGCTATAGCATTTTATTCCATTAATTTTTTTTAATATTTGATATATGCATGACATTCATATGTCAATAATTTTAATACAATATTTGATATATGCATGACATTCATATGTCAATAATTTTAATACGTGAACTATCATGAGCCACGACACACGATGCCTCATGAGCCATGACACACGACGCCCCATCGAACCAGTGCCACAACACATGGCGCCAAACACAAGTGGCACCCCACATTGTGCCATCAATCCGACGCCCCACCAAGCCCGCACCACGATACACGGCGTCCCATGTGCCACGACACACGGCGCCCCACTGACCCAGCGCCACGTCACATGGCGCCAACACAAGTGGCGCCCCATATTGTGCCATCAACCCGACGCCCTACCAAACCCGCACCACGACAAACGGCACCCCCATACCCGTTAATACTATCTTAATACTATCTATATCTACTTCTAACCATTTAAATTCTCACCGATTAACCTTATGATAAGTTAATTGATCATATACTACAACAAATTCTCATTGATTAACAATATTATTAGTGGATCCACCAAATTCTCACAAATTAACTATATTACAAGTGAACTGAGCTTATACTAGAGCAACTTCTTACCGATAAACTATATTGTTAGTGAAATGATCAAATTTTCACCGATTTTCACTATAAACTATAAACTATATAAGTTAATTGATTATATACTACAACAAATTTTCACCACTTCAATATAAAAGAAGTGAATTTAATCTATTAGTTAAATTTAAAAGGAATTGATTTTTCTAAGTGAATTTTATCTATTAGTTTACTTTTATAATTTTTTAATTATATCGTCACTCAATCCTATATTTAAGTACAATTACTTGTCAACATATTTTGCGGGCTTCCACTTACCTAAGTGGCAAAGTACTCTATATTATAATTTGATGTCTCGAGTTCGATCCTAGTTAGTAACAATATATTAAAATCATATTAAAGCAAAATATTATTGAATAAAATATACATATAGGCTAATTAAATATATTGGCTTTATAGTGTCACTTATAAAAAATATAGTGTATTATATTGAATTATAATTTTTTCCGTTTAAAACAAATATATATTTATATCAAAAAAATATAGATAAACATAAGGAGGAAAAAAGATAAAGAATATGAAAAATGATAAATCAATAACTCGAAAAAATCAATTAATCAAAAAAAATTGAAACAAGATTATGTCAATTTTGGGAGCTTATTTGGTTACCTAATTTTAAGGGATCAAATTATATATACCTAATTAAAATTATGGAGATAATTAAAACATTCCTAAATTACATAAGGGTAAATTAGAGAAATGTGAAAATCAGAAAATCGGAAATGAAGGAACCGATTTTTAAAATATATGGGCAAAATAAACCTATTATGTCTAGGACATTATGTCCCATTATCACCACCCAAATTACAAATACTCTCTATTACTTCGATTTGTAATTTATATGATCTCTTTGGCTCAAATCTGATTCCCCACTCACCGTTTGCCAAATTAAATTAGCATGCTCATTGATCAAGTGACAGTCACATCACTTGTGCTTATTATGTGTATTTATAGAAAAGTGAACTCTCAATAATTTACTCCAACTGCGAGATCATTGGATGTCGAAGGCAGGTGAATATTTTCATTGATCCAATCCATAGTTTTGCTTTAAATACCAAAGTCAAGTCTTGTTCATTATTAAATTATGCTTGGACTTTTAATGATGTTTAAAAAGTCTACCCACTAAATGTACGCATGGGCTGGTCAATCACAGCCTTTTAGTCTTTATAAACAATACAAAGGTAAACGACTTAGGTTGTGTTTGTATTTTATCTCTCTAAATGGAGGGATAATATAATGAGATATAAATTCATCTCAAATAGTGGGACCACAAGTTTTATATCTTTGTTTGGTATGAATGATAATATATTTATTCCTATGATTAAAGGGACCATAATTTTTATATCTTGTTCACTTTTGATGAAATTGATGGATAAAGAAAGAAATGTCTAAGACACATGAGAGGTCAAATGTGGTATAAAATTATCGCTCCATTTCTTAGGTATAAAATTATACCTTGGACATGGAATATTGGGCTCCTTGAAATTTTATCCTTTATGACCGGATTTTTCTTGAAATAAAAGCAAACAAGATATAAAGTAGTAAAATAATATTATCCCTAATTTTCACTCAAGGTGAACGTAGCCTTAATTTCTAAAAACAAAAAAAAAATAAAAAAGAAAAAAACGAAAGAAACCTATACTAGGGGCGCGAACACATTGAGGGAAATTCTATTGTGTATAGGAATATTTTATTAATTATTAATATCACAATCTCACACATAATAATATTTATTAATATAAATTATACTTAATATAATATTATTATGGGAGAAGATTCCAAACCTACGGACCAATTTTTTTCTATAGAATAACATGACAAATTGACGAAAATTTTGGGAATAGTTTCCACCGCCACGATACTGCCGAAACTAACACTCGAAAATAGTAGATTTGGGAGTCCCCGCCAATATTATTTTCTTCAGTCTGCCACCGAGCTAGACTACTCTTTTGCTTCAAGGGGATAAATTGTGGGTTTTCGAGAAACTGTTTTGTAGGAATTGAATTTTTATACTCTCTCCCCTCCCATTTATATAAGCGGATTGAAATTTTTACATGGATTAAGAAAATTTATTGGAAAAGTAAATTATATAGTAAATTTCTTAATATGCCCCTATTTATTATTTGACTATGTATTTTCTATGAGTTAATCAAAGAATTAAATAGGGATATATTAGTAAATGAGCTAAAAAACATTACTTTTTATGGAAACAAGCCTATATATTTGGGACATCCGAAAAAGGAAAACAAGCCTATATAAATTGTACGGAGGGAGTATAATTGGAATATTTCAAGATGTTGGTCTTGAGTTCATCTTAATTTGCAGCAGTAATGAAGTTATTAAGTATTTAATTTGGAGATTATAAAGATAAAATAGTATATTTTCAAAAAAAAAAAATTAAGTAGGATGCTATGATGAGAAAAAAAAAGGAAAATATTGTGTGTGAGTTGGCCTAGCGGTAGAGTGGTTAATGTCCGAGGCCAAAAGTCTCGAGTTCGAGTTCACCGTAGCGCGGTCTTTAAATTTAATTGAAAAAAAGGAATATATTTAGAATTACCCAAAATTCAATTTTAGACTTTTAGTGTGTCGTACCAGCCCAAAATTGATACTCCTACGAATCATAAGTATGCTTTAGAAATTATCTCCTGCAATCGATCGAAGCTAATTTCGAGGTGAAAATGGGCCAAAGGAGCTACTGGGCCAATTAAGAATGATGATTTTTAAAAAATATAGCTGTATACAATATTCATTATCAAATCCATTCTCAGAAGAAACGTAACTGCTTAATTTTAATCAAGGAAATACTAAATGCCACCATAATTTTATATTGAGACCGAATGCCACCACAATGTTGAAATCTTTTGATTTCTGAGGTTACATCAAATAAAAAGCATTCAAATTACATCCACTCTACTTCCACTAAAATTAAATTAAAACAATATTAGAAATGTGGAATTATATTTGTTTTTAATTAGGTATAAGTATTTGATAAACGTAAATTAAAAATATAATGTTTTAATCTTGAGATTTATCTAAAATTTGAAGAACATTAAGATATTAACCAACCTGACTTTTCTAAGAAAATGAAAAGAGCTAATACCAACATTAGACATTAAAAAAAAAAGGTTAAGTGTTTTATCCCGACCTTTGGCGCTTTTACAAAAAAAAAAATCCTGACCTTTCTAAAATAGCACTTTTGTACCCGACTTTTTCAACTACTTTTCAAATATATTATGGGATATGTTTTTCAATGTAGAATTGATTATTTCTTCAATCCAATCGACACGCCCCTGCACAAAATGGTATCGTAAAAATTTAATACTCCCTCTATTTTAGATTAGTGTAGTTCAACTAATATTTTATATCTCACAATTACTCAAATATGCACTACACTTTTGGAGGACGGATGGGGTAGTAGTTTGTACCGTTGAAATAATAAGAAATATGAAATGATTTTAATAAATAAATAAACATTTTTCACGCTCAATATATATGTCGCCTGGGTGCCATTTTTTAAATGTTGATTTATCCTTTTATATATTATTGATTCTTCATAGTGATTTTAAATTTCTAATATTATACCAATGATCGAATTTTATATATCTTGAGATTTATTGCTTCTGATAGATTAATTAAAAAAAACTATAGTTGTTTTATTTAGGATGCGTTTATTTTGATGGTAAGGAAAAATGAGGAAAAATAAAATTTTCTCCCTTTAAATCTCTCATTTCTTATCCTTCCTTCCTTTTCTATAAATTAGAATTTTACTTTTTTTTATTCCTTCTTTTCGCTCAAGGAGGGAAAATATTATCTTGAGGTATTTGATGTGATAATATTTTCCTTCCTTAGAGTAAAAAAAATGAATAATAAAGGGTGAAATTCTAATTTATAGAAAATGAAGGATAAAAAATGAGAGATTTAAAGGGCAAATTTTATTTTCCCTCATTTTTCGAGCTAGAGGCTTTTTTAGGACAGTAACTAAGGTCGAGTTCATATTCAGGACAAAAATTTCGGGCTGACTTTTTGGGACAATAAATTATAAGTTGTGCGTCCGTAGGACTTTTTTGGCCCGAACTGGCTAAAACGCACGTGCACATCACATGACTGCATGCGTGGACCTTCTTTGCAGATGTGTCACGCCACATCACTCTTACATATCAGTGGACCTTCTTTGCAGATGTGTCACGCCACATCACTCTTACATATCACCCTCACTCTCTCTCTCTCCTTCCCCTGCATCCCTCTCTTCTCTTTCTCTCCCACCACTGCCGCCACAACCATCACCACCACCACCACCAAGATTTTCCAAATACAATAGGGTGTTACCCATAAATCTCAAGCATAAAATCTCATATATTCAGAAAAAATATCAAAGATTTCGAAATCGATGGCATTTCACGCCTCCTCTCTTCCTTAAACACACATTCTCACGGCAAGTCGCCGGCGGAAACGAGCTACGATACGGCGTTGATTGCACGAATCTTTCCTATTTCCTGGGCAAATCTTTTCTATTTCGTCCACTACCACCGCCGCCCTCCTCCCCTCGTCTCTTACTCTCACAAAACCTACCGCCGCCGCCCACCACCACCACCGCCACCACCCACCACAACCACCATGGGCAAATCTTTCCTATTTCCTGGGTATAAACTAATAGACTCATAAACATATTCTTCCCTTTCAGATTTTCTTCATCTCACATTCTTCCTTAAAATCTACGACCAAATTTCTCAAAGATCTACCAAAAATGCTTCACGTTCATCTCTTTCTCTCTCTAATTTACTTTCAAGATACTCTTCATTTCCAGTAAGAACCTTCACAACTCTATGAAATCGATGCTCATTCCACCACCATCGCAGTTAAATCCATCAATTTTCCCGTCCAACCATGGTAAATTCAGCTGTCGGTTTCAAAATCACATTTCGCCACCTCTTCCGACCCTAATCCTAAAAATCTGTTATTTCTCTGATTGGTCAACCTGCTGATATGGTGGCAGAGGTGTTTCGGGGGTTTCTAGTTCAGAAATTTTGGGGTTTTTTTTGGGGTCGGCCATGGGGATGATAGTGACGCTGTGTCCGACGGCCAACGGTGACGGTGGTGGATGACGGACGAGCAGGCGGTGGCGATGCCGGACAGACGGGAGAAGAATCTAGAGAAATTATCAGAGGTGGAGAGATGAGGGAGAAAAGGGAGAGAAGAGACGTGAGAGAGAGATGGCTAGGTTTACTGGCTACATGAGGGCGGCGACAGTGGTGGGAGAGAGAGACGAGAGAGAGGGGGAAGGGGGCAGAGAGAGTGTGTGTGAGGTGAGAGAGAGTTAATTTTTTTTAAATTTTTTTTTTATTTTATATTTTATATTAATATTTTTTAATTTATGTGGCATTCCGCATAAGCTTCGGGCTCCACGTAAGCAGTCACGTGCCTAGCATGTGAGATATAGCCTGATCGGGCTGAAAATTGGCCTATGAACGCAATATTTAAATGTTAGTGTCCCAAAAAGTCGGTCCGAAATTTTTTTGTCCTGAATATGAATTCGACCTTAGTTGGTGTCCTAAAAAAGCCTCTAGCTCTCATTTTTCCTTACCATCAAAATAAATGCACCCTTAATAGTTACTTTATCTAAATGGAATGTCGCACGTGCATCTATGAATTGTTCTAGAAAGAGGATTATTTAGGTATATCCAGTATGATGATAGTGTATACCACCCATAACCAGTTTTGAGGGCATGTATAACACATAACCACTAAGACTTTTTGACCTTCCTAATTATATCTATTGTGATACTTTCTAAAAATGTGTCTTATTTGTGTGGAAATGGGGAAAAATTGACTAGTTAATCAAAATCATATAAAATCATGTATTTACCCTCCTATTTTAGCTATTTAAATGATAGCTACGTATTTCTTTATTACATATTTTGCTAATCGATGCAACGCTTTCAAAATGGTATCAGAGCCTTGTTTTTATTAAGGAATTTTATTTTATTTATTGCTTTAAGTATTATCCTAACGGAGGAGACATCAAGAAAACATGGAGCCGGACAATTGTCCGAGATGCGAAAGTTACAGGAATTATCTCCAAGATCTGGAGATAAAAAGAGAAAGAAACCAGATGTTAAGGATATTCTGGAGAGAATTGTTCGACTCCCGAGTCGTACGTGAAAGAAGGCTTGAATACATGGAGCCTTTCATTCAAGAAATTGAGGCAAGGGAGAGATTTGATGCAAATCTAAGCACTCTCCGAGGTGATAAACACCATGAGGAGAAACCATCAGAACAATCATATCTGATGGATTTAGAAGGATGTCCAAGGTGTGGACATTTCCAGGAACGTCTTCAAATTTTGGAGAAAAGAAGGATTAGATACCAGAGTGTTCTGACACACTGGATGAAATGTTGAATCTCTTGATTCAACATAACCAGGAGAAAGAATTAATTGATTTTTGCCTCCAAGGAATCGAAAGAAAAGAAGATCTTCTCCATAGTTGTATCTGCCTTGAATGGGAGATAGAACATGCCATGAGAAGAGACCATTGGATCCATTTGGGAGTAAATTGGAATTAGCTCTGATGGAACCAAAGAAAGATAAAGGAGTATCATCTACTGGTGGACGTCGTTTACCACCAAATAATTCCTGCAATTCGCTCAGAATTAAATTAGTATAACAATAAGCAGGGTCGAACCACAGAGAACGGGAATTTACCTATTTTTCCTAATAATCTAATTTTAGTGTAGCCACCACGCCTTAAATTGAGATAAATTAATTAAATACTAGGAAGACAAAGAAATTAACTAAAATGGCAAACGAGAATATAATCAAAAGAAAAGCAATCCGGCTTCGAATAAATCCACACTAGTCTAGACTCTGATCATCGATGCAAAGATTAATTAATTCCCAAGAACCAACCAGTTATAGGGTACCGTGAACGCAGCGGACATACCCCAATTCCTACGTGCTTTATCGATAGTTAGCTGTAGACGTCAGACCTAACTATTTCCCTTATTAAAACACAACCTAGCTGGAGACGCCAGACCTAGATTAAATGCCCTAATAGCTTTTAGATCTGAAGGAACCCAATTTAGACGAATTACCCAAGAACGCAAGTAATAACCCGTCTACCAATGTATTCCTACTACGAACATGGTAGCTTTATCACTAATTAGCCCTATTCCAACAATTACGGATTGGGGGAACTAATTGACTGTAATCCAATTAAATCTAAGTTGATCAGGCTTAAACAAAATCGGAATTAACTTTAAACACAAGGAATAAATCGAAACCCTAGGAAATTAATTATAAGAACAATTAGATCTCACAGATTATTAAACTAGTGCTTCATTATTCTCGCCGAATTAAAGAATTAGCTACGCATAATATTGAAACTAAACATAATTATATAATAGAAATAAAACATAAATCTAATCTATTAAATTAAAAGAAAGCAAGAAATAGTCACCGGAAATCAATCTTCAATTACGATCAAAACTAAACTCTAAAACTAAGAGAATAAAAATAAACTAAACTAATCTTTCCCTGGTCCTTTGCTTCACAAATCCGATCCTTTCTATGCGGCGGCTCCAAAAATCAGGTAAGGTAAAGTCAAAGTATGGAATAATGATCATCATCCTTGCGGTTAAGCATAAATATATAGAATATAAAGCTAATCCTAATTAGCCGCTAATTCCTAAAGATATGGGCCGAGAGGCCTTTTTAATTAACCAAAACTCCTAATTAATAATCTAGACTTAATAATAAAATAATAAAATCCTAACTATAATAGGCCTCCAAAGATATTGTTTATGGATTACAAAATAATAAAGCCCGTCCCATTTAATTCTCTTCCATCTTCGACTTCGATCTTCTATAATTGGACATAAAATCCATCCTTTTCGACTTCTTTCATCCAAATATATCAACAACCGAAATTTGCATTTCCTGCATAAAAACCACACATAATCGTGCATTATATCCATATAAAATCATAGAAAACTTAACTTCTGAACAACCAAAATACACACTCATCATCTACTCTTTTATATCAAGAGATTACTCCAGATTCATCCAAGATATCGGAGGATCTGAGAGAAATATAGAAAACTATACAACATTATGGTGATAGCCTGTATGGTGTACCACGCGTTGTTTACAAGATTGCTATGAAACATGATGAAGTTTATCATATCTTGAAGGAGATCCAATCACGGATCGAAAAACTGGAGCAACAACCTCGTTCCAGTCAAAGAATGAATCTTTTTGGTAATGAACCCACTTATCTATTTCAGTGGGAGAAACCAAGAAGGGTCCAAACATGGAGGCCTTGATAAGAATGATTCGAGAAAAGAAAAGATGAATAATCTCGAAAGAATCAATCTTGATAACCTCCAGGAGTTAGCAGAATCTTTTGCTAACATGACGATGGTTGATTTAAAAATGAACCAGAATATGGTCCAAAACCCACAGCCGGTGAATCAACTTCCACAAGAAGCTATCATTGGAAATCAACAAGATTTTCAAAATGCACCCGGAGCCATTAATGTTGTCCAGGATTTTCAGACTGGAGCAAGATATGATCAACATACCCCAAATGATGCATATATGGCGGCAAGAAGGACTAGGGCAAGAAGGCCACAACCAAAGGTGCAGGATACACCTTATGGAAAGGCGACCCTGGATCCAACCCATCCCTACGGAGTAATGCTCGATCTTGATAAAGTTAATTTCAAAGATCGAGAATCTGTAATTGATGAGTGGACGTCAGCTTTGAGAATTGCGGCATCAACTCTCGATTTAAATAAGGAAGGATTTGTAATGAGCCTTGCAGGAATTGCCAAGATAGCATGGGAATTCTTTCCTTTGGATATCAAGAATGCATGTTTTGAGAGTGAAAACTTCACTGAACATGTTCAGAATATGGCAACGATATTTAAAAGCCATTTTCTGGGAGAATGATACTTTGAGGGATTTGATCAAGAAAAGAGAAAGAAATACTTCATGGCATTGTATAATCTAAGACTTGCAGTTTTAGATCAACAATCGCTTAACAAGTTTCTACAGCTCTTTACTCTTTATCAACATCAATCTAAAGTTGATGATAGAGTTGCACTGGAAATTTTCTTTATAAAATTTCCAAGCCCATGGAAGGAGATGTTAATTCGGGATTTCGAACCAGGAGATCCTGAAAATGTCGCAAGAAGGATGTCATATGTACATCGAAATCTCTCAGAGTGGTGTCAACAAGCAACAGCTCTGAGGAACATGAAGAAACTGAGGAGGATTAACAAATACGCTTCTCTAAACTGTGATGATAATGATCTGCCAACGATCATTGGAGGAGAACCACCAAAGCTGAAAAGAAGCAAGCAAAATAGGTGTTGGGAAAATTAATAGAGTTTTGATTGGATACCAAAACCCAGCTGACCCCAACCGAGTAGATGATCGCACAAGCCTAAGCGTTTTAGCTCACATGTTTGAGCTTATAGAGTTTCTTAGTTTACAGGTAGAATCGCTGAAGACAGCAGAAGACATAACAGAAGACAGCTAAGCAGACAGCTTAAGAACTCGGCGAGAGCGGGCGAGCGAGTCAAAGACCTGCCGGTATCAAGACCCAGCTCAGTGACGGAAACCCAGCTCAGTGTCAAAGACCCAGCTCAGTGTAAAAGACCCAGCTTAGTGTCGATGACACAGCTCAGGTCTAAAACACAGCTCAGGTCAGTGACACAGCTCAGGTTGAAGACATGCTCAGGTTGATGATACAGCACAGGTCTAAGACACAGCTCAGAGTCAAGACACAGCAGAGTCCAAGCCGCTGAAGATACAACAGAGACGCTTAGCAGCTCAAAGAAGAAGACCTTCTCAAAGACAAGATCCCGATGTCAGAAGATCTTATCTGACGCAGACAGATCAGAGAAGAACTAGCTTCTGAAGATGCAGACCTACTTCGTAGGTAGAGGCCAGAAGTCAACAAGAGTAGGTAAGATTCAAATGGCTCTCTTCCAACGGCTAGTTTGAATCTCCACCTATATATATATCTCCTCACCATTGAAGAGAAAAATACTGGTGAGGCTGGCGAGACGACTGAAGAAATAGAAGAAAACAGAAAAATGAACAACGATCTTCAAAGCCAAATCTTTCAAGAACACCCAGCCGATCGTGTTTGTGTTCTTAGTTGTTCACATATTCAGTCTTAGGCAGAATAGATCAGAATATAAATATCTTAAGCCTAGTTTGAACGAGTTCATCATACTCCTTGTTCTTCATTGTAAGAACTCGTTCATAGTTGGAAAAACCCATACCCAAACCCAAACCCAGAAAGGTTAGGTAAAGGTACGCCTGCTCGAAGCGTGTAATTCGAGTGGTTAGGTTCTTCAGTACCCATAAACTGAAGGTGTATGCTTGACAGTGCCCGCAAACTGTTGGAACACAGCTCGGGTTAGAGTTGTGAAGTTGCTTGGTACTTGAAAACCAAGTGGTAGTGAATTACCAGTGAACCTGGTCGTGGACGTAGGAGGTGTTACTCCGAACCACGTTAAAAATGCTTTGTTATTTATCGCTTTGTTTTATGCATGTTACTAACCCTAATGAGCATACATTTCAAGCTGCATAAACTGATTAACTGAAAAGTGAAACAGAGTTTTGCAATATATTTGAAGCAACAGACGGACTTTCCAAATCCACCACATTCCGCACACACACACAGCCAGCTGTGTCGATCAAGCTTCCATCCAGCTGGATCGAACACAGCCAGCTCTCTGAAAAGAGTTTTAAACTTGGAAAAGTTTTTAAACCTTGGTGTATTCACCACCCCCTCTACACCAAGGTATCCGTCTTGGGACCAACAATAGGTTTCAGTCCTATCATAAAGGTGGAGATCCAAAAAAAAATTCTTGGAAACCAAGAACCAGATAGTCAAGACAGAAGGCCAGATCTTACAAATCAGTCCAAAGAAGTGGACCATCAAGGAATATGTATCCATTCCAAGGAGCTAATAAATCCCAAGGAAGGACACCTGCCAAGAAAACTTTCAGGAGAACTCACACTAGGGTTAATGAAAGTTTCAAGGATTGCAACTGCTAGACGTGCGGTGCGAAAGGGCATATTTCCACAAATTGCCCTGACAACGAGAGAAGAGGTATCAATAAATTCGAATCCACTCCGGATATCGAAGATGTCATCTACTACCAAGAACTGATACAAGTATATCAGTTCGAAGATATACCCTCGGATGAGAGTATATATGAACAAGAATAAGTCTTCAGCGAAGAAGATTCGGAATGGTCTGATGGAACTAGATCGGAGTCAGATTGATCCAGAAATTGTTCATCAGGAGAAAGAGAACAGGACGGGATTCTCCAGTCACACAACTCTCTCTCAAAATCTGATTGACAAAATTATGAAGAAGAGTCTGAATATACAAAAGTATCAAGGCTTTTCAACAAGTAACATAGATCAAGTTCTGAGGAACTTTAATCTAAGGAGCAGGAAATAAAATCGTCTATGGAATTACTAGACGAGAAATGTCTCTTCCTATAGAGCTTACGGGGAATCAAGTGGAGATGCAGTTGATTCCAGCAAGGGACATCAGGGAAGATCTATCAAAGATGAAGCCTGAGGTTGCTGAAAAGATGAACTGGATCTATATTGGAGCAATCCAGTTGATGTTAAAATCGGCTCTCTTTACCGGAGTTCATACGCCGATCGATATCGCTATATGCAATAAAAGAGTTAAAAATATGAAAGATTCCGTATTGGGAACAATTGCGGGAGATCTTTGAGCAGGACAAGTAGTGGGAATCATCTATTCAAAGATTGCCTACAATCTTAATGATACCCATTTCAGCAAAGCTCTGACACTTTATCAGGACTTTAAACGCAAGGATTTATTGGAGGAAGGAAATAGGCCTTACTCCATTACTTATCAGGTAACATATGCTCTTTCCAACTCACATCACACTGAGTTATTTCTGGGAAAGAAGTTCATTGAGATACCAGATATCTTCAACAAGGTGACAACAGCTGTTTGTCCCGATAGAGTGGAGATTGCTCGGTTAAAAAATGTTGATATTCAAATCCGAGATAGAGAAGTCATGAGATACGATCAAAGTCTCAAGATAACTTCAGGGAGATTATCCTTCCAAGGAGACAGAATTATGTCTTTACCATATGGGAGGAGTCGGAGTCTCATTCGAGAAACTCAACCTCAAACATCTCAGAGTAACAAGATTCCAGTGAATCTGAAATGTCTCGAGGGGTGGAGAGAAGTGATAGTAAAATTCGACACTACAAGGTGGGAAACCAACTTCTCTTGTAATGTCTTTACTAGCTACAGCAGCCGGAGATCAATCATTACAAAGGTACCCTGAAGATTAGGGGAAAAGTGATGGAGATCAAGGGCAGAGCCGGAAGAGAAGCAGTTTTGCTATTGGGTCTGGATTTTCTTAAGGATCACAAACTTGGGCAAATAAAGAAAATGGAATGGAAATCACGATTAATGGGAGAAAACTATTGATCGAATGACAAGCCCATTCTCTATATACATTTCAATAGGGATGTTATATGAAAAATATAAGGTAGAATATTTTGCTGCTTATATTGATTCTGGTGCAGGAATTTGTACTGCAAAACGAGGAGTCTTTCCAGCAGAGGTAGAAGATTATCTACCCCGAATTGCAGGAAGATATTTCTCAAAGAAAATTTTGCTCTTGGCTAAAGGAGTAAAAGAGACGGAAATTCTAATTGGCGGAGCCAGAGATACACCTTGGTATAAGGTTAAAACTCCACCAATTTATTTCCATGATACATGTGCAGATATTCTGTTAGGAAACAATTTCCTACAGATGTTCAAAAGATACATGCAGGATAATGAAAGAAGGCAATTGGTGTTCACAACCATTTGCAATCACAAAATCATTGTCCAGAGGCTCAAAGGGGCTTTTAATCGCCAGATACCATTGAGTTTTCGCAGCAAGCGTGGTGATGAAGGAAAACTTCGACACCCAAAAATAAAGAATCAAAGGAGATTCAGTGAAGCAGTGCTAAGATGTATTAGGGAAGAGGATCTCAAAGATGAAGAGGTCCAGATCCTCAAAGCACCTTTAATATCTCATCAAGATATTAAGGAAGATATGCAGGTGTCCCTAGAAGATGTCAAAAGGAAGATTAAAAGGAATTACAATGAGAATCTTTTGGTATGGTGGGATAGAAACAAGCTCAAAGCTACCTTGAAGGTAAAGCCAGATAAGGAGTATGAGTTTGTTAGATACAGACCAATCCTGATGAACCTCAAAGATCAACAGGATATGAAGGAGATAATAAAAGAACACCTTGATTTAAAGTTGATCGAACCAGGGAACTCGCCTTACAGCAGTCCCGGATTTCTGGTAAGGAATCATGGTGAGATCAAACGAGGTAAACCCAGATTAGTTATTAATTACAAAGAAATTAATGATATTCTGGAGTTTGATGGATATTTTATCCCTAGTAGGGAACACCTTATTAAATGCATTAGAAATGCTAATGTATTCTCTAAGTTTGATTGCAAGTCAGGTTTCTACCAGATTCGCATGGAGGAAGGTAGTAAGAAGTTTACAGCCTTCTCTACTCCACAAGAGCATTATGTTTGGAAAGTAATGCCAATGGGGTTGGCTAATGCGCCCCAAATATTTCAGAGAAAGATGGATAATCTGTTCAAAGATTAATTTTCTTTTATGTTTGTCTATATTGATGACATTTTAATTGCATCAAAAAATATATAGGAACATATCAAACATCGTGAAATCTTTGCAGATGTTTGTTACAAAGAAGGATTAGTTCTGTCTGAAAGGAAGGCAGTAGTTGCAACCCGAAAAATGGAATTTCTGGGTATCGAGATCGATGAAGCAGGAATTATTCTACAGGATCATATTGTTCAGAAGGTCCAGAATTTTTCTGAAAATCTGAAAGAAAAGAAACAACTTCAGAGCTTTCTGGGAGTTGTTAATTTTGCGGGACCTTTCATTAAGAATCTCGCAAAACATAGAAAAGTCTTCAGTACATTACTGAAAAAGGATGTTCCGTTCATCTGGACGGAAGAACATCGACATTGAATGAAGGAGTTAAAAGAGGTTTGCAGAAATCTCCCAAAACTCTCGATACCTCAGGACGAAGACGACTTGGTCCTGTATACAGATGCAAGTGATTATTGGTGGACAGCCATCTTAACCAAGATCACTCCTAATGGAGAAGAACCATGTAGATACTGTAGTGGTTTATTCTCAGAAGATGAGGTCGTGCGATGGCACATCAACGAGAAAGAATTCTTAGCAGTCCGAAAGGCGTTTAAAAAATGGCCTTTATTTTTATTAGCAAAGAAATTTACTTTGAAAGTCGATAACACGCAGGTTAAGGCTTTCTTAAGAAACAAGATGGAATCTAAGTCTGAAAAGGCTAGATTAATTATATGGCAAGCCGAATGTCAATATTATATTTTTGATATTGTCATTGTGAAATCTCACGAAAATGTTTTTGCAGATTTCTTAACAAGAGATGGAGCAAACTGATGTGAACTCCATTCTACTGGCCCATAGGCATCTTAGAGAAAATCTGGAGATGTTAACGGGAGAGTGGGATGAGTGCGTTCTGAATGCTGAACAGCAGGAAGATTGCAGACTCTCGACAAGACGAAAGTCACCGAGAGAATACGAGCTTGCATACGGTCTCAGGGTCAACTCTGGGCTGCATGCCAAACACCAATCCTTCGGGTGGCCAAAGATCCTTTGGTGAAAGAAGAGTTTCGAGTACAGGGCTCTAAACCTGTAGCAGAGGATTCTAATACCTCTTGCCCAAGTTCTAAGGTGGTGGTATCTTCGGAACCATTGCCCCAAGAAAAAGATGATATTCAGGGGTCGCACTCTGAAACATCATGTCAACCCAGCACCTCTGGGGAAAAAGAGGGAGAGATTAATCTTAGGCCAATGACTGACACTTCTAAGATTAATACTGATAAGATTGTAGTTTCTTCTTTTTGGCAGGCTTATCAAGCTAACTGGGAGAAGCTCAATACAATGATGGGAATCAACTCAGAAAAAATAAGGGTTGATGTTTCGGGGAAATATCCTCGGGTGTGGATGATGCCAAATTCAGATCCACACGAAGTAAAAAGATGGTATGAATTTGGAGCACTTGCTTCGGTTTATACCACATCTCCATCATTCGCCGAAATCAAGAATCTACCTAAATGGATTCAAGAAGCGGTGTATGATACCTGGGCTAACAATCCGCAGCTTAGCCGAGGTGACATTTTGGAGCTGTATTTTATTAGTTCAGCCCCAGAACCAGCGGGAAAAGGAAACCATGAAGCCTTCCACTATATTAGGCTTCGAAGACTAGATGCACGAGCCCTCGAAAAAATCAAGGCGCCTACAGAGAAAGAGACTACTCTAGTCTCTACATTACCAGAAGACCTCATCTCCCCCAGAAGAGCATGGGGATTATGGGTCTGTCTCACAGAGATGGACAAAGTCAAGTTTCCGTTTAAATTCTTCCAGAATTCAGTAAACGGATCCATCCTGTTAAATACTATGACAGGAAAATCAACAAGATTTGCAGAGGAAGCTTTCGAAAGAAAGAAGACTTTGATGTGGGAAAACAAGATTGCGACGAGCAAAGAAACTCATCGCAAATACTGTAACATGGCTCATTTTGGAAACTGGTCTGAGCGCGTTTGTTCGGATTGCCAGAACCAGAAGGAACCAGAGTTCGGAAAGGGTTTCTTGCCCAGAAGGGAAAAAGAGAAGGCTCGGTCCAACGAGCATCTAGAGCACAAGGCGCTGCCAAAAGTAAGGACGCCCAGGGCTCCGGAAAAAAAGTAGATTCCCGACACAAGTTGGTGGAGTCATGTGACTCTGAGTTGGAGAACCACCCACTAAAAAGAAAACGACAATAGTGGGTGGATGAACAGTGATTACCCACTAGAAAATAGATGGGTAAAGCAACAGGAGAATCACTACCAAAAGAAAAGTGGTCCATTAGTCACAAGAAAGGGACCTCACACCGAAAGTTTGTTGTCTTCATTCAATAATGGAAGACAATGGAGGACCCATTCACGTGGAAGCAAGCTGGCCAAGGATAAGAGCATCCAAGGCAATAATGCAGGGGAGGAGGCCTTTCACTGAAGACCTCTATATAAACAAGGATTGAAGAGAGCATTCGACATGAGAAATCCTCCACACCATCTTCTCTGCTCTCTCCAAAAATAAAATTTGTTATAGTTCCTATTATAGTATAGTTTAGTTTATGTATTTCAATTCCGCTACCATAGGTAGCTAAACAAGTCTGTCTCCTCCCTAAAGGAGATATACTTATGTTGTAATATATATTATATAATTTTTAAATAAAAGTTTGGGCTTTTGTTCATCCCTTCCAGTATATTATTTGCTTTGTGTACCGACCGAAAACCCTACGCCCCGGATAGGAAACGAACGAGGGCTGTGCTGTGTGTTGCTGAAGGAGTCTGCGTCTGGAAACCATCGGTTGCGATCGTGTGGTTGGACGAGGTCCCTAAAACTTCCGGTGGAAATACCCGGCAGCATTACGGTCAAAAAGGAATGAAGTTGGTATATGTTGATTTTAGTTATACGGAAGTGTGATGAGCCTGATAGTGAAATTGAAAAATTGAATTGATAAATCAGAGTATGTAATGAAGAAATTTAGTAGAAGGGTAAAAGAAATTTGACGCATATTGTATGATTTTAAGGTTGACTAGTATATATCAATATTTCCCCTTATTTTATACAATATTTTATACACAAAAATGGATATAATAATCTTATTGGTAGGTCAGTGGGTACTGCTTATACATGCCACCAAAAGTGATCGTGGGAGGTACATACTATCTCTATACTGGTTAGAATGAAGTTCCTCCCTTCTAGAAATCCACATTTTCAAACAAAATTTAGACTAACAGTATAAAAAAGCATATATGTTGCGGCAAAACATGAATTTTCATTCGTGCACATTTGATGACCAAACAAAGACTTTAGAACTACAGTGTGAACTAAAGTGGAGGTACTTTAATTGTGAAAAGCTTAATTCGAAAGATCTTACTGTCAAAAACCCTCTAATTTTAATTAGTTATACCCTTATTTCTTTTACAAGATCACAAAAATAAGATCTTATTATGTTGAAAACTTCGAATATATTAACCTATTTTCTAATCATTTGACCAAACACTCTGAAAAGTTGTCCTGAAGAGCTTACAAACTCAACCAAATTAACATCTTATTATATCAAATATCATGTATATACACATAAATATGAGTCATAGCTGGCATGCTAATGTTGAAGTACATACCATAAGTAGAAGAGGTGGATTTGTGTGAGCTTACAAACTCAACCAATTAATTAACATCTTTTACCGTGCAGTTTCATTCGAATTGTAATTTTTATTTAGGGTAATTATCATTTGGTAGCATGGGCTAAATCATAAATTTTTCTTCGAGGGGCCTCACTGTTGCGACGGTTCTCTTTTTCATAGGCATGTTGCGTCGAACTCGAATTTTTTTTATATTTTCCATAAAAAACAAAATCGTTTTTCCTTAAAAATACTTCTCCATATTCTAAACGCAACGAGCCGGTGGCATAAATTTCTGACGAATCACGATGTTTACAAGTGTAAAAAAAAATTTGGGCGTGTCACTTGTCATCGCTCTCCACTGCTAGTTCCATGCACCCATGCTGGGTAGTTTAACTAGTTAGAGAGTAAAAATATAATTATGTCTTTTCTTTAGAAAATAGTTGTCATATTTCTTTAAAATAATTATTACTTTTTATCCGATCGCACAGTAAGACCAAACTCATCCAAGTCTTTGTTAAGTAGAATATATAACAAATCATACAAAATACTATCGGAAGTACCGTACAAACATGCTAAAGCTTAGGTTACACAAACTGCTATCATTTCTCAACATTTAATCATACAAAATACTATCGAAAGTACAGTACAAACAAATACAAAAACAGATAGTATCCCAGGAAATTATTATCCTAACAAATTCCATATCAGACATATATTTTCATGTCTCAAATGGACAAAAAACCTGATACTACAGCAGGAGTTGTTAAGACCATGTAATCTCCCAAGCCAAACAATTAACGAAATAAAAAATAAAAAGAAAAAAAACTGTCATCTAAGGAAGATAGCTAGGTTGCAATAACCTCATCATCTTCCACTTATTCATCAGCGCCAACAATTCATTATTATGTTGATTACGGTTCGATCGATGATTCGTCTAAGTCCTCGCCCGGACAAGAGGCGACGACATCGGAGAGTGAGGCGACATCATAATCTCTTCCAATCTACGGAACGACAAGCTAATCTCCAGCTTGCTCCTCCTGCATTGCTTCCTAGGCGCAGTAGGAGGAGCAATATTTGCCTCAGGCCTCATATTATGTATCACCAGCTTTGCAATCCTGCTGATGGCGACGAGCATGGTCTCATCATCCATGTTGGCAAAGCAGACGCGGAACCATCCAGGCTCGGAGCAGTGGAACGAGGCGCCAGGTGATACGTTGATCTTGACGTCCTTGATGATGACGCGCCACAGCTCCATCTCCGCCTCGAACGTCGCCTCTTTCAGCAGCCTCCTCAGATCCATCCAGCAATAGAGCCCGGCGCTGCTCTTCAAGCTGCCGATCCCCATCTGCGCCAACCCCCGGCACAGCTCCCCGCGCCTCGCGCCCAGCCTCCTCGAGCTCTCGCCTAAGAACCGGTCGACGAAAGCCTCGTCCGACAGCATCCGCGCTAGCAGGTGCTGTGTCTGAGTCGAGACGAGGCCGAAGCTCGACATTTTGCGGGCGCAGTTGACGACGGCGTCGTTGTACGAGTAGACGATCCCGACCCGGAAGCCGGGGAAGCCGAGGTCCTTGGAGAGGCTGTAGACGATGTGGATGAGGTCGAGGTTGCAGTCTGGGTATTCCTGCACGATTTCGGAGATGCTGATGAAACCGGGCTCGTCGAAGACGGTGGCGGAGTAGATTTCGTCGCAGATTAAGTGGATGTTGTTGTCGTTGATGAAGGTTAATGCCTCTGTTAGAGTTTCTCTCGCTAGAACTGTGCCTAATGGGTTTGATGGGTTGTTGAGGAGCAGCCCTTTCACCTTAATGTTTGATTCTTGAGCCTTTCTGTACGCTGTTTCGAGGCCGTCGCGAGTTAGCTTGAAACCGTTCGAGCTGTCGCAGACAACGGGAAGGAGCTGTACACCTGTACGCCACGTCAGATCGCGGTCGTTTCTGCATGTCAACAATTAATTTTAATTTATATTAATTAATTATAACCTGTGATTGATCATCGTATCTTCGAAAAGAGACAAATTAGATACATAGTTAATGTTTTATTGAATATGATAATTTTAACTAGCTAGCTGGAATTGATGTTTGTGTAGATGTCCAAAAACAGTTATGGTATTTGTCGTATATTAGGTTGAGCTTTTTAATTTATTATAGGAAGAGAATCGGTAGTTCTGCTCCTACCAATAATTTTTTCTATGATCGTTGATGAATTATTTAACATAGGAGTATTAAAAAAAAAAAAAAAAACTTACGCTGGATAGTATGGAGTTGGCACCAGAAGTGCATCGCCGGGATCAGCCAAGCAGAAGGCCAAAGTTTCTTGAGCTCCGGTGGCGCCGCCGCTCATTACTATACGATCCGGGTCGAACCGGACTCTGTTTCCCCTCACTTTCTCCATGAATCTTGCAACAGCCTGCAAATTTCATGTTCATATACAAGTCAAAATTTTACTTTACAACTTGAATCTTGAAATATGGTTGATATATATATATAATAATGTGACATTAATTAGTACATTTCTGAATGCTGGCAAGCCATGATAATCTTGATAAATCGCGATATCCTTGAAATCGGACGCCCCTTCCGCCGTGCAAATGGAGGCCTGCGGGTTGTTCCGAACCCATTCCTCCACTAAATCGAAGGAAAGCTGCACGAGCCGAAAAAGTTTTTATTTGATCACTTCCCTGTGTATATTATATAAAACCGAAAAACAAGAAATATTATAAATTGAAGACAAATAATGTTAATTACCTGGTTTTCTGCTAAGCCCATCTGAATAACTCCATTAGGATTTTGTGTGGGATGATAAGGATCAGTGTCGTACGCTTTCCAACCATCGAAAAACGCAGAGTTTTCACCATGCCCGTCGTTGGTAGCAATCTTGGACAGAATCTGCTCTTGCTTCCTCAACAACATGTGTTCCATTGTTTCAGTCTAAAAAAAGTTGTGTCAAATGAAATTATAGAAATGAAAGAATGAAGCAATGAAACGAACGAGTTTGGTTAATTACTATAAGTAGATTTGAATTGTGAGAAGATGTTTTTTGAGTAGTATGTTTAAGGTATGGGACGGGTTATATATAGTGGTAGGAATTGTGGCATGCAGCTTGTACTAATAATAATGTTCGTGTACTTATCTCAAATCAATAAATAAAAAAATAATGTTCGTGTACAGGGCAGATAATGAAGCTTCCCACGAAGGGCACTCGAAGAGACATTTTGAAGATATGGAATAATAAAATATACTCATCTCTAACAGCTATTTAATTTTTTAGTGGTACTTTAATACTGTATGTATCATAATCACACCATATTAAGAGAAAATAATAATAATAAATAAAATAAAATTTTAAATTTAGAGGTGGATTTGCATGAGGTTGGCATTACCATACAGTTGGATCCGAATTGTCATTTTTGTTCAGGATAAGTTGTCATTGTTCTATAGTGTGATTGTCACCTGGGATTTTTTAACTAGTTATTAGAGTGTAAAAATATAGTTTTACTTTTTTCAAAATAATTGTCATTTTTTCTTTAACATGGGTATTATTTATTTATTTTTTTAAATATTATTTTTAAGTTTTAAATTTTTAATTAATTCTGACTGGGGTTTTATAAATTATAATTGAAATTAATTAATAAATTTTAATTTGAATTTAATTAATCCTAATTGAGATTATAATTGAAATTAATAAATCCTAACTATGATTAATAACTCGTAATTACTCCTTAATTACTCCCTAATAACCTCAATTCCTTTGATTAATCCATAATTCTTTTTAATTAACCTCTAATTACAATCGACCTTACCGTAAGGTTGGTTGTACCTAAATTTATGTCTTGTTAATTACTCCCTCCGTCTCATCCATAACGGCTCAACACTGTTCGGCATGAAAATTAAGAAGAAGAGTTATTAAAGGAGAAAAAAGAGAGAACGTAGTGGATGTCATAGCTTTTTGTGAGAGACTGAGATTTTCTTATTTGAATTGAGCTATTATGGATAAGACAACTCAAAAAGAAAGTGAGTTATTATAGAAGGGAGTACTTTTTGACCAATCACGCTATGCAGTCAACAGTACCTAAGTCTTTGGGTTAAATTTAATCCTATTCATACTGAAATTTTCCCCATGTATATGTAAGAAAAAGAATAACCTAATGCCCAAAATAAAATTCTCTTTGAAAATAAAAACCATTTTGAATCTTGGCAGCCGGCTTTGAACTTGAATCCTAAACCACCTTTTGATCCACACATTGCACATATATTATGAAGGCCAGACATGAAATAAATTCAACAGTCATTTCTTTGAAAATCCACACATTTCCTATACTATGAAGGCAAGACATGAAATAAATTCAAAAGTCATTTCGTTGAAAAACATTAACTATCTAAAGATTGACATATAGCCAGCTCATCACCATCATTGATCAACCTAATTGTTCATCACCATGAATTCTTATGCTCCAGAATTTTGATTTGCAATCATTTAGACCATAATTAATGGATCCGAAAAGCCAAGGCCGGTAACACATTGAACGGCGAAAGAAAATGTGAAGAATATAATTTCTATATTTTGGTGAACGCAATCAATAATTATATGTAATTAATACACTAAAAGAAGAAAATAAAAATGTGAACAATTTCTATATTTTGGTTATCGCAATTTATGCTTGTTTAGGATTCATTTTCCTGATATGTGAAACAATCTGCTGTCCGATTTTGATTAAATGACAGTAAGATTTAATTAACATTAAATGTGATTCTGCCAATCCAGAACTTCTTCATTAGGTACAATGTGAACAGTTAGAGCATATGTGAGAATTTAAAATCACACCGAATTTTCCTGCACTCTTTTTTGTGGATAATTTTTCTGCACTCTGTTTTGTCATAATCTGAAAAAAAAAATTATCTATTTTCCTTTTTTGTTTTTGTTTTAATTCTAATAAAAAAATTAAATTAATGGACACGACAACTAGTAGAACTGGACTGGAAGTCTGGAACCGTGTTGTCCCACATCGGACGCATCACCTAATTCCGATTACAATTTAATATCGCCTTCATTTAGCAAATTCAGTGAATTTTGTTCATTTAAGCTCTTATTTTATTATCTTCTTTTTAAATTTCAACATCAACACTATCTCCATCACCGATTTATAATTAGGTAAAAGTTATAAAATTGATATGCATATATAGACCCAGTTTTATGTACTGTTCCTTGTATTATTTCTACAGATAAATGTTCCCTTTATTGTACAATAGAAGTCATTTTTTCTATTTTTGTCCGTCTTATATTCTATTGTTTTTGTTAGATGTACATCAAACAAAAAAATTCCAATAGGAGTAACAATCTTCTAATTTTGGGGTGAAAACGCACAAAAAAAATTGTTAATTTAATCATATTATTAATTTTTCATGCCAAACTATAATTTTGGTAAAATACATCAACTTTATCAAAATTGTAATTAACTTATAATTTTTTTAATTTATAAAAACATTAATTTTTGTTTTTTTATTATTAGTTGGACCTCCCTGTACAAAAATCCTAGTCGTCTGGATATTGAGATAGGACGATGACATTTATATTTTGATTTAGCACATAAGCGACGGTGTTAAATTATTTTTTTAAGTTTATTGTTACAACCACCTAACATTTAGATATATATCTGTTCCAATCCATTTATACGAGTTTGTTGTAGGTCTAGTACTTATAAATTAAAGTTTAAACTTCCTCAAAAAAATAAAAATAAAATAAAATAAAGTTTAAACCATAATTAGAATACTCATTTCCAAATAAGTATAGGTTTGATTGTTTACTTTGAACAATCTAGCTTCCAATTAAGCACATAACCCTTACAAATTAATCAAGCATATATTTTACATAACTCTGTATATACCGATTCAAATTTTTATATCGTCAGTACTTTTCTTGTCAAAATAATCCTTCTTATTTCTTAATAATTCTTAGATACTATTATTCAAACTGTTTTGTCGGCTCAATTCTTAGAGATGAAATAAGTCTAGAATTTTCAATCCTGGTCCCATTTAACATTTAATGTTGTTGAACCAAAAAAATTTCAGCTGCAACTAGATCTGTTGTCAGTCTTGAGATAGTAATACGTCAATAATTAGGGGGTCAATATTTAGGGGGTGTTTGGTAGTTTAGATGAGGCTAAGATTGACTACATAACTCCTCTTATATTAGTGTTTGGTAGTCAAGTAATCTATCTCTCAAGCTCTGTATTAATTTACAGCCCTCTCTTATTTTACTGTCCCTCTTCATGTAATGTATCTCTCCCCAACCCTCAGATACCTATGCCTCACTCAACAGTTCATCCGATTAATGTGATTTGGACAAAATTGCCCTCTCTTTATTCTTCTTCTCCTTTCTCTTCTCTCTCTTCCCCCACCAGAAACCCATGTTGGATTAGCATCTATTTGGTGACCTTCACCCTCAGTCCCCCCGCCACCGCCGTCGTCATTGTCGTCGCCGCGGGGTCTTCCACCAAGTGGCTTGGACAGGAGATTGGATCGACATGGATAGAAGATAGCCTGATTCGAATATTTTTGTTCAATATTTTTCATCGATTGAATAGTAGAAATATGATTAATCCAATTGGAGGGGATGAAGAAGTTTTCTGATCTGAATTGATGAGAAATAGAGATGAGATGATAGAGAGAGATGAGATGATAGAGAAAGATATGAGCGGTGTTGGTGATCGGCTGTGGCGGTGGTGGATGGTGGTGGTGTTAAGCCATGGCGGCGGTGGATATATGGCTGCGTGAGGAGAGAGAGAGAGAGAGATAGAGGGAGTGGGTGGGGGTCCTGGGGGGAGATGACTAAAGAGAGAGAAAGAGAGGAAATTTAATTTTATTTTAATTTTTTATATTTTAATTAGTCTCAATACCCCAATATACTCAATTTGCCTTTTAAAAAATTTGTTATACACCTCTATTTTCAAACAAATTAGTTATGCACAAGTTTGAGGTGAGTGGACGAATTTACCCTTGGATTGTGACATATTTAATTGAAAAATGTTGTCAATGATTGGGAATCTCTTACATGTGTCATAACTTTTGTCTTTGTGTCATTATCTTGCACAATTATTGTGACATTATAATTCCATTATTGTTTGAATTTTAGATTCTGCAGATTATTTATTTAGTAAAATATTATTTAATCTATTTATTTAGCATACATGAGTACGCACAGATAAATAAATATTGAAGGCCGAAAAATATGTAAACTATACCAAAAGAACAATAATATCATGAAGAACCAAAAACATGAAGATCCCTCTCGGACAATGGGCAAAAAAATGAAGATCTCTCTCGAGATTTTTGAAGATCCCACTCGAGAGGGATTTAAGAATTGTCGAGCGGGAAATTTAATTTTTGCACGTGAAATAATAAATTTTGATCAAACATGCATGAAGTTAATTTCTTACACAATGCAGACTATGAAACACGCCATCTTACACATTTCTACTGTGGATGTGAAAATTCATCTTTTAACTTTCATGTGAACTTGTACCAATTTTACCTTCTCCTCTATATAATTTTTCGCAGTGAAGATTGAGAACACACCATAACCATTGTAACTTTAAAAATTGGTAGTTTTGTTCCTTCAGTAGTGAAGCCAACGTGAAAAAAATAAGGAAGAGAGGTTAGTAATCTTCTAATTAGTTAATTAATTTTGTTGAATTTTTTTTGGAATAATTTGTAATTAATGGTTTATTTTAGGGCTTGAATAATTTCTTAATTATTTCATATTTGTTTCGTTTTATTAAGTAGAATATTATGAATATGCATTTTAGAGTTTTTTAATTATGCCTGGGCCTTCATAAATAAGATCCCGCTCGGTTTGAAGAAGATCCCGCTCGACAAATTATAAATCCCTCTCGGGCGGGATCTTCTTAAAAATTATAGATGTCCGGGAAGGAAATTAATTTATAATGTCTGGATTTAATTATAAAAATTATCTATAAAATTTATTTGTGAATTAGTGTAAAATATATTAATATTTGTAATTTTTCTTTGATTTATCCATAATTTCGTATTTTTGGACGAATAATCATAATTTGATTAAATATATGATTATGTTATATTATAAAAGCATGAAACCATTGTTAAATTAATTCCCGTCCGGTTTGAAGAAAATCCCTCTCGACAAATTGTAAATCCCTCTTGGGCGGGATCTTCTTAAAAAATATAGATGTCCGAGAGGGAAATTAATTTATAATGTCTGAATTTAATTATAAAAATTATTTATGAATTTTTTTTGTGAATTAGTGCAAAATATATTAATATTTGTAATTGATTATGTGGATTTAATATTTTTTTATGAACCCCGTTCAATATTTCAGAATATGGATGAATGAAAGTACTTCACTGTCAAATACGGCGGACAATGGCACCATTGTACATACGTGGGCAGTTCAGAACAGATTACTCAAGTTCTTACCGCCACTCCATCTCTCATCAATTTGAGATACAACATCGATGTTATGATGCACCAAAATTCGATGAGCACACAGTACGAGATGTATTACTTATCGACATGTCGTACTGGACGCACTATGAAATCTCTCTTGAGCAATGATCAACAATTTGCTCAGTTGTGCTTGAAGGAGTCATTCCCAACTGTGTATCTGATCCACAACCACATAGACGCATATGTTCCGTCTTTCGAAGATCCTGGGGCATCATCATTTCATACAACCAAGGGCAAACATATTCTGATGAAATGGAATGTATCCAGCAACAGTTGCTTTCATCAGAATTTTTTGCTGACTCATACCCTATAGGAGGACACAATTACGGATTGACGTCTACGGATCCCGTACCTTTTTTTCCAGAGAGTCGTGGTCCCGAGAGAGCTATTACACATAATAATGAGTTAGAATTCAACGTGCATAGCAGTTCAGACGATGAATATGAGGAAAGTTATGCCCGAGAATATTAAATTCCCATACTGCAATGAATAAAATATTAAATATAAAAAATTAAGTATAAAAAATAATTAAATTAATTATTTAATTAGTTGAGTTATTTATTACCTGTAGTTCAAAAAGAGGCTGAAGCTCCATTCCAGGTCTGCTTTTAAATTTCCATTTAAGGCAGCGAGGACGTCTTGTCTGGTTAACAACTCTACCAACTGAAGCAGCTAAATCAGGAAGGACTTCCAGGGACCAGACGTGAAAAGCCCAAACAGGTCCGTAGAAGTGGTACTTCTGTTTACTCTGCACATTCTTCACGTAGTGCCTCAAATTCAAGAATGTGTATGCTCCCCACGGAAAACGGCTAAACACATCTAAGTCATCCACCAATTTCCACACCCACGAATGAACGAACTTCTTCGACTCGTAACCAAGCAGAAACAAGTACAACACTAACACGTGGGCGACGCGGAGGTACAGATCACCATTTGGGTCGGGGATCGTGTCACGTGTGTTGGTAAATCGATCCAGTAAGTCAGCCACACTGATCTGCATTCCGCCACAGAACCGTCGATAAACCTCCACGTTTCGAATATCGTGATCCTCCGATGGTCTAAAGTCGGACGAGCCAAAGTTCAAACCAGTCACTAAAGCATACTCCGGATATGAAAAACGGAGGTTCATCCCGTTGATATGAAACCTCATCTCGTGCTCCTCAACACCGGGATACTGGATCTCACGTGACAACAGGTGATGTACTGCCATCGCACACTTCTGTCCTGGATTCCAATGAGTAAAGTGTCCGAAGCATCCCATCATAAATCTATCAAGCAATTCCTGTCCTCCAATGCCACGTAATACCCTTCTAACATCTTCAAATACACTCGTTTTGTAGGACGTGCTAACCGTCGACAAACGGTTAATTGTGTCGGGCCTCTTGTATACAATCTAATGACAAAAATCAAAACAACAAATTAATTTCGAAATAATTCTAAAAAAAAAATAACAAACCAACATAAATTACAGCATAAATTACGCAAATTTATATATAATTCGAACTGTGCAAACCAATTCCAAATAAAAAATTACGTAATAAATTACGAAACTTAGAAACTTTATATATAAGTGTATAATTAACAAAACAATTTCATATATAATTTTAGAAATTAAATTATGATATAAAAATGTAATTTCCCTCTCGGTCATCTATATTATGACTACGATCCCGCTCGAGCGAGATTTAGGGCAGCTCGAGAGGGATCTTGGTAAAACCGAGAGGGATTTAATTTATCAATGTCTCAATGCATTTATAATTCAACAGAATCATATATGTAATCAAATTATGATTATTCGTCCAAAAATGCGAAATAATGACTAATCACAGATAAATTACAAATATTAATATATGTTACGGTAATTTACAAAACAATTTCATAGGTAAATTTTATAATTAAATTCCTACCTAAAAATTTAATTTCCCTCTCGAGCTTTCATCAATTTCTTAAAATCCCGCTCGAGCGGGATTTAGTTATTATCGAGAGGGATCTTCGTCTAACCGAGAGGGATCTAATTTACAATGGCTTATAATTCAACAGAATCATATATGTAATCAAATTATAATTATTCGTCCAAAATTGCGAAATAATGACTAAATCACATATAAATTACAAATATTAATATATGTTGCAGTAATTTACAAAACAATTTCATAGGTAAATTTTATAATTAAATCCCTACCTAAAAATTTAATTTCCCTCTCGGGCTTCCATCAATTTCTTAAAATCGCGCTCGAGCGGGATTTAGTTATTATCGAGAGGGATGTTCGTCTAACCGAGAGGGATCAAATTTACAATGGCCCTTACATAATTCAAACACCCTAAAATCCTTATTTATAATATTCTACACAATACAATTCGAACATTGTTCATAATAATTCAAAGAAGTAATTCATATATAAAATTAAAATCTAAATAATTAAAGATTGCGCTACTAACCTGTAGTCCCGACATGTTTTATAAATAATTGCTGCCGCTTTCACTGTCGGGAATTTGGGTAGAGGATGGACCACCGGTTCCACTTTCTGTGAAGATCCCTCTCGATTTTAATTTGGGACCACCACAATTGTTTGAGCGATGTTTGAGAGAGAAAAATCGCCGAGAGGGATATGTATGAGCGGATTCTCAATGGTGGGGAATGATTTTATTTATTTAGGGTTGTTTTGTCTTGTAGTCGGTATTATTTATTTCAAAAAGTGGTCAAACAATCTTTTCTTACACACACACTCACGCGGGAGACAAAAAACTGCCGTAATCTTTCCTTTTTCAATTCCCACAACATTGTGGGTTGGAGTTTGTGGTAATAATTTGATAGATGGTGGGACTTTGGAGGGTATTTTTGTAAACTTGAGTATAACTAATTTGTTTCCAAATACTAGTATATAACAAATTTTTTATCTTGTGAAGTGAGTATAACAAATTTTCACTCTTTTAATTATACATTAATGAAAGGGATAGAATTGTAAATTCTCATCTAATCTTGACTTTAAACTATACTACCAAACAACTAATTCATGATATATAACATTTCATATCTTATCTACCAAACACAAGGATACGATACCAATCATCCTTTATCTACAATACCTATCTTAATTTAAACTATCCTGTCATATCTTGACATGCCTACCAAACGAGCCCTTAGTATTGAATGCCTTTAATTCTCTGCTCTCTGTAGTTTTCTGGTGTGGTCTCAGTTGCCACTATTGCTACCTTGAATTTAGAATACATTTATTATTGTATTCTCTACTATATTTATTCACTTGGACTATATTTTAGATAGGATTGCAGAACTATTTGAAACCCTGCTCGGTAAAAGTTTATTTGAACTTGTTTAGTGAAATTCGTTAATATAAATATTGAAACAAACCTTACCCTAGCTCTCGTTAGCGTGTGAACAAGTCCGTTAAATGAAATAAATGAAAATATGAAAACATTAACTTGATAAAGCCTATATTTTAATACTACAGTAATAACTAGCAATAAGCTTTCTCAAAAAATAACTAGCAATAAGTATACTAAGTGATGGGGTCCCGAAAATGGGATACATCGAGTTACAACTTATCACTATATTCAGGGGCGGGGCTAAAAACGTAGGCCTTGTACAAATTCCTAAAACTTAGGCTCTTTATTCATAGTTAAAAAACATAAAAATTATAATAATCAACAATATATTACTAAATGATAGTAGTATTTTTTTTTTGGTCAAATTATATACTTCCTCCGTCCCGGGATAAGTGGTCACATTTCCTTATTGGGTTGTCCCGGGATAAGTGGTCACTTTCCTTATAAGGAAAAATATGTTTATCTCACAAAAAATTGCGGGCTCCATTACTTTCTATTTTTTTACCCTTTAAACACCATTCTCTTTAATATATGTGCTGAAAATAATGTGGTCACTTATTGCGGGAGGGAGAGAGTAGCAATCACATAAAAAATTAAGAGTCTAAGACATTCACAACTGTCATTAGTAACAAAACTATTGGGAATAGCGTGGGAATAAAACCCAAATTAGAAGCTGAAAAAACAGCTGGAGATTCGAACCAGTCATTTGTAAGAAGATGCTCTAGCAATTGAGCTAAACGGACCTTGGATATTGTATGGGTTTATATTTATATATTAATAATAAAAAGACAAAAAAATAAAAAATAAAACCATAAATGAACCTATATATTCTTGGGGGCCTTAATTTTTTCGTGGCCCTGTGTGGTCGTGCACGGACCCTGTGCGGTCTTGGCGTCGCCCACTCCGTGCAGGGCCCAGAACTGTCCCTGACTATATCCCAACACTAAGTTTAATTTAATTGTATTTGTTATAAGAAAATAATTACTCTTAGTACATATAATATTATAGTGTTTTAGAATAACGTAATTTATTTTTATAAGAAAATGACGAAGATCCAAAATATAAATTTAATTAATTAGCAAGTTTGTTTAAGCATTATTAAGCTCAAATAAATTCACGTGCCTCAAGGTGTTAAATAAATAAAGTTGAAACTCGATTCATTAGTAATCAAGTTAAGCTTGAGTTTGAGAATACTAGGCTTAATTATATCCCTAATTTTAACGTGTTATATTTCGAGTTGTTTGTCGACACCAGTGAAGCAAACCATTATAACTTTGAAACTTTGGATTTGTAAGAATTTGTAATTTAACGTCTTCGGAAATAAAGGATATTGTGACCTGTTCCAAGTATAGCTCAAGTACTTAATCAAAGGTTTATAAATTAAAAAACAAAATTCCGCCCTTAGCATAGTTTACAAACTATTTCGTTAGACAGTTTCTACAATACTCAATTTTGAGTAGTATTAACTATTTATGTAGAATGATCCTAAACCTTAAACCGAGAATATTAAACTTTCCAACTAATAGTTAATTAGTTGCAGATAATAACTCAATGCATTTAATTGACGGGTAAAGATAATAATGTAATTAAGGAGCCTATAACTAAAGTCAAAATTACCTCATTGGGGTGCACTAGGTATACTGCGTCATGGAATATTATGACATAATTTGAACATTCTAACTAATTATGATAAAGTTCGTTATATGTTGAAGAAAATTAATAAATCGTCCTGCAACAAAATTAATGTAATATTCAAATTTGTTTATTATAGGGTTACTTTCGGTTGTTGGTGTAACTTTTGACCCGAACGTTGAGGGTGTAGAAAACCTCAAGAAATAAAGTCAAATTCGATTTGATAACCTCTAATTTGTTAAAGTAATTCCTTAAAGAATAACTTGATTTGACTTTGTCCAATGCACAATATTGTTTAATTATTAATTTAAAAGAGATAAATAATTATAAATCTACAGTAATATATAACTAATAACTCCCTTCCAATTTGTAGGCCGTTTTGTGCTTTTACAGGTATATTAATAAAAAAAATTTGTATCCAAATTAATCTTAATTAATAGTAATAATTATCTTTAATGACAACCATTACAAAACGATTTAAAAGTGGTGTTCAACCGGATAATTCACTAACTTATATATTAATGAAAGAATATTTTGAAAGAAAATTTAGAATAGAATCTGAGACCATGATTACTTACTCGTGTGATATTGGCTAAGACTTCTAAGATTTTCCCAATATAATGTCAGCTCATGGGAACATTGAATCCCTCGTGGCCTAGCTTCATCTGCAATAATGTTCGGTTAATGTGCATTATGTATGATTTATGACTATTTTTATTTTTATTTTTATATAACCTAATATATTTGACACAGACGAATTGGGCCTCGTGGTGCATTGAATGGTCCAAAACTAGACAACCTTAAACAGCGACAGATTTTGATACTAGCTAGCAAGATAAAACATATTTGACTCCTTTATCTAAAAAAAAAACATATTTGACTCCTCTCTTTCAAATGGTCGTCAACATTTTGGGCAAAGGATTTTTTTTTTTTTTTTAATATAACTATACCGGTCCTAATTTTCCATTCCAAGATAGAATATTCTTTACTATTTTTTTGGTTTGGAAAATCTTATATTCATTTGAGTTTGTGGTCGTTTGTGTTTATCTATTTTAAAGTTCAACGCAAACAGGAAACTAGTTTAACATGGAAATTTTGCTTATATAGAATTTGACAAATTTATTCATAGCATTTCAATATTTTACAATAATATCAGAAATTCCAAATTCAGGTATCGAATAGTCTATGTTTCAATAAAAAATATTGTTTATTGATAATACACATCGTGTTGGTCCCAATGAATTGAAATCCACATTCTTGTCGTCAATTGAAGAGTGATAAGAATGTATTTTGGTTTCATAACATTATTGCAAAATGTTGAAACATTATGTATGAATTTGTCAAATTTTATATGTTATGATACATTGATAATATTGTATAATTGGCCAAACATTGTGACAATATATGATATTTGTTGTATACTTATATTAAACCTGAATTTCATCCGCGCAACATGCGGATTATACAATTAAAATTATTCATATAAAGTTGCAAATAATTAATAATGAAGTAAAGACAGATTTGAGATCTCCAAATCGATTCCATATGAAAGACACGAATAACTAAAAAACGCACATTTTATTAATTTTGGAACATTTTCTTATACACAACATTCGTAGTACCTAAAGCTACTGATAACAAGAATTTTTTTTTTAATTTAGATAATTACAAAGGTATATATATAATGTCAAATAAAACACTACACCACCATATAGTTAGGACCTCTACACCACACAAATATGGAACTACTAAACCGCACGCAGGTGGGACCACTACACCACCAAACAAGGTGAAAAAATACTATCGCACACATACGGAATTGAACCCAAGATCTCTCACTAAAGAGATATAACAAGAATTAATTTGATGATTTTACAAAAGTAGGCCTAATAGCGCCCACACAAAAAAAATAAAAAATGTTTACAAAATTCTGGATGTTAGCCAATTTTATAAAATTGTCAATTTAGTTGTTTGCTGCCGACAAGAACATGCAAGGAGAGAAAGCTGTTCTAGTTTCTGTCGAAGTAAGAGAAAGAAAAGGGTGCTTGTCGGCCTTATAAAAATTGAAAATGGGCCATAAAGTGTGGGCCGAAAGAAGACAAAAGTAATTAAAAAATAGAAGAATGTGTGCTAGGCTGTGCTCGCCGAAATCAATGAGAATTGTTGGGCTTATGTTTCATGCATTTCGTTAGCCATTTATTTAACTAGCAGTATGTTTTAAGCATGGACGATTTTAAATATAGCCCCATTTTCTCTCATTGTAGCCACTTATTTTATAAATAAATAAATAAATACTTTTGCATTTACTATTTTATCCTTACATTCTCAACTTAAATTCTTAATAAATAAAATTTTAATCCCTATAGCCTAGAAACTAAAAAACGCTGGAAACAGTTTCCTCTCTGCCTTGAAAAAAAAAAGTATAATCACAACAGTAATAAAAAACAAAAATAAATATCTCTAATCTCCATTGATGCATAGTAAATTGTACAGACAAATGAAATCGATCAGATTTAATCATGTTCTTTGATATTTAAAAGAAAATAAAGAATTTGTCCGCTCATCATTTAATTATCACTTCAGCCATATAACTTTCGAAAAGATTATTACTTATCACTGATTTCTACAACTACTCTTCAATCTGCTCTAATTAATTAATTGAATTAGGGTGAGATTAATAAATTCTAGACGACAGCTTGGGCTCTGCCTACAGCCCCGCCATTCTCGCCGGACCTCCCACTGCCAGAAACCAAGTCACAATTTCCCTTTTGAAAGGCCATGGTTCGTCAAAAAGGGGCTATTGTATTTTTATGATCTATTTCTCATACAAGTTGGGAGAACGATTATATTTCTTGGGGGCTGTACAAAAAAATGTGTTGTTACAGATTTTGGGAGATTTGGGGCTATAATAAAGGAGTTAATAATTATTAAGAATTTAATTTGAAAGTTATAGGGATAGAATTGTACATTCACTAATAATAATAATATTATTATTAGTATTACTTTAAATGAGAGGCTACAATGAGAGAAAAGGGGGCTATGTATAAAATTACCCTTTAAGCATGCATTGTTATTATAATTAATAAACGAAAAAACTTTGTTTTATTTCGCAATTTAATTCAAACTTTGAAACTTTGCATATTAAATTATGAAATTTTATTTTATTTATAATTTAACTCATACTTAGTTTCACTTATCAGAAAAGCTGACGGTGCTCGATGGACATTCTTTTTTGTTTTGATCTATTTTTTTTATCCGTTTTGCATCTTATCTTTTCCTATTAACCCTTATAGAGTCCCTCTTTGACATTCTATGTTGTTTTTGTATCAATGTTTTATATCATTTATCTATAACTTTATCAAAATGATTAATTTTTTATACTCAGCCACAAAGAGAATGTCTCACAAGACAAAACATTGATTTTAATAATTTTAGTTGATTGTATTGTGAATAGTAAGGGATCACATTATGAGGGTAACAAGTAGACAAAAAAAAGTGGTGAAGTAATATTTATAAATAAAAAAGTGCATATTCTTTGTGGACAAATAAAAAAAAGAAAAGTACAATCTCTTTATGGACGAAAAGAGTATCATTTATTTATAATTTTATCAAACCGAGTAAACAAATGCAAAATATTCACAAGATGAATAATATAAACTATGCAATTGCTTCTAATATGATTTACACTCAAAATTGGCATGAAATGCCTCAAACGTGAATTCTCATAGGATATCATTTTTGGTCAAATGGGACGATATGTGTCACTTGGATTGTGACGTGTTTTTGAGTGCCGAAATTATATTTATTGGGCATGACATTGGCATTTGGTATTTATTGGAATAAATCGAAACGAATTATATTAATTAGAATGAAATTGAAATGAATTATATTTATCTATCTATTTTATTTATTTAATATATAAAAAGAGAGTTTCTAACGGTAACTTTTTCCCCCAATTTTTAGCAGTTATTTTGCAGAAGCGGTTTCAAGCAGTTTCTTCCACATCTATACAGTTTTCTTTTGGCTGATTTATAGCCTCAAACCCACGTTCCACAGACTCGATTAAGAAGTCTTTGTCACGATTTAGAGCTCTCTTTCTTTAAGAACTCTGTCACGGTTGCTGCAATGTCCGATTCTCCCCTGCAATATTTATTCAGTAATCTTTTGAATTGTTCTTTTCTTTCATACAGAATCAAAAATAATTTTGGATTTACGATGTTTGTGAGAATTTCGAAAAGAAGCATATGTAATATTTTGAGCACTTAGAAGAAGCTTTGGAACTGATGGTGTTGCGGAAGGAGACCAGCGATGAAAAAGTTTCCAGCGACTTTTCCACATTTTTCTGCGCACTCTAGAGAGATGTAATTCTCTGAATTCAATTTATCCACATTTTTTTATGCTTTAAACTTTATATCAGTTTCGCAAAGTTGCTTTGGAATTTCCGTAGTAATGAAATTATGGTTTTTCTTTTCTTCAAATTGTCAATAAACTAAAATTCATGGGTGAAGATAAACTATGATTATCAATACAGAGTTACAGACTAATGGGTGAAATTTGATTTTACGATCTATGATTGCTAATGTGTTTGTTAGTCGGAGTGTCACAATTATAATTTATAAACATGTGGATTTGTGATCATAATATTATATGAAATTTTCGTTTCGAGTATATATTGCAAATAATGCAATTGAAAGAAATTTTTATTGTGATGAGACGAAACATATGTTTTGTAGAGAGCCAACTTTGGTAGTATATCTTACATGCTTATTAATTATATGGATATTAGTGTCAATTTTAATTGTTTGGCAGGCAATTCTTTTTTCATTTTTTTAAGAGTGGCGCGCACATTGGATGGGAACCGAATTTTATGTGGTTCTCCTCAATTGATTTTTTATATTGTTGTAGCAGCGAGCGAGGACTTGAATATCCAAGATGCTTAGGATTAATACTAGATACACAGATATATATCGATTCTACGATTGGTGATGGAGCAACAAACACAATGCTGAGAATTAGTTTCACCTCCTAATCCTGTGTGCGTATCTAATGCAATTCTGATAAAAAAAATATTGTATTAAAGGACGTTATTGTACTTACATATTGGTGGATGAAATTAATGTTGATGCAGGTTGAAAAAGCTCACATTATCAGCTTAATTTATGCCTTATGGTAATTAGGTCTCTTAATTAATTATCTATATGATAATGTTGATGTATAGTATTTCTGTGGAATAATGAAATCAACTCATTGTAGCTGATATTTTATGCAATCTGCATTTAATTTATTTTGTCTTTCCCTCTCAATATTTCAACTTAATTAGGAATCAATGCTTTTGTTTATAAGTGTAATATATGTGATTTGATGATATATATATATATGGGGGAACTCTTTTTAAATACCAAAGAATAAAAGAAATAAGTTATATATCACCATTCATAAGAGTATAAGTTTTTCATACCAAAATATGTTAAAAGACTATAATACCCCTAAAAAAACCAACAACAACACTTAAAACATAAAATTCAAAGATTCGGTCCCCACCATTCTCTCTCTCTCTTTGAATTCTGTGTGAAAGTCGAAACCACCGACCCCCACCACACGATAACTCTCGCCGGCAAGAAGTATGGCCGACCACGATAGAGAATCTGACCACGATAGAGAGTCCTTACACGATGGTGAATCCTCACACGATCGCTCCCAACGACCGCTATGATGTATCAAAACACGTTGTCACGACATCTGAATTCAAAAAAGACCAAAAAAATTATCAGAAACACGATTTACGGCATCCACTGTCCTGCACACGATCGCTGCACACGGTAGCACACGATCGTGTGCAGCGACCGTGTGCAAGTTCCGTGCCCACGAAACTTGCACACGACATAGGGTAGAACACGATAAAGCCCTAGATTCTAATTCCCACGATCGTTCATATATGTTTGTCTTATTCTGCTTCTAAATATGTTTCTAACATGCAAATATACATTCGTATAACCTACCATCAACAATTTCTCCAATGTTATACGGTGAATAGACTATCGTGTGCTTCAAGACACGATCGTGTGCGGCAATCGTGTCTTCAAGAACTCGTCCAAAAAAATTTATTTTGCGAGTTCAAATTTAGATGCATACCTTCTTTATGATCTCAGAAATATGAACGTGGTCCTATTTGAGCTTTAACTCCTTCTCTTTTCGAACTATCGTGAGATATTTAGAAGCATTTTTGGAGACCCATTTGTTAAAAAAAATCGCTCGTTTTCATTCTGTATTTCTTCTTCAGAATTTGTTGTGTTAGATATAATACAGATGTTAGTATGTAGTTGTTGTTAGATATTAATGATAGCAAACAACCTCTCTTACAAAACATTAAATGAACTGATTGAAGCAGAAAGAAGAAAGAAGATACAAAGCAGAAAGAAGAAAGAAGACGACTGAAAAAAAAAGAAGTAAAAAACAGATATAAATATCAATACTTTATTTAGGGGTATTTTAGTCTTTTAACTTATTTTGGTATGAAAAACTTATACTCTTATAAATGAGGCTATATAACTTATTTTCTTTATGGTTTGGTATTTAAAAATATATTAACACTATATATATATATATACATGCCATGCCGCATGTTCTTGGAGAGTAAATGAAGAAAGATAAACTTGCTGTTGTTGAGATGTTCCCTATCCTGAAGATGTTAATACTTTAACTCAAGAAGTTATAAGTGGCAATATTTAATTTCCTTAATTATATCTATGTGAGTAGAGGTGTTCATCGGAACCGGAACCGGATGAACCGAACTGGAACCAAACCGAAACCAAACGGTTCCGAAACCGGAACCGGTGCCTCCGGTTCGGTTTGGAACCGGAACCGGTGCTTCCGACGGTTCCGTTCCGGTTCAAACTTTTGGAACCGGAATCGGAACCGAACTGGAACTGGAACCGAAACTAAACTTGGAACCAATTTTTTTTTTTACACTATTATTTTTAAATGTGATTTTTTTGTGTATAGAAATGGAATATTAGGTGACAATAACAGTAAAATGTAGTATCAAATAATAATTTCCAATACTCTGTTTCCTACTTTGGTGTTTTTCCTATTGGATTTTTAATGAGGCTCGGCCCTTGAGTGATCAAATTATGTTATCTTCAAGGGTTTGAGGTTGTTTACGAAGTCATCAATAATATCTACTTCGTTTTAGTTTTTCATTGCAAATAACTCTTGCCCATAACCTATCGAATATACACAAAAATATTTGAAAAATAAAAATAAAAATTCCGGTTCGGAACCGGAACCGAACCGGAACCTAAGTGACCAACGGTTTGGTTCCGGTTCCACCCACTTGAAACCGGAACTTGGAACCTGAAACCGGCGGTTCGGTTCCGGTTCGCAACCAAACCGAACTGTTGGCCACCTCTTTGTGAGTGATGAAGTTTCTTCCCATGCATAACTTTTACTGTTTTTCCACTTAGACCTTCAAGCTGATACAAGGATAGATAATCAGATACGAGCAGTTGAGAGTAATTTGTTGGTATAGCTTATACCTTCGTTTCTTACATTTATTTCACACTGCATTCTCTTCCCTCTTTTGTAATGTCCTTAAAGCAAAGGATAATTGGTGTTTTAGATGGATGAAGAGAGATGATAAGAAATTTGTTAATAAGGTCTGTTGAGTTGGGTATAATTGTGCTCAATATATCCTAATTGTGAAGTCATACTAAGGAAAAATGCAATTATTTTCATTTTTACAATCAAGTTTCCTTTCTTACATGTATGGTCGGATAACTTTATTATTATTATTATTATTATTATTATTATTATTATTATTATTATTATTTGAAATACCACTATGAATGTTGTATAAAAATAAATATTTTAAAATTTAAAATATTTTACAATTTTACATATAGATATTTCTGGTTTTATATATTAAATCAGTCTAATAAGAAGTTGAATATATTTTTTAAGAATTTCAAATTCAGCGTCAAGGAAAAAAAGTTAGTTTGTGGAATAAGTTGGATCTAAATAATGATGAATTGCATAATTAACTTCTTATATTTATTTATATTACTAGAATGACACACTTATAGCTTAATTAAACTATATGATGTTATTATGTTGTATAAATCTTTCAAAGAAAACTTACACTACACCATGATAAAATAAATAAATTATAGTACATATTCATCCATTAAAGCTAAGAGTTTTGAGTTATAATAATACATATAAATACATTTAAATATTAGCACTGTGACAGTTAAAAATTACTCCGTCCGTCCCATTTTACATGATCAATTTATTTTGAGTACTGATATTCAAGAGAAGGGTATAAAGTGATTAAAGTGGTAGTAGGTTCCATAATTTTTGAGAGATAATTATTAGGGCTATACACGAGCCGAGCCAAATACTAGCTTGCTCGTGCTCGGCTCGTTACAAAATTCAAAGGCTCGAGCTCGATTCGAGTTTGGCTCGCTAAATATTCATTTAGACCGAGCTCGAGCTCGGCTCGAAAAAATAAAAAATATAAGAATTAAAAAATAAAATTATTTTTATTTATTATATCGTAATTATTTTTATTTATTATCAAATTATCATGAGCATTAAAAATAAAAAATATATATATAATAATTAAAAAATATTAATTTATCAATATATATAAATTAAATATTGGTGTTAAAAATATTAAAAATAAAATATATATATATAATAATTAGAAAAAATCACGAACATGTTCGTTTAAAAGGCTCACGAACATGTTTGCGAGCTGGCTCGTTTAGTATCGAACTCGAACGTGTTTGCGAATAAGTAAGCTCGCCTCGAAAAAATTATCGAGCTCGGTTCGAGGCTCGAGCTCAGCTCAATTAGTAAACGAACGAATTTCGAACGAACTTTTTTCGAGCCTAGCTTCGAATAGTTCACGAACTGTTTGGCTCGTGTACAACCCTAATAATTATTCCAAATTGAGTATGAACCATCTTAAATGAGATATTTCAAAATGGAAAACATGACATTTTAAATGGGAGAAAGGGACCAATTTTTTTATAGATATTTAACTATTATCTATAATCTATAAAATATTAAATTATTTGACAACAGTAATTACCATTACACATTTACACGTACTATTTAGGCATGAAATTGTTGTATTTATTAGGATAAAATTGGATATTTTTAGCCTTCAAATTTTTTATAATCTTAAGTCGCACCGCGAAGATTTATGAACGGTAAAACTTCGTTCTCAGCCGTCGATCCCGTGAAAACGTGAGATCCCAGCCGTAAATCGTGGTCTTCGTATTCTAGGTTTTTAAGGTGCTTACCGCTGCTTCTGAGAACCGTCTCTGGTAAGTCGTAACCACCTCCTCTCTCCTCGATCTCTCCCAATTCTTGCAATCGCAGATCAATAATTTCAGTGGAGAGAGAGAGAGAGAGAGCAGAACTAAACCGTTAATATGGCGACGCCGGAAGTTCCTCTCCGCTACGTCGGAGTCGACCGTAGTTCTGCCGCCTTCCGCCTCATGAAACAAATGGTAATCATTTTTTGCTTGCTGATCATTTTACTTTTATTATGTTATTCGTAATTATGAAATTTATTGTTGTAAATTCGTTCGATATCAATTTTTTTTTTCCCCGATGTACGAATTTCAGCTTAAAATGAATGTGATATTTTTTTTGTTCCGCAGCTCAGATATGTGCTTTTGTAGCGTATGTTTTTGGCTATTCGCTTATTATTAGGTTAAAGGTGAAGTTGTTGAAGTGCACCGACATTGTTTTCATAGTCTGTGTTACTGCTCCAGTGTTCTTCCATTGTAACATTCATGAGTGTAACGTATCTATTTATATATAATCAATTCCCATTTTCTGCTTACATTTCTGTTATAAGAGAATGTTCTCTCTTAGAACGATATATCCGGTTGCACTTCTGATCTTAAGCAATCTTCTTCATCTTTTTTTCCTGCAAAGATGAGAACTTTGTGGCGATATCGGTTTATTTGGTTGAAGTGTTGATGAATTCTTGTTCAGGGATGGGAAGAAGGAGAAGGGCTTGGAAAGGAAAAGCAAGGTATCAAAGGGTACGTTAGGGTGAAGAACAAGCAGGATACTTTAGGTTGTCTTCCCCCCCTCCTCTTATTTCTATTATTAGTGTGATTTTTTTTTTTTTAAATGTGATCTGTTTAGAAGTTCGGAGAATTTTGATTTATTAATCAATGGATGATTTTGATTTGGTGCTTACAGGTATAGGAACTGAGATACCAAATGCATGGGCCTTTGATACCACTCAATTTGACAGTATCCTCAAGAAACTGAAAGTGGTAAGTTCTGTCTCTTATCCCTTTAGGGGGTGCTTACTTTGTGTGATAGGATGGATAGATAAAAATAGTATAGATTAATCCACAATTTACTTTGATGGATTGATTACTTTTGAACTTGTTTTATCATTTAATCCTTCATATAGTCAATCATATGTTATATCACTCTATCCTATCATTCAAAGTAAACTCCCCCTTATTATATTTATTCCTTGTACTCTGTCCCATATCATGGCTTTTAATTGAATATTCTTCATTTTATACTTTGGCAGCAAGCAGTTGAAATTAGCAAGGATGAAGGTACAGTTGTGGAAAAGGAAACTTGACCTGGTTTTTGGGTTTTGTATAATAATGCTAGTTACATGACATTTTCCACTGTGTTTTAACAGCTGATGAGACGGATAACATTATAGCTGCTGAACAACACAACCCTTCTAAGGACAATCAAGAGCCAGTTGCCAAGGCTACTCGACCTCAAGGAAGGTCAGTGTCTAATGAATGATGCTGATTTTCTTTCTGCTATACCTATAAAATATATTATTTTGATTCAGCGGTTTATGACTTCTGATATCATGTATTCAGGTATAAAAAAAGAGAGAAGGGAAAGACTGTACGTGGATATACTTCTCAAGATCTTGAAGGAATTCTTGTAAGTATGGTTTGGATGGAGCTTTCCTGTTTCAGTTATCCTATAAAAAACTTGTCGGGAGAGCGTATTGCTGCATCCATTTTATATTCGGAACTGGGATGATAGCATTTCATTTTTTCATTTAATTTTGCTTTATTTCTTATAAGTTTCTGGAATAATTTACTGACCTTATTGTTGGAGATAGTAGGAGTGAAAGCAATGCCCACTACTGTTTGAGATTTAGTGCTATGTGCTCAAATGTAGGGTCTTAAATTCATAGCTCAGTTGAGCACTTGAGCTGAATGAAAGAGCTTACATCTACCAAGATTTTTGATTGTCAACTGAGTGATCTCTGATGTAATGGATTAACTGAATATTGTGTTTGTGGGATGGCTAAAAACAAAATACAAGTTGCTTGGTTGATACCAGAAGGTATTGATTGAGTAAAAGAAGACATGAAGTATATGTATATATAGTTTTTTAGTGCGACCTCAGGAGTTTCTGATAGAATTACCGTATATGTAGATAGTAGTAATCATCAACTACCAATCTTAGGTTGGTGCTGCATCTACTTTATTGCTGCAGTTGTTGGCTAATAAATGTTCAAACAAAAGTTCCTTACGGCGAGTTCCATTTTAGTATAACTTCTGAAATCTCATGTTAAAAAACCCAGTTAGCTGTTAGCTTATGAATGGTGTTGACATGGAACACCATGTGAAGTTTTCTGGTCTGTGCAGTAGATGATAATATCTTAACTGCTAAAGTTCTGCATAAGTTTTTTGGCCTCACCTATCATTGGTGGATGCAATTTCTCTTTTGATTAAGTTTGAATAGATTTGGTTTTAACTTTATGAAGCCTTTTGGAACTGTCATAAGTGTAATGGCCTAAACCTGTTATTGGTGAATGTCACACCTGATGCTCTCTTAATTTATCTAGAACTAGAATAGCTTTTGCCTTTCTCACTAACATATGTCATATTTGATGCAATTATTGCCTTAGGTGAACAAGCCTAAGTCTCCAGAGACTTGTTATGCTCCTGAATTATCAGAGGAAGAAAAGTCAATTGAATCTAGTTTTCCGGATGAAGAAGGTAAGTGTTGATCCATTTGATTATAATTAATGCTTGATATAAAATTCCTTTCTAAATGCCGTTACTGTCTTCATATCATCCATCCTATGTCTTGGATGGTTTTTTTGAAAGAAACCTGCTTTATGTAACTCGATTCTGTTTTGATACAACTCTGGAAACATGATGGTGATCACTGTTATTACTAGATTATTTTCTTCAAATGCCGTTACTGTCTTCATATCATCTATCCTTTGTCTTGGATGGTTTGTTTGAAAGAAACATGCTTTATGTAGCTCGTTTCTGTTTTGATACAACTCTGGAAACATGATGGTGCTCACTGTTATTGCTGGATTATTTTCTTCAAAGGCCATTCATGATTGTTATGTTGTCATACATACAGGCTTCATATAGCAGTAGTTTCTAGATAACTCGTTTTTCTCAAGTCCCCAGCTGGGTTGCTGACAAGTGCTTGATTGTAAAATATGGACCCAGTCTGGTATTTCTTATTAGCCTTTCTGAATTGGCTTTTGATTATATGCATATTTTCTATCTTGCCTGTATGGAAAATAAGGTAAATCAAAATTATATATTGATGAAGTATATTGATGGTGTAGCCTTATTCTCATCTAATGCTCAGGTTTTCAGCCTTGTCAAGCTTAAGTTGTGGATAGTTTAACAGTTATAACTTGTATTGCTTGTAGTTTTTGAAATTGAAGTTTCCTATTGCATTGTTTACTTAGATAATGAAGTCAACAAGCAATATCATTAGTAAGAAATGTATACGACTTTTACGGCATTTTTCTATTGTCTGGTGACGAATTATATCTATTGCATATCACATCCTACAGACCTACTAGATATAAATTCTAGCTTTTCTATTCAAATAAATTCCCAGTCCTCATGTTTATGATCTTATCACATGACAGGAAAAATTCAAGATGTTTCACCAGGTTGGTGGGGCCACAAATTTGGGTTTGTTGCTGGAGGTATGCTTGGTGCTCAATCTCGGGGAAAGAAGTCGCTCGATAGGAACATGTTCAATGAGGACGATCAAGAAAATCTTTATAACCTTACTCAGGTAATGCTCTTATGTTTGTATATGATGTATTTCTAATTTCTCCACGTGAAGGGTCTCGTGTTTAGGTATGGGGTCAAATTGTTGAACTGATTGGCAACCCTGCTAAGTATATTAAAATGTTATCATGTCTTATTGGATAAAAGTATTGGGACTGACCGTGGCCCATGGATGTGAAAATCAGAGTCCATCTATATTGTTTTGGAGTAAAGAGATTGGATCATGAATGACTGGGTAATCAGCCTTCTATTCTAGTTTTTGGTATAACCTCGAATTTTGTTGAAGGAATTTGTACTCTAGAGAATAGGCGTCTTTCCAGAAATCCGAATGTAGACCTGCAAGATATGCTTGTATAAGAAACATGCAAGTATATATTTCGCGCTTGATTGTATTAAGAAATTGATATTAGATTTAAATGAATAAATATTTGTAGTGGGTTGGTATGCGGATTCCTTTGGTTATCCCCAATATGCAAACTAAATAACTTCAAAGGAACTAACTTGCTTCTGTAGCCATATAATACTTTACGCATTGTGATTGGGATAAAACTTTCCTTTTTAGATGTTTAGGAAAGATGAAGATGCATCCAGAAGTTGATTAGAGATCCTGATATTTTGGGATTTTACTTGTTATCGTAGTTATTTTATTAAATCTGAAAGATGTTTGGATGTTGATTTTATTGCCAAGCCCTAGTTAGCTCTATTTTAAGTCAAGTTCTACCTTCTTTAATAGGGAGTAATTTATTGCCTATAGATACCCTATCCCCTATCACATCATACTGATTTCAGGAAAGAAGTTTTAAATATGTGCTAACAAAATTGTGGTAATTTTTGTGACTGCACATAAATCGAGGACTTCAGAGTTGGATAGTGCTTATAACTTTAAGTAGGCCATTAGTATTTGATAGTTGATTTTGCAAGATTTAGCATGTCAATGCTGGGAATAAGTTTTGTGAACTTGCATTTCCAGAACACGAAGACGACCGGAAAACAAGGGCTTGGTATCAAGGACCGTCGAAAGAAAATTGCAGGCTGCTACTTTGAAGGGAAAAAGACTAGTTTTGGTGATAGTGATGGGGAGTGTTCTTCTGATTCACGTTCTTCAGCGAAGAGGAAACATGAAAATTCAAAGGTGGATGTAGGTCTTGTACCCAAGCCAAAACTTAAGAAGCTATGTAGGCAGCTTCTCGGACAGGTATCCCTGATACTGTGAAGCTACTTTAGTCCTAATAATCTACATCTACTCTGCTAAATTGTTTCTTGCTGCAGGCACATGGGGAGTCATTGAAGCTGAAGCAGCTCAAAGTACTAGTTGACGAGCATTCACCATCTACATTTTCCAACTTATCAACCGAAGAGGCTCTTACCTTTTTAAAGGAAAAGGTATAAACATCATATCTCGAGAAATATGATATTTTTAGCCATTTCCATGCTAAACTTTGTCTGATGGTTTATCTTTTAGTTCATGCCTAGCAAGAATCACTTACTGGTTTCTGTTGCAGCTTGAAAACAGTGATAGGTTTTTAGTGAAGGGGAAGAAAGTTTTGCACGTGAAAAGAAATTGACAAAGTCTGTATGGAACTTTACTGATCTGTAACGATGTGTACATTGCTGCCGAGAGTAAATGGTAGAAGTAGAGCTCTCTCAACTATCAGATAGCAACAGTACTTATCGATTAAGTTAAAGGGAAGCATAATCTCGTGGGTTTTACTGTATGTCCACGGGCGAAGAGTTGATAAAGAAGGATAGGCATCACGTTAAAGAAAGTTGAGTTATTTTTTTTGAGTAGGCATCGGAGGTTTGTTGAATCATAGATTTATTACCATTAAAGAAAGTGAACTTTGTCCTCTTATCATAATGTGTGAAACAATTTTTTGTAGGATGAGTGCCCATTGGCTATAATAGCTTGACATTGTAATATATGTTCGCTCTCCTTACTGTAAAACTTTTGAGACTGCTCCCCCTCCCCCCCACCCCACCCCACCCCACCCTACACACACGCACAACTCGCACAATGCATTCAGCTAGGTTCCAAATTATATGTAACTGGCTTGTACAATCTTCTTTCCTATATACTTGGCCAAGAAATCATATCCATTGACGTAAAGGGCTTCTATTTCTGCTCTATGACCACTTTGAATCATGGCGGCTAGCTCTTCCTTGTATGTATCCTGTGAAAAACATGGTTCTTGTGGAAACAATTGGTAAGAGAGGGAAGAAACCCACGCATAAACACATAAAAGAGCACATTTCTACATGGATGCTTTTCTTGAATCGTATGGGCATAATTACCTGCAAGTTCTCTGAGGACTCCAAGCTTTTGGCGATTTGATGATCTCGTGGCTTCAATGGAATCAAACATTCTTCTGGTACGAGTTGCTCGATGTCATCCTTTCGCAGTCCGAGCCACTTGACATTACAAGCTAACAGAAAATGAGTTGGTTTTCAGTTATAGAGATTACCAAAATAATCCACAAAGTATGTAAACGCATAATGGAGTACCATATCGGTATGCTTCCAGTCCCATTGTTATGCTTCCGAATTTGAAGGTGCACAATATTGCCAATCCAGCTGGATTCCTAAATAATCAAATGCAGAATGCTGAGCACTAATACATGCAGCAGCAACTTATATGTCTACAGATGTTGGGCAATCATACCAGTCAACAAGTGCTAGAATCGGTAGCTGAGGAAACTCTCGACTCATTCGATGCAGAAGAAATCTATTTGACAATGCACAACTTCACGACATTGGAATAACCTCTCAATAGCATTGTTAGGCTTATCTGAAGTTGAAGGTACCTGGTGGCGATGTCTGGATATCCTTTGGCTGTTATGAGGATACACGGAATTTGGTTGAATAGGCGATCTTCAGCTAACCTCTGGAATACGGCATGCTGTGGATATCTGTATTTCAATAGCTTGTTGCAAGAGAAAGAGCACAAGTCCCAGAAAATGGTACCTTCTCCACCACAATGATGTATCTAGCATCGCTCTTCATAACCAAATTTTCTAGAAAATTTAGGTCTCCGGAGATGGCATAACCAGATGATCCACAAACAGAACAGTCGATAACATTTTGGTTTGGCTCCTTCCCGACATATTAAATAAAACAATATTAGAAGGGCAAGTAGTAGCAGTGTCGAAGTTCAGATAGCACCGAATAAAATCTTACTATATACCTGCAGCATAAGGCGCCCGGCGACTAATCCTCTGCTCGTGGCCATGATGCCAAGGCTATAACGGCTGCACCTCAGCAATGCCACCGAATCTTTAATCTCATAAGAATGAGAGAAAACATTAATTCATATTTCATAAGCTTTGCTGCAGTAAACAACAATATGAACTGAACAATACTATAATCCAGCTATTAAGCAGAATTTGCTGATATCTACGTTGTTTAATTTTGCTCTTATTATGTGATTCATTCAATCATCATTAGCAAAACAATTAAAGCGACTGCTAGAAAATTCGACGAAAACGGAGAAACTGCGGACCTTGGATACTCCGATTAACCTGTGTTTGAGAGGTAAAGTATTGAGGCGAATCGCTTAGCAATTTGTAAAACAACTCCCTCTGCGTTACTTTCTTCTCTTGACCCAGAATCTGATAACACATTTCCATCACCTTCCACACTTGGACAACAAAAATGTTTTAAATCAAACAATAAGAAAAGTAGTGTTCAACATGAAATCAAAGCGATTTAATAATACCTCTGATAAATGAATTAGCAGAGTTCTCATTCATCAAAGATTTCATAGAAAACGAATGCGAAAGAAAAATCCTCGTGTTTTCGGTCAGTAATCCTCGACTAACTCTGCTATTACTCATCTTCCTGCTAATCTGTTTGCAATTGCAAGTAAAATTATAAATAAATGAAAATTAGGATTTGATTTCACGGTGTTCCTTTTTCTCTCTCTGAATCATACTCGCATTAGCAGTAACATTCGAACTCCAGAAAACTCGGAATTTAGCCAAAAAACAGAAAATATTACGAACCAGAGGCAGATTTGATACTGATGGATTTGAGGAGTTGAGGTTTTTCAGAAAACTAAGGATTGCGACTTGGATCCGAACTCGAACCTGAATTTTGCACCAAAACATGAAAGAAAAATTAAATTAAGAATCAAAATTGAATAAATTCAATAACTACAGGAACGGAAACTAAAACCTCAGCAGGAGGAAGGATATCGGCGTAGCAAATGTGTTGATCTGAAAAAAATATGGAGTTCTTCAACAGATCTCCCATTTTCTCGATGCGCAGAAGGAAAACCAAACACTAGTTGATGAGCTGATGTTTAAGCGGGCTATTTTTTATTTTTAAAATAATGATAGTTTTATAGTTTAAGTATTGGGCCGGGGTATTTCATGGGCTTTTTTAAATTTATTTATATAGTTGGGACATAAACCAAGTCAAAATATTTCAGTTGATCTGGTACAATTAAAAGGCCTTTCATAAAAACAATGAGTTAGTTGGATGAAATCCGCAAGTTGGCAATTGGTGTGTGGAGATGTAAATTCAGAATTGCAGGTTTCAGGTGAGCACTTAGACTATGCAAAATAATAATAATAATAATAAAATAAAAATAAATAAAAAAATAAAATAATAATAATAATAATGATAATAATGAAGAAAAATATAAAAAAAGGAAAATTAAATAATAAGGGCCAATGAGGAAGTTAACAGCCACCAAGCACCAACCTCATAATTCATCTTTCTACAGTGTCACTTTATTTTTATTTTTTTGAGTTGGTACAGTATCACTTTATTATTTGTGGAATAAATTGATTTTGGATACAATTTTAAACGATTAATATTGTAGATAATTATCCAAAAAAAATTATATCAAAATTCGTATTTTAAATTCTCTATAAATGGTGCTCAATATTAACATAATTTGAAGTACAATTAAAAATTCTCTCTTCTCACTTATTTTCTATCTTTTGAAATAATGGATCCAAATAATTCAAATTATTTTTTAAATTCATTTTCATATTCCATCTCATGTAACCTGTGCACTTTTAAATATATAAAAAATAAGGGCAAATTACATTTAAATTCCCGACCTTTTTTGAAATTTTATTTTATTTCCTAACCATTTAATTTTTCGCCTAAAATTTCCACCTTTCAATTTATTTGATTTTCTCACGCGTTCAATTTTTCCTCAAATCGAAGTTGAGTTGGCCGTTGGAAATGCTTACATAGCAAATTGCCCCGACTAAACAAACGACGTAGTTTCAACAATTTCAAAACATCGTCGTTTTTCATGTCTAACAAACACTTCTATTTATATGATTAGCGCACAGATCGATTGCAGCCCAGAATTTTTTCATCTTTTTCCCTCTTTTACTCCCTCCTTTATCGTCCGTAACTTTTGAGAAATAACTGATAAATCACTGATTTAATTTGTGGGAACCCTTGAGATTTTTCTGCTTTAACTGTACCGTAATACTTCGCTGGGAGAAAAATCAAACAAATTGAAAGGTGGAGATTTTACACGAAAAATTAAAAAGGTTAGGAAATAAAACATAATTTCAAAAGAGGTCGGAAATTTAAATGCAATTTGCCCAAAAACTAATTATAGATAATATGTAATTAATAAATAATGAAAAAAGAAAAAAAAATATTTTAGGTTGGATGGAGTCTTTTAGGGTAAATAATCTCAAATAACATAACATAAACTCATTAATTCTAAAATGACACATAATATAAGTATTCCCCCAATAATAACGGTTTTGCCCGCTTTAAATCAACATATATCAGATTAGAGTAAAATATTAATAGTTTGGGTATTATTGGAGGAATACATATAATATGTGTCATTTAGAGTAACAGATGTAGTTTATTTCATTTACAATTATTTGCCCTAATAAAAATGCCACGTATTTTCCATTTCATCCGAGTCTCGACTCAGCAAAATGCAACGTTGTGTCTATTATAAACTAATGGATGTCATATTACAGTAAAATATTGATAGTTTGAATATTATTATTGAGAGAATACTTGATGGAGACGACGCCCGTAATTAGTACTTATTTATTCAATTATTAAGTCTTTATTTATTTAATGTCTTTGGGGTCAAGTTATTTAGTATTTCCTTTTAGATGATAGGGTTTAAGTATAAATAGGGCTTTTCATTATGTTATTAGACGGTTGGATATTTGATATTAAAAGTTAGGGTTTATTTCCCTTTTATCGTGTTCTTCTGGTATTCTTTTGAGAATCAACAGATTAACTCGTACGTTTGCTTTCGATATTCATTGAATCAACGAAGGTATTCGTTTATCGTATTGGTTTCACGCTTCTCCCTGCATCAGTTGGTATCCAGAGACCAGATTACGCTCCTGATCATGTTGTCTCGTCATCACAATCAGGTACCCTCTACTCTAGATAACAATATCATGCATCAACGTATGGATACTTTGTCGCAACATATTGCAGATCCTTTTGCTCTCTTCGATAACGATGTTCGATTTGATGAAATTCGCCGTTGGAAAGTCGATTTTCATCTCGATAATTCAAAATTTATGAGTGAATCTGGTGTTGAGGTCTTCCTCGATATGGAATATTCTGGACCTCCCATATTTGATGAAGAACCGCCAATTTTTCTCCCTAAAAAACACCAATTGCCCGATGTGGGCATCAGTGAATCTGGTGTTGAGGCCTTCCTCGATATGGCGTATTCTGGACCTCCAATATATGATGAAGAACCGTTATATTCTGTTATAGATTATTTTGGTCCTCCGTTATATGATGACGAGCCGTTTTATTATGATGTGCATTGTTCTGGTCCTCTGTTATCTGATGACGAACCCTTAGCGGAGTTAGATGAAGCCCATCTTGTGGGTATAAAACAGATGCGACCAACTTTAGCTATTGCAGAAATTACTGAATTGGAGGATTTTACTAGAGAACATTGGAGGTTGGCTAGAGGTGTTCACGGGCCGGTTAGGAACCGGGCCCGAAACCGCCGGTTCCGGTTCGGAGAAATTGGAACCGGAACCGGCCCGCCACATACCACGGTTCGGGGTCGGAACCGGCCCGTATTGGATGGTTCCGGTTCCGGGCCGGAACCGCCGATTTAGGGCCCGAACCGTTTTTTTTATTGAAATGAAACACATAAATCATCAATGTAATGTATAAGATCGAAATAGAATAATATATGTCTTCATTTATAACAATGTGTAATCAATTACAAATGGAAATATATTATTATTTAAAACTCGAAATCCTAAAACCCTTGGAATTCACAAAGTTTGAAAACTCAAGGGCCGAGCCTCGTTAAAACCTTCTTGGCGAAAACCCAATGGGAAAAACACCAAGTAAGGAAAAAGAGTACTCGTCTAAAATTATTTAGGACTACCCGTTGATGTTGGCGTCAAAGTCCCAATCATCTTCAAATTCATCGGTTTCAGTAGTGGCAATAGAGTCGGTGTCTGTGCTTTCGGCCTCGGTTGTGCTTATGGGATACTCCGAAAATATTTCATCCAAATTATTTTCTTGTTCACGCATTTCAGCCAATGTATAATCTTTGAGTAAAACTTGAGCTTCTAGATTTTTTGGCGTCATCACCGATCTTCTTTCATCGAACACGTAGCCTCCAACACTGAAAGCTTGTTCCACCGAGACTGTTGATGCCGGAACGGCTAAGATCTCCCTCGCCATCATTGCTAAAATCGGGTATTGGTTTTGCCTCCTCGACCACCATTGCAAAACATCAACATCGTTTGGCCCTTCACCTGCTAAATCTGTACTTTTGGGTTAGTACTGCATATTAAGAATTGAAGAACGATAACAACACAATGATATAGTACACGACATGAAGTAGGATAATAAACTCCAGATAAATCTTTAGTTTCAGTTTCAAAAACTTTTAAGAGTGCAATCAGACCTGAGCATTCATCCCAATAAGAAGGCAATAAGAACATGTTGCTAACCTCAGTTGAAAAGAAATCACATAATAAATCCTTATATTCAGAAGTTGCTGCCAACATTTCATAAGTAGAGTTCCATCTAGTGCATACATCAATGTTAAAACTCTTACTTTTTCCAGTTTTTTGCTTACAAAATTTTAACCAATTTCTGTGTAGCTTAGCTTTATCCCTTAACATGGCAACACATTTTCTAATAGGCGTAATTGAACCTTCTAATTGCTTTAATCCATCTTGCACACATAAATTTAGTATGTGACATATGCATCTAGTATGAAAATATTTTCCTCCTAGAGTTGGATTACATGCATCAATTAGAGCAAGCACACTTGCAGTATTAACAGATGCATTATCAAAACCGATTGAAAAAATCTTAGAGGTTAATCTAAATTGATTCAACACTTTTATAATGCAAAGAGCAATGTTTGCAGCATTATGAGTACAATTAAACTTCCTAAAACAAAGTACGCGTTTGTTCATACACCAATTCGGATCAATCCAATACACAGTCATTCCAAGATATGAATTTTGTTGCCAAGCACATGACCAAATATCAGAACAAACAGAGACTCTATATGGCAGCTTAGCAAACATGTCTCTTAATGCTTTTTTATATCTAATAGATAATTTAGCAATTGTCCTAGTCATGGTACTTCGTGAGATTTTTTAGCTTGCGGATTATATGCTTTTTCCATAAAATTTTCAAAACGCATGCTATCGGCAAATTGGAAAGCAAGAGATTCAGTAGCAACAAACTTAGCCATCACTTCTCTAGCTACTATATCATTATACTTAAATAAAGTGAGTTAATTACCTTGCGTGAAGTTTAGTTGAGTTTGAGTTTCTTGTTGTGTACCTTTTTCTTGATCCTTCGGCTTGTGTTTGAGTATATGGCGGTTATAAGTGCCATACCCATTTCCTTTCTTATGCTCGTATTGCTGGTCGTAGAAATTGTAGCACGCCATTACAATTGGAGTTTCTCCTTCGGCACAAGGTAGTGTTACCTTTTTGAACCATATTGAGAACATTTCGGATCCTTCCTTCTTTTCTTTGGCCTGCAGCTTCGCCTTTCTGGTACGACGGCCCTTGTCGGCAGCCATTCCATCGTCCTCTTGCTCGTCTATTTTGTCATCCTCATCCAAGTTGATTGCCTCTTCGTGAAAGGGGGACGACTGCATAGTGCGGGGAGGATGCATTTGGTGGGGCGGATTCATCTCCACTTTGAGGTTGGCAACATATAGGCTTTCAGCAAGTAGCCTATCCGCTTTAATCTGGTGGGCAGCAAAGGCAGCAGCATCTTCGGCCATCTGCTGGTTCTCCATTTCTTCACGTTGGCGGCTAGTGGGGACCCTCCGGTATTGAGGATTCTGGCTTGTGGGAGTGGGAGTGGAACAAGTATCATCATTTTCGTAGTAGTCATCCTGGAACGCTTCTCGTTCTCGAATGACAACACCACGAGGACGACGAGGAGGGTTACCACTACCATGAGTACCACGAATATTTTCGACTGCCTTTTCCTTACCCTTACGAGGGTTGGAGGAAGACATTTTTGCTATAACTACTAAGAGACTAAGAGAGTAAGAGCTAGAAAATAGAACAATGAAAACTGAAAAGAATGAATAACTTAGAGAGTAAGAGAAGAGAAGAGAGTAATTGGTGTGAAGAAATGGTTGTGGGTAGGGGGTATTTATAGTTGAAAGTGGGAGGAAATGGGGGGAAAAACTTTGAATCATAGCCATTGGATCACAAGATGAAATCCTAGCCATCCATTTTGAATTTCAAATGGGTGCAAAATCCTAGACGGTTGAACCGACAGTTCATACGGTTCGGAACCGCCGGTTCAACCTCGAACCTTATTTTTTTATTTTTTGACATTTTTCGTTCCATTTAGCATTCTAATTGTCATTATTGCTTGTTTTAGGATATAATTAACATGGATAACACAAAACATATTTAAAAAAAAGTGGAACCGCCGGTTCACGGTTCCTAGCCCTTGGAACTGGAACCGGCCCGTCCCAAACACGGTTCCGGGTCGGAACCGGCCCGTTGACCGCGGTTCCGGGCTGAAAACCGTTGACCACGGTTCCGGTTCCGGGTCGGATGAACACCTCTAAGGTTGGCCGAGATTGTTGAGATGATCCACAATGCAAGTCTGCTTCATGATGGTGTAATAGACGAAAGTACAATGCGGAGAGGCAAGGAAACAGTCCATCAATTATATGGCACATACGTGGTTGTTCTTGCTAGGGATTTCTTGTTTGCTCAATCCTCATGGTACTTGGCAAATATTGACTCTCGTGTTCACACTGATGAGTAGCAAATCAAGAGCTACTACAACACAGCTTCCTTGTTTGTGGCTAGCATAAATGGTGTTGTTTTTTTTTCCATTTCTTGTTATTGTATGATCGAGATGAAGCCTTTTTCGATTCGAGGACGAATCGCTTTGCGGAGGGAGAGAGTGATGGAGATGAGGCCCGTAATTAGTACTTATTTATTCAATTATTAAGTCTTTATTTATTTAATATCTTTGGGGTAAAGTTATTTAGTATTTCCTTTTAGATGATAGGGTTTAAGTATAAATAGGGCTTTTCATTATGTTATTAGACGGTTGGATATTTGATATTAAAAGTTAGGGTTTATTTCCCTTTTATCGTGTTCTTCTGGTATTCTTTTGAGAATCAACAGATTAACTCGTACGTTTGCTTTCGGTATTCGTTGAATCAACGAACACTACTAGAAAAATAGGAATACATGACACCGTATATATGACGGTTATTTGACAAAACGTCATGTATGTGCGTATTTTTATATTACATGACGTTTCTAAAATAAACCGTCATCTCTACCCGTGCCAAGTTACATATAGATGTCAGTTCCTATTAGACCGTCATGAATTAGTATACCCTATATGACAGTTTTTTCAAACCGTCATGTCTATTTGTCATGTATTTAATTTTTTTTTTTTTGGAGATCACGTATAATTAAGTGGGGGAAATTGAATTCCCAAAAAAGAGACTAAGTATACTGAATCCCTAAAACTTTCACTCATCCGCGCCAGAAAATTCATTCCATCGCCCCAGAAACTCTCTCCATCGCTCGTGCGACAATCTCTCTATCGGCGACATTCTCCACCGGCGACGTTTTTCACCGGCGAGACCTCTCCGACGTCTTCTGTTTGTAGCTAGGCTCTAGCCCTAGCCGTATCTCAAATCTCAAATCTCATAGCTTTTGGATGTGAATTCCCGGGCAACCACAAGCTGCCATTGCAACTCCTCGACGGTGCGAACCCGCCGCTGCTGCTCTGTTCCGAATTCTGTTACTGTGGATTGATAATTTCAGTGAGTTTTGAATTCTTTCTCTACTTATATATATATATATATATATATATATATATATATATATATATGAATGTGGATTTAGGAGAAATTGTGAATAATTTGAGGCGTCTTGGTTGTATGGGGAAATCTGAGTTAGAGAGATAAACAAAGAAACGATCGAGGGGAGAATTGTACAGATTGAAAAAAGACTCTAAATTTTTCATTAATTATATATCATGTCTTCTTCAAGAGAGACTTGCTTTTGTTGTTAATGTTGTTTTGTTATGAAATGTGGTGCTGCGATCTGCTAAATCTGCTGCTCTCATTCTTATTTTGATGTTTTTTTTTGCAATGAACTAGTTTTCCACTTATATGAAATGTGCTTGTGACATGTAAGGAAGTTGTATATAGTTCATGTATTTAGAATGCAAGGTGTTGAAATAGTAGATGCAAAAATTTAATTCGTTATACTTCGTTATTTCTTATGTATACTTCGTTATTTCTTTTCATTTTATAGTTTATTATACATATTTTATCTATACCTCTCATATACCAAACAACTGGAATCCTTATGATGTATGTGGTTTGCTTTTTAATCTTTATATAGGTTTTGATGTGAGATTTCAGGTGTGTCTGACGGTATGTAGTGCTGTTGTGTTTGATCTTTTCCTGTGAAATGGGCAGATTGTTGGTATTACTTTTGTCAGTTAAGAGTATTTTGATCCTTGTGATTAATAGATTAGAAATTAGTAGAATTCTGAAATTGGGTGGTAATGTAGAAATTAGAGAAGATAGAAATCAGAATGGATAGGATTTTTTTGTTACATTTGTTCTTTTTGGTGTTTGTATGTGTGTATTTGCTGTTGTTATTAGACATTGTTATTTACTTAGTTACTTTGCAGAATAGTAAACATTTTACTAATATTAGAAAGCAAATATAAAGCAATCATTTATAAATATCATAATGTAATACACAATTACACATTTATCTGATATTTTTTGGGAAAAATATTAGGAATTAAATGTTGATTACTAGTTTTTTTATGACTTAGGTACACTGATATTAGTTAGTTCATTGACAAAATGGAAAAATCATGGATGTCATTGAATAGATTATCAAAAGAGTATGAAATAGGGGTTGAAGCTTTCTTAAATTTTGCATTACAAATGCAAGGAAATGGCAATTGCTCTGTGAAGCTGTCACATGTCCAGAATTTCGAGAAAGAGCAGGATTACGAGGAAGTGCTTTATGTTGAGAAATCTGCTGCTTTTGTGGTATTTCTATTCTTGTCTTGTTAGAAATCTGCTGTCACATAACGTTTGTGTATGCTCATGTATAGTGAGCATTGGATTCTAACAAAGAACACGTCTATTTGATGGACCTTCTTGCTCATCGGAATCGTGATAACACATGAAAATCTGTGGTTGACATGAAGGGCAATAAAAAGTTTCAAAGTATTAAGAGCAAGAACTTCAAAAAACCTCCAAGTTGGGAAATTATAAAGGTGTGTATTCTAGTTGTTAGTTAATGTTTATTTTATACACTTACCATTTTATTTTTCCAATATAGGGTCCTTTGCAACCTGATTCAAAACAATGCGGGTTTTATGTGATGAGATTCATGAAGGAGATAATACAAGGCTGTCAAAATGATAACTCAATTTCTGTTAGCTCATTGGTAATAAAATTCGACATCATTTTTGTAATGAAACTATTGACTTGTTACTAAAATATTCCCTGTCCTATTGTTTGGTTCATAGTTTCCAAATTAGGAGAGTTATTCTAAAGGTGAACTTGACGACTTTCGTGACGATTGGGCTACTTTTGTGATTGATAATCTAAGATTTACAGGTATATAAATTTCGTCTTGCAAATTATATAATGATTCTGTCTTAGTATTATATTTATGTGGCAGATAATCCTCTCGATTAGATCATACGTTCTTTACAATTTTTTTTATTGTAATAATGCTACATAAGTTATTTGTGACTGGTTGGTAGATTATAACTGCTTGAGCCAAAATATTTGCAGAAAATTTGCATCTATATTGAATTAATTGAAGCATCGTGTAGTATTGTTAGTGTAAAGTCACAATTTATTTTTACTTCATATATTTCCTGATCTCTAATATTATTTGTCTACCTTATCTTGTTAATTTGTTACTAGGTGCTTGATTGGGGACACGTACACTTTTGTAGAGGCAGGTTAATATGGGGATGGAAGACATATCGAAATGGTGCTGGTGAATTTTAGAATAGCAAAGGTATTTGATGAAGTTGCTTGAGGAGGTTATTGTAGATTGTATTTGTACCTTTTCAATTAGTTTTATGGATTTAGAAATAATTTTATTTTATTGACTAATGTATGGATTGACAATGTATTTTGGATGATCAATATATGGAATTTCGGATTTGTGATTATTTAATAATTTAATATTCAAAATAAAATAGGAAATTGAAAATTAAAAACCAAAATAATAAAACTGGACAATAAAATATTATTGGACATAGATGACTAGGGCTGACAATTTTCGACACGACACGATAACCCGACACGAACCGATACGAAATTAATGGGTTTGGGTCAAGCCTTATTGGGTTCGGATCCTTATCGGGTTGACCCGATAAGGACCTGAAAATTTCGGGTCGGGTTCGGGTTGGGTTCGGGTCGGGTTCGGGTTACTTGATAAGGAATTATATTTTTTAATATTATATTTATTTAATTCAAATCAAGCTTTTAAATTGATGACATATTTATTTTTCCTTCCAAGTCATCAAAAGATATTAAATTTTTGAATATTTATTTTTCTCTATTAAATTTTATTTTAAAATATTTTTTCTTTTATTAAATCTTATTTTAAAATATTTTTTCTCCTATTAAATCATTTAAATTTGGGTTCGGGTCATTATCGTGTCGGGTCAACCCGAATATTATCGTGTCAATTTCGTGTTCGTGTCGGGTTCGTGTCGTGTTCGGGTTTAATCATTTCGGGTTGGGTTCGGGTTCGGGTTGAACATATCCTTAACAGGTCGGGTTCGGGTTGGGCCTTAACAGGTCGGGTCGAAATTAGGTCGACCCGAACCCGACCCGACCCGATTGTCACCCCTATAGATGACGGTTTCAAAAAAGTGTCAACTATAGTGTACATAATATATGACGGGTCCGAAATCAAAGATAACGGTTTAACAATGTCATGTATGTAACACCATAAAAAAATAAAGACGCCCAAACATGACAGTATCACACGCACATAGATGACGCAAAATTAGCGTCATGAACACTAGGGGTGAGCACGGTTCGGTTAACCGACCGTTTGCCACAAAAAAAAAAACCGACCATACGGTTTTTAATCGGTTCGGTTAACCGCTAAAATGTAGAAAATAAAAACCAAAATCCACTATAACGGTTAACCTAAAAATCGGTTCGGTTAACCGTTATTCAACGGTTAACCATGTAGAAAGAAAACTTTCAATTTTTTTATAATTCATAGCATGAAAAACAAAAATTCATATCTTAAGATGTGAATACAAAATATACATTTAAAGAAGTATAAATAATAAATTGAACACTATCATGTTTTCAAGTCAAAGTAGTAAATCAAGTTAGTTAATATTATAATTTATAACATACAATTAGTTGGTATAATATAATTAGTAAAATTATAATTTTAAATGAGTTTCGGTTCGGTTCGGTTAACCGTCGGTTTTTATACATAAAAATAAAAACCTAACCGTTATCCTCGGTTTTTTAAAATTAGAAAAATAAACCGAACCGTCGGTTCGGTTAACCATTTTTTCTGGACGGTTTCGGTACGGTTTGTCGGTCGGTTCGATTTTTCGGTTTGTTTTGCTCACCCCTAATGAACATGCACACAGATGACGGTTATTTTGCGTCATGTATAATACCTACTATACATTACATCCGCCTACATGGCGCTTTGGAACGCGCATAGATGACGCAAATTCTGCGTCATGTATGCCCTTTTTTCTAGTAGTGGAAGGTATTCGTTTATCGTATTGATTTGACGCTTCTCCCTGCATCAATACTTATAGTATGAATTATTTTAAAGTAAACAAGTTTAGTTTATGTTATTCTTAGGAGCCAATGAAGGGTGCAGAAGACTAGTTAATTTATGAGAAAAAAAGTTAGAAATATCTCTAGACCCAGACAGCAGACTTTTTATATGATACATGAAAATATTTAGACTAGCTACTTAATTCTTCAATACAGAAGATTTCCTGTAGTTTTGCTTGGGAGTTGGAAGAAAGGTACATAAGAATATGAACATTTCTAACTTATAAATATTTGTTTGTGAATTCTCTTAACTTTTTGTCCCCCAAACACAAAGATGTCGAGTAGAATAAATAAGAGCATTTAATTTGTATAATGAAAATTATTTATTACAAACAATTTAGTATGATACTTTGGTTACCTCTCTATACCTACGAATAGCATATGCAAGGTTCTCCTAATGCATTGTACCTCTTATGTATAATTTACAAATTATTATACATAAGAACAAGTTTATCTAGTACACACATCAGGTTATTGTCGTTGTAAAAAGAAAAAGAAAAAAATGCTATGAATACATATACACACGCACAAATTTATCTTAGTATGGGACATGCATAGAATTGGGGGAGCATACAAGGAAATATAATACCAGGAAAGTGACGGGCACCGCGTGTAGAATGTATTTTAGCCAAGCTCCATGTCACGTCGGCGTTCAATATTCAAATATTTACGCTTGAATAGGCTAACGTTATCCTGCAATATTTTTATATTGGATCCTTTATTTTATATAATATTCCGTCGAAACATATATATTTTGGTTTACATTTATTCATACATAAGTATATATATTTCCTTGGTGTGTTTACTTTGATTGTAAAGGAAAAATGAGGGAAAAGAAAATTATCTCCTTTTAAATTCCTCATTTTTATCCTTCATTTTCTATAAATTAGAATTTCATTCTTTCTTATTCCTTCTTTTCACTCCAAGGAGGGAAAATATTATCATGAGGTATTTGTGTGATAATATTTTCTTTCTTTAGATTGAAAAGAAGGAATAAGAAATGGTGAAATTCTAATCTATAGAAAAGGAGGGACAAGAAATGAGGGATTTAAAGGGAGATAATTAATTTATTTTCTTTCATTTTTCCTTACAATCAAAGTAAACACACGCTAAGTGTACATTCGTAATTAAACTTGAACGCAATATATATTATCATTAAATAAATTAAGTCATTCCTTATGTGGATCGAGTCCAAAATACTCATAATCCATCGACTTCTTACAAGTTACAACCTATCCTAATATATTATATATGTGCTAAATGAATAATAAATACTATCAATTCAAAGAAGACTAGGGTTGTCCTCATGAAGTCCTCGATCCACTTCAAGTCAACAAGAGAAAAATAATCGTTTAAGATAGTGTTGCAGTGATGGAGTGGATTTTGTATCGAAATTTCATGATTTCAAATTTCACAAATATCTTAAATTAATTTAATTTATCTCACGATATTTCTGCTATGAACATATAAGTTGATTGAATGTAATTAATGTTAATCTCGTTTATATAGGCTACTGATCCATCATATCTTTTTTACACCACATCTTGTAATATATACGAATTTAGAATATAATTTAGACCAAGTAGCTAGATGATAAAATATTGAATTGATTGGCAGACGACGAAATCCGAAAATGGTGCACAGTGATGCTTGCGACAATTAAATGAATAAAATTTAGGACCAGCCAAGATCCAGTTGTTCAATTTGTTAGAAGATCTCTCTCTCTCTCTCTCTCTCTCCAAATTTGACAGGAGAACAATTTCCCATCTTTGGCGGCTTATAGAGACTAAGTCTTATCTTGAACACTCATAATTGTGCCGTTAAAAGATGGTAATACTACAGTTATACGTTAATTTATATTTGTTTCATGAAAAAACACTTACATTTGATTAATACTCCATATATTTAAAATTAAAATGCTCTTAATTTTAATTAAGATATCATTTTCTTTCAAATTCTACCCACAAATCGTTCGACGAAATTTCTACTTTATTTAGATTAGAATTAGAAATCAGAGATTTAATTAAGGGTTGAAAGATGAGCTGAAAGCTAGCTAGGATAAAGCATAAGGTGTTCGAATTCTTTGATTTTTTGTGAGGAAGAAAAGTTTGAGGGGGAAGAGATTGACTCCGTACGTGTTCATGTAGTTTTCATCTGGTGCGAGAATATGGGAATCCATTTCACTCTCCTCTACGATCTTATCTTGTGTGCGAAAATGGCAGACTAGATGTGCGCGTGTGTGTGTGTGTGTGAGTGAGTGACAGATTACATCTACCTCTTCTCCATCGATCGTCGACTTGCAGATTAATGTGTGATTTGGAATAGGAGGTTTGAGGTGGATTAAGTTTTTGATTTTTTTTTTTTTTAATTTTCATGATGAGAACAACGTGGTTATGGTTCGAAAAGTGCCCCACGTCATAGCCACCTCACAAATTAGGCCAGCGAGCCGCTACATCGTTTTTAATCTGGAGGATAATCTTCATGAAAATTCAATAGTGTAAAAGTTCATGTGTTTATACCAAGGTTTCTAATTTCATGTTAAAATTAAAATCGAATAAAATTTGTGTATTTACACGCCCAGAACCCTTTATTAAATTGCATTTTATGATTTGTATTAACTTATCAATGATCATAATCATTTAATATTTTTTTTGTATGTACAGAATATTAGTGTATATTAGGGAAATGAATCAAGTCATTATTAATTTTTTTTAATCATATAAGTTATTCGGACGTGTTGAGTTTTGATTAATCTTAGTATATTACACATCGAAAGAGAATGTATTTGTAATTGTTACCAATTAAGCTAGTATGTAGAGATTTTAGAGTACAAAAAATTTACCTAAAAAAGAAATGGTATATGATATACTCATTGTTATCAGAGGTAAACTTGGGTGAGGTTGATCTTACCGTCCTGTTGGATCTAATTGTCACTTTTTTTTACTTGGTATTTTAACTAGTTAGAGGATAAAAATATAACTGTTGTTTTCTTCATGATATATAATTGTAACTTAGTTTTTATCCAACCGCATCCAAATTTTTGTATTGCTACCAATGTTTAGCTATTACTTTTGTAATGATATGATATATTTAAAATAATATTTTGATTTTACTAAAATATTAGAAACTTCTACTTTTTTTAAACATATATATATATATATATATATATATCTATATATGATTTTAAGATTATTATTAAGTTGGACCCCTAAAGTAATATGATGGCTCCGTGGCTGAAGGGTCGGGTTAAAAACATTATTTTCCGCTGGATTTTATATGAACTATAGACGTCAAGCCCAATTAACTTGTACAGATGTTCAGCTAAAGTACAGATCCTTTAATTAAAAATTAGAACTTCATTAATGATATTAGGGGTTTATGAAAATGGAGAAATTAAATATGTGAAGTGAGCTAAAGTCCTCAAGTCTATTCCCAGCCTACATATATATAGTTATCATGTACTTGGTATTAATAGGGGGATCATATTGGTGGGGTGGGGTTGTAAAACCTAATAGGAATAATAATACATAAATTGAATACTAGAGTATCAAATATTAAGGGGGGCAGCGTGAATTCGTGGAAGGGAAAGACCTTAATTCGATCTTCTATTCTATATTTGTGATATGATATATTTAATATGTATGTGCGTGCGTGTGTCGTCTCTGTCAGAAGCACAAGCTACATATAAAAGTAGTGAAGCCAAATATGGAGAATCTTGCATAAATGAACAATTAGAGCTAGCTAGGGGGTCGGAAAACGAAAGATTCTTCTCTAACTAAATAAATATTTTGTTCACATTAATATTATTATTTTTAATTTTTAGGAATTGATATTGCGATCACTAAATCTATAAAATACATAAAAATCAAAGCTCGATTTATTCTTATTATTCATTTATGTGAAGTTAAAGAGAAAACATAATAGCTAAGAATAAATTTGGACCATTGATCATTGTATGATCAACGATATGAATTAACAGATGTATCAAAGTAAGACACCCGATGTATCGAAATAATGCATGCAATGCATCAAAACATCAGTGCATCAGAACAATGTATACAATGCATCATCCGACGCGAAGATCAATCTGGACCACCCATTTAATGAAAATCCGTGTATCATATTTATTCTTATTTCTTAAGATAATGATAGTTCCTATCAGAACCATTCCCTATATACATGTGCCAACTATCAAGCATGTAATTATGAATATATTTAAAATTATAAATTTGTGTTTAAAAAAATTAATATAAAATGTTAATTATAAAATTCAACACCACTTTTATACTGTTTAGTAATTTTCACATGACTTTTCAGTTGTTGCAATTTAAATTTAAAACACCACTTTTCAATTTTTTGCAATTTTAACACCTTCACTTTTTTTTTCTTTTTTTTTCCGATGAGAGTCATCTACCATGTTCGATTATTGATCCACATATTTATAAAATGACGTCGTTTAATCGTGAAATTCAAATTGAACACTATTTTTATGAACTCTTGCAATCTTCTCATGACTTTTCACATATTAGCATGAGATAAAAATATTAAGTATTTCAAAATTAAACTATTAAAATAATATTCAAATTAATATTCTTCCTTTTTTTTTTACATATGTACATACATATTATAATATATTTTTATACTATATAATTTCGGTCTTGATGAAAAAAAGTTGGGAATGTTAAAATTCCAAAAACTTAAAAAAATAATGTTTCAAATTGCAATAATCGAAAAGTCATGTAAAAATTATAAAATGGTATAAAAATAGTGTTGAATTTTGTTACTCATATACAATTCAAAATCGAAAAATATATGTTGCGTGGGATATTTATTTATGGGGATATAAAAGCCAAATAGGAAGAATAATAAATAAATGAATAATTAGGCATGGGAAAAGGAAGAATGGTGGAATGGTCCCGAAAAAGTCCATTCTCCTCCTACAGCCCTAAAGCACACGTTAATGCGCAAGTTGCAATGCGGGGATCAATTTTTCAAGGGTCCTTAATCCCAAGTCCAGCTCCCTTTGAATTGAAGAACATCATATCTTTATCTTGCGTTGAATTTTATACTCCTATTCCTATTCCTATTCCTATTCCTACACCCTCCTCCCTACCAAATTGGTTATATCTATCTATGGGGACGTTGCTACTTGCATTTCAGTGCAACAACGTGGACGGAAATACACTTGTCCGTATCCTTGTTATACATGCTACACTCAATAAAATAAATTATTAAGACAATTTTCTTCGTGCATCGGCTGCACTGGCCGTTCTATATATATTTTATTTATTTTCAAATTTTAAATAGAATTTATAAGTTTCAATTAGAATTTATTAATTCTTGAATAAAATGTAATTGTATTACTTTATTATTTAAAAATTAAAAATAAATAAATCAAAGGTAACCGATTTGGCTGGGCGGCTGCATGCATGTACGGCCTGTGTTGCCCATAATTTAAATATGCATAACATATCCCAGTTATGTATGGTATGAGTAAGATGTTATAAACAGACCGCGAGGAAAGATAAAACATCAACAAATTGAACAAAATATTGAAGGGGCTTATATGCTCTCAGCTTCTACACTACATTTTCTCTGAGTTTTAGGAAATTAGAGATATGTAGGAGTTTGTTTCTAAGTTAATTAGTTTATTTGCATTCCTTTCCAAAAAAAAAAAAAAAAGTTTATTTGCAGTTAGTGCATCAGTATGCATGTTTGAGTAGTGAGTAGTGAGTAGTGAGTAGTGAGTACCGAGTCTGTTTTATTAATTGCAGTAGTTTATGATATTTTAACATAATGAATCATTATTATATAGTTATCCGGTGATCCAGTATACGGCACGTGGATGTGCTATTAATATCGTCATTATATTGCTTACAAAATACTCCCTCCTTTTTTTTTAAGTGTCCTATTGAGAAAAAATTCTTGTTCCTTTTTAAGTGTCCTATTGCGGAATTTGAGATTAAAATAATGACAAAACTCCTATTTTACCCTCAAAAAAGTTATTGGAAAATGTAATTATTAGACTTTGAAAATAATAAATATGGGTATAAAAGTAATATATCATGCTTCCTTGGTTTTTGTAATTTTTCTCAATAGGACACTTAAAAAAAACAGGGAGTAAGATAATTGACTAGTTCAATTACTTTAATTTTTGACCGTCTAACTTTTCAACCAAAATTGAATTATAATTAAATCCCATGTGATGCAGGAAAAGAACCGACGAGTGCTCAATTTCGAGTATCCTTACGGTGTTAATACGGGTTAATTGCACTTTACACCCAAAATTGGTCTCAATTTTCAAACATAATACTAACATATTTTCAATTTTAACATATTAGTATCTAATAAATGCATTTTATTTATAAATTTGGAATGGGTTAACTTTACACCGAATAACTCTATTGCAGAATCCAAGTGGAATTTATATAATTTATATCTTTTACAAATTTCACATGAAATTTAGACTGTCAACACTTGTATCTAAAAAGTCGGTCAGATTCAGATTAAAAAACAAATTACATTTATTGACCAAACTAATTACCAGTGTATCAAATACGAAATTGTGTTCTATTTTTTAAAATTGAGACAAACTTTGGACGTAGAAGTATAATTAATCCTATTTAAATTTTAGCCAGATAAAACATTTTCGAATTTTAAATAATTAATTCAATAACTAAAAATATATATAAGTTAATAAAATTATGTTTAATTAAGGGAAAACTGCTCTTATGAATCATGGTTAAGAATGAGTTGCTTCTATTTAGCCTTAAACATGTTACCGTGAATTTCAGATCATTATGAATTGTAAGTTATAAGAGGACAAGACCCAAAATATTTTTTTCAGCTATTGCATCTATCACAAACTAAAATTAGCATTAGAATAACGTTCAATTAAAGTACCACCATCCTTGAAAGAGAGAAGATACTTTATTTTATTCAACAAATTGGGGAAAAAGAAAAGGAAATTATCAAGTTGAAAAAAGGAACACCTTCAGCGAGACATGCAGTAATTATGTAATTTTAATTTATGTGCAATTTTGGAAAAATTTACATGTTTGATTATGTACAATTTTAGAAAATTTTACATGTTCAACACCAAAATCAAATCGACCAAAAAGCAATGGGGTATAGGAATTCGTTCACGCGTAAGTCATAAACTTTGAAGATATATTTTATTTTTGGAGTTAAAATAGATAGGCTTTTAGCCTTTTCATGTTAGGCACTCTGCATTATTTACATACCAAATGTAGATAGCACTATTAGACTAACTAAATTAAAAATTAAGTCCATTGCAAAGGCAGCTAATTAATAATTCTTCGTACAGTTCTTTAAATGTCATGCGCCAAATATCAAATTTGCATTAACTTGCAGAGAGAAAATATTTCCTGCAAAATAGGGCAAATTAACTAAACCATTATTTTTTTTTTGAAGGAATTAATTAAACCATTATTACAAGACTCGGATAATGCATTTTCATGGTATGACTAGAAATACACATATCTATATTAATTTTAGTCAATTAATACCCTATCAATTGAATGTTCACTGTATATAAGAATATATGTGTATATTTATATATATATATATATATCTAATTTACTTATGCAAAATATTATTGAAATAAAAAAATAGATTGAATATGTAGAAGTAGAATTGATGCATATTGGTAATAAGTTACTCTCTCATGGGTGACCCAACTATGTAGTAGCTCTGGTTCAAACTAATGAGTTCAAATCGATCTATTCCTTCTATGACAAACTCGTCATAATGGATTTTTCATAGGCTCACACGTTGTTTAACAGAAATGGTGTTTACTCACTTTGCACAGTCGGTTAGCAGCATTCAGTTTTTTTTTTTCTTTCTTTCTTTCTCATAACAAGAAAATAAAATAAAAAATTGATAATAAGTTCTGCATATTTCGAATTCGTCCAAGTAATCAAATTATAATAGTTTGTTTACACGAAAAATTAATATTAAATATATATAGCTAGATTGTAGGAATTTTACAAGAGCAAGTTAAACTATGAGAAGGCACTGTGTGAACTTAATTATTAGTCAAACTCACAATATATACTTAATTATCCCAATAATATATATTCAGTAAAATATCTTAACAATTACGTACATTTAAAGAATGAATACAGCACCTAATTTTATTAGCATAGTAATATAATACGAGTCATTTGATCAAATGTGCTTGCGTATAACTTCTAAAACCAAATTATGGAGTAAAATATAAAAATAATATATTAAATTAAAGGTAGAATAACAATATGTAATACTAACGTGCTGATGACACAAGCAAAAAGTTGGTATCATAATAATTCGATAAAACGACGAAATATCACATTTGCAGTTCCTTTTTTCAACAACTTTTTAGTCCAACTTTTTTTTTTCCGAGTCATCTAATCCTAATCACCAATGAGAACTCAATCAAAACGGCGAGTGAGCGGTGAAAGCGTGTGGTATAATACATATACATACATACAATAATACAATATATGTTTTCCCATTTTTGCCACCCCCTTTGACATTAACCAAAAGTCAACCTAATCCATATATTGTAAGAGAAGTAAAACTGCAAACATTTAATTAAACTTGGCTCTTTAAAAGGGTTGAGAGAGAGACAGAGGGCTTCATCACCACTCACTAGTATATATAAGCATCTCATTTTGTAGTTCTTTCACCACTTTATTATTTCCTTTTATCTCTTAAAAAAACAAGGATTAGTTACAAAGTCAAACATAATATTATTATATCCTTCTTCTTCCTCTTCTGTCCTTTTCATCTTGCCGCGAACATATATATCTTTTCAAGAAATCAGACATATATTTAGTTATGTCCGAATTGGTGACTCACATGGAGGACTGGAGTTTGCAGGCCATAGTACGAGGATCGAGCGGCGATTTCGGGAAGATCGAAATGGGCGGTCCGGATTCATTTATGGAAGCCTTGGCTTCCGATCATCACCACCGATTTGATCAAGATCTTCTCACAACTTTTCCTGACCTTTTTGAGGGTTCTACAGGCTCCAGCGATGAATTAGAAGACCTTTATAAGCCATTTTACCCTCCCACCACGACGCCGACGACTCATTCTCTTCCGGATCAGACCATTCTTGAATTTCAAGAACAAAATGTTTCCCAAGATAAGCCCTCCTCTCTTGATCAATCCGATCAATCGTCGGTCACTAGTCCCGTTGCTAGCGTTACAGCTGTTTACACGCCGAAATACAAGAAAAGGTTGGTAAATTTTTTATTTTCTAATAAATGAATATTGAATAAAAGAAGTATGTATGTAATTAAGTCAATAATATTCTTGTTCGTTATCTGCAGAAAAAATCAGCAGAAGAGGGTGGTGATTCAGGTTTCAGCTGAGGGCCTTTCTTCTGACATGTGGGCTTGGCGCAAATACGGCCAAAAACCTATCAAGGGATCGCCCTATCCAAGGTTAATTTACTCTCTATCTCTCTCTCTCAAAAAACACACACAGTGAACATGGTACTAAGAAGAAAAAGGCTTGAATTAATTAATTTTGTAATGAAACTGCTGCAGGAGCTATTACAGATGTAGCAGTTCAAAGGGGTGTTTGGCAAGAAAACAAGTGGAGCAAAGCTGTACGGATCCGGGGATGTTTATAATCACCTACACCGCGGAGCACAGCCACAGCCAGCCAACGCGGCGGAATTCGTTAGCTGGCACGGTGAGGCAGAAGTTCTCCTCCTCAGCCTCTCCCAAGCAAGAGAAAATGGGGAAATCGATGAATTCTCCGAAAACGGATACCACCGTTCCTCCTCCGCCTCCACCAAGAATCAAACAAGAGGATCCGGATAAAGAGGAGGAAAAGGAGAAGCTGGCTAATTCGGATCAGGAATTTATGATGCCGGATTTTGTTTTTAACGAGGATTTCTTTTCGGGGTTAGAAGAATTTGATGAGTTTGCGAGCCATGCCCATGCGTACCAATTTCCCGTAAGCTCGTGTACCTGGCTTTAGCTTTAGCTATACTTCACATGCATGTTGTTCAGTTCGTTAAATAGATTGGTTCAAATACTTGGCTTCTCATCAATTGAAGCTTTGATTTTGTCCAACATTAGTCGTTGAATACAGATATACTATATATATACTGTTCTTATGCTTTCAGTGTATAGAGGAAATTAATAATAATAATAATAATAATAATAATATATGTGCAATACTTTAATCATATCCAACTCAAGAAAAATATTGAATAGTACTTTAATCTGTAATTAATATGCAACAAGGAACATTAGGTGTTTAGGTTAGTATGTATTACTTTTGCGTATTCGGAATCACAAATTTAGCATTGCATATCAATTATACGTAGACTGTGAAGACTATATGGAGTATTATTATTGCGCTTAGTATAAAAACACATACGTCGGATTATTATTTGATATGTTATATTAATTAATTCACATTATAGATTTGCTATAGTACGTAGCACTATTTTTTGGTTTAGTTGTTTTATTTTCTCATATCCGGTTTGATTGATTTTGAGCTTTATTAATTGGGAATTTGGGATGTGGGTTTGAGTTTGCACAGCTGTCTCTCTCTACCATTAAGTTCACACAATTAAAATCTTCTATTGTCAATGTTTGTAATAAGCGAAATACAATTATAAAATAATTATATCTAGTGTGAATTATAAATTAATTAACTTGATTATTAATTTTTCGATATAAAAAGGTATTTTTTTTTTCTTTTGGCAAGATGAGGCCTCCAGCTTTTTTTTTGTGAGAATATGAGGCCTCCAGCAATTAGGCATGGATCGAGCAAGAAAATAATGGCCTATGTGCTGCAATGCAACGGCGTCATGGCGAATAATTTCTAATTTCCTGCTATTAATTAACTAGAAATGTATATATATGTAAATTAATATTTCCTTTTGTTTTTGTGCACACTAGATCAGTATCAATAAATAATTAAACACACTTCGCACACACATAAACACAAAACAAACACGGGCTTGTGTGTGTCGTATTGTTGGCACCAGTTAAGTAAATTCGAATCTTGAGTTGTATCATATTTCTAAGGGAGAAAAATGGGGAAGAATTGCGGCAGAGAGAAAATATGCAACTTTTTTTTTTTTGAGGAGAAGAGAAAATATGCAACTTGTATTCCTCTTAAGAGATTATTTTTGCCAAACCACATTAAAATATTATATATGACATCCTATCATAATAACAACCCTTATGACTTTGCAGATGCATTAATAATTGCTAGCCGCTATGTTATATTATATATATATATATACACATATAATTGGTACGTAACAGCCTATTTCTTTATTGTATGCTTTATTTCAATCCATAATTTTCTCCCAAATGGATATCTAGTATGAACGGTCTAGCTTGTGATTGATTTTGGCCAACGAAAGCAGCCGCACCTCCTACAAAAGCCGCGTTCATATAAATCGCGAGTAAAGCCTGCGTGCATTGGAAGATGAAGTTTTAATTTAATTTATATCGTATTTCAATCTAAATATATATTTTATTTTATAATTTAATGCATGTAATTATATATAAGTGTCACTGCCACCACTAGTAAAGTCGAATTGAAATTAACTTAATTATTTTCTCACATGAAATTGATGGCTGCCTAATTTGCCTCCATCCAACAAGATAAAACTATATATTTGCTCTTAAAAAAAAAAGAAAAAAAAAACTATATATTTTGGAGTATATATATAATTATATATATATATATAGCAAAGGGACCAAACTGGAGCCAAAACGCACACCAAAAAATAAATAGCCAGGCCCATTCCGAGGCATGCTTGCTTTATTAATTTCCAGATTATTAAATAAATCGTGCAAATATAGGAACCAAAATTTACTCCTTGCTAAATAAAATTGACACTAGGTCACCGTCAAGCTAGATAGACCCTTCTGCTTAGATTCCCCATTTTAGCTATATACTATTATGTCATCAAAAATTAATATCAGCATATATAATTTTGTCTAATTAATTAAATTTCCTGTGATTTTGCAAAAACTCTCATTTTGGAGGGAGAAAATTTAACAGATCGGTTAGATCATAGAGTAGACAAGAAGTACCATTGAAGCACTAGTAAATCAATAATTTCTAATTTCTAGCTAATATACAGCACCCCCCTCCCGCAAATCTATTTATAATTTCTCAAGTTTTATTTCAATTATCTCATTGCAGAAAACATTCATATTTACGAAAATTCGAGGAAGTTAAATCAATGTATAGTGATAAACAGGAGGATCAAATAGAGACTTTCCCCGTATGAACTAGGAAGCAATCTAAATCATTAATTTTTGTATGATTTACCGTTGTTATAAAATGAGACATTAGTGCAATATATAAGAAAAACCATTATCATAAAAGAAGCATTATTGTATATAGGGTTAATTTGGTATAAAATCATAAAGAATTCCGAAATTCCGGTTTTTCCATGAACTTTTAATTTTGTTTCTAAATACATAAAGAATTCCGAAATTTCGGTTTTTCCACGAACTTTTAATTTTGTACTTTTTAATTTTGTTTCTATATACCTGCTCCAACAACAAATATTTGTTCATGAAAATGGTGTGGACTGTATTTTTTTTATAAATAGAATTTCAGGGGAAAAACAAAATTAAAAATTCATGGGAAAATCGGAATTTTGAAATTTTTTATGGATTTAGAAACGAAATTAAAAGTTCATGAAAAAAACCCGATTTTTGGAATTCTTTATGAATTTATACCAAATTAACCCTTGTATATATAAGGAAACATTATCATAAAAAATATTACTATTATCTATCTATCTATTTTTTTAGAAATAATATTATATTTTCAAAAAAAAGAAATAATATTATATATCTCTCTCTATAGTTATATAAAAAGAGTCTTGTTTTATAAAATCTATTTTGCCTATTATATTCCTTTTCTATATCTAATTTAAAGGTATTAATATAATTTAATATTTTATATTTATACAAAATATAATTTTTTCGAATGTTGAGGTAAGTAAATTTTGAGGATGAAATTATTATTCTATCCATCCCACAATAAGTATACTATTTCTTTTCGGCACGAGAATTAAGAAGAATGTTGATTTAATGGATAAAGAGATAGAAAGTGGTGGAACCACACCTTTTTGTGAGATAAGATGGTTTTCAAATAAGGAAACTGGACATTTGGATGGAACAAACCAAAGAAAAAAGTGAGACACTTATTGTCGGATGGGGGGAATATTATTATTATTATTATTATTATTATTATTATTATTATTATTTTTTTGAGTTGGGGGGAGTTGGGAGAGGGGAATGGAGTTAGGGGTAGTGGTGGCCGCGGTTGGAACCGAAACCGAACCGAAACCGGCGGTTTTCGGTTCCTCAACTTTGGAACCGGAACCGAATCGCCGTCGATGCGGTTCTCGGTTCCAAATCGGAACCGGCGGTTCGGTTCCGGTTCCGGAACCGCCGGTTTCGGTTCGATTCCGGCGGTTTCGGTTCTTTTGGCCACCTCTAAGTAGGGGTGTAAACGAATCGAATATCATTTTAATCGAATCGAATTTGTAATTACTATTCATGAATCCGAATCGAATTCGAATCGTGGTCGAATATTAAATTTGATTTGAATTCGAATACTTTAGTAGTTTCACGAATTCGAATCGAATACTCGAATCAATAGAGGAAGGAGATAAAGAAGGACTCGTCAGAAATTTGTGAAGGAATGTGATGAATAACGATAGTAAGAACGATGCAATTGAGAGACAATGTAAATTAGTGAGAGATAGAGAAAAAAAAAGAAAGAAACCGTGACTTATATCTGTACCACTCAAGGTATTAAAGTTAATGCAATACATATCCATTGAGAAAAATGGTGACCTTATTTTGGAATGGATTTGGAGATGAGTCAAATTAACCTCAACACATTTACCATATATTTAAATATTTAATTATATAATCCATAATAAACTCAAGAAAGTATATTATAAATATATATTAAAATTATATAATTATTATTATTTAAATATTTAATCGAATCTTTGCGAATATCAAATCGAATATCGTAATTAATAATAAGTATTTGAAAATTAATCGAATCAAAAAAATATTTGAATTCGAATCATAAAATTTCAAATACGAATATCAAAATTCGAATACGATTCGCGAATCGAATCAAAATATTTGATTTGATTTACACCCCTAAAATGGAGATTGAAGTTTGAACCCCCGTCTTTAGGATGAAATTATTACTTAAGTTGGCGAGAGGCGGCGAGCAGGTAGTTGTCTGGTAGCCGCGTGTCGGGGCGAGGGTGGTGGATGAAAATATAACAGTTGGATAAGAGAGGTTTGGGGGCTGTTGTTGAGATTTGGGCTGTTTCGTTATTATGGGAGGTTTCAGAATGAGGATATATATAGGGAGAGAGTTTTATTAATTGATTATGGAGGATTTAGGTAGTTGGGCCGAGAGTTGGTTTTATAAGAGGGTAATTTTAAATATAGCCCCTTTTTTGTACCCATAGCCCCTATTTTATAAAATAATACAAATAATAATAAATATACTATTTTAACCCTATAACCCCCAAATAAAATCTTAAGAAAAATCCTAAAATAAATGATAGCTAGCCATCGTTAATCGTTATAGCCCCCAAGAGAGAAAAATACGTAAGGAAGTCGAAGAAACAAGAAATCAAAGCTTCATTGATATTCAATTACAATTAGTCGGTTGTTGGCGAATAATTTCATCTCTACATAGGTAGAAAGAATTTTTTTTATGTATTTTGATTTCAACTTTTCCAATAGAGAGTTGATCGTCACTAACGTTGAATACAATTATTATTCTTTTTTCTTGAAAAATTTTGGGGTTATTATTTCTGCTATTCTTTTTTTTTTCTTCAGGGGCATAATGATTCTTTTTCTGGGTTCCAATGGTTTTCTTGGGTGGCGTAAATCATCGGGGGTTATCATTATTCCTCTTTTTTATTTCTCCAGATTTTAGGGTTATGGTATGGGATTTAATTTGTGGCTATTAGGCCAAATAGTCCATTTACTAATTTTTTTTATTTTTTAAATAAAGGGACTACTAAGAGAAAATTAGGAGCTAGGTTTAGAATCACCCTTTATAAGGTGAGGAGTTTTATTTTGGTTGTTGGGCTTTATTTTGAAATAGAAAAGTGGGCTGGATGGGTCAAGTACTATGGCCCATAATGATGAGCACTCCCGCAGTCCCGCTCGTCGTGGAAATTACCATCAAAGCCGCTGCCAAAATGGTAACAGATCGCCTCTTCGTGTGCATGAATTGACCTATCAGTAGAGTGATTTGAGGCCAAAGGTTTCAGGTTCAAGTTCATTTATTAAATTTAATGTTGTACAATTAATAAAAAAAAAAGATCGCCCCTTCATCAATCAATGCGGGACCCATTGAGGGTGATTTTAGTCAAATCATTATAAGTGGCTTAAAGCACATGCAGTATTTTTGTAGAAATGACTAAAAACTTTAATTTTATTATCTATAATGGCCATTATAACATAACTTCATTTCAAAGGATACACTTTATATATATTGAAAGTTATTATGATATTTCAAGAAAAAAATGGAAATACGTAAACACAGATAATTTAATTTAGATGACAATGTCAGAAAAAATATTATACTTTGAAAGAACAAATGTTCAGCGGCGTATTACTTCACAATATGAAGGTAACGACAAGTCGACAACTAATCAAGACAAAATAGTACATTCAATGTTCATCCTCGAAATGATAACATCTGAAAAGTTCATGATATATTTTGAGTAGAGTCACACTCCCATGGAGCATCTCCACGGTGCATCCGGATCGACACGATCCGAATCCGACCCGCGACCTGATTCAGTCAATGTTGACGGTCAACGGTCAACTGTTGACTTTTTGATTTTTTTTCTCTTCGCTTTCGGCTCCGATTTTAATTTATAGATAATGATTGTGGCAATATTAATGTCTTTTAACTTGCTACGAGGTCTTCGGCTCCCCTCGTTTGACTCTTGAAAAAAAAAAGTCAACGGTCAGACATTGACCGGTCAACGTTGACCGAGTCGGTACGATTGAATCTGATCAGATGTACGGTACAGTTGCTGCACACAAGTTTTTGTCTTTTAAATATGGATGTATATTTAGTAAATTAAAACAGACGGGTGTTGTCTGAATAGACTTATAATAAGAGAGGATTAGGACAAAAAAATTATAGTTCGATATTAAAATTGATCATGTCTGGTGGATCGGTCGGATTGGCCCGATTTGCTTTCGGACTAGCGCTATGGGCTGGACCTAGTAGCCTTCAGTTTATTAGTGCAGAGCACATGAGTATTAATTGTAAGAAACGGAAACGCTCATGTTTAATTTAACCATATAATATACATGCGTTGACTCAAACCATGAAATGTTAAGTTTTAGTTTAACAACCCACATCAGATTATGTGGGTAAATTGTGGCTCATAGTGGATCATAAATTTGGAATCGTTGTTTCATGTGCATACTAGACAAACATTGTTCTTCGTGCAATAACTTATAAATTACACAATAGACTGGTTTACATTACAAACTTGTTGCATATATACATATGCATCTTTTACGTAATTTCAATTATTATGAAAATCAACTTATCATTAAGTGAATGTAATAAATATAAAAATCAGTTAATCTACAATCATTGATCAAACTAAGATTTATGGTATAAAAAAAATTTAGTTTCTTAAGGGGAATTAGTTTCTGCATGTTTGATCTTCCCCATATATATACGAGTGCGTGTGTGTGTTTGTAGGGGGTGAGTGTGTACAAGTAGGGTATATATAATGTTGACAAAGTCTTTCATATGGTTATGCCGCTTAGAAGTTTAGATCCATCAATTTCCAAACAACCCTAACAACAAAATATATCTGCATTTTGTTCTCAACACCAAGATATATATAACTTTAGGGTAGTTGTCTAACAAGACTCTCTATATTTAACTCTAGCTCTACTTTTTTTTTTTTACCCCTTTTTTGACCCTATTATTCTTACATTACTTGTAAACCGTGTTTGCTTTGACACACTTAACATTATATCCATTTGGGCACGTCTACTTTGAGGAGGTTGAACAGATCAAATTTTAGTTAGGTAAATTATGGTTGGCTTTCTCAAATCTTTACAAGCCAAACAAGCCTCAAAATGAAGCTTTGCTGTCTACTCATCCCCCTAGCTCCCTTTTTATGCATAAAATCTATATTCCAAATAATAGTATTTTCCTACCTAACCCTCTATAAATCTAATTTAGGATCCATAAATCCAGCTTCAATATTTTCAAGAAATTTCCCTTCTGCCTCATATTCTGTTTGCATGGAAGGCGAAAATTTCCCCTACTTCTTCACACCGTCAACGTTCCCGTTGAGTGGTAACTCATCTTCCAATGTTCTTGAACAATCCATGCAAAACCCTAATTTCCCATCTTCTGATCAGATGGATTTGGCAAGCCTCTTGTCTGCCGGTTCGATCGATCAGAATCTCGGTTCAACTGCGTCGAGGAATACGAGGGAAGTAGATCATCATAACGGTAGCAGAAGTAAGTCCAAGTTCGGAAAAAAGAAGAAATATATTCCACAAAGAGTGGCTTTTCATACAAGGAGTGAAGAAGATATTCTTGATGATGGGTACAAATGGAGAAAATATGGGCAGAAATCCGTCAAGAATAGCGTCCATCCAAGGTATAATTTGTTTTTTTTATATATATAATTTCAATGTACAAATAATCTTTGGTTGTGGTTGTATAATGGGTGATCGTGAATAATATTCTTTAGTACTTATTTTTGTAGTTAGTCAATAAACTGGTTATCAGCTAAAGGAAGGTGAACGGCAAATAGCTACGAATACATTGAAAAAGTTTTCAATAAAATCACATGCTTGGAAAGTAGATATAACAAAAAATTACAAAACTAAGATAGACAAAGAGTATATCAACTAAAAAAATATACATACATATAACATAGTCATATATATAAATATGGTACTTCATGCATGCTCGTCTTTGTAATTGCCTATTCAATTCAATATAATCACTTAATTCTTATAATTAAAATAAGAGCACAAAAAAGAAAGGATAAAATAAAACATAAAAGACATTTGTCATGTTGGATCAAAATAAAATTGAATTCAAGAAAAGGAAACTCTAACTTCTTGAATAAAAACTCAATTTGATCAGCGAGTCATTAAAATATTACATAAACGAAAGATACTTATTTGTTATTGCAATGAGAAAGCCAAAATATATAAATAATTAAAATAGTAATGAATCATGATATATAGGGTCGATTCTTATGATATGCAGAATCCAATTTTTCTTAATTAGATGTTATTTTTCCGGCATCATATCAATTGAGTGCTAACGGTTCATTTTATTTTATCATAAAAAAATGCGAAATTTTGCTAGTGAAACACCGAATTTTTATTTACAATGAATGAATTATTATGAATGAAAAAAGAAACATAATGAATTTATTACGATTTATCAAATCAAGTTCCGTTCCTGTATTGCTAGGAAAACCATGGTTTGAAATCAGTTCGATTCGTTATTCCACCTTAAATATTTTTTATGAATATATTCCACCTTAAATGTTATTGCACTATTTTTTATCAAAATTATTTTTTTTATTTTTTCTACTAGTTCGAAAGTGTAATTTAAACGACTGTGCAACTACATATAATGAGATTTAGATGAGTGAGTAGACTAAATTTTAGCATAAAATAAATAATGCAAAATTATATGTAAACCATACATACATATACATATTTTATTTGTACATAGTGGAATGAAATGAGCCCATTATACTTGTTTAATTTAGGAAGAAAGGACAAATTTGTGTGTGTGTGTGTGTGTGTGTGTGTTTTTTTTTTTTTTTTTTTTTTTTTTTTTTTTTTTTTCATTTTCTTTCTTCTGTTTCTCTATTTCCTTTTTTCGCTCGTCTTCTTCTGGAGAAGTCCCTTAACCAATGTAGCGCAGGGTGTACAAAAGATAAATATGGCAGCTAAAGAAGAAACTGTTGTAGTAATCCTGAGCTTTTATTTTTATTTTTATTTTTAATATTCTTTAGCTTTTTTTTTTTTTTAATAATAACGAGTATTCGTCGAAAAGTTTGGCATATAAAATAATCTTGAAAAGTATTACTCGATTAACCATAATCTCTTATTCCAGACTCTTTCGCATTATAGAAAATTTATTAGGGAAATAGCTTTGAAAATTTTGAAACATTTCTCTACTTATTGTTGATGAATAATGAATTTTCTCACTGAGCACATCTGTGGCTTATCTCTTGTTGCTAAGGAGCTACTACCGTTGCACACATCACACGTGCAACGTGAAGAAACAGATCCAGAGGCTTTCCAAAGACAACAGCGTCGTCGTGACGACGTACGAAGGAATTCACAACCATCCCTGCGAGAAGCTAATGGAAACGTTGAGTCCTCTTCTCAAGCAGCTTCAGTTTCTTTCAAGATTCTGAATTATGCGTCCGAATCTGTACAGAACATATGCAATGACAAGAAAACAACGTTACTTGTAATAAATAACAAAGCAATGTAACATATTTACTGTACCTCAATACAATTGTACTTACCTTAAACTTAGCTTAGCTGCTACAGAAATCAGTTAGTCGTCTCCTAGAAACATCGTCACTTGCATAGAACTGCTCATACAAAGATGTAACAAATTGTGCAGATATCCTAATTCCATTTCACTAGACAAGTTTTTTTAACAATGCACGACAAAATTAAAGAAAGAACCCCATTAATCCATAACCATGCTTTTTCATCATGAACAAATTTGTCGTCGTATTACAGTAGGGTGGAGTGAGGATTGAGCATCTCATGCTGCATCTGAGAGCACTATTTTGTTACAACAAAAGAATGACAACCAAACTTGAGAAACCTAAGGGAACGAACGCTATACTGTGTTGAGATCTTAGTTTTTCGGCATATACCTCATACATCAAGAACTACAAAGTAGGACTTGAGAAGATACTTGCCCAGAAGAATCGTCCATAGCAAGTTTTTACAGCTGGAAGGTGCCGAGATCATTGGAATGTTGCAAAAGCTTTACTGTTCTTTCACCTACCCATTCGAGCCTATAAGACAGGTCAAGATTCTGAATCAGGAATTTCACTTTGTCCATTTCAGCCAGGGCTTTGTTGCTCCCCTGCAACACACATCAATGGAGAAACGTTGGATAAAGATTATTAGAAAGAGTTTTGGAGCTATGTAATCCATCATGCAATGAAGTGTGTTTGAGGAAGACGACCTAACAAAAAGAAAAACTAATTTAAATGCAACTTGCCAACAAATATCGACAAGTCCATGCAAGGTGACCTTGTATGCAAACATTAACATTTCAAATTAAGGGTGAAAATAGAGTCCTAGCAAGATGGAGATAGTAAAAGAAAAAATGAAGTTATATGAGAGATTAGACCAATGCATCCAAATAAGGCTTGTTCATCCATATTATTTCTCTGTGTATGCTTCATTGCAATTCGAATTATTATTTTGCATAGTTGTATAGTAATACAGCATTGTGAAGGATCCTTTTTATGTGGAAAGATCTGAAAACTGCATAAAAAGAAATACCGGTGAATTTGTTTGTCCATTGTCACGCCATGCACTAGCCATTATACTAGACCTAGTAGAGTTGGGTGAAAGTCCCTCCCATGAGGGAACAAATATCAGCTTGCTGCAGTGGACTGGAACAAGATTACGGCTGATTTTCTCCCACCACACAGATCCCAGAGACCACCATCTAATCATCACACCATGCTCCGAAAAAGCAACCAACCCCTGCAAGAAGAGGAAAGAAAAAGAGAGAGGGAGAAGAACTTTGAAATCAGTAAGACAATATCAAGAATAAAAATAAATTGTAGAAATCACTAAAAAAATTCACATCATCAGGAGCCTATCTTAAAAAACGGTCAATGTTTCACCTACGGCCCAGCTCTATTATGTGAATAGAATAAAAAATAATTAAATTTCAAAGCGAGCAAATTATAAAGCTGTGAGCCTTATACTCTGCCTATAAGGTAAACTGCAAATATCTCTGGTGGACGAAATTGAAATTGATAAAACGAAATCTCTGGTGCATTGGTATTTTAAATTTTATACAGAAAAATAAGTTTAATTATGGGAAGGTGTATTATGGAACAGAGTGCACCTCTCCATCTGGTGAGAAGCTTAAAGTGGATATTGATGTAGTTATTGCTGTTTCAGACCCTCCTCCAAGAAAAGTTGGAAGTCCAAGAGGTTCACTGGCATCCAAGACCTTTATCTTGCTCATGCTACAATCGAAGTGGAATAAAATTGTGAGAGCGAACATAGAAACTTCAAGATACACTTCATCAGGAGTAAACAGGCAGCGAAAAAGTACGATATTATTTTCTTAGCCATACACCAACACAGGTTATGCCTCCAAATGGCATGAAATAGTTTGACCTTAAAGTGTGGTATATATCGAGATCGAAAATGCTTACGTTTGATCAAAAGTGCAAGAGCTTATGCCCATGTACAAAAAGACGGGCTTCCGACATAGCTTTTGGAACTTAATGCCATTGTTCTGAGTTCAAAGATGAATGATGAATATGTATTTGCAAATGACATCATAGTCATAATATTGGTACTTTACCATGAAAGTTGGTTTTGCATATATTTAAGACAAGTCAAGGGTCCAGTCATTCGGAACACAGAGAAGCATGTTAGCAAATTCAAAATTTTATGCATTCAATTATTATCCTACGCCCAAGTAGAATTTTACTTGCATGATATTGGTAATGAGAGCATTTTGCTACTTCAATGCAATTTATAAAATATATTATTACCTTTGCATGTCGTATACCCGAATACTAGCATTTTTTGTGTCTCCAATTGCATCCCCAACCGCCAACCGGGTTGATGTATCATTTAGGGCAACCATAGGAAAGACGCGTACAACCTCTTTCAACGCTGTCATAGAACTTTGAAGGCAACTTCTCCGCATGGTTGAATTGCTAGGATCCATTGTCTGCAAAATGAAAATGACCACCTGCAAACCTGTCTAGATGTTAGAAAAGGCAAAACCACTGGGCCTCAATCCAACGAACTGTACCATAAACTGACTTATGAATGTACTGATGAGGTCAATTTTGTTCTTCTGGAAAGATTCTAGAAAATCAGATAAACCTTAAAAAATATCGGCACAGTCGAAACAGAGAGTAGTTGACAAAAACAATAACATGGCCATCAAAACATAAGTAACAGAAAGAATATATTTCCCTAGGTTTTTTACAAAAAAGAAAAGAAAAGAAAAGAGATAATCAAGTTGAAAATATAAGAATGCAAACATGAAACAAAGAGACCAACAAGCAGTCAAGCATTATAATATATATTTTGATGAACACCATAAGGACTTAGCCTCCCAGCAACTTTATATTCCAATTAAATTTTATTTAAGCAATGTTTTTTTTTTTTAATATAAACATATAATACCTACTCTCCAGCACGCAATTAGGAAGAAATTATGGCACTCTGTATTAATGAAAGCAGCAAGTCAATGGTACTGCTCAAGGAAGAAGAAATCTGGAGATCTTAAAATTATAAATTGCTTCTACACACCTTGTCCAGATATGGAGCTAAGTTTCTTGGAGAACCACGCATAACCCTAATCAAAGTCATGAGGGACACCGCATGAACAGGTGAATCAGAAGCAGTGGACCAAATTTGGCTTTCTATCACATGCAGAAATCCAGGAATATCAGCCATTGCTAAACTTGGAAGAAGAATTCCAACTAGAGTCTCTTGAATATTATGAGGTTCCGCATAGTTTGGTGAAGATGCATTAGCTGATGCACCACTGATACACTCTACTTGAAAGAATATGTCCCCTATCAGACGAGCTATTTCAGAACCGATGCACACCTTCCAAGTACTCTCCATACCTTCGGCTAAAACCTCAGCTGCCGCAGCACTATATTTTTCATTCATGGCCATGACTAATTTTACCAGAGGATGAACCACAACTATGGCAAGACTTGGTTTGACAAGGCTAGGATACCAGACAGCCAATGCAGCAGCAACAATTATTTGAGAAGTCATTGCATCCTGAGTTGTTCCTCCAACACATGAAATCCAATCTTGCAATTCATATGATTCCAACCATAATGTTATTTCTGACTCTTCCTCAATAAATTCCCCATGTGATTCCATGTTCACACCAGATATAGGACACACTGCAGTTGCATTTCCATGCTCTTTCTCTGATATTTTGTTAGGACATGCGTCAAGACTTACAGACTGAATGGCTTTTGAACAACATAGTGGACGGGGAATAGCTCGTGAAGCAGCACAATGAAATAAAGAGCGAGCAGCCATTTTCACATGTTCAAACTCACTCTGCCAAAAGCTTGCCAAGAGCTGTGGAACAGAGGAAGACAGTCACAACAATGCTATAATGCACAAAAGACCAAACATCTCCTGAGCCAACTACATAAGCCACATCATAACCAATATGGAATTAACCCAAAAAAACTTACACTAGTTAATTTCAGTTTCTACAATTTCCTTATTAGAAACCATGATGCAAGATGCATTTCATGGAAAAGATCATAATCCTATATTTTTTTTAAGAAGAAAAAAAAAAATTATACAAAAAATGTACTTTTAGGAGGCAGGGAAGGTTGCCTAGTACTTTGTCCTGTCATTCTTTCTCATCTTCACATATACTATGAAACCTTATGGATGAGATCAGGGAGTAGGGCGGTGCTTCCGATGCATGCCTAATAGAAAAGAGATCATAACTAAAGATGATATATTTTACTGTAGAGACTCCATTATGGGACAAAGTTATAACTTAGTAACAGAACATACGGAATATTCCTTGCAGAAACTTTCGAAGAAAAGTGTTCACTGCACAGTTGGTCTTATCTTCAAGTTCTTTATATACTACCCCAACCAGAAGCATATAAATCTAGTTATTGATAGACAAGGCCAACTCCTTAAAAAGCAAATCTCAAAACAGTGCATTTTATTTTGTTGCATATACAAGTTTCTTTAAGAGAATAGTGTACTTATGGAGATGGGGTGTTGTCCAAATTAATTATTATTTTTCTGTAGCATATGTAAGACATTGAAGAGTCAATTATATAGCTCAAAAGGCATGAGAGTGACTCAATTTAATTGACAATCTTTATTTTTTACAATTCCCAGCCTTTCAGTAACTAAGAAACAAAATCCATACAAGTTATGTTATAACATGTTACCTGAAGCAAAGGAGGCTTAATGCCCAAAATCTTCTCTGCAAATTTCCGTGTATAAAATGCTGCTAAAGCACTGCAGGTAAGAGATTTTATGTTAACAAATACATAAGAATTTTGTGATTGTAAAAGTCCATATATACTAGCGATCTTAACTCTTGTAATCAACAATGTAATCAAAATCAGCTGCTCTCACATAAACTTGCATGAAAGGTTTTATAGTAGGTTGTGCTTAAGTGAGAATCTACCACATTTCTATGTCATAAAATATATACTCCCTCCGTCCCATTTCATTTGGCCCCAAGGCTCGGGCATGGATGTTAAGAAACGAATTGTTTATAATAAAACAAGAGAGAGAAGGTAATTTTTTTTAAGGTATATTTGTCAAAACAAGTAGGAGAGAGAACTAATTGTGGGTGAGGTGGAATAATTATTTGTGGGTCAAAATGGCAAATGGTGTAAATAATGATATATTGGGGTGTTTGCTATGTGTTAAGTTTCTATTTTGGGAAGGGGCCTATTGAACTGGGACGTCCAAATAAGGCTAGGGGGGCAAATGAAATGGGACGGAGGGAGTATAATATAATGTATAATATAAACATCACATGGATTTTCACTAACTTAATTAGGAAATGCAGATATTTGAACAAGTATAAAACGCTTTAGCAAATACTGAAAATAAATGAAATGCATATATATTTAACATATTTGTAATTAAATTGTCTCACCCACTGGCAGAAGAACAAGAATGATTCAAGCTGATCAAATGTTGCGCTAGGGACACCATTGTTAATGATCTCAAGGCAGTGTACTCAGAAGAAGATCTCCAAAGCTGTAATATCAGTATATAATGTGTTCAAATACAATCTGAGTCAGAAAACGTGATTAAGATCCTCATTTACTATGGTACCTCTAGAGTTGAACTAGAACCAGGAAATGTCAGTGTCATAGAACCCCGGTCCCCCAATATGCCTGAAGATACAATAAATGAAGGTTTTTTTAGATGCATTTCAGTTATTAGCAAGTTATCGAGTTCCTTATCAACATCCCAAAGGTGCAGAAACGACAGGCTGAACTGTAGTAGGCATCCTTCAAGTGTTCGAACCCATTCATGTTGTTCTGGTGTAGGAATAAATGCCCCAGCTGATCTACTCTTCCCATTTCTGCGTTGAGGGCTATGCATCTGCAGCCCAAGTCCTTTCAAAGAATCTGCCCTTCTGTGAGGACCATCTCGACTCCCACTTCCAGCTCCCTTCACATGCTTCGTTTCTCCAAGTTGACTACCATCCTCAAAAAACTCATTCATAGAGCAAAGTGACATCAAAGAAGAGAGATCAAAACACAAAATTGAAACTCCAGGAAAAGGAGAAGAGCTTTTAATTGGGTGCTTCTCACTTTGGAAGATTCCTTGTGTAAGCCGACCTGATTTTGCACCAGCTCCATTCATAATATTTGATATTTCTGGAGTGTTTGGTTCAATTTTACTTGCTGTAGATGCTTGTCCCTTCCCATGAACTTTTGGATGAGACTGTGAAAACTTTGTTGGCTCAATTACAGGCAAAACTAGAGAGGAAACTGAAGTATTTCCATTCATCAAGTTGCTAGACAAAGAGATCCCATTGATGGATTTAAGGAAATGGTCGAACATTGAATGTGCAGCAACTCCACGAAGAACTCGCTCACGAGCACCTGTCTTTACATCCCAAATGTATAGAATGTCATGCAGATCAGGTTTTTCAGAATGGTTTGGACAGAGACATGCTATGTAACCTCTTACACCATCCCATAGGACTTTTTCTGGAAAGTACACATGTCCAGGAAATAATCTCTCCACCCTCAAAGTCTGAAGTGAAACAAGGGCGATGCATAAGTCATCCCCTACAGTTACAAAACAATCACTCCATGGGTATTCAATTTGTGTTGGAGGAAGAATTATTTGGCGTACTGGAGCTACATGTTGGTTTAATACTGTAATGAGATTACCAGATTCAAGATCCCACACACGAACCGTGCAATCCATACTTCCTGACAGCAAAACATGGTTTGAACTACATGCGCCAGACCTACTCACCATTTGATGTGAAGCTAAACACAGCACTGCTCCTTTGTGCCCAGAGAGATGGTGCTTCTGTTCATTTGGATCAGCTTCCTGAGATGGATTTTGGGTAAGTGACTCCAAAGCTGAGAAGAACATGTGAAACCTAACAATTTCAATATCACCACTGAAGAAGCCGTAAACGATTGCATAAGGAGCTGGATAATTTTCAGATATGACCATGGAAGAAGATACTAGTTCACCTCCTTGATGAGTAACATAACTTGAATATTTACTATACCTCTCACTTGGAGATGGCACACTACATTCTGGTGGAGTCATCTCATAACTCATAATAGCTCCTTCATTGAGAACATTATGGTTTAGGCCTTCAGTTTTGGACAAAGAAAAGTCCATAGCTAAATCATCAAAAAGATCACTTTTGGCAAGCATTTCACACTTCAATGGGGAATTTCCATAATTATCGTGTTGCAGAGGTGAAGGCCAGATAGTAACATGAGGTCTCCAGAACTCATATATCTTGGCATGAAAGCAAATTGACTCAACCCGAAATACGTACTTACTCAGAGGTATGAAGGAAAAGTGTAGTCTTGTATGGGAAGGATGCAATGCAGCAGGGATAACAGATAAAAGATCATACTTGAATATACCATTTGAGAATGATATCCTGTATATAACAGCCCCACCTGTGTTATTCCAAGCTACAAATTCTTCCACAAAACCATTACTTGAGATACCGGTATCATCCTTTAAGAATAGGCCACCAATTACATATAGCTTGTCTTCAGAACACAATAGATCAACTGTGAAAGGTATCTTGCCAAACACAATTCCATTATCTGCTTGCCTAAATGTGCAATATGTTCTATGCACAAGGGCCAATACATAACCCCGCGTGGCAAAAGCCATAACAGATTCGTTCTCTTTGGATTCATCTGCCCAGTCCATCACTTTTAAAGCTGAGGAATCATTTGATACAACAGGGACAGTTTTCCCCTTTAGGTCAGAGTCCTTCACTATTGGTAAATATAGTACCTTACCAAACACATCAATGATCATTACTGACTGTGTCTCCATATCTTCTGAGGTAAATACCACTGCAGTGGACTTTAGAGGTCCAATGCAAACATTCCCATGGTAAACTGTTTGGACAACTGCAAGGGTAAACGAGTCAACGATTATAACTGTACACTTCGAAGGATTTGGATTTTGTACCTCTATATCTGCCAAAGACTCATGTCCTTCCACCATATCAGTTGACAGATGTTCTTGGTTGACAAAAGTACAGGTAATACATACACATCTCTTGTTGGCTAACGTCCTAATCATGAACGGCCTTCCTGTCCAAGGAGGAAGTTTCCTTCTTCGTCTACAGTGTCCACTTGCTCTACTCCAAACACATAATACACCATCACTATCTGCACTGATTAGTGCACCACATTTAATTGAATTAGGACATGACAGCACATCACTTGAACTAGTCAACTCTCCATTTACAGATGGCTCAAGGGTAGAACAAATCTCTAGATCAGCTATTGGAGCGGCATGACCACACAACATCGCTACTGGTCTGGTTTCCTGATATAAACATGCACTAATATAATAACAGGTTGTTGAAATAATACTAAAATATAAGTATCATTTGTGTAGCTAAGAGCAAAAACACTAGATGTTAAATGTATCTAAGTAATGGACCCTCCACTAATATATATGCAACAGAAATCCAACTGTTCAAGAAAAGAGCTTCAATGATGATGCGGTTAAAAGTAAAAATCGTGATATAGAGAATTATGTTGTCTATTTAGTATTAATGTTACCATCTCATTTCCCTTAATAGATACTCTGGATTATGAATATGATACTTATGAAGTTCAGCTATTAAGTCAAAATTTGTCCAGGGGATATAACCAGACTATTTTGCACTTACACTTCAAGTATGTGACAGCTTTTTGTATAGTCCATTTATTTTCTGTTTTTTTGAGAAGATAAACTTGAGGTGCCAGGCTGCCAGCCATTGGTAGAGTTAATAGTCATTCCTTAAATTTGCCTAATCTAAGTTCTGCATGCTTTAGTAGCATGGATTGCTACTGAAATAGACATTGGGGGTAAAGAAAAAGTGGATTCATGATCTCAAGACATAATAAAGAGATTGTTACTGCTAAAATGACCGTGATGGTTCATCATAGCTGGTAAAGGTAAAAAAATGACAAATCTTCATCATAGAAACTCGAACATATCTTCCTTAATTCCAAAACCAGCGTCTGTTGAGTTAAATATATCTAATCTAGGTCCTAAACTATCAATGTATCTATGTCATGCAAAGCAACATCTCATTACAGACACTCAGATTTGAAGTAACATCTCATATAAAGAGATATATATATATATATATAGGGGTTGGTTCACATATAAAATATTTTTCCCATAAAAAATAATAATAATGCATTTTATGTATTAAAATAATGTATTTTATGTATTATTACGGCACTGTCAATCTGTCATAATAATGCATTTTTTATTTACTACAATGCATTTACGATAATGCATTCCATGTTCAATTATAATGCACCGGTCAATGATAACCGTAGATCTACAAAGATCAATGGTCCAGATCGTTTCTTATTTCTTACGGGAAGGGCTTAAGAATCCAGGTTTCATCTTTGAGACCTCAAATTCATCATCTAGATTACATCACTGATACTAATAAAAGGTTGTAACACAGAAATAGCCCTCTATTTACCTCCATTAAACTACTTAATTCTTAACGAAGAGACCAGATGGCATATTCTCACTAATTTACGTCATCTAATGAATCCACACTTTAAGATCAAAGCCATGTCATACTTTTCAAAACACGAAAAACGCAATAAATTAAGCCAATAACACAAAAAATTCAGCGCATTCATCCGATTATGCAATGCACTGCAAATGAACAAAATCTAATTTGAAAAACTATATCTCTAAACTGCATAAGAGCTTGCTCAGGCAATAAACGAAACTATAATTACCGGTTTTACGAGGGAGGGATTGAGGTTCCACCAGATGATGGAGCCATCTGATCCGCCGGTGTAAAGCGTCGGCGGTTCGTGGAGTGCGGCGACGGCGGTTACTCTGTGAACCGGCGGTGCGCCCGACCATATGCAGGCCACCGATTTGCACTTCATCGGCTACTGAATCAGCGGACCGGTCCAGACCGGCCGGTTACGAACTAGAAGGATCTCTTTGGGATCAACAGTTCGATCCGTTAGCTGTTCAGAGTGACTTGGAACAGGGAGCTGGGTCTCGGCAGGTTTCTTTAGCAATATACGTGTGCGGGTTTAGTTTTGGCCTTATTTAATTATTTTACAAAAGCTGCGGACCTGCGGTAATTACCGTTAGGAAAATATACTATACAGTATTATGATGGTCTTGTCCGAGATTGTTTCATACAAATTTACTGTACTATATATTGTGCGACGGTCTAATTTAGTTTGATAATAGAGTTTATCATGTTAAATAGTCACTATGGATAGTAAAAATAAATGTTATCAAAAATTTAATTTGTTATAAATTTTAGCATATTTTAATGTAATTAGACAATTATATCCTTAATTTAAAGTTTTTGTTAATTTGAGTATATTTCTCTCACTTCAATATCACATGTAATCTCTCTCTCCCCCGCTACTACCAAAACGGCATCTGCCATCCCCCACCATCCGACGCCGCCGATCTGAAGATCCGCCCCGGCTACTCCTCTTTCGACGACTACCTCCAATGCCAGCGACCCCAAGCTCCGCGAGATATGGACCACTCGTGATTGGGATCTCAAGGTCAACAAATTCGCCCAATTCTTCTCCGATCTGCAGCACCACGCTCCGCGAGATATGGACCACTCGCGATTGGGATCACAAGGTCAACAAATTCGCCCAATTCTTCTCCAATCTGCAGTACCACAACCTGATCTCTAACAAATTCGCCCAATTCTTCGCCATGGAATTTTGATTTTTCAGAATTATTGTGGTGGTCTTCGCGATTCGTGAGTGTGTATGAATTTATGATTGGAGTTGGATTTACACGTTGCTTGATTCTGTGCTTGGGAAGAAGGTTGTTCGTGGGGTGTTTTTGTTGCTATTTTTCTGCTCGTTATTTGGAATAGCAGCAGATTCCGGCGAACTTAGTACGACAGGTACGAACGAATCTCATTCGTCTCAAGTGTACCACGGCACAGTAAAATTATTGTTTACGACTGGTACGAATGAGCGCATTCATCCCGTTCGTACAAACTAATGGCGTACCATAACTTGGTACGAGTTGTACGAATGGAATCATTCGTCTCGTTCGTACCACCTAGCGGTGCACCATAATTTGGTACGAGAGGGACGAATGTACTCATTCGTTCCTTTCGTACCAACTAGTGGCGCAACATAAATTGGTACGAGCGGTACGAATGAATCCATTTCGTACCAAACTCACCACGATTTCAGCTCTCGATTTTCTAAACCGGTGTCGCCGTGATTGGATCTAGATTTTTGCTTTTCTATAACAGCACGGCCATCAGATCTATGTTTTGGCGTTTGATTTGGGACTAGATCTAAGGTTTTGTGGTTGAAATCGACGTGTTGTGAGGCGGCGCCATCGCTGGAATGTTTGGATCTAAAATTTCAGCGGCGACGTCGTCGTGATGTATGATCGACGGTGGTAGAGAGGTGGAAGTTAGAGTTTTCAGTGTGAGAGGGAGGACGAGAGAGAGAGAGAGAGAGGACAGAGAAGAGAGAGGAGAGAGTGAAATTTGATTGTAAAAGAGGAAAATGGTAAATTTGTCCAAAAACTCAAAATCTGACAGAATTTATGTTAAATTAAATTTTGAACAACTTTTATTTTTCACTATCCATAGTGGCTATTTGAAATTTTTACTCTTGATAATATATCAATTTATAACTTTGTATCTAATGTTTTAGATCGTCACATAAATATTCTAAAATAAGATTTTCTTGTATATACAAAATTAAATGTCATGTCGGAAGCTGGCGTGAGTATCTCCACTCCTGACTATAATTGTTAACCAGATCGAGCTAATCCAGTCCAATCCATCATAATAAGGGAGTACAATGGGTTGGGACATCCTAAGCGAAATGGACTTCTTTTGGGTCTTTTTAATAACCCAGTATCAGGCGCGCCTCAAATCCAATCCAATTTCAACCCAATTCATATCAGGTCCAGATAATATTAATTTTTGTTTATTTCAATTTATTTGAATACTTTCTCTTTTTTTTTCATAAAATTTATTAAAAAATGAAATTCTCTCTCTTTTTTTTTTCCAAGAGCATATTTGTTTATAGTTCTTTCATAATGATAGTTTTAAAATGCAACGAAAATTAATATTTGCCCGAAATATATATTAAATTAATAAGAAAATCAAATATTATATAGTTTTTTACCCAAATCGAATCGTGCATGTCAATTGTCATTATCCATGATCAATAACTGTTTCCAATTTTACATTTTTTAAAAAAACTGGTTTGTATCGCTAATCGCTATCCTATTACATTCTTTCAGTTCATTTGAACCCGCAAATAAGTCCATTTCGAACCACCAACATATCGATCCATCTATGGCCCAACCCAAGTTGAGGCTCATTTTGCAATTGGTCTTGGACCGAACAGATCCTATATACTCCCTTCGTAGGCGGATTGGAATTTTCACAAGGATTAAAAAAAATTATTGGAAAAGTAAATTATATAGTAAATTTCTTATTTAGGGTTTTCATAGTTATTTTTCTTTGTTTTTTTTGCTGCAGATTCTGTGAAAGGTTACTTAACAGTAGTTTTTCATTATGGAGGCAAAGTTGAAGGTGCACGGTATTGTCAATATGTTGGTGGTGATAGATTAATAGTAGATTATGTTGTTGCTAGGGAGGTAACAATATCATATTTGAAAAATTTACTTGATGAATGGTTGTTTATGGATGGTGATATAAAGCTTTTAAATTTAAAAGACAATTGTTTCAAGTTGGTTGAATCTGATGCAGAAGTCTTGGATTTATGTTTGAGTTCACTGGGTAGAAGGGAAGTTGTTTTCTTTGTTCAAGAGAAGGGGATTGAATGGGCTGATATTTTGTCTGAAAGAGAGACAGATATGAACAATGATAGAGAGGCAGATAGAGAGATATTGGGGTCTGTATTTGTTTCAATTAATGAGGTTACAAGAAAATCACAGAACGTGGGTAATGTGGGTGATGTGGTTGATGAGGAGATGTCTGAGGATGATAATGATTACGCAATTGAGGATGATGAGAGTGCTGCAGAGGATGATGACAAGATGTTTGATGAGTTTGTTGATATGGAAGCTGAGGGTTCTGATGAGGAAAGTGAGGAAGAAGCTGATGTGGTAATGACTACTGAGCTGCATGAGCATAAACACTCTGATGGCAGTGAAGATGAGGGAAAAAAATTATCCTATTTTCAATCCCACTGTCATATTTGAACCTGCTTTTGAGCTGGGAATGATATTTTCCTCAAAACAAGAGTTTAAGTTAGCTGTGCAGTCATTAGCAATTAGGACTAAGAGAAGTCTTAAGACAACAAAGACTAATCCTGTAAGAATGTATGTGAAATGTGCAGATGAAGATTGTAAATTTCACATTAATCTGAGAAAGCATAAAGATGAAGAGACATGGAAGGTTAGGGAATATGTGGACCAACACACATGTGATGAACAATATCATGTGCAGAATTTGAAGTCTACATGGTTGAGTAAGAATTATTTGAATCAGATTGTCACTGACCGCAGTAGGAAAGTTAGTGTTTTTAGAAGGGATATGATGGTTGACTTGGGCTGTGAAATTTCTGAAGATCAAGCATATAGAGCAAAGAAACTAGCTCTGGAAACACTAGAGGGAGATGCTGCTATGCAATATGCAAAATTATGGGAATATTCTGAAGAATTGAGGAGGACAAATCCTGGGTTCACAGTGATTATAGGTGCTGGGGATGAAGAGCATGGTGATAGCAGGTTTGAAAGGTTATATATTTGTTTTGATGCTGTTAAGAGGGGGTTCAGTGCATGTAGGCCCATTATTGGAGTTGATTGGTGCCATCTAAAAGGACCTTACCAGAGCATCTTGTTGACTGCAGTTGGTGTAGATACAAATAATGGCATCTACCCTATTGCATAGAATGTTGTCAGAAGTGAGTGCAGAGATACCTGGGAATGGTTTTTAGTAGTTTTGAAACAAGATTTAGGGATTGTAGAAGATGGTCAGTACACATTTATGTCTGACAAATAGAAAGCTAGCTTAGTCCAAGCCATGTCTGCAGTGTTTCCAAATGCTGAGCATAGATTCTGTGTTAGGCATCTCCATGAGAATTTCAAGTTGGCTGGGTTCAGGGGAGATACATATAAGAATGCTTTATGGAAAACTGCCCAAGCAACTACTGTTGGGGTTTGGAAGCAAAGAATGCTTGAGTTGAAAAGTTTATCTGAACCTGCATGGCAGTGGTTAGATGCCAAGCCACCACAACAGTGGAGTAAATCTCACTTCACTGAACAAAGTAAGTGTGACATGCTCCTAAACAATGTGTGTGAAGTCTTCAATTCTACTATACTGGATGCAAGATGCCTATTGTCACTATGCTGGAATGGATTAGATCATGGATAATGGTCAGGTTTCAAAGGCATAGAGATGTATCAATTCCCAAATGGCAAGGCAGAATCTGCCCAAGGATCAAACAACTACTTGAGATAAATGCTGGGAAGGTCTCAGGTTGTATTCCAGTGAAGTCAGACAACACACACTATGAGATTAGATGTTCTGATGGTTCTCAGTGGTTAGTTGATTTAGAGGAGAAGTCTTATAGTTGCAGAGAATGGGGCCTAAGTGGAATACCTTGCAATCATGCAATCTCTGCTATAAACCATCAGAGGCTGAACAGAGAGAACTTTGTTCATGATTGCTACACACTGGAGAATTTTAAAAATACATATGCAGCTACTATAATTGGTGTGAATGGTCCCCAATTGTGGGGAGAAAGCATGCATATTCCACCTCTGCCTCCACACATGGAGAAAGGGAAAGGCAAGCAGTCAATGGCTAGGAAAAAGGGACCTGATGAGGCAGCTGATAAAAAAAACAAGAAAAAAATCAAGCTTAAGAGGAGACAATGCATAGTCACCTGCAGTAAGTGTGGACTTGAAGGGCATAATGTCAAAGGATGTGGAAAAGAACAAGTATGAATATATGTTATATTTGCATTCTCATGTTAGCTGCTTGTTTAATATATTCCTTTAATATATATGTAGGTGAAAAAGAAGAAATATAAAGGAGTATCAAGTACAAGATGTGAGAGTAGCAGTGCTCCAAGCACCCAAGACAACATGCCAACTGATGAGATGTATGAAGAGATGGACTCCATTCCAACTGAAACACTTACCCAACTCTCTCAGATTCCTGGTCCAACAATGCTGCAGCAACTTCGGGGTGAGAAATTCAAGAGACAAGGACCTCAAATTTTAGACAGTGAAAAGAAATTTGTGAGCATGACAGATTTGCAAGCAAGGAAGAAATGACATGTTGGTGTTTGATGAATGCTTTAAAGACATTTTTTTGTAAAGGCTTGTTGACATATTTTGGCATTTTGGCCATTTTTTGGTGATAGCTTATGTGAACATTTGTTTTTGGAATAGCAGTTTTGGCCTTTTTTTTTTAAGCTTAGGTTCATATATTTTGGCACATTGAATCTTTTCTCAATTTGTATGGCCTGTATGACATATTTTGAAGCTATATATATGAAGTCTTTTTAGTATTATTTACTATCGTTTTATCCTAATATCTACTATTTATGTTTTACTATCCCAAAATGGCTATTAATACCTATTACCACTTCAATATTTGAAGATTTATTCCATAAATTTTAAGCAGGATTATTCATGTAGAAAAGTTTATATATTTTAGGACTATTAACCATTTTTAAATTAAGGCAACTTAAAATGAGAAAACTTCACTGAATAAGACGCATCAACTTCAACTGAAAATGAAAAAACTTCATTGAATAACAACAACACAGGCTATAGATGCTGTTGGGAAAATTATAAGGTTTTGATTTGATACCATAACCCAACTGATTCTTCAACCGAATAGATGATCGCTTCAACCTAAGTAGTGTTTTCTAGCTCGCCTGTTTGAGCTTTAGATTTTCTAGGTTTACAGGTTAAGGAAGCGGAAGACAGCAGTCGACCCAGCTGTGTCTACAGCAGGAGTCAGCTAGCGGAAAACAGCAGGAGTTAACCTTCAGCTGAGTCCTCCAGCAGAGCATGATCAAGCTGAAGAGAATTCGAGTTGAGTTCAAAACACAGCCTGTCCAGCTGTACAGAACAAATGGAACTAACTCTGAAGACATCACTTCAAGTCAGTTTGCCCAATCCAACTCTGAATTCAAAAGCCAGCTTCAAAGGCAGAAGATCCCGGCGTCAGAGGAAGTCAACATGCCTCGACCAATGAGGGATTGCCGAATCAGCATCCTAGACTTCAGGACCTAGAATGTGACACGAATGAAGACAGGTGCAGATTCGCCCAACGGCAGATCTCGAATTTAAGAAGAGTAGGTAAGATTCAAACGGCTCCTCCAACGGCTAGTCTTGAATCTCTACCTATATAAACCCGTCTTCAACCTCAGGATCAAATACGAAAAACCCTCTATAAGCTTTCATTCTCTGAAATCATCAATCATTCAAAAGCTCTCTTGTTGGTCCCAAGACGGATACCTTGGTGTAGAGGGGGGGGTGAATACACCAAGGTTTAAAAACTTTTCCAAGTTAAAACTCTTTTCAGAGAGCTGGCTGTGTTCGATCCAGCTGGATGGCAGCTTGATCGACACAGCTGGCTGTGTGTGTGTGCGGAATGTAGTGGATTTGGAAAGTCCGTCAGTTGCTTCAAATATATTGCAAAGCTCTGTTTCACTTTTCAGTTAGTCAGTTTATGCAGATTGAAATGTATGCTTATGAGGGTTAGTAACATGCATAAAACAAAGCGATAAATAACAGAGCATTTTAACGTGGTTCGGAGTAACCCCTCCTACGTCCACGACCAGATTCACTGGTAATTCACTACCACTTGGTTTCCAAGTACCAAGCAACTTCACAACTCTAACCCGAGCTGTGTTCCAACAGTTTGCGGGCACTGTCAAGCCTACACCTTCAGTTTCCGGGTACTGAAGAACCTAACCACTCGAATTACACGCTTCGAGCAAGCGTACCTTTACCCAACCTTTCTGGGTTTGGGTTTGGGTATGGTTTTCCAACTATGAACGAGTTCTTACAATGAAGAACAAGGAGTATGATGAACTCGTTCAAACTAGGCGTAAGATATTTATTCTGATCTATTCTGCCTATTACTGAATATGTGAACAACTAAGAACACAGCTGACTGGCTGGGTGTTCTAAAAAGATTTGGCTTTGTAGATCGTTGTTCATTTTTCTGTTTTCTTCTATTTCTTCAGTCGTCTTGCCAGCATTTTCTTCAATGGTGGAGGAGAGATATATATAGGTGGAGATTCAAACTAGCCGTTGGAAGAGAGCCGTTTGAATCTTACCTACTCTTGTTGACTTCTGGCCTTTACCTACGAAGTAGGTCTGCATCTGCAGAAGCTAGTTCTTCTCTGATCTGACTGTGTCAGATAAGATCTTCTGACATCGGGATCTTGTCTTTGAGAAGGTCTTCGTCTTCGAGCTGCTAAGCGTCTCAGCTGTATCTTCAGCGGCTTGGACTCTGCTGTGTCTTGATTCTGAGCTGTCTTTAGACCTGTGCTGTATCATCAACCTGAGCTGTGTCTTCAACCTGAGCTGTGTCACTGACCTGAGCTGTGTTTTAGACCTGAGCTGTGTCAACGACACTAAGCTGGGTCTTTTACACTGAGCTGGGTGTTTGACACTAAGCTGGGTTTCCGTCACTGAGCTGGGTCTTGATACTGCAAGATCTTTGACTCTTCTTGGTCGTGCTCTGCTGAGTCCTTTAAGTTGTCAGCTTAGCTGTGTCTTCTGCTGTCTTCAGTTGTCTTGCCAGCGAATCTACTTGTAAACTAAGAAACTCTATAAGCTCAAACAGGTGAGCTGAAAAACGCTTAGGCTTGTGCGATCATCTACTCGGTTGGGGTCAGCTGGATTTTGGTATCCAATCAAAACTCTATTAATTTTCCCAACAATTTCCCCCTTTTTGATGATGCCAAAACCTAACTGAGAAAAACAATTTACTTCCCCCTTAACAAGAAAACGGGTTTTCAAAAGTTTAATCATACACAGCAGGTATATTAAATTCATAGTTCAGTGCCTGGACAAAGAGTTATTGTCATCAGGATGAGCTTGAGAGCAAAAACGAATTTTTCATTAAAAAAAGATAATATTACAATTTTACATTTTACAAAAATTCAAAAGACAAAAATTCCCAGATGACTGGGTCTTCAACTCTGCTTCCTCTGCCCGTCCATTTGATGGTCAGTCTTGAGACCATATCTGTTGAAGATGAATTCTTCCAAGTTTCTCCATTCATCTTGATTTTTAGACTTGGAAATTCCTCTTTCGCCAGCCCAGTGATGAACTTCTTTGATAATCTGGGCTTTGTCAGGAAGATTCGTTCCAGCTATAGTGGAAGGCTTCAATTGCTTGACTTTTGGAGCTTTGAGCTGGATGTCGTTTCTCTTGGCAGCTAGGGCTAATGATCTTGCCATCATTGGATCTTCTTCATGAAGTTCAAGCAAGTATTCTTTGAATGCAGTTTCATGATCCATACCTTTGTATTGATTTAGGTAGTAGAATTCTTTGATGAATTCTGTTTTGCATTGTTCCCAGTTTTCATTGATTTCATCTGGGTTCCTCTTGTCGGATCTTGGAATACTTGAAGCTGCTTGTTTCTTCCTAGCTTGCCTGTAGCTTAGCCTTTTCTTCATCTGCTTTTTCTCAGCAGGCTGGAGCGATTCGGCTTTCTTCTTGATGATTTTGTCCGGCTCTTGCATTTCTCTTCTTTGCTCATTGTGGAAGTTACACAGCCAGTGATAGTCCTTGTATTCTTCTGGCTTATCTCCACAGGCTTTGGCAAGAGCAACCATCTTCTTTCTCCATGTCTCTTTGACTGCTTTGGCTGTTGCAGTTGGCTCTGGCTCTTCCTCATCCAGCTCTTTGGCGAAGTCATTGATTTCAGATTGAATTGGCTGCACAGGTTCCCCCTGAGCTGCAGCTTCCCTCTCCATTGTTTTTCCCGCTTTATTCGTATCTTTCCCCTTTTTAGCATTATCAACAAGGGAGGCGGAGAGGTTAATGACTGTTGCGTTGAGCTTGGTGAGTGTGGATTCAACATCAGCAAGCTTGGCTGAGTTGTCAGCTGTGGCGATGTTCAGCGAGCATTGCTGCTGCTTCCAGCTTTGAACTGAGCATCCAGATCTTTGTACAAGTTGAAGAGTTGACGGATGTCAGAGCTGTTGGAGAGAGTGGACTTTTTGAGAGCTTCTATCTGGCTTGAAATATTTGCTATGTCGTCGACCAGTGAAGCTTGATGTCTTGTTACAATCTCAGGAACTCTCTTTTCTAGAAGGTGTGATTGATCAATCCTTTGAGAGACAAGAGATTGCTTGAGATCTAGACTGGTACTTGCTTGTAAATCTTGAGCAAATTTATGGACTTCATCAATTGTCCGCTGTTGCTCTATAACTTGACAGTCTAGAGCTGTGAATCGCATAATGACATCCACTTGAGACTTCAGTCTGTCTTGAAAAAGAATTTCTTCAACCTCTTTAGATATTGCTTCTTTCATGGTGGTTGAAAGCTCGACAACTGAGTCTGTTTGAGTTGCAAAATCAACATGACTGGGTTTGTTTGTCTCGAGCTCGACCAGTGCGCGAGTGTCATCGGCAATTGGACTTGGTGGGACTGCTGCCTCTGGTTCAGCTGTTGCATCAGCTGTTTCTTCAATGATCATCACCTCAGCTGTGTCATTTGGTACAGCGTCCTTGGTAATCTCAGCTGTGACTTCTTTGGACATAACATCTTCACAAGATGTCTCCCATCCCGCTGCTGTTAGAAGCTTGTTGGCTGATTCCCAGACGTCTGCTGGGTGCGGCTTGGGGTATTGCTGAGATACTTCGATAATTCCTCTGATGAGATCATTTTGATGTAAGTAAGCATCTTCCAGACTTCCAAAGCCAAACGTATGCTGGAGGCATGCTTCATCCGTCTTCAATTTCTCATACGAGAAGGTCTCGATCAGCTGCTCATTCTGATACCAGGTCGCCATCTTGGTGGCCAGATAGAATTTGAGATCTGCAACTTTGACGAGGGCAATTGGCAGGTGCGCCAAGATGGGATACTGAGTTAGAACACTCTTGATCCCTGCGATGCGTAGTTCCTCGTACATAGCTTCCATGAAGGCTGAGCCAGAAGAGTTGAGTGATGTAGAAGCAGTAGAATCACTCTCTTCTGATTCTGAGGAGATTTGAGCTTTGGGTGATGGTTGTTTTGGGGGTGAGCTGGGATTAGAGGGTTCAGCTTGGTCATCAGCTGGCTGTGAAGGAGCTTCAGCCAGTTGAATATTTCCCTGTACGTTTACAAGAGATGAATCTCTTGCTGAGGAGCTGGGTGGAGGAGAAGGCTGTTTGGGAGGAGAGTTGTAAGGCGGTGACAGCTGGGGTGAGCTGGGAAGAGTTGTCTGACTCTTTGAAATGTCCAGCTCGTCCTCTGAACTAGATGATGAATCATCATTCAATCCCATATCAGCCAGACATTTGATCCGTATTGATTGAAGGCCGACACTGGCTGTGGGGAGAGAATCACCATTGCTTGACTTGGAGTTTCTTCAGAGGAAGGTTTCGCCTTTGTTGGTGGAATGACAACTGTCTTCTTTTTCTTCTCGAATTTGGACCTCCAATTTGGTTTGGGAATCAGTATCTTCCTTTTTCTCTGAATCTTCTTAGCTGAAACATCTGTCTTTGTTTCTTCCAGCTGCTTCTTGCCTTTGCTCACAGCAGGCTGTTTCTTCAGAAGATCATTGATTTGACTTATTCTCTGGAAGAGAATCTTCGTTTCTGGAAACGGTTCTGAATTAGCCCACTTTACTGTGTGCCCTTTCATAGCTTGCTCTATCAAGAAAGAGATTTTAGAGCATAGATACAGTGGCTCTGAGGTTGAATACGTCGTCCTGGTGGAGTTGAACTTGATCTTCTCTGACTCCTTGACTAATCTGTTGAGTAAGAAATCAAACCAGTTGACGTTTGCACCTTTTATCATGGCAATCATTAGCTTGAGCTTTGGAATACTTATCTCTCCTTGAGATCCAGCTATCCCTAAGATGCATTTTTGTGTGATATCCAGCAGCAGCCTGTACTTTGGCTTAAGAAGAAGCTTTGACATGCTCGCTCTGTACGGCTCTGGGGTGATAAACATCTCTTGGCTAAGGAATTCATCCACTTCTTCACGGCTGTAATCGTCTGGGATGAATTCTCCTTCTCTGGGTAGGTTGAACACCTTTCGTAGCATCTTGTTGAGCTTGATATTGACGGTTGCTGTAATCGTCTGGGATGAATTCTCCTTCTCTGTGCCTTTGACGATCATGTCAAATGAAGATGAGTAGAAGCTTAGGAACTCTATAAGCTCAAACAGGTGAGCTGAAAAATGCTTAGGCTTGTGCGATCATCTACTCGGTTGGGGTCAGCTGGGTTTTGGTATCCAATCAAAACTCTATTAATTTTCCCAACATCTCTCAAGCAGTTCTACAAAGTTCAAAGAACACTTTATCTTAAAGTGTTTCTAGTTCAGAAACTGCTTAGTTTTTCGTCTGATCCCTAGGCCAAAATCTTTGTATATCTTAAGCCTAGATTTCGAACGAGTTCATCATATTCTAAAGTTCTTAATTGTAAGAACTCGTTCACAGTTGGAACCCCAAACCAAACCCCTCTTTACCCAGAAAGGTTAGGTCAAAGTTACGCTTGCTCGAAGCGTGTAATTCGAGTGGATAGGTTCTTCAGTACCCGAAAACTGAAGGTGTAGGCTTGACAGTGCCCGCAAACTGTTGGAACACAGCTCGGGTTAGAGTTGTGAAGTTGCTTGGTACTTGGAAACCAAGTGGTAGTGAATTACCAGTGAACCTGGTCGTGGACATAGGAGGTGTTACTCCGAACCACGTAAAAACTCGTGTGCTCTTTTCTTTCCTTTTAAATTCAGTTTTGTACTGACTCTTTCATTACATTGCATATTTGATCAAAACTGCATACGCAACTGTTCTCCAAAGACAGCTGTGTCTCTCAGAAAGTTGCACAACTTGACTAAGCTGAAAACATGAAGTTAATCTTTTCAAGATGAGCTTTTCTAAGTAACCGAGCTAAGTTTTGAAACCACCACATTTCGCACCACCAGCTGAGTTATTTACCCAGCTGACCCTCCTCAGCTGGATCAATAACTGAGCTCACCAACTCTGTTATTTAACTATGAAAGAATCTTCAAGCAATCAGAATGATGGAGAGCTGACACCTGCAACAAAGGAGATTGCGTTCAGAGCCAACTCTGAAAAAGCCGCATACATATAGTCAGCTGAGTCATCGAAGAAGGATAAGAAGGACATGAGCAAGGAAGAGCTACTTGAAGAAATAGCTATGCTGGTCAAAAACTACAACAGACTCGACACCAGCAAGGGCAAATACAAGAAGTTCGCAAGAACTTACAGAGAGAAGTACGCAGCAGCTGATGAGAAGTCAGCTGACAAACGAACAGAAGAAGGTTGCTTCAACTGCAAGGAACCAGGACACTACCAGCTAGATTGTCCAAAGCTGTCCAAGAAAGACAAAGACCAACTGAAAGCTAAGGCAGCTGACAGAAGGAGAGCTTACATCGCCGATGAGGAATCAGAGTGCAACAGAATGGATGACAACATGCCATTTTCAGACTCGGAAGAAGAAGCACTGATGGCCCATGATGAACCTGATTGGGATACATGCTTCATGGGACAAACCGACGGCATCGATGAAGGTGAGGTAATGTCTCGAACTCAAAATCTATCTAACCTCTCACCATCACACGAACACTCTACACAGGTTTCAGAATCAGGGCTACCTGATTGGAGTCTAGTAGAGAAAGTAATGAACGATTCCAAGGAACTTCAAGAGATCCTTGACGTCATTATGTGTAAGAATGCCGAGCTGAAAGTGGAACTGGAAAAGACAAAGGTATCAGAAACAGCTGATACAACTCAGCTCCAACAGGAAGTTGTTTCACTAAAAGACAAAATAGTGAAACAAGATCAGCTGATGAAAGAATTCTACTATGAGAAGAAACAACTGATGGAAGATTTGGAAAAGGTCACAGCTGAATCGGAAAGAAGTCAGCTGAGATCATTGAGCTGAAGAGCACCGAAGAGGTACTATCTAAGAAGATAATAGCTCTCATCAAAGCCACTTCAACAATGGACGAGATCATTAGTGCTCAACGTCTAGCAGCACTCAAAGCGGGACTGGGATACAATGAACCAAAGGACACCTCAAACATTGCCTCCACAAGTAGATCAAAGGTAATGTTTGTACGGGCAAAAGAACATCCAACCCCAGCAACTCAGCATCAACCATTGAGAACACAGCAGGCGACAGGAAGACCAGCTGTGAAACATTCTCAAGCTCCGTCAAGGACACAACAGGCATCAAGAAGACCAGCTGTGCGACAACCTCAAGCCCAACTCAAACAGCAACGTGCTCAACCTCAACAAAGACAACAAGCTAGATTTTACAGATACCAGCAACAACAACAACACATTGAACGATATCAACCGAGATATCAGAGATACCCAGCTGGATATCACTCATATGAGTACCAGCTGGATAATCATTTCCAGCCACAGCATCACATGAGACAGCAGAGACAAAGGAACGTCTCAGCTAGGCACACAGCTGGAAACCGAAAGAAATCAAGACATCAAGACAAGAAGACACTGAGATCAAGACCCCGCCAGCAACAACCGAAGAACACAAAGAATGTGTATATCGACTCAGCTGGAAGAATTATCAGATCATATGACCCAATTTGAGTCATCAGGCAGATCTGGGTCGTCAAAGGATCTCTATCTAACCCTCAAAGACCCAATTAAAACTGGGTACCTAAATTTTGATCTTTTTCTAGGTTGCAAGGAATCGACGCATCACTGAGGAGTTGATAAGAACGCTATGGTACTTGGACAGTGGATGCTCCAAGCACATGACGCACTTAAAGCATCTACTCCAGGAGTATATCGAGCGACCAGGCCCACAAGTAATATTTGGTGACAACTCAAAAGGCCTAACCAAAGGTTATGGTACATTTAAAACTAAAAATGTTATAATCCCAAATGTTTCTTATGTACAAGGATTGATGGTCCCTGAGCTAGGTATTTGGTGTAGAGGGGGGGTGAATACACCAAATAGATTTTTAGAAACTTTTTCAAGTTAAATCACAGAGTTGGTGAGCTCAGTTATCGATCCAGCTGGGGAGGGTCAGCTGGGTAAATAACTCAGCTGGCGGTGCGGAAAGTGGTGGTTTGAAAACTTAGCTCGGTTACTTAGAAAAACTCAGTTTGAAAAGATTAACTTTATGTTTTCAGCTTAGTCGAGTTGTGCAATTTTCAGAGAGACACAGCTATCTTTGGAGAGCACCTGCGTATGCAGTTTTGAACAAATATGCAATGATATGAAAGAGTTAGTACAAAACTGAATATAAAGATAAAGTAAAGAGCACGCGAGTTTTTACGTGGTTCGGAGTAACACCTCCTACGTCCACGACCAGGTTCACTGGTAATCCACTACCACTTGGTTTCCAAGTACCAAGCAACTTCACAACTCTAACCCGAGCTGTGTTCTAATAGTTTGCGGGCACTGTCAAGCCTAACCTTTCAGTTTACGTGTACTGAAAAAACCTTACACACTTGAATTTCCCGCTTCAAGCAAGCGTAACCTTGACCTAACCTTTCTGGGTAAGAGGGGTTTGGTTTGGGGTTCCAACTGTGAACGAGTTCTTACAATTAAGAACTTTAGAGTATGATGAACTCGTTCGAAATCTAGGCTTAAGATATACAAAGATTTTGGCCTAGGGAACAGACGAAAAACTAAGCAGTTTCTGAACTAGAAACACTTTAAGATAAAGTGTTCTTTAAACTATGTAGAACTGCTTGAGAGCTTTTGAAAGATTGATGATTTCAGAGAATGAAAGCTTGTAGAGAGTTTTTCGTATCTGATCCTGAGGTTTAAGACGGGTTTATATAGGTAGAGATTCAAGACTAGCCGTTGGAGGAGCCGTTTGAATCTTACCTACTCTTTTTAAATTCAAGATCTGCCGTTGGGCGAATCTGCACCTGTCTTCATTTGTGTCACATCCTAGGTCCTGAAGTCTAGGATGCTGATTTGGCAATCCCTCATTGGTCGAGGTATGTTGACTTCCTCTGACGCCGGGATCTTCTGCCTTTGGAGTTGGCTTTTGAATTCAAAGCTGGACTGACTTGAAGTGAAGTCTTCAGAGTTAGTTCCCTTTGTTCTATACAGCTGGACAGGCTGTGTTTTGAACTCAACTCGAATTCTCTTCAGCTTGATCATGCTCTGCTGGAGGACTCAGCTGAAGGTTAACTCCTGCTGTCTTCCGCTAGCTGACTCCTGCTGTAGACACGGTCGGCTATCTTGTCTTCCGCTTCCTTAACCTGTAAACCTAGAAAATCTAAAGCTCAAACAGGTGAGTTGGAAAACACTATTTAGGTTGACGCGATCATCTATTCGGTTGGAGAATCAGTTGGGTTTTGGTATCAAATCAAAACCTTATAATTTTCCCAACAATTTCCCCCTTTTTGATGATGCCAAAACCTAACTGAGACAACTTATGACGCAGAAAAACTTGTGTTTTATTAATGTAAGAATATACATTATAACACAGGAAAAATAAAGAAGAAAAAAAATCTTCAAATCTTCAGTCTTCAATCCCAGTTGGCTGGGTCTTCTCTTCTGCATCCGTTGCTTCTTTCTTTTGACTCGTCTCTTCAGCTGATTTTGATTCAGCTGGTTCCTCTAGCTCAACAGTTTGCCTCTTCTTTGACTTGTCTCTTCTCCCTTACTTCCCCCTTTTTGGCATGATCAAACAGGGTGGGAAAGATACACCATCGGCTGTTGCGATGTTTTAGTTTGGCGAAACTGTGGTCTTCAGCTCTGAGCAGCGAGGTTTGGAGTCTAAGTGGCTCAGTTGTTGTATTAGCTGGCTCTTCTTCAGTAGCATTAGCCTCAGCTGTGATTGCAGACACAACGTCCTTGGCCTGATTCAGCTGGGGCAGTCCAGCTGAGTGCTTGGAGGGATGAGTTGGCACGGGAGATAGCATCTTCTGAGTCGGGCACAACTTCATTCCTTGCAAATTTTGCTTCTTCAGACTTCTTAGATTGAATGAGAAAGTCTGATTCAGCACTTGAGGGTCTTGGGTTCAACTCATATCATCATCATCCAGCTGCAGGTGAACATTGGCTGGGTGATGTTTCTCATTTGAGCTTGGTGCAGGGGCTTGAGCATCTTTCATCGGAAGATCTCGAAGCTGGTGTCCCTGTAGAGCTGAAGGAAACTGAGGAGAAGGCGGTTGAAGTATTCCATCTGTCTTGGGGTTTAAGCTTGGTTGATCAGCTGGAATACTCCGTTGCGGTGTTGGTGACGATGATGTTCACGTAGGCGCATGAACTTCTCCTCCACCGTAAGAAATGACCGCTTGTGGGCCTTCTGCTCCTCGGAGAGTAATTACGAATTCTCTCACAATGTCAGCTGGCTTCTCGGCTGACTGACTGAGCACCTTTGACTTGAGTCTTCTATTTGAAGATGGTGCTTCAGCATGTTTTGTCTCCTCAAGTTGTCTCCGATTCCCAGCTGGGACGGAGATAGATGCATGCTGCTTTGTCTCCTGCATCTTTTTCTGTGCCTCTTGTGGTGGAGCAAGAGCTTTGTCATGACTGCTCTTGAATACTCCGGCTTTATCAACATCTGGTCCAGGTCTGTTGACGTTGATTTTTGCATCCCAGGGAGTTGTATGTCCCGTTCTTTCTTTTATGTTGAGAGAAACAGTGGGGCTGAGGAGGTCTTTTTCCTTTGACATTCCCAGGAAGTTTTCTGCACCTTCTTGGTGAATGACGTTCTCGAGCTTTGCAGTCTCTCACTGCGCTGGCCTGGATCTGTCGATGGGCTTCACCTTCTTCTGGACTTCCGTCTTCTTTGAGGTTCCTGAGAGTTGAGCAACTCTTATCTTGAAGCTTTGACAGATTCTTCAAGTTTGATCGGCTTCAAGAGATATCTTTCTGGATTACATGTTCTTCTTCTGTAACTTTTGTTAGTAGAAACAAATAATACCAATTGATGGAAATAAGAAAGAATGCCGAAAAACTTTTTAGGGTTGATGCGTATATCTTCTAGCATATTTAAAGAGCTTTCTTGATGAATGGACGATCAAGATTTATCTATTGATAAGAAGATCTACGACTAGGAGTGATTCTCGCGTCATGTCAATTTCTTGATTAGAAGATGTGAGTTAATGCGCGAGAGAGAACGGTTGAGGCGTTTTAACTTTTGCCTCGAAACTCCCATGATTCAATTCCATGCAGACTTTTAATTAAATTTGATTAGATTTGACAAGATATGAGTTGACTGAAAACAGATTGAGTAGGTGTAGTTAATGTTGTTGCAAACCTCTCAGCTGATCATTGTAGTCAGCTGATACCTCGGTTGAGTGGGTGTGCTGGGTGATCGTGGTTCCAGCTGGTTCCCCCTCAGCTGAATAATCCTTCACTTTCAACATCTGGTTTAGCTGGATTCTTTCTCAGCTGATATTAGTGACGTTGATTCTGAGTTATAGTTGTCATCGTTAATTCAGTGGTCTGCTTCCATTCAATTGGTCTCTTCCATTCATCTGGTCTGTCTGCTTCCATTCACTGGTCTGCTTCCATTCACTGTAGATTGTCTTGTTGGGTACCATGACCAACATTCGAGTTCCTTTGAGATATTTGAGAATGTTCTTGGTTTGCTTGCATGTGTGCTTCATTTGGATCAACTTGAAATCCGCACACACTCCGATTGCGAAAGAGATGTCCGGACGACTTGTCGTTAGATACGGCAGGATCCTATTATCCCTCCGTATTTGCCGGAATCAATCGACTTCCTTCGATTCTCGGTTCAATCTTCCAGTTGGTGTTCATTGGAATCTTTACAGTTCTGCTGGATTGAACTCCATACTTGGCGATCAAGTCTTTCACGTATTTGGATTGATTTATGAAAATCCCTTCTGATGATTGCTTGACTTGAAGTCTTAGGAAGAAACTCATTTCTCCCATCATGGACATTTGGAACTTCTCTGACATCATCTCTCCAAATCTTTGGCATAAGAAGCTTGATCTTGATCCAAAGATGATGTTGTCTACATAGATTTGAACAACCAGGATATCTTCTCCTGACTTGATGGTGAATAGAGTTCTGTCTACTGAGCCCTTCTTGAATCCTTTGGATACAAGAAAATTTGACAGAGTGTCATACCAAGCTCGAGGTGCTTGCTTCAATCCATAAAGAGCTTTCTTTAGCTTGTAGACTTTATTTCCTTCTACTTCAAATTCTAGAGATTGTTCAACGTAGACATCTTCTTTGATTTCTCCATTTAAGAATGCACACTTCACATCCATTTGATAGACCTTGAATTTGTGATGTGCTGCATAGGCGAGAAAGAGTCTGATTGCTTCCAATCGTGCTACTGGAGCAAATGATTCTTCGAAGTCAATTCCTTCCTGCTGAGTGTAGCCCTTGGCAACCACTCGAGCTTTGTTTCTGATGACGACTCCCAGGGTATCCAATTTGTTCTTGAATATCCATTTGAGTCCTATGACTTTGACTTCTTGAGGTCAGTCGACCAATTCCCAGACACAATTTCTGAGGAATTCGTTCAGCTCTTCTTGCATGGCGTTTGTCCAAGGTACGCTCTTCAAAGCTTCGAGAATTGATTGAGGCTCTGGCACTTGAGCTACGTAACACGCCATTAGAGCTGTGTCTTCATCATAGACCGTCAGTTCTAGCTCTACTGAGAGTTGAGCTGTGTCAGCTGCTTCTTGATGATCCGATGAAGCTTGAGCAGCTGAGCTTCTGGTTTTGACTTGGTCAGATGGTTCTCCAATGATTGCTGATGATGGATGATCTTCAATCCATCTTCTCCTCTTACGAATTTCTTCTTCCAATTGATTGATGCTTGACGTGGCTAAATTTCGTCTGACTTGGAGTTGCTCAGGAGTTAAGTTTTGAGAGATTGGTTCTCTTTGATTTAGATTTTGAGGAGACTTCTGTAGAGGCTCAACTGGAGATGGAGCTGGGGACTCAGCTGTGTTTGGATTTCCAGTTGATGACGTTCCCCCTTGATTTGGTGTTGAAGGTTATTCTCGATTTCCAGCTGGTGGAGCTTCTTGGTTGAATTGAAGTTCCTCCTCCGGCTCATCGTCCCAAATTAATGGTTCGGCCAGATTCCTGATTCTATTTTCTTGAGCTCTTGTCTGAATCAGTCTTGAAGATTCTCCTTCATTTCTTCGTTTGATAGAATCTCTATATTCGAAGGAGGATTCGTCAAAGGTAACATGTGGAGTTACTTCGACTATTTGAGTTCTTCTGTTGAAGACTCTGTATGCTTTACTCACAGCGGAGTAACCAAGGAATACTCCTCGGTCTGTCTTCTCGTCGAACGTCTTGAGCTGTGTCTTCCCATTGTTGAGGATGTGACATTTGGATCCGAATACCTTGAAATACCCTATGTATGGTATTCTGTTGTTCCATAGCTCATACGGTGTCTTTCCTTGCCTTGATGTGAGTAGGGAGCGATTATGAGTGAAGCAAGCTGTGTTGATTGCTTCAGCCCAGAACTTCTTTGGAATGGCAGAGCTAGCTAGCATTGAGGTAGCTGCTTCCTTAAGAGTTCTGTTTGTTCTTTTTGCTACACCATTTTGCTGAGGTGTGCGTGCTGCAGATGTTTGGTGTTGAACTCCGTTCTTCTCGCAGTAATCATAAATAGTTTCATTCAGAAACTCCGTTCCACGATCTGATCTTATTGACATTATCTTGCACTCCTTCTGTGTTGATAATCTTTCCACAGATAGGCGACTTAGTCCTCGGTTTCGCTCTTTTCAGTACAAGAATGATACCCATGTGAATCTTGAGAAATCATCCACTACGACCAGAGTATATTTTCTGCCATTGAAGCTTGCTGGAGTAACTGGACCAAAAAGATCCATGTGAAGGAGTTGAAGTACTCGATCAGTTGACTGAACTGGCTGAGAGAGAATGAAATTCTTGTCTGCTTTTCATGTTGACACGCGCTGCACATATGACTTTTGTCATATACTTGATCTGGAATTCCATTAGCGAGCTGGTTACTAGCCAGTTTGTTGATTGTCTTGAAGTTGAGATGATTCAGCCGTCTGTGCCACAGCCAGCTGACTTCATTGCTGCTTTTCGATACAAGACAAGTCTCCGGAGGGCTATTGTTCCAGTCTGTTGTCTTCGTTGAGGTTGAACACGTTGCTGTCTGAGTTGGGCTTGGGGTTGTCGCACAGCTGACCTTCTTGATGCCTGCTGTGTTCTCGACGGAGCTTGAGGATGTTTCATAGCTGGTCTTCCTGACGCCTGCTGTGTCCTCAACTGTTGATGCTGAGCTGCTGGGATTGGAGGTTCGTTTGCACGTACAAACATTACCTTTGTTCCACTTGTGGAGGCAATGTTTGAGGCATCCTTTGATTCGTTGTATCCCAGTCCCGCTTTGAGTGCTGCTGGACGCTGAGCACTAATGATCTCGTCCATTGTTGACGTGGCTTTGATGAGAGCTACTATCTTATTAGATAGTACCTCTTCGGTGCTTTTCAGCTCAATGATCTCAGCTGACTTCTTTTCCGATTCAGCTGTGACCTTTTCCACATCTTCCATCAGCTGTTTCTTCTCATAGTAGAATTCCTTCATCAGCTGATCTTGTTTCACTATTTTGTCTTTTAGTGAAACAACTTCCTGTTGGAGCTGTGTTGTATCAGCTGCGTCTGATACCTTTGTCTTTTCCAGTTCCGCCTTCAGCTCGGCATTCTCATACATAATAACGTCAAGGATCTCTTGAAGCTCCTTGGAATCGTTCATTACTTTCTCTACTAGACTCCAATCAGGTAGTCCAGATTCTGAGACCTGTGTAGAGTGTTCGTGTGATGGTGAGATGTCTGATAGATTTTGAGTTCGAGACATTACCTCATCTTCATCGATGCCGTCTGTTTGTCCTATGAAGCATGTATCCCAATCAGGTTCATCATGGGCCATCAGGGCTTCTTCTTCCGAGTCTGAAAATGGCATGTCATCCATTTTGTTGCACTCTGATTCTTCATCAGCGATATAAGCTCTCCTTTTGTCAGCTGCCTTAGCTTTCAGTTGGTCTTTGTCTTTCTTGGACAGCTTTGGACAATCTAGCCGATAGTGTCCTGGTTCCTTGCAGTTGAAGCAACCTTCTTCTGTTCGTTTGTCAGCTGACTTCTCATCACCGTCGCGTACTTGTCTCCGTAAGTTCTTGCGAACTTCTTGTATTTGCCCTTGCTGGTGTTGAGTCTGTTGTAGTTTTTTACCAGCATGGCTATTTCTTCAAGTAGCTCTTCCTTGCTCATGTCCTTCTTATCCTTCTTCGATGACTCAGCTGACTGCATGTATGCGGATTTGTCAGAGTTGGCTCTGAACGCAATCTCCTTTGTTGCAGGTGTCAGCTCTCCATCATTCTGATTGTTTGAAGATTCTTTCATTGTAATCTTCAAGTTGTACTCGTTGGCTTTGAGCAGGGAGTATAATCTTTCAGTTGAAAGATCACCTAAGTCACTTCGACTTTGGTGTACCACCTTATAGGTGTTCCATTCAGCTGTGAGCGCTGAAAGAACTTTTAGATTCTTTTCTCGCTGGGTGTATTTCCCAATTCTGATGGTTTCTATTTCCACCACAATATTGGAGAATCTGAGTTCCATCCCTTCGATGGACTCGTTGACTAGCTGCTTGAAGTTATCAAACTTCTGGCATGCAATCGTGAATTTATTCTCCTTTATCTCCTCCGACCCTTCGCATAGCTTTGCTAGGGTTTCCCACATCTCCTTTGCGGTTTCGCAGTTGATGATTTTGCTGAGGTAGGCATTGGAGACCGTTGAAGATATGGTGTTCCTCGCGAAGCTGTCTAGTCCAGCCTGCTTCCTTTCTTCTGAGGTGTGCTCATTCTTGGGCTTGGGAATGAGCTGATATCTTGGTTGTTCGCCATCTTGAGTTGGGACAAGCTCGTTCCCTGATTTGTAGATGATGATGGGTCCGTCTGTGATGACGTCCCACATCATATCGTGATGCGCACAGAGAAAGCTCTTCAGTCTGAACTTCCATATTGCATAATCGTCTACCGAGAAGGTGAGAAGATTCCTGTTAAGATAAGAATCCATATAAATATGCAGTATGTAATAATATGAGTTTTTCACAAAGAGGATCTGTTCAGATGACCACTGACAGATTGTCAAGAAAGATCTCTTGATACAGAAACGGTGGTCTTTTGAACCACTGCTCTGATACCAATTGATGGTCCCTGAGCTAGGTATTTGGTGTAGAGGGGGGTGAATACACCAAATAGATTTTTAGAAACTTTTTCAAGTTAAATCACAGAGTTGGTGAGCTCAGTTATCGATCCAGCTGGGGAGGGTCAGCTGGGTAAATAACTCAGCTGGCGGTGCGGAAAGTGGTGGTTTGAAAACTTAGCTCGGTTACTTAGAAAAACACAGTTTGAAAAGATTAACTTTATGTTTTCAGCTTAGTCAAGTTGTGCAATTTTCAGAGAGACACAGCTGTCTTTGGAGAGCAGCTGCTTATGCAGTTTTGAACAAATATGCAATGATATGAAAGAGTTAGTACAAAACTGAATATAAAGAGAAAGTAAAGAGCACGCGAGTTTTTACGTGGTTCGGAGTAACACCTCCTACGTCCACGACCAGGTTCACTGGTAATCCACTACCACTTGGTTTCCAAGTACCAAGCAACTTCACAACTCTAACCCGAGCTGTGTTCCAACAGTTTGCCTGTCAAGCCTAACCTTTCAGTTTACGGGTACTGAAAAAACCTTACACACTTGAATTTCCCGCTTCAAGCAAGCGTAATCTTGACCTAACCTTTCTGGATAAGAGGGGTTTGGTTTGGGGTTCCAACTGTGAACGAGTTCTTACAATTAAGAACTTTAGAGTATGATGAACTCGTTCGAAATCTAGGCTTAAGATATACAAAGATTTTGGCCTAGGGAACAGACAAAAAACTAAGCAGTTTCTGAACTAGAAACACTTTAAGATAAAGTGTTCTTTGAACTATGTAGAACTGCTTGAGAGCGTTTGAAAGATTGATGATTTCAGAGAATGAAAGCTTGTAGAGAGTTTTTCGTATCTGATCCTGAGGTTGAAGACGGGTTTATATAGGTAGAGATTCAAGACTAGCCGTTGGAGGAGCCGTTTGAATCTTACCTACTCTTCTTAAATTCAAGATCTGCCGTTGGGCGAATCTGCACTTGTCTTCATTTGTGTCACATCCTAGGTCCTGAAGTCTAGGATGCTGATTTGGCAATCCCTCATTGGTCGAGGTATGTTGACTTCCTCTGACGCCGGGATCTTCTGCCTTTGGAGCTGGCTTTTGAATTCACAGCTGGACTGACTTGAAGTGAAGTCTTCAGAGTTAGTTCCCTTTGTTCTGTACAGCTGGACCGGCTGTGTTTTGAACTCAGCTCGAATTCTCTTCAGCTTGATCATGCTCTGCTGGAGGACTCAGCTGAAGGTTGACGTCTGCTGTCTTTCGCTAGCTAACTCCTGCTGTAAACACGGTAGGTCATTCTTGTCTTCCGCTAGTGACTCTGCCGTAGACACGTGGGTCGATCTTGTCTTCCGCTTTCTTAACCTGTAAACCTAGAAAATCTAAAGCTCAAACAGGCGAGCTAGAAAATACTATTTAGGTTGACGCGATCATCTATTCGGTTGGAGAATCAGTTGGGTTTTGGTATCAAATCAAAACCTTATAATTTTCCCAACAAGGATTGCAACACAACTTGCTTTCCATTAGCCAATTCTGCGACAACGATTTTTCTGTCAAGTTTGATGCACAGGGATGCACAGTGAAGCACAGGGAAACCAAGCAGATACTCCTAAGAGGGAAAAGAGAAGGAAATATGTATTTTGCTGACTGGAACAATAGCCCTCCTGAGACTTGTCTTGTATCGAAAAGCGATCGAAGTCAGTATGTGGCACAGACGGCTGAATCATCTCAACTTCAAGACAATCAACAAACTGGCTAGGAACCAGCTCGCTAATGGAATTCCAGATCAAGTGTATGACAAAAGTCATATGTGCAGCGCGTGTCAACAAGGAAAGCATACAAGAATTTCATTCTCTCTCAAGCCGATTCGATCAGGCGATCGAGTACTTCAACTCCTTCACATGGATCTTTTTGGTCCAGTTACTCCAGCAAGCTTCAATGGCAGAAAATATACTCTGGTCGTAGTGGATAATTTCTCAAGATTCACATGGGTATCAATCATGTACCAGAAGAGCGAAACCAGGACTAAGCTACCTATCCTGCTGGAAAGATTATCAACACAGAAGGAGTGCAAGATAATGTCAATAAGATCAGATCGAGGAACGGAGTTTCTGAATGAAACTATTTATGATTACTGTGAGAAGAACGAAGTTCAACATCAAACATCTGCAGCACGCACACCTCAGCAGAATGGTGTAGCAGAGAGAAGGAACAGAACACTCAAAGAAGCAGCTACCTCAATACTAGCCAGCTCTGCCATTCCAAAGAAGTTCTGGGCTGAACCAATCAACACAGCATGCTTCACTCAGAATCGCTCCCTACTCACATCAAGGCAAGGAAAGACACCGTATGAGCTATGGAACAACAGAATACCATACATTGGATATTTCAAGGTATTCGGATCCAAATGTCATATCCTAAACCATGGAAAGACACAGCTCAAGATGTTCGACGAAAAGATTGACCGAGGAGTATTCCTTGGTTATTCTGCTGTGAGCAAAGCATACAGAGTCTTCAACAGAAGAACTCAAACAGTCGAAGTAACTCCACATGTTACCTTTGACGAAACATCTTTCGAATATAGAGACTCTATCAAACGAAGAAACGAAGGAGAATCTTCAAGACAGATTCAGACAAGAGCTCAAGAAAATCGAATCAGGAATCTGGCCGAACCACTAATTTGGGATGATGAGCCAGAGGAGGAACTTCAAATCAACCGGGAAGCTCCACCAGCTGGAAATTGAGAATAATCTTCAACGCCAAATCAAGGGGGAACGCCATCAGCTGGAAATCCAGACACAGCTGAATCCTCAGCTCCATCTCCAGCAGAGCCTCTACAGAAGTCAGCTCAAAATCCAAATCAAGGAGAATCAATCTCTCAAGACTTAACTCCTGAGCTACTCCAAAACAGACGAAATTTAGCCACTTCAAGCATCAATCAATTGGAAGAAGAAATTCGTAAAAGGAGAAGATGGATTAAAGATCATCCATCATCAGCAACCATTGGAGAACCATCTGACCAAGTCAAAACCAGAAGCTCAGCTGCTCAAGCTTCATCGGATCATCAAGAAGCAGCTGACACAGCTCAACTCTCAGTAGAGCTAGAACTGACGGTCTATGATGAAGATACAGCTCTAATGGCGTGTTACATAGCTCAAGTGCTAGAGCCTCAATCAATTCTCGAAGCTTTGAAGAGCGTGCCTTGGACTAACGCCATGCAAGAAGAGCTGAACGAATTCCTCAGAAATTGTGTCTGGGAATTGGTCGACAGACCTAAAGAAGTCAAAGTCATAGGACTCAAATGGATATTCAAGAACAAATTGGATACCCTGGGAGTCATCATCAGAAACAAAGCTCGACTGGTTGCCAAGAGCTACACTCAGCAGGAAGGAATTGACTTCGAAGAATCATTTGCTCCAGTAGCGCGATTGGAAGCAATCAGACTCTTTCTCACCTATGCAGCACATCACAAATTCAAGGTCTATAAAATGGATGTGAAGTGTGCATTCTTAAATGGAGAAATCAAAGAAGATGTCTACGTTGAACAACCTTCAGGATTTGAAGTAGAAGGAAATAAAGTCTACAAGCTAAAGAATGCACTTTATGGATTGAAGCAAGCACCTCGAGCTTGGTATGACACTCTGTCAAATTTCCTTATATCCAAAGGATTCAAGAAAGGCTCATTAGACAAAACCCTCTTCACCATCAAGTCAGGAGAAGACATCCTGGTTGTTCAAATTTATGTAGACGACATCATCTTTGGATCAAGATCAAACTTCTTATGCCAAAGATTTGGAGAGATGATGTCAGAGCAGTTCCAAATGTCCATGATGGGAGAAATGAGTTTCTTCCTAGGACTTCAAGTCAAGCAATCAGCAGAAGGGATTTTCATAAATCAATCCAAATACGTGAAATACTTGATCACCAAGTATGGAGTTCAATCCAGCAGAACTGTAAAGATTCCGATGAACACCAACTGGAAAATTGAACCAGGAACTGAAGGGAAGTCAGTTGATTCCAGCAAGTACAGAGGGATAATCGGTTCCCTGCTGTATCTAACAGCAAGTCGTCCAGACATCACATTCGCAGTCGGAGTATGTGCCAGATTTCAAGTTGATCCAAAGGAAGCACACATGCAAGCAGCCAAGAACATTCTCAAATATCTCAAAGGAACTCAGAATGTTGGGATGTGGTACCCAGCTGAAGACAATCTACAGCTGACTGGATATTCAGACTCAGACTTCGCTGGAGATCGGCTGGACAGAAAATCAACTTCAGGAACTTGTCAGTTCTTAGGAAGTAAGTTGATTTCATGGTTTTCAAAGAAGCAAACGTACGTTGCAACCTCCACAACAGAAGCAGAATATATGGCCGCTGGAAGCTGCTGCTCACAAATTCTCTGGCTGAAACATCAGCTGGATGACTATGAAGTGAAAACTGGACAAGTTCCAATTTTCTGTGATAGCTCAAGTGCGATTGCTATTTCAGAGAATCCAGTACTTCACACAAGATGCAAGCATGTGGACGTACGCCATCATTTCATCAGAGATCACGTGGAAAAGAAGGATGTGATTGTTGAGAAAATTCACACAGACATACAGCGGGCTGATATACTCACAAAGCCGCTGATAGAAGCAAGATTCAAAATGCTATGCGGATTACTTGGATTACTCAACCCAGACGATGCTTCACCCAGCTGAATGGAAGCAGACCCAGCTGAATGGAAGCAGACCCAACTGAATGAAAGCAGACAGCTGGAATTCAGAATCGACGTCACTGGTATCAGCTGAGAAAGAATCCAGCTAAACCAGATGCTGAAATTGAAGGATTATTCAGCTGAGGGGGAACCAGCTGGAACAACGATCACCTAGCACACCAACTCAACCGAGGTATCAGCTGACTACAATGATCAGCTGAGAGATTTACAACAACATTAACTACACCTACTCAATCTGTTTTCAGTCAAATCATATCTTGTCATGTCTAATCAAATTTATTTAAAAGTCTGAAAAGAACTGAATCATGGGAGTTTCGAGGCAAAAGTCAAAGTGCCCCAACCATTCTCTCTCACGCATTAACTCGTAATTTCTAAACAAGAAATTGACATAATGCAAGAATCTCTCCCAGTCGTAGATCTTCGCATCAATCGACAAATCTTGATCGTCCATTCATCAAGAAAGCTATATAAATATGCTAGAAGAGATACGTAAAACATTGCATCAACCTTAAAAAGTTTTTCGGCATTCTTTCTCATTTTCATCAATTGGTATTATCTGTTTCTACTAACCAAAGTTGCAGAAGAAGAATATGGAATCTAGAAAGATATCTCCCGAAGCCGATCAAACTTGAAGAATCTGTCAAAGCTTCAAGATAAGAGTTGCTTAACTCTCAGGAACCTCAAGAAGACAGAGTTCCAGGAGAAGGTGAAGCCCATTGACAGATCCAGTCCAATACAGTGAGAGACTGTAAAGCTCAAGAACGTCACTCACCAGGAAGGTGCAGAAAACTTCCTGGAAATGTCAAAGCAAAAAGACCTCCTCCGCCCCACTGTTTCTCTCAAAATAAAAGAGAGAACGGGACATACAACTTCCTGGGATGCAAAAATCAACGTCAACACACCAGGACCAGATGTTGATAAAGCCGGAGTCTTCAAGAGCAGTCGTATCAAAGCTCTTGCTCCACCACAGAAGGCACAGAAAAAGATGTAGGAGACAAAGCAGCATGCATCTATTTCCGTCCCAGCTGGGAATCGAAAACAACTTGAGGAGACAAAACATGCTGAAGCACCGTCTTCAAACAGAAGACTCAAGTCAAAGGTGCTCAGTCAGTCAGCCGAGAAGTCAGCTAATATTATGAGAGAATTCGTAACAACTCTCCGAGGAGCAGAAGGCCCACAAGCGGTGGTTTCTCACGATGGAGAAGAAGTTCATGCGCCTGCGTGAACATCGTCATCATCAACGCCACAACGACGTATTCCAGCTGATCAACCAAGCTTAAACCCCAAGACAGATGGAATACTTCAACCGTCTTCTCCTCAGTTTCCTTCAGCTCAACAGGGACACCAGCTTCGAGATCTTCCGATGAAAGATGCTCAAGCCCCTGCACCAAGATCAAATGAAAGACATCACCCAGCCAATGATCACCTGCAGCTGGATGATGATGATATGAGCTGAACCCAATACCCACCACTTCGAAGTGGAAGGGGAATACTCAAGTCCCTCAAGTGCTGAATCAGACTTTCTCATTCAATCTAAGAAGTCTGAAGAAGCAAAATTGCAAGGAATGAAGTTGTGCCCGACTCGGAATATGTTATATTCAGTGCCAACTCATCCCTCCAAGCACTCAGCTGGACCGCCCCAGCTGAATCAGGCCAAGGACGCTGTGTCTGCAATCACAGCTGAGGCTAATGCTACTGAAGAAGAGCCAGCTAATACAACAGCTGAGCCACCTAGACTCCAAACCTCGCTGCTCAGAGCTGAAGACCACAGTTTCGCCAAACTAAAACATCGCAACAGCCGATGGTGTATCTCTCCCACCCTGTTTTGATCATACCAAAAATGGGGAAGTAAGGGGAAAGAGAATGAGACAAAGGAGGCAAACTGTTGAGCTAGAGGAACCAGCTGAATCAGAATCAACTGGAGAAGAGACGAGTCAAAAGAAAGAAACAACGGATGCAGAAGAGAAGACCCAGCCAACTGGGATTGAAGATTGAAGACTGAAGATTTTTTTTCTCTCTTTCTTTTTCCTGTGTTATAATGTATTTTCTTACATTAATAAAACACAAGTTTTTCTGCGTCATAAGTTGTCTCAGTTAGGTTTTGGCATCATCAAAAAAGGGGAAATTGTTGGGAAAATTATAAGGTTTTGATTTGATACCATAACCCAACTGATTCTTCAACCGAATAGATGAACGGTTCAACCTAAGTAGTGTTTTCCAGCTCGCCTGTTTGAGCTTTAGATTTTCTAGGTTTACAGGTTAAGGAAGCGGAAGACAGCAGTCGACCCAGCTGTGTCTACAGCAGGAGTCAGCTAGCGGAAGACAACAGAAGTTAACCTTCAGCTGAGTTCTCCAGCAGAGCATGATCAAGCTGAAGAGAATTCGAGTTGAGTTCAAAACACAACCTGTCCAGCTGTACAGAACAAAGGGAACTAACTCTGAAGACATCACTTCAAGTCAGTTTGCCCAATCTAGCTCTGAATTCAAAAGCCAGCTTCAAAGGCAGAAGATCCCGGCATCAGAGGAAGTCAACATGCCTCGACCAATGAGGGATTGCCGAATCAGCATCCTAGACTTCAGGACCTAGGATGTGACACGAATGAAGACAGGTGCAGATTCGCCCAACGACAGATCTCGAATTTAAGAAGAGTAGGTAAGATTCAAACGGCTCCTCCAACGGCTAGTCTTGAATCTCTACCTATATAAACCCGTCTTCAACCTCAGGATCAAATACGAAAAACCCTCTACAAGCTTTCATTCTCTGAAATCGTCAATCTTTCAAAAGCTCTCTCAAGCAGTTCTACAAAGTTCAAAGAACACTTTATCTTAAAGTGTTTCTAGTTCAGAAACTGCTTAGTTTTTCATCTGATCCCTAGGTCAAAATCTTTGTATATCTTAAGCCTAGATTTCGAACGAGTTCATCATACTCTAAAGTTCTTAATTGTAAGAACTCGTTCACAGTTGGAACCCCAAAACTAACCCCTCTTTACCCAGAAAGGTTAGGTCAAGGTTACGCTTGCTCGAAGCGTGTAATTCGAGTGGATAGGTTCTTCAGTACCCGGAAACTGAAGGTGTAGGCTTGACGGTGCCCACAAACTGTTGGAACACAGCTCGGGTTAGAGTTGTGAAGTTGCTTGGTACTTGGAAACCAAGTGGTAGTGGATTACCAGTGAACCTGATCGTGGACGTAGGAGGTGTTACTCCGAACCACGTAAAAACTCGTGTGCTCTTTTCTTTCATTCTAAATTCAGTTTTGTACTGACTCTTTCATTACATTGCATATTTGATCAAAACTGCATACGCAGCTGTTCTCCAAAGACAGCTGTGTCTCTCAGAAAGTTGCACAACTTGACTAAGCTGAAAACATAAAGTTAATCTTTTCAAGATGAGTTTTTCTAAGTAACCGAGCTAAGTTTTGAAACCACCACATTCCGCACCACCAGCTGAGTTATTTACCCAGCTGACCCTCCTCAGCTGGATCAATAACTGAGCTCACCAACTCTGTTATTTAAGTTGAAAAAGTTTTCAGAAATCTATTTGGTGTATTCACCCCCCCTCTACACCAAATACCTAGCTCAGGGACCATCAGATGCCTTCGTTACAACATAATGAGAAGTTCTAAGATGTCTTCATTACAACAAAATGAGAAGTTCTCTACAATACTACCAATACCAGTTCATTTGCCACTACAGTTAACCCATAAGCTTCCAAATTAGAAAAACACAAACGAGTGCCAGGAAAAATACAAGCATTTGCAATCTCTTCGTGCTCTTTTTTAGCTTTTCAATCTCAGCTTCATTAGCATTAATCCTCCTCAACAAGCCAGGAATTATTGATGTTGCTCGATAGCACATAGGCGGATCTTCCCAATCCCAAAACGTGCACTTTCTAATCTGCAAAATTCCAAGATTTAGGGTTAATATTCCATAATTTCCTCTTCTACCCATTTCGTACTCCCTAAAAATTCCAATTAGATCGAATTTTGAAAACTTACAGGGCACATCACATATCTCCTCCCAGGATTTGCAGGAGTCCATGATGTGCGAAGCCAAGCTCTCATATCACAATGACAAAGTCGCTCAGAATACTCTCGTTGGCTCATCGATGCTGCAGAATGACTTCTTCTTCTTCTTCGATTTAGGGTTCCTATTCTTCAATTTGTGGAAATTGGGGGCGGAATGAGGGTCATATATAGTGGAGCTCGTTTTTTACCGCTTAAAAAAATTTTGATGTGGCAAAAATGGGTGATGTGGCATGTACACGTCGGCGTCGGGCTACATGTGTTCGATCACGTGCGCATCGCGTGCTGAAAGCCTAACGAAGTTAATTTGGGCCCGAAATGGGTGCACGGACGCGGAAAAACAAAGTTTTTGGCCTACTTTACAGAGCCCGTCAAAATAAGTCCTATTTTTCAGATTGATAAAAGTTATGGTCCTATATTTACGGTTAGCTCTCTGAAATCGTGTACATATGTCAGGCAGGCTTGTGTACAACCTTAATCTGCATTTAAGGATTTTGTTGGTGAGCTAGAATTCGATTATGTATTATAATTACTTGAACTTGAACCTCTCTATAGAAACAGTGTTTTGAGCAATCCAACACTATATTTCTGGGTTCATATACACATTCAGTTCTCGTTTTTTTAACCCGCTACTGGCCTACTGGGCAAATCCGCTCATATGGAATAGTCTGCAAATTAATCACATATATAAAAGGTAAACTACACTAGAAAAATCTGGTGTGACGGGCTCAATTGATCTATAAAATAGTGGAAGTCGGAACTTAAGAGTACCATTGGTTACAACAATACTAGTAATCATCCCGAAGGGATAGTACATTGTCGTTTAATTTTGAGTTAGTACAGGGTCTGATCAACTAATTACACTCCATTGGTTACCAGAAGATGAAATCGAAACACTAGAAAAACATCATTAACTAATTTGTACAAACAAGTATATTTAGGAGTACATCTGGTCGAGTAATAACACAATAGCCATAGCAAATCTGCAGTTGAAGTCGTGCTTAACGATTAAATGAAAAACCTCTAAACCAAAAGAAGCACCAGATCCTGCCATGGCTTCTTTCTTCTTAATCTCCCCAACAACCCTTCTGGAATCATCCAAAATCTTGCACGACCGATGCGCAAACGACCCTTCAATGACATACATACATCTTTTCTCAGACATCCCACAGTAAACATACGCAAGCACATCTACTTTTGTTATGTTTTTCCTCACACAAAAAATAGGTTTCTTGGATGATTTCATTTTGTTGTTGCTGTATTTATCAACTTCTCCTTCGTAGACAAGCCAGTAATCCAATAGCCCTAGCTTCTGCAGATCATCAAAAACCATATAAATTAAAACTAAAATCACTAATGATATATATGCAATACTGATAATTTAGAGAATTAATGTAACATGTGTATATATATGCAATATATGATTTAATTAGTTTGACATGCAATTAATTAATTAATTAATTAATTAATTAAGATACCTTGCGGCGACAGAGAGTGAAAATGGGATTGCCCGAACCGTCCATGAGTATGATTTGAACGGGTCGACCCGTGTAGTTGTCGACCCGATAGGCCAAACCGCCGTCCGAGCCAATGACGGTGAAACCGCTGCAGCTGAAAACGAGCGATTTTCTCCAAACTGTTAGAGAAGTCGATGCTTCATCACCGTCTCCTTTGTTGTCTTTTTCTCTCTCATCATGATAGTGGTGGACTGTTCTTGATTTAGATTTCGACAAGAGGAACATTTTTCTGTGAACTCTCTCTCTCTCTCTCACACACAGTGAAAGATCGATCTTTGATATATATATATATATATATATGTGTGTGTGTGTACGTATATATAAGCAGAGAATGTGTGTATAGGTGCTTGTGATATAGTAGTATATCTAATTACACGAAATTATGCTTTCTACTGTTTATAACGGTGACATGTGCTGCTGTGTGGACCTCTTCGGACTTTCCTAACGATCTCACTGAATTTGGTAGAAGTTCAGATAATTCATTTATATTCCATATAAATGAATTATGTAATTAAGTTCTCTTATGCCTGTCATCAAATTATGACTATCTGGTCCGGGTACATTAAATATACTAGCTAATACTAATTAGAGATTTAACAACACATCGAATTACAGTTAATGGAATTCAGAAGTTCCATTTCCTACCTAATTTTGTTTTTTATTAGCAAATTTTTTTTAGTTGGGCATCACTACAGTACTGTTGCGCTCTCTCTCTCTCTGACTCGTCCTTTTTTTTTGGTATTAAATTAAGTAACAAAAGAGTAGTAGAACGGTTTGACGTTACCATTACTAGAAATTCGTAGGTTTTATTTACATTGATTCAACTTTTATTATATGTTGTAACTGATTCCAATATAAATCCCACTAGATTTATCCGCGCGCGTTGCGCTGCACCGTATGATAATTAATTTTTTAATTACTAATATCAAAAAATTAATACATATTTCAATATATATTTATATTCAAATTATTCTCCAAAATTATATAATTGTGTTCATTAGTATTATTAATACAATTATTTTTTACTTGATTATAAATACAATTATATTATATATATAATACTTATGTTGAATATTAAGATTTAATTAAGAAACTCATCCATACAAATTTAAAAAATAAAGTATCACAAAATAATATATTTTACCAAAAATTGTAACATAGTAATAAACAACTTTACTGCAAAATATTGTCATTTAAATCACAAAATTAATTTTTGGTCAGTATCAATGAATGGTTATATTTTTTTTTTGAGCAAATGAATGGTCATTTTGAGTGGGCTAGGCGGGGAGTGTGCATGGGGCATGCAGAATGAGAGGGAAAAGTACGTGAATGGGCGGGAAAACACATTGCAATTATTCTGCTTTAATATAGTAATAGATTTGAATGTAGTAGTCCCATTATTGAGTGTTGTGGTTGGGCACACTGCACACACACATGGAGTATCCATATTAAAATTTATATTTTAATTCCAAAAAAATATGAATAAATTATTTAATTTGGGCTAATTGTCTTTTTTTTTTTCAGAACTTTGAGCTAATTGTCCAAAAATAATAAAACAAAATCTCAAATTCTAAAAAGAAAAGACAATTATGAAAACTTAACTTTTCATTTTCTGAAAAACTAATGTATTTTACATTCGATTATTTATGTGTTACTTTGTCCTGAAAAATCCGAATTCATTTCTCAATCATTCTGACTGACGCAAATACACATACGTCTCTTTTAGTTTTGCTAGTGGGATGATTTTTTTTATTTTTTATATTTTGAGTTAGTGGGATGATTAAATAATATATATCCATTATTTTTCTGTAAGGGTGTAAGCTTCTTTTGTCTATCGAAGTGACTCAGCATGAAAAGTACAACTATTAAATGAAAACGTCAATCGAAGTGTCTATTAGTAAAAACTAAGCAGTACAGTAGTAAAAAGGAATTTCAGCTAGGCAAGAGATTGACAACCTTTTTTGCAAGATTAATTTAAACGCTGGCCCACAGTTTGCCTGCTGTCGGGAAACCAAACAATATATAGTATAGTTAATTAATTTGAACTTTTTTCTTATGCAAGTAAGAGAAAATGATAACAATCGACATATAAATTTTAATTTCATTATATGTGGGATAATATCATTGTTCAAAAGTTAAAATAATCATTTTAATAAAATAAAGATTAAATTTAATTTTTAATTTTAAAAAAAATAAAAACTAACCAAAGTACCTAACAAAATAACTCTCATACATTTACTTTATCATATTTCCTTCACCATCGTATTTGCAATAAAATTTTCTTGGCATTATTGATGTTTGGGGAAAACATTATACTACATTTTCTTGATTCATTGATGATAAATATCCTGAGAATAACCGTAGTCCTATTGCACATAAGGTTAAAATAACGGCAGCAATAATGACGTTTTCTCTCTATATGAAATTTCCGTTATTTGTCTTATTAGAGACTAAACTTACAAATCAGATTCACACGTTTCTTTGTGGCATGCCTTTCACGACTTTATCACCAGTCCAAATTTCCTTCCCTCAATAGTTTCCCCAAAAGGCCCTAATGTATAATTTATGGGTTAATTAAATTTTATGGTTTAAACTCTACCCCAAGATACGTTTCACAAATGATCCGATCTTCAAAAGATGTAAAAAAAAAAAAAAAATCCATCCTTTCATCGAAGTTTAAAAATGATACGGGAGCAAGTTCTTAGTACTGGAATGCTGCATATTTATTAATTTATTCTCTATTTTTCTTCTTTTCTTATCTTCTTATCTAAGTAAAAGAAGAGAAAAGAAACGAAAAATGTGCAACGCTCCAGTTAATTCGGAAATTTTTTCCGTGCCATTTTTGAAACTTCGATGAAATGTCAGGTTCGATTTTTACATTTTTAAAAATACAAGAATATTTTTAAAATTAGGGTTAAAGGTCATGCTACAAAGTATAACTAACACTAATTTTTTTTAAGGAAAATATATTTTCCAGATCAATAATCATACATATTTTATATAAAAACAAGTAAATTAATAAGAACGATATGTATATGACCAACCTTTTTTTTTTTGGTAAAATATATGACCAACCTTTAAAATTCAAAAAATATTACTCTCTTCGCCGGTCTCTTATAACAAGGCTTCTAATTAAATTGTCTCCCAAGATGTTTATACCAGCCATTATATATTAGAGTAATATTTTTTATCTATATAGTTATTGACGAATCTACCTTAATTGATCTCTCCTTTGACGTGGGAAGTTTAAGACATTCTAATCACCTCCTAAATAGCAAAGAAAAGTAGAAGAAAAGTCCAAATCAAAAATCTAAAAAGCAAGATCTCTTCCCATATTTAGTCAATCAAGAATACGAAACCAGACAAAATTGAAGGCAAAACTTTTGTGCTTAATCAATTAAATTCTTGGGCAAATTTTGCATTGACACGTAGCTCATTATTTTAAATTAGGTTATCTTAATATTCCCAATTAATGTTCCATCACAATATTATTATTCCCTGCATTTTCCATTCAGTTAACAACAGCACATCAACCACGTGCACATTTGGGTCCATTTTCAGGACTATGCTCCTTTTGCCTACCTTTGGTCTCATTATTTTCCTAAATTTTCAAAAATCATACTACTATAATTTTTTAAAATTTTCATGTGGATTGTCGTGTGTGCTGTGTGTTCTGAAAATGGCAATCACACGTCGGTTTGAAAACTAGACTAACCGACCACATTGAAAATTGAAATCATCGCGTTCAATGAATGAATAGTAATCATGATGTATTGTCCTTTCTCAAAATGCCCCGCATTCTAAATATATTCTCAAAAATACTCAAATTTGCATCTTATCTAGTTGACTAAATCCGACTGAGGTTTGCTTCAACGTGCATCTTTTCATTGTTGGTTTGTACCTACATTTAAATACTGGTGAAATATGACAACTTTGGAAATTTCATTTTAATAAAAGGTTTAGCTAATTCTAATTAAGTAAATTGCCATCTCATTTAGGTGGCCAACTTAATTCATTGGAATTAAATGGTGTGACTGATCTATGCTTTGGAGCAAATAATCGAGGTATATATACTTTTTTAAAAAAAACGTATTTCGATGAACGATAAATATTTTGTAACAGTTAGTTATTCATTGAGAATTGATAGAAGAATGTGATTTAGTCATCATGTGGTGGAGCCACATTGGGGCATTGGACCCCCAGATTTTTTAGTATATATATATATATGGAGAGGATCATATAGAAACTCCTATTTATATGAGAATTAGGAACCAATCCAAGCCATCCATCCTATAAGATCTATGGTTATGATTTAATGTCATAGTCAAATGGTCAAATCCGCTTTTTGTGGTCAATCCCGCATTCTTTTACTTAAGTAAGGTTAATATGGTAATTTTCGTTGTTTTATTCTGTGCACCAAACGAAATGCATAAATTAGTATAAATTGATGCATTAATTAGTATAAAGTGATGCATCAATATCACAATTTTGATGCATCAATTTTTTTTTATTAATATGGGATAAATGGGTAACTTTTACACCTCATTTATGATTTATACACAACAAACAAGATTTGTAAAGTGTGTATCCTAAAAAAAAGACTTATAAAATGTGTATTTATACAATAGCATTACGTATATCGTATTCGTATGTGTTACTTGATGTTCTGGGCACAATTTTATGATGCATTAATATGATTTACGTGATGCATCAATATGAAACTGTAAATGCACATAATAGCAAAAGGCTCATTACCATAATAAATGCATTACATGTATGATATTTGTGCATTACATTATTTGTATTTATGCATTACATTGTGTATTTTTTGATACAATAATAAATCATCTTATATTGCATAAATAATACTCCTATTAACATAATGCATTAATAGTATTGACTTAATGCATACCACTGATGTACGAAAAAAAATAAAAAATTTCGCCATAGTTCTAAATTTAATAAATTTTGCAAATTATCAATTTATTTATACATCAATCTGTCGTGAATTGCTATAGTGGTGCAAATGCAAGAGAAACAACGGTGAATAGGAAAGTTTGACAAAGTTTTACGACATGCATGTTATGTTTCATTCCAGTGACACATTTTCATTTCATTTGGGGAATTTGAAGAGAGAGAGAGAGAGTCCTGCAAATCAAGCACATAGAAAGAAAATTATTTACGAGACTAGAAAAAAAATAATGTCAATTCATACTATTAATCAAATTGTATAACCAAAATGCATTAGTTTGAAAATTGTTCTCTGCCAGATAATGCATAAATACTAACAAATTGATGCATAAATCATCATACACCAATATATGCATCATCATTAAGCAATAATTCTAGAAAAATATATACATAAAATAAGTAGTCAAACACCCAGATCTTCATTTTAACAACAAAACTTCTTTTGGTTGTAAGAACATAATCGAGTTTCTTAGAAATAGGTTGCTGCCAAATATCAATTGAAGCATTTGTACTTTTTATCGATGTTTAGCTGGAGAAGGAGGAGATGGTGGTGGCGTGAGATGTAAAAAGCCATGGTGGCGTGGTGCTGCTAGCAGTCAAGTGGCAACAACCTCCGCTGCTGCTATTGCTAAATCATAGATAGAGAAGAGGAGTTTGAGATTGTGAACGGCTACGGTGGCGAAATTCTTGAGTGTTGGCTATCAAACTTGAGAGGCGGCGGCAAGAGCTTTCAACCATGAGGACGAACGGCGACGACTACTGTTGGTCCCAAGACGGATACCTTGGTGTAGAGGGGGGGTGAATACACCAAGGTTTAAAACTTTTCCAAGTTAAAACTCTTTTGAGAGAGCTTGCTGTGTCCGATCCAGCTGGATAGCAGCTTGATTGACACAGCTGGCTGAGTGAGTGTGTGTGCGGAAGTTGGTGGGTTTGGAAAGTCCGTCTGTTGCTTCAAATCATATTGCAAAGCTCTGTTTCACTTTTCAGTTAGTCAGTTTATGCAACTTGAAATGTATGCTTGATAGGTTAGCTTAATGCATAAAACAAAGCGATAAAGAACAGAGCAATTTTAACGTGGTTCGGAGTAACACCTCCTACGTCCACGACCAGGTTCACTGGTAATTCACTACCACTTGGTTTCCAAGTACCAAGCAACTTCACAACTCTAACCCGAGCTGTGTTCCAACAGTTTGCGGGCACTGTCAAGCCTACACCTTCAGTTTCCGGGTACTGAAGAACCTAACCACTCGAATTACACGCTTCGAGCAAGCGTACATTTACCTAACCTTTCTGGGTTTGGGTTTGGGTATGGGTTTTCCAACTATGAACGAGTTCTTACAATGAAGAACAAAGGATATGATGAACTCGTTCAAACTAGGCTTAAGATGTTTCTTTTCTGATCTATTCTGCCTATGACTGAACATGTGAACAACTAAGAACACAGCTGACTGACTGGGTGTTCTTGAAAGATTTGGCTATGAAGATTGTTGTTCATTTTTCTGTTTGCTCTTTTTATTTCATCAGTCGTCTCGTCGGTTCCCCCCTTTTCTTCAATGGTGATGAGATATATATAGGTGGAGATTCAAACTAACCGTTGGAAGAGAGCCGTTTGAATCTTACCTACTCTTATTGACTTCTGGCCTTTAACCTACGAAGTAGGTCTGCATCTGCAGAAGCTATTTCTTCTCTGATTTGACCTCGTCAGACAAGATCTTCTGACATCGGGATCTTGTTTTAAAAAGGTCTTCATCTTCGAGCTGCTAAGCGTATTTGTTGTGTCTTCAGCGTCTTGGACTCTGCTGTGTTTTGACTCTTAGCTGTGTCTTAGACCTGAGCTATATCTTTATCCTGAGCTGTGGCTTCAACCTGAGCTGTGTCATTAACCTGAGCTGTCTTAGACCTGAGCTGTGTCATTGACACTAAGCTGGGTCCTTTATACTGAGCTGGGTTTTTGACACTGAGCTGAGTTTCCGTCACTGAGCTGGGTCTTGATACTGCTGGGTCTTCTACTCTGCTTGGTCTTGCTTTGCTGAGTCTGTTCTGCTGAATACCTAGGCTGGGTCTAGCTTAGCTGTGTCTTCTGCTTTGGCTTCTGCTGTCTTCAGCTGCTCTACCTGTAAACTAAGAAACTCTATAAGCTCAAACAGGTGAGCTAAAAAACGCTTTAGGCTTTGTGCAATCATCTACTCGGTTGGGGTCAGCTGGGTTTTGGTATCAAATCAAAACTCTATTAATTTTCCCAACAATTTCTCCCTTTTTGATGATGCCAAAACCTAACTGAGAAAAACAATTTACTTCCCCCTTAACAAGAAACGGGATTTCAAAAGTTTAAACATTCACAGTAGGTAAACAAATTCAGAGTTCAGTGCCTGGACAAAGAGTTATTATCATCAGGGTGAGCTTGAGAGCAAAATCGAACTTTTCATTAATAAAAGGAAATTTTACAACTTTACAATTACAGAAATTCAAAAGACAAAATTCCCAGATGGCTGGGTCTTCAATTCTGCTTCCTCTGTTCATCAATCTGATGGTCAGTCTTGAGACCATATCTGTTGAAGATGAACTCTTCTAATTCCTTCCATTCTGCTTGATTCTTTGTTTTGGAAATTCCTCTTTCGCCAGCCCAGTGATAAACTTCATTGATAATCTGGGCCTTGTCGGGAAGGTTCGTTCCAGCTATAGTGGGAGGCTCCAACTGCTTGACTTTTGGAGCTTTGAGCTGGATGTCGTTTCTCTTGGCAGCTAGGGCTAATGATCTTGCCATCATTGGATCTTCTTCATGAAGTTCGAGCAAGTATTCTTTGAATGCAATTTCATGATCCATACCTTTGTATTGATTCAGGTAGTAGAATTCTTTGATGAATTCTGTTTTGCATTGTTCCCAGTTTTCATTGATTTCATCTGGGTTCCTCTTGTCGGATCTTGGAATGCTTGAAGCTGCTTGTTTCTTCCTAGCTTGCCTGTAGCTTAGCCTTTTCTTTCTCTATTTTTTCTCAGCAGGCTGGAGCGATTCGGCTTTCTTCTTGATGATTTTGTCCAGCTCTTGCATTTTTATTCTTTGCTCGTTGTGGAAGTTACACAGCCAGTGATAGTCCTTGTATTCTTCTGGCTTATGTCCACAAGCTTTGGCAAGAGCAATCATCTTCTCTCTCCATGTCTCTTTGACTGCTTTGGCTGCTGCAGTTGGCTCTGGCTCTTCCTCATCCAGCTCTTTGGCGAAGTCATCGATTTCCGATTGAATTGGCTACACAGGTTCCCCCTGAGCTGCAGCTTCCCTCTCCATTATTTTTCCAACTTCGTTCTTATCTTCCCCCTTTTTGGCATTATCAACAAGGGAGGCGGAGAGGTTAATGACTGTTGCGTTGAGCTTGGTAAGAGCGGCTTCAACATCAGCAATCTTAGCTGAGTTGTCAGCTGTGGCGATGTTCAGCTGGGCATTGCTGCTGCTTCCAGCTTTGAACTGAGCATCCAGATCTTTGTACAAGTTGAAGAGTTGGCGGATGTCAGAGCTGTTGGAGAGAGTGGACTTTTTGAGGGCTTCTAGCTAGCTTGACAGATTTGCTATATCGTCGACCAGTGGAGCTTGAAGTTCTGAAATGATCTCAGGGACTCTCTTTTCTAGATGAGTTGACTGATCAATACGTTGAGAAGCGAGAGATTGCTTGAGATCTTGACTGGTGCTTTCCTGTAGACTCTGGGCAAATCTGTGAACTTCATCAATGGACTGTCCATTACAATGGACTTGCCATTCTACAGCTGTGATGCGCAGAAGGGTGTCAACATTTGATTTGAGTCTATCCTGGAATAGGATTTCCTCAACTTGTTTGGCTATTTCTTCCTTCATTGCATCAGAAAGCACAGCATCGGAATCCGTCTGGGTCCCGGATTCGACTTGGCTGGGTTTGTTTGCCTCGATCTCGACTAGTGAGCGAGTGTCATTGGCAAATGGACTTGATGAGGCTGCTGTCTCTGGTTCAGCTGTTTCGTCAGCAGGTTCTTCAATGATCATTACCTCAGCTGTGTTAACTGGTACAGCTTCCTTGGTAATCTTAGCTGAGACTTCTTTGGATGTGACATCTCCAGAAGGTGTTTTCCATCCCGCTGCTGTTAGAAGCTTGTTGGCTGACTCCCAGACGTCTGCTGGGTGCAGCTTGGGGTACTGCTGAGATACTTTGATAATACCTCTGATGAGATCATCTTGATGCAAGTAAGCATCCTCTAGACTTCCAAAGCCAAAAGTGTGCTGGAGGTATGCTTCATCCGTCTTCAATTTCTCGTAGGAGAAGGTCTCGATCAACTGCTCATTCTGGTACCAAGTTGCCATCTTGGTGGCCAGATAGAATTTGAGATTTCCAACTTTGACGAGGGCGATTGGCAGGTGCGCCAAGATAGGATACTGAGTTAGAACACTCTTGATCCCTGCAATACGTAGTTCCTCGTACATGACTTCCATGAAGGTTGAGCCAGAGGAGATGAGTGATGGAGAAGCAGTAGAGTCACTCTCCTCTGATTCTGTGGAAATTTGAGCTTTGGGTGATGGCTGTTTTGGGGGTGAGCTTTGATTTGTGGAAGAGGGTTCAGCTTGGTTGACAGCTGGCTGTGAAGAAATTTCAGCCAGTTGAATATCTTCCTGTATGATTACAGGAGATGAATCTTTTGATGGAGAGCTGAGAGGAGGAGAAGGCTGATTGGGCGGAGAGCTGTGAGGCGGTGAGGGCTTGGGTGAGTTGGGAAGAGTTGTCTGACTCTTTGGATTATCCAGCTCGTCCTCTGAACTGGATTATCCATCATTCAATCCCATATCAGTTAGGATGTTTGATCCGAACTGATTGAAGGCTGATACTGGTTGTGGGGAGAGAATCACCATTGCTTGACTTGGAGTATCTACCGAAGAAGAACTCGCCTCAGTTGGTGGAATGATAGCTGTTTTCTTTTTCTTTTCAGCTGGACCTCCAGCTGGTTTGGGGTCAACTGTCTTCCTTTTTCTCTGTTTCTTCTCAGCTGGAACATCTGCCTCTGTTTCTTCCAGCTGCTTCTTGCCTTTGCTCACAGCAGGCTGTTTCCTCAGTAGATCATTGATTTGACTAATTCTCTGGAAGAGAATCTTAGTTTCTGGAAACGGTTCTGAATCAGCCCACTTTATTGTGTATCCTTTCACAGCTTGTTCTATTAAGAACGAAATCTTAGAGCATAAATATAGGGGCTCTGAGGTTGAATACGTCGTCCTGGTGGAGTCGAACTTGATCTTCTCTGACTCCTTGACCAGTCGGTTGAGTAAGAAATCAAACTAGTTGACGTTTGCGCCTTTGATCATGGAAATCATCGGCTTGAGCTTTGGAATACTGATCTCTCCTTGAGATCCAGCTATCTCCAGAATGCACTTCTGCGTGATATCCAACAGCAGCCTGTACTTTGGCTTGAGTAGGAGCTTTGACATGCTTGCTCTGTACAGCTCTGGGGAGATGAGCATCTCTTGACTGAGGATTTCATCCACTTCCTCACGGTTGTAATCCTCTGGTATGAATGCTCCTTCGCTGGATAGATTGAACACCTTTCGTAGCATCTTGTTGAGTTTGATGTTGACGATTGCTGAGTCAAATTTTCCATCATCGCCCTTGACAATTACATCGAATAAAGATGAGTATAAGCCTTCTTTGTCAATGATGTTGAGATAGAAGATAGCAGCATCTCTCTTCAGCATAAGCATGGGCATGGAGGTTGCCCACAGCAAGAGACCGGAGTCTACGACGAGATCCACCATCTCTTTGAGTTCTGAGACTTGAAGGTTGGCGGTGGAAATGCAACTTTCAAATGACAACTTTGTCATAAGTACTTCGAACTGGTTCATCCCTGCGGTTGATTTCTTGGGTGCCATTTCTGCAGTCTGATGATTTTGATCGCGCGAAGAACTTGCAGAAAATAGATAGATGATTTGAAGATTTGAAATTCGCAGAGATAGAGATGGAAGAATTCTGCGTATCTTTTCCATGTATATCAACTGCCATAATGAATTAACGGATGTGATTGAGACAGTTGATATTCTGATCGACGGCTGAGAGACATTCACTCATCATGTTCTGACGTGTTTACAGCGAGTGTATTACAACCGCACGTGAGGCAGTTCAAACGCTTGACATTCTGTCTCGTTACTGTCGTGCTACAGAACTCTGACTTATAATTAATGCGATGGGAAATGAAACTTATCAAGCAATTTAACTAAGGAACATATGTCCGCTTAAATTAGGAATTCAAAATAATTAGACTTAAATAGTATATTCCTTAGAGAAATAAATTCATGAGACGCAGACCGGTCAACATGGACAGAGTATCCAGCTGATATCACGGTGGTCTTCTCTTTTGCTTGATTGAAATATCTCCTCAGCTGAGTATCTGGAGATTAGCTTGATTCTTCTTTAGCTGAGTTTTCTTTAGAGTTCTGTCTTGTCTAGATGAGCTTGATTCCTCTTCAGCTGGATGAACTTTCTTCACTTGAATATTCTGCTGGAATGAATTTGCCCTCAGCTGATATCACAGCTGTGTAGATTTCCAGCTTGGGGAAGTCCCCCCTGAATTTGATAGTAGGTGGCTGTCTTTTCTTAGCTGCCTCCTACTTGAGCGTGATTTTCTCAACAATTACGTTCATCTGTCAACTTGATCTCTGATCTTTGAGAAAACAGTCAGCTGTTCCATGATCAGCTGAGTTCACTGCTGCTTTTTCGGGGTAGAATCTTCGATTTCATATTCTTTGCATTGCATTCATACGCATTGAACTCACTAGGAAAACCATTCACAACAATTGGCTGGGATCAGTACGCTTGACGTATTCTTTGAAGAGCTTTGAGGAGAGTCATGAGCTTTGATCATCAGCTGTCTTTACAGCAAGCTTGATGACATCCTCAATTGCGTCTGTCCCTCAACCTGTTATTACTCCTTCGGCACCCAGTTGTGAGTGGGTCCGGCTTTGTTGGAGAGGGTTCCATTGATAACCCGGATTGGTCCTTATATTTTGTGAGTGATACTTCTGGTTGGTCCTTGAATGTGTCCACTTCTTCTTTGGACCTTGTTGACTCCATTTTCTTTGATGAGGTTCAATTCATAGCTGGAGTCCGTCAGCTTGATCTCTAGCTTGATATCCCGTCTGCTGGAATCTTGATGTGAAGCTCAGTTGATTTTCAGCTTTATAACCAGCTGAGATCCTTCTCAGCTGTCTTTTTAGTTGACCTTGATGTCTGAGCTGGATGACATTCTGTCTTTGATTTTGATTCCAGTCAGCTGGATTTATCTGCTGCCATTTAGCTCTGTGATCAGCTGGGAGATGCTGAGCAGTTTTCTTCTTTGAAGGGACTTGAGCTTGGAGTGATGGCTTGAAAATGTACGACCTCTTTGGTACATTTTTGGCTTGAATCCCACTGGGTTTGCATTGGCTGGAGTCATGCTTTGATCTGATTCAGTTTTGGCCATCTTCAAGCTCTTGATCATTCAGTCTTCTGCTTGACTTTCTGAGTTTATGATGATGGGTCCGTTAGTGATAACATCCCACATCATGTCGTGACTCTCGCTCAGAAAGCTTTTGAGTTGGATCTTCCAGATCTGATAGTCATCGACAGAGAGTGTCGGAAAATTCCTGCACAAAGAAGATTCCATAACAGTATGCAATATAATGATTTTAAAAAGATTTTGAAATTTTGAGGGATCTGTTCAGGTGACCACTATCAGCAAAGAAATGCTGACTTGACACAGATACAGTGATCTTTTGAACCACTGCTCCGATACCAATTGTTGGTCCCAAGACGGATACCTTGGTGTAGAGGGGGGTGAATACACCAAGGTTTAAAACTTTTTTGAGAGAGCCTGCTGTGTCCGATCCAGCTGGATGGCAGCTTGATTGACACAGCTGGCTGAGTGAGTGTGTGTGCGGAAGTTGGTGGGTTTGGAAAGTCCGTCTGTTGCTTCAAATCATATTGCAAAGCTCTGTTTTACTTTTCAGTTAGTCAGTTTATGCAGCTTGAAATGTATGCTTGAGAGGTTAACTAAATGCATAAAACAAAGCGATAAAGAACAGAGCAATTTTAACGTGGTTCGGAGTAACACCTCCTACGTACACGACTAGGTTCACTGGTAATTCACTACCACTTGCTTTCCAAGTACCAAGCAACTTCACAACTCTAACCCGAGCTGTGTTCCAACAGTTTGCGGGCACTGTCAAGCCTACACCTTCAGTTTCCGGGTACTGAAGAACCTAACCACTCGAATTACACGCTTCGAGCAAGCGTACCTTTACCTAACCTTTCTGGGTTTGGGTTTAGGTATGGGTTTTCCAACTATGAACGAGTTCTTACAATGAAGAACAAAGGATATGATGAAGTCGTTCAAACTAGGGTTAAGATGTTTCTTTTCTGATCTATTCTGCCTATGACTGAACATGTGAACAACTAAGAACACAGCTGACTGGCTGGGTGTTCTTTAAAAAATTGGCTATGAAGATTGTTCTTCATTTTTCTGTTTGCTCTTTTTATTTCATCAGTCGTCTCGTCGGTTCCCCCATTTTCTTCAATGGTGATGAGATATATATAGGTGGAGATTCAAACTAGCCGTTGGAAGAGAGCCGTTTGAATCTTACCTACTCTTATTGACTTCTGGCCTTTAACCTACGAAGTAGGTCTGCATCTGCAGAAGCTATTTTTTCTCTGATTTGACCGCGTCAGACAAGATCTTCTGACATTGGGATCTTGTTTTAAAAAGGTCTTCATCTTCGAGCTGCTAAGCGTCCTTGCTGTGTCTTCAGCGTCTTGGACTCTGCTGTGTTTTGACTCTGAGCTGTGTCTTAGACCTGAGCTATATCTTTATCCTGAGCTGTGCTTCAACCTGAGCTGTGTCATTAACCTGAGCTGTCTTAGACCTGAGCTGTGTCATTGACACTAAGCTGGGTCCTTTACACTGAACTGGGTTTTTGATACTGAGCTGGGTTTCCGTCACTGAGCTGGGTCTTGATACTGCTGGGTCTTTGACTCAGCTTGGTCTTGCTTTGCTGAGTCTGTTCTGCTGAATACCTAGGCTGGGTCTAGCTTAGCTGTGTCTTCTGCTTTGGCTTCTGCTGTCTTCAGCTGCTCTGCCTGTAAACTAAGAAACTCTATAAGCTCAAACAGGTGAGCTGAAAAATGCTTTAGGCTTTGTGCAATCATCCACTCGGTTGGGATCAGCTGGGTTTTGGTATCAAATCAAAATTCTATTAATTTTCCCAACAACTACTCTCGCTGGATTTCTGAACAGAGGACTTTTGTGTATCGAGTAATGAAGAAAAGTAAGTAGAAAAAGAGTAAGAGCCAGCCGCAGCGGCGTGCTGGTGGAGGCAGTAGCAGAGACTGGTGATGTCTCGTTGGATTTAGGGAAAAGATATTCATGAAAACTTAATGTTTTTATTTTGGGGATCTACAGTGATTTTACTGAGGAAATAGCGAGAGAAAGCATCAACAACGGCGATCTAAGTTTATTTGGAACGGCGGTGGTGATGTTGGCGGTGGCCGGTGGTTGAAGATGAAGGAGAGGAGCTGTATGTCAGGCCATAGAAGTGAGAGAAAGAAGAAAGTTTCGTGAATTGAGATGGATGAGAGAGAAAGAGAGTGATGTTGCAGGAAAATTTAATTTCCCAATTTAACCCTTCATTCTTTGTTTTTTGAATCCATGTCAAAATTTTAGATTTAATCATAGCCGCACATTCTCTACTAATGGGTGGTCAAGATTAGTTCTTAGTTCTCATATAAGGGGTGGTTCTCACCAAATCCACACTATATATATATATATATATATATATATATATATATATATATATGGATGGATTAGTATAAAAACCGATCCTCCCGTACAAACTACTCCATCCGTTCCGTTACTCTTGTCTTGTATTCCTTTTTGGATTGTCCCGTTACTCTTGTCCTATTTCCTTTTTGGAAATAATTAGGAAAAATTAGAGCCCGATTAGTTTGTTAATGAGGCTCACTTTACATCTTTCAACCTTTTACTATTCTTTCTCTCATTTTTTGTGTCATTCACTTTTCACTTCTCTCTACCCATTTTATTTCACTATTTGAACTCACTTTATTTCACCATTTCACTATTTCAACAGTAAAACCCACTTTATTTCACTATTTGTACCCAATTAAATACTCAATTAAAAACTCTACAAACACACATTTTATCCCTAATTCCTTTATCCTTAATACTCGTGCCAAAAAAAATCAGACAAATCTAATAGGACGGAGGGAGTACAAACCATGTTTTTTTTCAATATATAATCATGCTTTTTGATATATACAATGATGTTTAATATTGCTTTTCTTGATTCATTTTTTTTGTATAATAAACGATGCTTATATAAAATCATGCTTTTTACATACTATTTTCATGCTTTGATTATTAGCAACCGTAGATCATACCATGATCAACGGTTGATATTAGTTTGTAGTTTTTACATGAGGACTAGTTTTTATATGAACCAAATCCTATATATAATATAGTATTTAATAATTTGATATTTTTATAAAAATATGTTAAAACGTTAAATTTGAAGTGATCATCCTTTACTTCTTTCTTTTCTTCTGTTCTTTATCATAATTTTTAGAATCTAGAAATTCTCAATTAATTGCTTCTTGTTAATCTAGTTTTATTTGATATATGTATTTTTCATCTTGATAATTTTAATATTATATTATTAAAGATGATCTAGCTGTTTAGAATTTGATCCGTACACGCATATGGAAGACAAGTTTATTTATGAATAACTATTTTTTCCTTTGTAATTATAAAAGTTATTAGAATATCGTGATAGTTAACTATAAAATTATTTATAGTTTGCAATCATTTAATTAAAAGAATCAATTAATCCCTATCGTAATCGTTTAACAAATTAACGAAACAGTATAAAATTTTATATTGGCGATGCTATTATAGAGAAGACAAGGTAAATGAAAAAAAAAATATTGAGATGTCAGCGTATTTCGATAATGTTTATGATTTTTTCTAGATGTACAATTAAAATTTGGGTAAATTGCCTGTTTTCCTGAACTTTTCACAAATTCTGGTTTTGCTCCCCACAAAAAACTTCAGCGTGACAGTTCACGAACTTTCTATTTTGTCTGATTTTGCATCCAAGGTCAATTTCCCCCAAATTGTGTGCTGACTTGGTAGAAGAAAATTCCTACTTGTTGTAATCGGTAGACGAGTTAATATTTATCCAAACAATAAATTGCCCGTAATTTCCTTAACTTTCTTCAAATTATGTTTTTGCTCATCACAAAAATATATTTTGCGCAACAATTCCCAAACTTTCTAAATTGTCTGATTTTGCGCAATTTTTTTTTTGATGAGCAAAAACAGAATTTGAAAAAAGTTATGAAATTTACGAGCAATTTATTATTTGGATAAATATTAACTCGTCTACCGATTATGACACATAGGAATTTCCGTCTGCCAAGTCAGCACACAATTTGGGGGAAATTAACCTTGGATGCAAAATCAGACAAAATAGAAAGTTCGAGAATTGTCACGCTGAATTTTTTTGTGGGGAGCAAAACCAAAATTTATAAAAAGTTCAGAAATTTACAGGCAATTTACCCTTAAAATTTTATCTTAAATTCCTAAAGTTGAGCAATAAAGTATACATCTGTTTAACGCCGAGGAATTTTCGGTTTCTTTTTCTTTCAAGAAATGCACTTTTGTTTGTATGCATGTTCGTTTCGATTTTATGTGATTTGCGAGTCGTCATGGTGTGAGCTTTCAAATCAGTATACGCAAAGAAGACAATATCTTGGTGCATTCGACCTTATCATACAGTCAGATAAAAAGTGATAATTATCTTAAACAAAAATAGCAATTATCTTTCAAAAAAAAGGTTAATTATTTCTTTTACTAGTTGTTAAAATATTAAATGACAATTATCATAAAAACAAATGACAATTCGAATCTGACAACATGAAAAGGTCAACCGCACTCAAATCCACCTACGAAAAAAGTTTAAGAAACAGACTAGACTGGGCTCCAAAAGAAGTAAACTATGGAATGAGAAGCGCTTAATGGAGCTTCTTTTATGGGCCTATTTCTATCAGACTACAATTTGAATTGGACACATCGTACGGTTTCTGTGGACCTGTTTTCTTCAAATGGCAACAAATAATGAAAAAGAGAGAATGAATTTAGGTGATTCTATTCACAATCCACTTTTTTCTCTATATACTAGCTTCCAAATTTAATTAGATTGTTTGTCCTCATAACATCCGCTACTTAAAATCTCTTCGCGAATTTAAAATAAAAGCTCTCAAACTCTAACAAAACTAAAAGAGTTGCACTTGGGTACATCATGATGTATACATACATCCGGTTCATTCCGACCCGCGACCCGACCCGATCAGAGTTGACCGGTCAACGGTCAATGTTTAACCGTTGACTTTTTCGTTTTTTTTTCCTCTCCGCCTTCGGCTCCGATTTTAATTTATAGATAATGACTGTGGCAACATTAATGTTTTTTAGCTCGCTCCGAGGCCTTCGGCTCCCCTCGCTCGACTCTTGAAAAAATATTTAAAAATTTAAAAAAATAAAAAGTCAACGCGGTCAACGTTGACCGGACAGGTCAGGCGGGTCGGTGGGTCGGGTCGCGGGTCGGGTTAAACCGGATGTATAGTACATCATGATGTACATGAGTTTTTGCCAAACTAAAATATAAGCGTGAATTTTCAGTACTATTTTTCGAATTAAGAGGCTGCACTGGTCTCCAGCCCAAATTTTTTCCTAAATATATTAATGCCGATATATTAAAGTAATTTATAGTCCAATCCAAAATAATTTAAAAAAGCTGAAATAGCTCAACCCATTATCTTTAAGTCGATTTTATGTGATTCTATGAAAGTTGAATAGGATCGTTCAGGGTGTGACGTGGCTTGGTGTGAAAATACATGTGTAAAATTATATACGTATTTTTAAGCCTCACCTCCCCCCCAAAAAATTCAACACTAAAGCTACACTAAATTTGCATAATTTATTTAAAATTTGCATAATTTTGAAAATAATTAATTAGAATAAATAATTCAAGATAAAAATAAAAAAATATGATAGTTTCAGATATTTAGCCTCTGGAATACTAAGGGTGCCTCCAATGGTTGAGTTCCAAAATTTAGAATCCAAAATTATACCATTGGAGGAAAAAGAAACTAGCTCCCAAATATGAAACTAGAAACTGGTTTCGGAACCGAAAAAGTGGGCGGCTTCAGCGCGTCACCCACGGCGCGTGCACGACACGCGCGCGCTGGTTGGCGCGTGCAGTACACGCGTACGTGGGGCGGCTGACACATTTGACCGACTTTTTTTTCCTACAGTTTTCTGTTTTGGTTTTTTTCATTTAGGTTTTTTATACTTTTTCATAAATACGGACCTATTAGCTCGTCTAAAACATATCGAACATATATCTTATATTAAAGATCACGACGTGAGCTTTAATTCGACATAAAAATCGTAAAAATCCGATTTGAAACGAGCAAATGATGATATTATAAAGTTCAAAGCTAAATATTTATAATTCATATATTATATTAAAAATATTTATAAAAATAATTGATGGTCCCGGAACGAGGTCTTCGGTGTAGAGAGGGGGGGTGAATACACCGAAGAGGGATTTTTGAAATCTTTTAACAAATTAAAACTGAAATGAGTGGGAGCTCAGTTATGAATCCTACTGACTTCTAAGGAAGATGGTCAGCTGGACTGATAACTCAGCTGGCGGTGCAGAATGTGGTGGTTTGAAAGACTTAGCTCGTTCCCTTTACAAGAGTTCAGAAAAACTTGGTTTAAGTTTTCAGTTTAAGCACTTTTGAAAATAATGCAGCTGGCTGGGTCACACAGCCAGAGAACTTTTGAGCTTGAAAACTTGTGTTGTGCTAATGCAGTTAGTTCTTAAATATATAAAATACAGAGAATAAAGAAAGCAATAAAGAACTCGGAATTTTAACGTGGTTCGGAGAAACTACTCCTACGTCCACGACCAGATTTAACTGGTAATTCACTACCACTTGGTTTTCAAGTACCAAGCAACTTCACAACTCTGACCTGAGCTGTGTTCTAACAGTTTTCGGGCACTGTAAAAGCCTGAACCTTTACAGTTTATAGGTACTGAAAACAACCTTACACACTTGAATTCCGCGCTTTAAGCAGGCGTAACCTTAACCTAACCTTTACTGGGTAAAGAAGAGTTTGGGTTTGGGTTTCCAACTTTGAACGAGTTCTTACAATGAAGAACTTTTGAGAGATGAACTCGTTCAGAACTAGGCTTTGGATTTACTGTGATTTCTGCCTAGGGATCAGACGAAAAACTTAAGCAGTTTCTAGAAAGGAAACACTTGAGTTTAAGTGTTCTTTTTAGAATTTGAGAATTGCTTGAGAGCTTTTTAATGCTTGAGAGATTCAGAGAATTTGAAAGCTTATAGAGAATTTTTCGTGTCTGATTCTGATGTTGAAGACTGGTATTTATAGGTAGAGATTCAAAACTAGCCGTTGGAAGAGCCGTTTGAATCACACCTACTCTCTGATCTGTCGATCTGCCGTTGAGCATATCTTCATCATTGTGTCAGATCCTAGGTTCTCCTTTCTAGGATGCTGAGATGTCGATCCCTCATTGGTCGAGGTATATTGACTTCCTCTGACACCGGGATCTCTGCCTTTGGAGCTGGTTTTTGAATTTAGAGCTGGATTGGGTAAATTGACTTGAAGTGATGTCTTCAGAGTTAGTTCTCTTTTGTCTGCTCAGCTGAATCTTACAGCTGAATCTCTTAGACTTGAGTCGGCTCGATTTACTCTGCTCTGTTGGATCTCCTTGGCTGGATCCAATCTTCTTTACTTGAGAGTCAGTCTGACTCAGCACAGTCTTTGAACTCTGTTCAGCTGGAGAATCTTTCAGCTGACTTTGGGTCCAACTGATTACTCAGCTGGGTCTTCTGCTGTCTTCAGCTTCCTAACCTGTAAATTTTTGTTCCTTACTTAGCTGGAAAACATAACTTAGGTTTGCATATTCATCTACTAGGTTGGAGAACAGTTGGGTTTTGGTATCAAATCAAAACTTAGAATTTTTCCAATAATTTCTCCCTTTTTGATGATACCAAAACCTAACTGAGAAAAACAACATACTTTTCCCTTAATGAGAAAGTGGGGTTAAAACCGATAAGTAAATTCAACAGATAATCAAATTCAGAGTTCAGAGCCTGGACAAAGAGTTATTGTCATCAGGGTGAGCTTGAGAGCAAAAACATTTCAGTTTTATTAATCTTCAAAGATGATTACATGAATTACAAGATTAACAAACTGAAATAAGACAAAAACTTTTAATCCCACTTGGCTGGGTCTTCATTTCTGCTACTGCTGCTGATTCTTCTGTCTATCTTCTTCCAGCTGCTCATCCGTTCTTAAACTGTACCAGTTTAAGATCATCTGTTCCAGCTTTCTGTACTCTTCTTCATTGTTTACCTTGGAAATTTTTCTCCTGATCGCCCATCTATTTACTTCTGTGATAATTTGCAATTTGTTAGCATCTTGTCCAGTTCGGCCTGGATTTCTTCTCTGGTGTAGTTTTCTGGGGAGCTGTCCCCAATAGTCTTTAGGCCGAACAGCTTGTTCAACATCCGGTTGATGTTGATATCGACATCCCAAGGAGTTGTATGCCCTGTCTTCTCCTTGAGTTGTAGAGTGATGTTGGAGCTAAGTCGTTCATCCCGGTTCATCATCTCTAGGAAGAATTCTATCACTTCCCGGCGGAAGATGTTCTTCGGTCTTGCAGTCGCCCACTGCAACAGGCTGGCTTTCTCGATGAGATCCAGCACCTTCTTGGACTCTGAGTTTTTGTAGTTCTTGAGAGTTAATCAACTCTCGAAATGAAGCTTTGACATTAAATTCTCAGTCTGGCTTGCTCCTGGTGTCATCTTCTCCGGGGCCATGATCTTATTCTGTAGCAAGGGATTAGAAAGACGAAGATACAAGGGGAGAATATTTGCAGAGAGATAAGCAAGAATTTGAGATATAGATATTAGAGATAAGTATGAAAGATAGAAAATATGGCGAGAATTTGCATATATTTGATATATATATATATATATATATATATATATATATATATATATATATATATATATATATATATATATATATCAACTGTCCATTTTGATGGACGGTTGAGATCTTGGCATTTGAATTGAAGATCTGCGGCTGGGAGAGATTTGCGCAACACGTCAAATGACGTGCGTATATAGAGTGTAGGTCACGTGCGCGTGAGGTAGTCAAAACGTTCTGAATTCTGCCTCGATACTCCTGAGCTACAGTACCCAACATGCTTTTCATTAAATGCGATGGGATTTGATTGGATGGATAACTTACTGACTAATCCATCTAAGGAATGTCTGAGTATTTGAATTAAATTCAAATAATTTTATCCTTAAATAGCATATTCCTCAGGGAAATAAATGAAAGTCTGCAAACCTGTCTGATGGTCCCTGAGCTGGGTCTTTGGTGTAGAGGGGAGATGAATACACCAAAGATAGATTTCTGAAAACTTTTTCAAGTTTAAAACAGAGTTGGTGAGCTCAGTTATGAATCCAGCTGAGGAAGGTCAGCTGGGTTAATAACTCAGCTGGCGGTGCGGAAAGTGGTGGTTTGAAAACTTAGCTCGATTGCTTAGAAAAACTCAGCTTGAAAATATTCTTTACATTTTCGACTTAGTCAGGTTATGCAAGTTTATAGTCAAAACACCGCTGTCTTTGGGGAGCAGCTGAGTATGCAGATTTGATAAAGATGCAATATGCAAATGGAATTAGTACAATATCTGAAAATAACGAGAAAGTAAAGAACACAAGATTTTACGTGGTTCAGAGTAACACGTCCTACGTCCACGACCAGATTCACTGGTAATTCACTACCACTTGGTTTCCAAGTGCCAAGCAACTTCACAACTCTAACCCGAGCTGTGTTACAACAGTTTGCGGGCACTGTCAAACCTAACCTTTCAGTTTACGGGTACTGAAAAAACCTTACAACTACTTGAATTTTGCGCTTCACGCAAGCGTAACCTTGACCTAACCTTTCTGGGTAAAGAGGGGTTTGGTTTGGGGTTCCAACTATGAACGAGTTCTTACAATGAAGAACTTAGAGTTAGATGAACTCGTTCGAAATCTAGGCTTAAGATATACAATGGTTTCTGCCTAGGAATCAGACGAAAAACTGGACAGTTTCTGAACTAGAAACACTTTAAGATAAAGTGTTCTTTTAACTATTTAGAACTGCTTGTAAGCTTTTGAAGACTTGATAATTTCAGAGAATGAAAGCTTGTAGGGAGTTTTTCGTATCTGATCCTGAGATTGAAGACGAGTTTATATAGGTAGAGATTCAAGACTAGCCGTTGGAGGAGCCGTTTGAATCTTACCTACTCTTCTTAAATTCCAAATCTGCCGTTGGGCGTTTCTGCACCTGTCTTCATTAGAGTCACATCCTAGGTTCTGAAGTCTAGGATGCAGATTTGGCAATCCTTCATTGGTCGAGGTATATTGATTTCCTCTGACACCGGGATTTCTGCCTTTGGAGCTGGCTTTTGAATTCAGAGCTGGATTGGGTAAAGTGACTTGAAGTGACATCTTCAGAGTTAGTTCCCTTTGTTCTATACAGCTGGACCAGCTGTGTCTTGAACTCAGCTCGATTTATCTTCAGCTTGATCCTGCTCCGTTTTGAACTCAGCTCAGCTGGAAAACTCAGCTAATAGTTGACTCCTGCTGTAAACACAGCTGGATCTTCTGCTTAGACCTGCCCACGGGCCCCAAACCGGCGGTTCCGGGCCCGAGCCCGCCGGTTATGGTTTCACCGGAGAGTGAACCGTAACCGGCCCATGTACACTGTACACGGTTACGGGCCGGGCTTTTTAACCGGCGGTTCCGGGCCCGGTTAAAACCCGCCGGTTCCGGTTAAAACCGGCCCGGTTTTTAATTTTTTTTCTTATATATATATATATATATATATATATATATATATATATGATGGTCCCTGAGCTAGGTATTTGGTGTAGAGGGGGGGTAAATACACCAAATAGATTTCTAAAAACTTTTTCAAGTTAAATTACAGAGATGGTGAGCTCAATTATCGATCCAGCTGGGGAGGGTCAGCTGGGTAAATAACTCAGCTGGCGGTGCGGAAAGTGGTGGTTTGAAAACTTAGCTCGGTTACTTAGAAAAACTCAGTTTGAAAAGATTAACTTTAGGTTTTCAGCTTAGTCAAGTTGTGCAACTTTTAGAGAGACACAACTGTCTTTGGAGAGCAGCTGCGTATGCAGTTTTGATCAAATATGCAATGTTATGAAAGAGTTAGTACAAAACTGAATATAAAGAGAAAGTAAAGTGCACGCAAGTTTTTACGTGGTTCGGAGTAAGACCTCCTACGTCCACGACCAGGTTCACTGGTAATCCACTACCACTTGGTTTCCAAGTACCAAGCAACTTGACAACTCTAACCCGAGCTATGTTCCAACAGTTTATGGGCACTGTCAAGACTAACCTTTCAGTTTACGGGTACTGAAAACATTTTACACACTTGAATTTCCCGTTTCAAGCAAGCGTGACCTTGACCTAACCTTTCTGGGTAAGAGAGGTTTGGTTTGAGGTTCCAACTGTTAACGAGTTCTTACAATTAAGAACTTTAGAGTATGATGAACTCGTTCGAAATCTAGGCTTAAGATATACAAAGATTTTGGCCTAGGGATCAGACGAAAAACTAAGCAGTTTCTGAACTAGAAACACTTTAAGATAAAGTGTTCTTTGAACTATGTAGAACTGCTTGAGAGCTTTTGAAAGATTGATGATTTCAGAGAATGAAAGCTTGTGGAGAGTTTTTCGTGTTTTTTTTTATCCTGAGGTTGAAGACGGGTTTATATAGGTAGAGATTCAAGACTAGCCGTTGGAGGAGCCGTTTGAATCTTACCTACTCTTCTTAAATTCAAGATCTGCCGTTGGGCGAATCTGCACCTGTCTTCATTTGTGTCACATCCTAGGTCCTGAAGTCTAGGATGCTGATTTGGCAATCCCTCATTGGTCGAGGCATGTTGACTTCCTCTGATGCCGGGATCTTCTGCCTTTGGAGCTGGCTTTTGAATTCAGAGCTGGACTGACTTAAAGTGATGTCTTCAGTTAGTTCCCTTTGTTCTGTACAGTTGGACCGGCTGTGTTTTGAACTCAGCTCGAATTCTCTTCAGCTTGATCATGCTCTGCTGGAGGACTCAGCTGAAGGTTGACGCCTGCTGTCTTTCGCTAGCTGACTCCTGCTGTAGACACAGCTGGGTCGACTGCTGTCTTCCGCTAGCTGACTCCTGCTGTAGATACAGCTGGGTCGACTGCTGTCTTCCGCTTCCTTAACCTGTAAACCTAGAAAATCTAAAGCTCAAACAGACGAGCTGGAAAACATTATTTAGGTTGACGCGATCATCTATTCGGTTGGAGAATCAGTTGGATTTTGGTATCAAATCGAAACCTTATAATTTTCCCAACAATATAACATTGAAAATTAAGAAAATGAAACATAAATGAAAATGAACTAGTTTTTCATTAATACTTGAAAATTAAAATAAACATGACTAAATAGAAATTACAAGTACTTGAAAATTAAATTAAACATTACAAAATACATATTTCAATTTTCAACTACAAAATAGAGATTACATTAGTAACATTACATATTCAATTTCCCATAGCTTCGGTCGGATGCGCTTTTTGAATGTGACGAACAAGGGAAGCATAGCCATCATTTTGAGTCGACTTGAAAACTTTGTTGCAATAATTGCAATGAACTTCATAGGTTGGATTAGAATAGTCAGGCAATGGAGCACTACGGGTGTAGTGCTTGTTGAAAATATCAACCTTAATACTAGATCTAGGAGGCATTGTTGTTTGTATTTTGTAGAATTGAAGTTGAAACTTGAGTCTTGAGAGAGAAAATTAAAAAAAGAAGAAAAAATGAAGAAGATAGATAAGGTGAAGACGGCTGAGGGAGTGAGAGTGAGTGAGAAAAGGGTTGGGCTTGGGGGGGTATTTATAGATAGAATTTAGGGTTTTGGAAAAATAATAATAATAATTAAAAACCGCCGGTTTCTGCCGAACCGCCGGTTCAGGGCCGAAAATCGGTGGTTAATTACAGATTGTTTTTGTATTTTTGGAGCACTTTTTTCAACTTTTGTAATTTTCTTTTTTTTTGTAATTAATTGTTGTATATATATATATATCTTAAGACAATATAAGCAAAAAAATTTAAATTTTACTTAGTAGTCATTGAATAAAAATATTAAATCATTTCTCATTAATATTGTTGAAATTACAACACTTGAAAGTTGAAATGAAAAAAAAGGAAAAAAAAAGGACTTGAGCTCAATTTTAATATTAAAATTGAGTTGCATACGTATCCTCATAGAGGAATCAAAGTCCACGTAGTTCGATTACATTACATTACTTCCTAGTAGTTCTCGTCCACCGATCGATCACTCTCGGTGAACTCTTCGCTTGGGCTCTCGTCGCGATCATCCCAATCGAGCTCTTGAGCTCTAAGGTCGGCCCTCGACCAATCATCAAGCAACATTGTGGCTTCAATGTTTCTTGGTTTCATCGTTGATCTTCTTTGGTCCAACATGAGTCCGCCAATGCTAAAAGCTTGTTCGACCGAGACGGTGGATGCGGGGACGACAAACAACTCTTTCGCCATGATAGAGAGTACGGGATACTCCGTTCTCTTTGACCACCACTTCATCACGTCGATTTGTGGAGCACTATCTTCAACACCAAAAATAAAAACGACAACCCAAATACATATCTAATTCACTATTACCTTGGCCCCTAGGGAGTTCATAAGATCTATCTTGGTACATGCTACTTAATTGTTGAACTAAGGGATCTAAGGAGTTTAAATCAAGTGGTATAAATGAAGAGGTAGAAGTAGAAGAAATAGGTGCATTCATGTCAAGATCAATACCATGAGTCATCCTATATTCGGCAAAAAGAGATCTTAAAGTTCTTTCTAAATCATCTTTTATTTGAGTAATATTAGGAATATCAAAGAAAATTATTTCTCCATCAATTCGTACATTTAAAAAGTCCATTTGCTTAAAAGCATTATAATAAATATCTAACATTTGACAAACACCATCATATTTCCATTTAGGATCTAAGCACTTAGCTACTAGAAAAACATCCAGAATATTTCTAAAATATTTTAGCCATTTTTGAACCATAAAATAAATCACACCTTGCAAATTGGGTTTACTAAAACAATTTTTAAAGCTAAGTGCAATATACATGCAATGTTCCAACACACGAACGGAAGTACAATAATAAACACCCGATAATTGAACGGTGGCATTATTAAAAACCTTTAACAATTGATATAAATCCATGCATTGGTCCCAATAAGAAGGTAATAAAGTCAATTGAACCGTCGCAAATTCTTTTCTAAAAAATTCGCATAAATAATCTTTATACTCTAAAGTAGAATTAAGCATTTCATATGTGGAATTCCAACGATGTGATACATCTCTAACAAAACTCCTATGTTGAATATTCTTATGACGACAATATTTTTGCCATTTTTTACCTAAAGTTATATTTTTATGCAAAAGGGCAACGGCTTTTCTAATTGGCATAACCGATTCATTAAAAATTTCAAGTCCATCTTGAACACATAAATTCAAAATATGACAAATGCATCTACTATGAAAATAGTTTCCTTGGAAAGATGGATTACATGCTTCAATGAGTTCGGGAATACTAGCGGTGCTGGCGGATGCATTATCAAAACCAACCGAAAATACTTTATTAATCAATTGGTATTCATTTAAAACGGTTATAATTATTAAAGCAATATTAGTGGCCGTGTGTGGATCATCGAACTCCCTAAATGCAATTAAACGTTTTTGTAGTATCCATTTATCATCAACCCAATGACATGTTATTCCCATGTAATTATTTTGATGAAAATAATTCGTCCAAATATCGGCACAAATAGAAACTTTATGGTCTAAGTTCATCAAATATTTCATTAATTCCATTTTTTTTATCAAAAGCTTGTCTTCTAATTCGTCTAAGCATATTACTTCTACTAATTTTTTTAGCGGCGGGACAATATGCATCTTTTATACTTTCTTGATAGGTTATTTTATCGGCAAATGTAAAAGGTTGTTTTTCCATAGCACAATATCTAGCCATAACATCTTCGGCATGTGGATGATCATATTTAAATAAAGGGTGAGAAGACGTACCCGTCGCCGAGAAAGCGGTGCCACGAATTTGAGTTTGTGTTGATGCAATCCCGTATTCTCCCGGATGACACGTCTCCATGTGTCGCCTTAGTGTGCCATAGCCTCCTCCATGTGTCCATTTGTAGACGTTATTATAATAGTTGCAATAGGCGTTGTATTTTGGAGGATCTCCGGGCTTGTCGCTAGGTGCCAGGGCTCTAGGCATTTTTTTAAAATGCTTAGTAAAGATATCCGACACAAGAGGTCGACCCGTCGGTTTGTTTGGCGGCGCTTCGACTTCTTCTTCTTCGTTAGATTGTTCTTGAGATTACCGAAGCATTTCCTCCTCTTGACGATGAACTTGCTCGGCTCGATCCTCTTGTTGTTGAAGTTGTTTTGCATACGCCCTTGATATTTCTTCGGTTGCCATTGCTCGAGCTTACCGAGCCGATCTTCCTTCTCTTTTGGATCGAGAAGGAGCATCGTCTTGATTTTCGGCAATGCCTTTGCCCTTATCGACACGAGAGGAGGTCGACATTATGGAATATTGTTATGGATGGATTGGTGAAGTGTGTGGTGAGAGAAGTTGAGAACTTGAGCACAAAATTAACACAAAAAATGAAGAATTTGAGCAACAAATAATAGATTGAATGCTTGAAATTAAATAGAGAGAGATGAGAATTGGTGTGATTATTTGAGAGATTATAGTGTGGTATTTATAGGGTAAAATGAGAGGGAAGGGAGGGGGGAGAGGGCAGCAGCAACGGCTATTTTTCTAGCCGTTGAGCTGCTGCCATTGATGCAACTGCTGTGCTTTCTGTCTTCTTCCCGTTGGAAATGGCGGTTCCGGTTCCGCCGGTTAACCGGCGGTTCCAACGGTTAACCGCCGGTTCTGACCGTTCGAACCGGCCACGTCACATATATATTTTTTTAATAATTTCGGTTAACCGCCGGTTTTAACCGGCGGTCACGGTTTGAACGAAGGCAGGCCCGGAACCGGCCCTTGAGCTCACGGTTTTGGTTACGGTTTCGGCCTGTTGACTGCCGGGCCGGTTAAAAAACCGTTGACCAGCGGGCCGGTTCCGGTTAGGCCCGCCGGGCCCTCCAGTTTGGGCAGGTCTACTTCTGCTGTCTTGAGCTTCTACTGTAAAACACAGCTGGATCTTCTGCTGTCTTAAGCTCCTGCTGTCTTTCGCTTCCTGAACCTGTAAACTTAGAAAATCTAGAGATCAAACAGGCGAGCTGGAAAACACTACTTAGGTTGATGCGATCATCTACTCGGTTGGAGAACAATTGGGTTTTGGTATTAAATCAAAACTTTATAATTTTCCCAACAATTTCCCCCTTTTTGATGATGCCAAAACCTAACTGAGACAAAATTTCTCCCTTTTTATTAATGTAAGAAATTACAGCATAAAAAGAGAAAAAGAAAGAAAGGAAAAAAAAAATCTTCAAATCTTCAATCTTCAATCCCAGCTGGCTGGGTCTTCTCTTCTGCATCCGCTGCTTCTTTCTTTTGACTCGTTTCTCCTTCAGCTGATTCAGCTGGTTCCTCTAGCTCAGCAGTTTGCCTCTTCTTTGTCTCATTCTCTTCCCTCTTTTTGGCATGATCAACAGGGCGGAAGAAACACACCATCATCTTATTAAGCTGTGCAATTTCCAGAATTGCATCAGCGATCTTCGCTGTATTATCAGTTGTTGTGATGTTTAGTTTGGCTATGCTGCGGTTGTCAGCTCTGAGCAGAAAGCGAGGTCTGGAGTCTTGGTGGCTCAGCTGTTGCATTAGCTGGCTCTTCTTCAATAGCATTAGCCTCAGCTGTAATTGCAGACACAGCTTCCTTGGCCTGTTTCAGCTGGGGCTGTCCAGCTGAGTGCTTGGAGGTATGAGTTGGCACTGGAGATGACATCTTCTGAGTAGGGCACAACTTCATTCCTTGCAATTTGGCTTCTTTAGACTTCATTAGATTGAATGAGAAAGTCTGATTCAGCACTTCAGTTGCGCTTGTGGACTCCTTTAAGCATGAGGTCTTCAAACCTTGAGATGGAGGCGTCACGTGCAACTCTTGAGGGACTTAAGTATTCCCCTTCCACTTCTGAAGTGGTTGTTATGGGGTTCAGCTAATGTTTTCATCATCCAGCTGCAAGGGGCTTGAGCTCCAACTTCCATAAGTTGATCTTGAGGCTGGTGTCCCTGTTCAGCTGAAGGAAATTGAGGAGAAGGCGGTTGAAGTATTCCATCTGCTGTGGGGTTTAAGCTTAGTTGATCAGCTGGAATACGTTGTTGTGGCGTTAATGATGACGATGTTCACGCTGGCACATGAACTTCTTCTCCACCGTAAGAAACCACCGCTTGTGGGCCTTCTGCTCCTCGGAGTGTAGTTACGAATTCTCTCTCATTGTCAGCTGGCTTCTCGGCTGACTGACTGAGCACCTTTAACTTGAGTCTTCTCTTTGAAGACGGTGCTTCAGCTTGTTTTGTCTCCTCAAGTTGTTTCCGATTCCCAGTTGGGAAGGAAGTAGATGCATGCTGCTTTGTCTCCTGCATCTTTTTCTGTGCCTCCTGTGGCGGAGCAAGAGCTTTGACATGTCTGCTCTTAAAGACTCCGGCTTTATCAACATCTCGTCCAGTTCTAACTGGGCTTCCTCTCAGGTTGAATTCTCTTGACAGGATATTTACTGACGTTGATTTCCGCATCTCAGGGAGTTGTGTGTCCCGTTCTCTCTTTTATTTTGAGAGAAACAGTGGGGCGGAGGAGGTCTTTTTCCTTTGACATTCCCAGGAAGAACTCTGCAACTTCCTGGTGAATGATGTTCTTGAGCTTTGCAGTCACCCACTGCGTTAGACCGGATCTGTCGATGAGCTTCATTTTCTCCTGGAACTCTGTCTTCTTGTGGTTCCTGAGAGTTAAGCAACTCTCATAGTGAAGCTTTGACAGACTCTTCAAGTTTGATCGGCTTTTGGAGATATCTTTCTAGATTCCATGTTCTTCTTCTGCAACTTTTGTTAGTAGAACAAATAATACCAATTGATGGAAGAAGAAAGAGTACCAAAAAAAACTTTTTAGGGTTAATGCAAATGTTTGCGTATCTCTTCTAGCATATTTATATCAACTTTCTTGATGAATGGACGATCAAGATTTATAGTTTGATAAGAAGATCTACGACTGGGAGTGATTCTCGCATCATGTCAGTTTCTTGTTTAGAAAATGCGAGTTAATGCGCGAGAGAGGGCGGTTGAGGCGTTTTCACTTTTGCCTCAAAACTCCCATGTTTCAGTTCTTTGCATACTTATAATTAAATTTGATTAGATATGACAAGATATGATTTGACTGAAGTCTGACTAAAACAGAATGAGTAGGTGTATGTAATGATGTTGCAAACCTCTCAGCTGATCATCGTAGTCAGCTGATACCTTGGTTATGAATAGCTGTGTTGAGTGATCGTTTTTCCAGCTGGTTCCTGTTTCAGCTTAAATCACTTTCGAATTGGCTCGCAAGAGAACGAGGTCAATGTAGGGCGACAAGCTGACCCAAGTCGTATTCTCAAGGAAGGCTCAACAGGGCTAATGCCACTTGTATTATTCATACGAAAAATAAATAAACAATTCTAAACATTCTAAACCAGAGAATTTGAAATGACGAGAACTAAACTAATCAACGGAATAATAAAATGAGCAAATAAATAATGAAAAACAAGAAGAAAAAGAAAGTGTTAGGGATTAGATTATTCTCATCGATTTCTCACCAAGCTTATTACGGATTAATTCTATTAATTTATCACGCATAATCAACTTCAACATGGGGTTAACATCAATAGCTTTCGCGTCAATCCGATAAACCCTAAAGACTAAATTATATGATCCAAATTAATTATTAGACATGCGTTTCTGGTCAATCTAATATTGAGAGAACCATAATCGAGCAGTAGAATCATCCATCGATCTCATCCACTACTTATAAATATCGAATAGTGATCAATTATTCAATATCAAGAAAATCGATTCAATCAACGGGGAATTAATTAAAGAACAAGCAACGATCGAAAAACGATTCGAATCACTAAACCCTAACGAAAAATTAGCAAAGCATAGAATAAATCATCAAATTAAAATCACAAGAATTCACCGATTAAATTACAAGAAATAAACAATAAAGTAATCCTTACAATCGAACGGATGTAATTCTTGGATGATGATCCTCGTTATTCTAGCCAAGCCAAGAAAAAGAAATGAAAGAGAAACTAAGCTACTGCTGCTGCTGCGTGTTGTGTTTTAGAATGAGAGTTTTTTAAGAATGATCCAGAGAACCCTCGCTGCAAACTAATTTAAAGTCGCACAAGAAATGAGCGTTACAAGTTGACGCCCAGCGCTTGCTCGAACTCATCGCTCGCCGACTTCCACCGCCCGCTCAAGTCCACCTCTCGCTGAAGAAGAATCCGCGAAGGGCACCTCCAGCGCTCACTCAAATCCAGCGGCCGCTGCCTGCCGGATTCCAGCGCCGGCTGGAATCCAGCGGCCGTTGGGTTTCTTCGCTCTCTTCTTGTGCGTGAAGCCGCCTTGTGCGTGGGTTTGTCGCTCTGCTTCTTCGCTCGTGCATCTTCTTCTTGTGCGTGGGTTTGCTGCTCCTCCATTGCTCTTGGATCGCTGCTATGGTTCTTCTCCCAGAGAAGAATGAGCGAGTACATTCTTGTTGTCCATAGTTTTGTCGTCTTGTTCTTGGTCGAGTTCTCTTTCTCGTTGCCGTTGTCGTTCGTGTCCGCCGTCGTTCTTGGTCTAGTTCTCTTCCCGCTTGTTGTTCAACTACCAAAGGTGATCAAGAATGTGTTGCTATCGACCAAGAGGAAGTCCATTTGAGCGAGCCGCCGTCCTTCTCGTTCCGGAAAATTGCACTTCTTTGCTCGTGCATGTTCGAGAGTTGTCCAAGAATAATGATATAAAACCCTAGCCGCAACCGCCACCGCTCATCTTCTCAACCCCGGCTTGACGTCTCGTTTCCACTTCATGCTCCGAGAATCAACACTTTTATCATTTTCACTCCATTTCTCAATCGTTCAACACCAAAACCTATAAACATAAGATTTACACTAACTCCGCTCAATTTAAACAAATCACAATGATACGCGACCAAATAATACGAATAAACACACGCGAATCACCATAAATTCATCACAAATAATGACCAAACAAACCATCCACACTTAAACCTTTGCTTGTCCTCAAGCAAACACAAACCAACAAAACAGGGAAAAAATTTCATGCAAGCTTATTATTGCAATTCAAACTAACTGGTGAATTTTTCAACAATGTACAAAAGATAGACATCAGGACAAAGATAAAAAATTGAATTGAACTGGAATATGTTTCCCGTCTATACAAATTATCAATCGGATCAGACCTGACTCCCCATTAGAAGTGATTTAACTAATGTGACCGCTTTTACCAACAAGTTTCATTTTTCATTTTTTTCATTTTTTTAGAACTGTGAAATGTGAAATGGAATTCTGAACAATATTCGTTAGATGCAATTTTGGAGAAATCCAACTCCCTAACGTGGTTTTCCATGCTCATTTATCACTTTGTAATAAAGAGGAGCAGAATTCAAATTCCATCGAATTTTCACACAGAATTTCACTTTCGAGATATTTTTCTCTTTTCTCAACATTTTTTATTTTTTTAGAAACGAGTATCTAAGCAGTCACAATGTTAAAACTCCCTCAAACTTCAGTCTGACAAATCACCTCAATTTAATTCGCATAAACAAGTCTCATATATCAATTCAACCAATAAAACTAAGTCCCAAAGCATATCAATCCGACATTAGCAACAAAATTCAAACTAGTAAAGTCAAAATCACATAATTCAATTGCATAAAATTTAACCTCAATTAAGTCAAATTTGGCGCAACAAGATGGACTCACAAATAAGCCAAAACAAGCAAAAATTCAGAATCCACAAATCATGCATCCCACACAAGCAATATAAACAATTCCATCTCCACACTTAAAACAAAGCAATGTCCTCATTGCAACGGCGCCAAATTTTGTTTCAACTCAAAACACCTTCAAATTGACTCGCAAGAGAACGAGGTCAATATAGGGCGACAAGCTGACCCACGTCGTATTCTCAAGGAAGGCTCAACAGGGCTAATGCCACTCGTATTATTCACACAAAACAGAAAATAATCCTAAACATTCTAAACCAAGAATTCAGAGAACAAGAACTAAACTAATTAACGGAATAATAAAATGAAAAAATAAATAACAAAATGAACAAGAAGAAAGAAAGTGTTAGGGATTAGATTCTCCTCGATTTCTCACCAAGCTTATCACAAATCAATTCCATTAATTTATCACGCATAATCAACTTCAACATAGGGTTAACATCAATAGCTTTCGCGTTAATCCGATAAACCCAAAAGACTAAATTATACGATCCAGATTAATTATTAGACATGCGTTTCCGGTCAATCTAATGTTGAGAGAACCACAATCGAGCAGTAGATTCATCCATCAATCTCATCCACTACTTTGAAATATCGAATAGCGATCAATTATTCAATAACGAGAAAATCAATTCAATCAACGGGGAATTAATTAAAGAACAAGCACGGATCGAAAAATGATTCGAATATCTAAACCCTAAACAAGAAATTAGCTAAGCATAGAATAAATCATCGAATAATAACCACAAGAATTCATCGATTAAATTGCAAGAAATAAACGGTGAAGAAATCCTTACAATATAAAGGGCGAAATCCATAAATAACAATCCTCCTTGTTCTAGCCAAGCCAAAAAGAAAAGAAAACGAAAAAGAAATGAAAAGAAGTGCTGCTGTTCGTGCGTGAGAGAATGTGAGTGTGTAACCCTAGCAGAAATATCTTTAAAGTCGCGCAAACGAGCATTACGAAACTCAGCCCAGCGCTCGCTGGAAACCAGCGCCAACTGGAGCTGTTTCTGCGAACTTCACTCCAGCGGTCGCTGGGCAGTATGGGCATACCGCCCAGCTAGCGGTCGCAGGGAAGTGTGGGCATACCGCCCAACCAGCGGTCGCTGGAATCCAGCGGTCGCTGGGAAGTGTGGGCATACTGCCCAGCCAGCGCGTTCCATGTTCCAGCGGTGGCTGGCTTTCTCAGCTCTCGTGCGCTCCTGTTCCGATGCTCGTTGGTCATTTTCTATGCTAACTCCCTTCTCTTGCAACATTTTTCAACTAAAAACTCGAGATATTGAGCTCACCCCATGCAACATCGAAAAGAAACAAAATAAATCGAAATACGAGAAATATAAACGGGAAACACAATTGTACGCACACAAACACGATAAAATAAACATATAAAACGAAACAAATAACGAGTAAACAAACCCTCCACACTTAAACCAAAACAGAGGAAAAAAATTATGCAAGCTTATTATTGCAACTCAAACTAACTGGCAAATTTTTCAACAATGTACAAAAGATAAACATCAGGACAAAGATAAAAAATTGAATTGAACTACAAGATGTTTCCCATCTATGCAAACTATCAATCGGATCAGACCTGACTCCCCATTAGAAGTGATTTAACTAATGCGAGCGCTTTTACCAACAAGTTTCATTCATTTTTTTTTTCTTTCTTGGAACTGTGAAATTTGAAATGGAATTCTGAACAATATTCATTAGGTATAATTTTGGAGAAATCCAAACTCCCTAACGTGGTTTCCCATGCTCATTTATCATTTTGTAATAAAGAGGAGCAGAATTCATATTCCAACAAATTTTAACACACAAGTTCACTTTTGAGAATTAATTTTTTTCTTTTCTCTCATTTTTTTTATTTATTTACTTTTTTTTAAAAACGAGTATCTAAGCAGTCACAATGTTAAAACTCCCTCAAATTTCAGTCAGACAAATCACCTCAATTTAATTCTCATAAACAAGTCTCATATCACAATTCAACCAATAAAACTAAGTCCCAAAGCATATCAATCCGACATTAGTAACAAAATTCAATCCAATAAAATCAATATCACATAATTCACTTGCATAAAATTAACCTCAATTAAGTCAAATTTGGCACTACAAGATAGACTCACAAATAAACCAAAACAAGCAAGAAATTTAAAATCCACAATAATCATGCATCCCCCACAAGCACTATAAACATTTCCCCTCCACACTTAAAACAAGGCAATGTCCTCATTGCACAGAAAAATAAGAAAGGGAAAGAACTTCACTGTCCTGATTTATCGGCTTGTGTGGTACTTGTGGTTCTTTTCATTTTGCTTGATCCGCCTCAATTCGAGGTTTGTCGGTCACCTAAAACAAAACAGAGAAGAACAAAACAAAAAACCTTAAACAAAACAGAAAAGAACAAAATTAACAAAAATAAAACAATTAAAGTCATGGGTTGCCTCCCACGCAGCGCTAGTTTTTAAGTCGCCAGTCCGACTAAGCCGGTGTTATCCGAATTCTTTTTCAAGCTTGAGCCATTCCATTATTTGGATTAGCTCATCTTTATCATCCACGTCTGCCGGTCCTGAAATAATTAATAGGACAAAGATTGTCCTATATTCCCGTGTGGAATCTCCCTCCACACTTAAATCGGCAGCGTGGGCCGGTTTCACCACTCCTTCACATAAATAATCCTGCCATGAAACACGAAAGAAAGTGTCCGAAGCAATAATATAATGGAAATACTGATCAACTGGAGGTAAGGGTTTAGAAATTTCACAAATCATGGCATCACAGAGTGTATTTATTGTAGCCATAGACAACTCATCAAACCACTCTGTGACTTCCTCTTCATCATCCTCCAAGATATCCATTCCACTACTCATTGCATCGTGCTCATGCTGGAGACCATCCTCCTTTATAATCAACTTTTCCTCTCTATTATGTTGCACTAATTTGCCCACAATGTCAACCAATTCTCCAACGCGAGTCTCAATGCGTGCAATGGACGCATCGACATATTCAAATCTTTGTGTGGTTGACTGGATGAAAGATTGGAGAGTCTCTTCTAAAGAAGGTTTTTGAAGTGGATGGTTCGGATACTGGGCACTTTCATTCCAACCAAAATACGGGTTGGAAACCCAACCAAAATCTTGGTACGTGTTAGCTCCGTACCCATGTTCTCCACTATATGCTCCCGAACACTCCGTGTAATCATAGCTCGGATTTTCCTCTATTTCAGGATAGGTGAAATCCCACATAAAATCCTCATGTTTCGCTAATCACTGCGCAAACAAAAACACAAAACCGATCAAGCGCACCTGGGGGAGAAATAAAAACAACAAAAATAAAAATAAAAATAATTACAAAGATAAACACGGAAAAAAAAGAAAATAACACAAGAACAATTCGCCTAAAGCCTTCCCCGGCAACGGCGCCAAATTTTGTTTCAGCTCAAAACACCTTCGAATTGACTCGCAAGAGAACGAGGTCAATGTAGGGCGACAAGCTGACCCAAGTTGTATTCTCAAGGAAGGCTCAACAGGGCTAATGCCACTTGTATTATTCACACGGAAAATAAATAAACAATCCTAAACATTCTAAACCAGAGAATTTGAAATGACGAGAACTAAACTAATCAACGGAATAATAAAATGAGCAAATAAATAATGAAAAACAAGAAGAAAAAGAAAGTGTTAGGGATTAGATTATTCTCATCGATTTCTTACCAAGCTTATTACAGATTAATTCTATTAATTTATCACGCATAATCAACTTCAACATGGGGTTAACATCAATAGCTTTCGCGTCAATCCGATAAACCCTAAAGACTAAATTATACGATCCAAATTAATTATTAGACATGCGTTTCTGGTCAATCTAATGTTGAGAGAACCATAATCGAGCAGTAGAATCATCCATCGATCTCATCCACTACTTATAAATATCAAATAGTGATCAATTATTCAATATCAAGAAAATCGATTCAATCAACGGGGAATTAATTAAAGAACAAGCACGGATCGAAAAACGATTCGAATCACTAAACCCTAACTAAGAATTAGCAAAGCATAGAATAAATCATCGAATTAAAATCACAAGAATTCACCGATTAAATTACAAGAAATAAACAATAAAGTAATCCTTACAATCGAACGGATGTAATTCTTGGATGATGATCCTCGTTATTCTAGCCAAGCCAAGAAAAAGAAATGAAAGAGAAACTAAGCTACTGCTGCTGCTGCGTGTTGTGTTTTAGAATGAGAGTTTTTTAAGAATGATCCAGAGAACCCTCGCTGCAAACTAATTTAAAGTCGCGCAAGAAATGAGCGTTACAAGTTGACGCCCAATGCTTGCTCGAACTCATCGCTCGCCGACTTCCACCGCCCGCTCAAGTCCACCTCTCGCTGAAGAAGAATCTGCAAAGGGCACCTCCAGCGCTCACTGAAATCCAGCGGCCGCTTCCTGCCGGATTCCAGCGCCGGCTGGAATCCAGCGGCCATTGGGTTTGCTGCTCCTGCTGCTGTGCGTGGGTTTCTTCTTCGCTCGTGCATCTTCTTCTTGTGCGTGGGTTTCTTGCTCCTCCATTTGCTCTTGGATGCTTGCTATGTTTCTTCTCCCAATGAGAAGAATGAGCGAGTAAGCCGTTGTCCATCGTTTCTTCTTGCTATTCTTGGTCGAGTTTCTCTTTCGTTGCTTGTTGTCGTTCAGGTCTGCTGCTGTTCTTGGTCTAGTTCTCTTCTTGCTGTTGTTCAGCTACCAAAGGTGATCAAGAATGTGTTGCTGTCGACCAAGAGGAAGTCCATTTGAGCGAGCTGCTATCCTTCTCGTTCCAGAAAATTGCGCTGCACAGCCTGTGCATGTTCGAGAGTTGTCCAAGAATAATGATATAAAACCCTAGCTGCAACCGCCCAGCTGCTCATCTTCTCAACCCCGGCTTGACGTCTCGTTTTTATTTCATGCTCCGAGAATCAACACTTTTATCATTTTCACTCCATTTCTCAATCGTTCAACACCAAAACCTATAAACATAAGATTTACACTAACTCCGCTCAATTTAAACAAATCACAATGATACGCGACCAAATAATACGAATAAACACAAGCGAATCACCGTAAATTCATCACAAATAATGACCAAATAGTTCCCCCTCAGCTGAATAATCCTTCAACTTAGGCGTCTGGCTGAGCTTGATTCTTTCTCAGCTAGGTTATTTGAGATTGGTTCTGAATTCCAGCTGGGTCTGCTTCCATTCAGCTGGATATATATCTTCGTCTGGGTTGAGTAATCCAAGTAATCCGCACAGTATCTTGAATCTTGCTTCTATCACCGGCTTTGTGAGTATATCAGCGCGCTGTATGTCTGTGTGAATTTTCTCAACAATCACATCCTTCTTTTCCACATGATCTCTAATGAAGTGATGGCGCATGTCCACATGTTTGCATCTTGTGTGATGTACTGGATTTTCTGATATAGCAATCGCACTTGAGCTATCACAGAAGTTTGGAACTTGTCCAATTTTCACTTCGTAGCCATCCAGCTGATGTTTCAGCCAGAGAACTTGTGAGCAGCAGCTTCCAGCTGCCATATATTCTGCTACTGTTGTGGAGGTTGCGACACACGTTTGCTTCTTTGAAAACCACGAGATCAACTTGCTTCCTAGGAACTGATATGTTCCTGAAGTTGATTTTCTGTCCAACCGATCTCCAGCGAAGTCTGAGTCTGAATATCCAGTCAGCTGTAGATTGTCTTCAGCTGGGTATCACAGCCCAACATTCTGAGTTCCTTTGAGATATTTGAGAATGTTCTTGGCTGCTTGCATGTGTGCTTCCTTTGGATCAACTTGAAATCTGGCACACACTCCGACTGCGAAAGAGATGTCTGGACGACTAGCTGTTAGATACAGCAGGGAACCTATTATCCCTCTGTATTTGCTAGAATCAACTGACTTCCCTTCAGTTCTAGGTTCAATCTTCCAGTTGTTGTTCATCGAAATCTTTACTGTTCTGCTGGATTGAACTCCATACTTGGCGATCAAGTCTTTCACGTACTTGGATTGATTTAAAAAAATCCCTTCTGCTGATTGCTTGACTTGAAGTCCTATGAAGAAGCTCATTTCTCCCATCATAGACATTTGGAACTGTGTTGACATTATCTCTCCAAATCTTTGTCATAAGAATGTTGATCTTGATCCGAAGATGATGTCTTCTACATAGATTTGAACAACCAGGATGTGTTCTCCCAACTTGATGGTGAAGAGTGTTCTATCTACTGAGCCCTTCTTGAATCCTTTGGATACAAGGAAATTTGATAGAGTATCATACCAAGCTCGAGGTGCTTGTTTAATCCATAAAGCGTCTTCTTTAGCTTGTAGACTTTATTTCCTTCTACTTCAAATCCTGGAGGTTGTTCAACATAGATATCTTTTTTGATTTCTCCATTTAGAAATTCACACTTTACATCCATTTGATAGACCTTGAATTTGTGATGTGCTGCATACGCGAGAAAAAGTCTTATTGCTTCCAATCGTGCTACTGGAGCAAATGATTCTTCGAAGTCAATTCCTTCTTGCTGTGTGTAGCCCTTGGCAACTAGTCGAGCTTTATTTCTGATGATGACTCCAAGGGTATCCAGTTTGTTCTTCAAGATCTATTTGAGTCCTATGACTTTGACTCTTTCAAGTCTGTCGACCAATTCCAGACGCACTTTCTGAGGAATTCATTCAGCTCTTCTTGCATAGCATTTGTCCAGGGCACGCTCTTTAAAGCTTCGAGAATTGTTTGAGGCTCTGGAACTTGAGCTACATAACACGCCATTAGAGCTGTGTCTTCATCGTAGACCGTCAGTTCTAGCTCTATTGAGAGTTGAGCTGTGTCAGCTACTTCTTGATGATCCGATGTAGCTTGACCATCTGAGCTTCTGGTTTTGACTTGGTCAGATTGTTCTCCAATGATTGCTGATGATGGATGATCTTCAATCCATCTTCTTCTTTACGAATTTCTTCTTCCAGCTGATTGATGCTAGAAGTGGCTAGATTTCATCTGGCTTGGAGTTGCTCTGGAGTTAAGTCTTGAGAAAGAGACTCTTCTTGGATTGAGTTTTGAGGTGACTTCTGTAGAGGCTCTGCTGGAGATAGTGCTGGGGATGCAGCTGTGTCTGGATTTCCAGCTGATGGCATTCCCCCTTGATTTGGCGTTGGGGGTTCTTCTTGATTTCCAGCTGGTGGAGCTTCCTGATTGATTTGAGGTTTCTCCTCTAGCTCATCATCCCATATTAATGGTTCGACCAGATTTCTGATTCGATTCTCTTGAGCTCTTGTCTGAATCTGCCTTGAAGATTCTCCTTCATTTCTTCGTTTGAAAGAATCTCTATATTCGAATGATGATTCGTCAAAGGTAACATGTGAAGTTACTTCGACCGTTTGAGTTCTTCTGTTCAAGACTCTGTATGCTTTACTCACAGCTGAGTAACCAAGGAATACTCCTCGGTCGGTCTTCGCGTCGAACGTCTTGAGCTGTGTTTTTCCATTATTTAGGATATGGTATTTGGATCCGAAGACCTTGAAATATCCAATGTATGGTGTTCTGTTATTCCATAGCTCATACGGCGTCTTTCCTTGCCTTGATGTGAGTAGATAGCGATTCTGAGTGAAGCATACTGTGTTGATTGCCTCGGCCCAGAACTTCTTTGGAATGGCAGAACAGGCTAGCATTAAGGTAGCTACTTCTTTGAGTGTTCTGTTTCTTCTCTCTGCTACACCATTCTGCTGAGGTGTGCGTGCTGCTGAGGTTTGATGTTGAACTCCGTTCTTCTCGCAGTATTCATATATAGTTTCATTCAGAAACTCCGTTCCTCGATCTGATCTGATTGACATTATCATGCACTCCTTCTGAGTTGACAACCTTTCCAGCAGGATTGACAGCTTAGTCCTTGTTTCGCTCTTCTGGTACAGGAATGACACCTATGTGAATCTTGAGAAGTCATCCACTATGACAGAGTATATTTTCTGCCATTGAAGCTAGCTGGAGTAACTGGACCAAAAAGATCCATGTGTAGGAGTTGAAGAACTCGATCAGTTGACTGAACTGGCTTGAGAGAGAATGAAATTCTTGTTTGTTTTCCTTGTTGACACGCGCTGCACATATGACTTTTGTCTTATACTTGATCTGGAATTCCATTAGCGAGCTGGTTTCTAGCCAATTTGTTGATTGTCTTGAAGTTGAGATGATTCAGCCGTCTGTGCCACAGCCAGCTGACTTCATTGTAGCTTTTCGATACAAGAAAAGTCTCAGGAGGGCTGCTGTTCCAGTCAGCAAAATACATATTTCCTTCTCTTTTCCCTCTTAGTAGTATCTGCTTGGTTTCCCTGTGCATCCTTGTGCATCAAACTTGACAGAAAAACCGTTGTCGCAGAATTGGCTAATGAAAAGCAAGTTATGTTGCAGTCCTTGTACATAAGAAACATTGGGGATTATAACATTTTTAGTTTTCAATGTACCATAACCTTTGGTTTGACCTTTGGAGTTGTCACCAAATGTTACTTGTGGGCCTGGACGCTCGATATACTTCTGGAGTAGTTGCTTTAAGTGCGTCATGTGCTTGAAACATCCACTGTCCAAGTACCATAGCATTCTCATCGACTCCTCAATGATGTGTCGTTCCCTTGCAACCTATAAAAAAGATCCAAATTAAGGTACCCAGTTTTAATTGGGTCCTTGTGGGTTAGACAGAGATCCTTTTACAACCCAGATCTGCTTGATGACTCGAATTGGATCATTTGATCTGATGATCCTTCCAGCTGAGTCGCTATACACATTCTTTGTGTTTTTCGGTTGTTGCTGGTGGGGTCTTGATCTCAGTATCTTCCCAGCTTGATGTCTTTGTTGATGTCCTGATCTTTTTCGGTATCCAGCTGAGACGTTCCTTTGTCTCTGCTGTCTCTTGTGATATCTCGGCTGGAAATGGTGCTCCAGCTGGTGATCATATGAGTGATATCCAGCTGGGTAACTCCTTTGATATCTTGGTTGATATCTTTCGATGTACTGTTGCGGTTGCTGGTGTCTGAAATGTCCAGCCTGCTGTCTTTGTTGAGTTTGAGCACGTTGTTGTCTGATCTGTGCTTGAGGTTGTCTCACAGCTGGCCTTTTTGATGCATGTTGTGTCCTCAACGGTTGTTGCTGAGCAGCTGGAATTGGGTTTTCTTTTGCTCTTACAAACATTACCTTTGTTCCACTAGTGGAAGCAATGTTTGTGTCATCCTTTGATCCATTGTAACCCAGTCCTGCTTTGAGTGATGCTGGACGTTGTGCACTTATGATTTCGTCCATTGTTGTTGTAGCTTTGATGAGAGCTACCATCTTCTTAGATAGTACCTCTTCGGAACTTTTCAGCTCTATAATCTCAGCTGACTTCTTTTCTGATTCAGCTATGGCCTTTTCCAATTCTTCCATCAGCTGTTTCTTTTCGTAGTAGAAGTCTTTCATCAGCTGATCTTGTTTCACTATTTTGTCTTTTAGTGAAATAACTTCCTCTTGGAGTCGTGTTGTATCAGCTGCTTCTGATACCTTTTTCTTTTCCAGTTCCACATTCAGCTCGGCATTCTCACACATTTTGACGTCAAGGATCTCTTGAAGCTCCTTGGAATCGTTCATAACCTTCTCTACTAAACTCCAATCAGGTAGCCCTGATTCTGAAACCTGTGTAGAGTGTTCGTGTGATGGTGAGTGGTTAGATAGATTTTGAGTTCTTGACATTACCTCATCTTCATCGATTCCGTCTGTCTGTCCCATGAAGCATGTATCCCATTCAGGTTCATCATGAGCCATCAGTGCTTCTTCTTATGAGTCTGAAAATGGCATGTTATCATCCATTTTGTTGCACTCTGACTCTTCGTCGGTGATGTAGGCTCTCCTTCTGTCAGCTGCCTCAGCTTTCAGTTGGTCTTTATCTTTCTTGGATAGCTTCGGACAGTCTAGCCTGTAGTGTCCCGGTTCCTTGCAGTTGAAGCATCCTTCGTCTGTTCGTTTGTCAGCTGACTTCTCATCAGCTGCTGCGTACTTGTCTCTGTAAGTTCTTGCGAACTTCTTGTACTTGCCCTTGCTGGTGTTGAGTCTGTTGTAGGTTTTGACCAGCATGGCTATCTCTTCAAGAAGGACATGAGCAAGGAAGAGCTACTTGAAGAAATAGCCATGCTGGTCAAAAACTACAACAGACTCAACACCAGCAAGGGCAAGTACAAGAAGTTCGCAAGAACTTACAGAGACAAGTACGCAACAGCTGATGAGAAGTCAGCTGACAAACGAACAGATGAAGGCTGTTTCAACTACAAGGAACCAGGACACTACCGGCTAGACTGTCCGATGCTATCCAAGAAAGATAAAGACCAACTGAAAGCTAAGGCAGTTGACAGAAGGAGAGCCTACATCGTAGACGAAGAGTCAGAATGCAACAAAATGGATGATAACATGCCATTTTCAGACTCAGAAGAAGAAGCATTGATGGCTCACGATGAACCTGATTGAGATACATGCTTCATGGGACAAACAGACGACATCGATGAAGATGAGGTAATGTCTAGAACACAAAATCTATCTAACCTCACACCATCACACGAATACTCTACACAGGTTTCAGAATCAGGGCTACCTGATTGGAGTTTAGTAGAGAATGTTATGAACGATTCCAAGGAGCTTCAAGAAATCCTTGACTTTATAATGTGTGAGAATGCCGAGCTAAAAGTGGAACTTGAAAGGAAAAAGGAAGTCGTTTCACTAAAAGACAAAATAGTTCGGCAAGATCAGCTGATGAAGGACTTCTACTATGAAAAGAAACAGCTGATGGGAGAATTGGAAAAGGCCACAACTGAATCAGAAAAGAAGTCAGCTGAGATTATAGAGCTGAAAAGTTCTGAAGAGATACTGTCTAAGAAGATGGTAGCTCTCATCAAAGCCACATCAACAATGGACGAAATCATAAGTGCACAACGTCCAGCAGCACTCAAAGCAGGACTAGGATACAATGAATCAAAGGATGCCACAAACATTGCCTCCACGAGTGGAACAAAGGTAATGTTTGTACGAGCAAAAGAACATCCAATTCCAGTAACTCAGCAACAACCGTTGAGATATCCTCAAGCTACATCGAGGACATAACATGCATCAACAAGGTCAGCTGTCAGACAACCTCAAGCTCAAATCAGACAGCAACGTGCTCAACCTCAACAAAAACAACAGGCTGGACATTACAGATACCAGCAACAGCAACAGCACGTCGAAAGATATCAACCGAGATATCAGAGGAGATACCCAGCTGGATATCACTCATATGATCATCAGCTGGAGAACCAATTCCAGCCGAGGTATCACAAGAGACAGCAGAGACAAAAGAACGTCTCAGCTGGGTACTCAGCTGGATACTGGAAAAAACCAAGACATCAAGCCGGGAAGATACTGAGATCAAGACCGCACCAGCAACAACCGAAGAACACAATGAATGTGTATATCGACTCAGCTGGAAGGATTATCAGATCAAATGACCCAATTCGAGTCATCAAGTAGATCTGGGTCGTTAAAGGATCTCTGCCTAACCCACAAGGACCCAATTAAAACTGGGTACCTAAATTTTGATCTTTTGTATAGGTTGCAAGGGATCAACGCATCATTGAGGAGTCGATGAGAATGCTGTGGTACTAGGACAGTGGATGCTCCAAGCACATGGCGTATTTAAAGCATCTACTCCAGGAGTTTATCGAGTGTCCAGGCCCCCAAGTAACCTTTGGTAACTCCAAAGGCCTAACCAAAGGTTATGGTACATTTAAAACTAAAAATGTTATAATCCCAAATGTTTCTTACGTACAAGGACTGCAACATAACTTGCTCTCCATTAGCCAATTCTGCGACAACGGTTTTTCTGTCAAGTTTGATGCACAGGGATGCACAGTGAAGCACAGGGAAACCAAACAAATACTACTAAGAGGGAAAAGAGAAGGAAACATGTATTTCGCTGACTGGAACAGCAGCCCTCCGGAGACTGGTCTTGTATCGAAAAGCAACAATGAAGTCAGCTGGCTGTGGCACAGACGGCAGAATCATCTCAACTTCAAGACAATCAACAAACTGGCTAGGAACCAGCTCGCTAATGGAATTCCAGATCAAGTATATGACAAAAGTCATATGTGCAGCGCGTGTCAACAAGGAAAACAAATAAGAATTTCATTCTCTCTCAAGCCAGTTCAGTCAACTGATCGAGTACTTCAACTCCTTCACATGGATCTTTTTGGTCCAGTTACTCCAGCAAGCTTCAATGGCAGAAAATATACTCTGGTCGTAGTAGACGACTTCTCAAGATTCACATGGGTGTCATTCCTGTACCAGATGAGCGAAACTAGGACTAAGCTGCCAATCCTGCTGGAAAGATTGTCAACTCAGAAGGAGTGCAAGATAATATCAATCAGATCAGATCGAGGAACGGAGTTTCTGAATGAAACTATTTATGAATACTGCGAGAAGAACGGAGTTCAACATCAAACCTCAGCAGCACGCACACCTCAGCAGAATGGTGTAGCAAAGAGAAGAAACCGAACACTAAAAGAAGTAGCTACCTCAATGCTAGTTAGCTCTGCCATTCCAAAGAAGTTCTGGGCCGAAGCAATCAACACAACTTGCTTCACTCAGAATCGCTCCATACTCACATCAAGGTAAGGAAAGACGCCGTATGAGCTATGGAACAACAGAACACCATACATTGGATATTTCAAGGTCTTCGGATCCAAGTGTCATATCCTAAATAATGGAAAAACACAGCTCAAGACGTTCGATGCAAAGACTGACCGAGGAGTATTCCTTGGTTACTCAGCTGTGAGTAAAGCATACAGAGTCTTCAACAGAAGAACTCAAACAGTCGAAGTAACTCCACATGTTACTTTTGATGAATCATCATTCGAATATAGAGAATCTATCAAACGAAGAAATGAAGGAGAATCTTCAAGGCAGATTCAGACAAGAGCTCAAGAAAATCGTATCAGGAATCTGGCCGAACCATTAATTTGGAATGATGAGCCAGAGGAGGAACTTCAAATCAATCAGGAAACTCCACCAGCTGGAAACCAAGAGAAACCTCCAACGCCAAATCAAGGGGGAATATCATCAGCTGGAAATCCAGACACAGCTGAATCCCCAGCTCCATCAACAGCAGAGCCTCTACAGAAGTCACCTCAACACTCAATCCAAAGAAAGAGTCTTTCTCAAGACTTAACTCCAGAGCAACTCCAAGCCAGACGAAATCTTGCCACTTCTAGTATGAATCAGCTGGAAGAAGAAATTCGTAAAAGAAGAAGATGGATTGAAGATCATCCATCATCAGCAATTATTGGAGAACCATCTGACCAAGTCAAAACCAGAAGCTCAGCTGCTCAAACTTCATCGGATCTTCAAGAAGCAACTGACTCAGCTTAACTCTCAGTAAAGCTAGAACTAACGGTCTATGATGAAGATACAGCTCTAATGGCGTGTTATATAGCTCAAGTTCCTGAGCCTCAATCAATTCTTAAAGCTTTAAAGAGTGTGCCCTAGACTAACGCTATGCAGGAAGAGCTGAATGAATTCCTCAGAAATTGTGTCTGGGAATTGGTCGAAAGACCTGAAGGAGTCAAAATCATAGGACTCAAATGAATCTTCAAGAACAAACTGAATACCCTTGGAGTCATCATCAGAAACAAAGCTCGACTAGTTGCCAAGGGTTACACACAGCAGGAAGGAATTGACTTCGAAGAATCATTTGCTCCAGTAGCGCGATTGGAAGCAATCAGACTCTTTCTCGCTTATGCAGCACATCACAAATTCAAAGTCTATCAAATGGATGTGAAGTGTGCATTCTTAAATGGAGAAATCAAAGAAGATGTCTATGTTGAACAACCTCCAGGATTTGAAGTAGAAGGAAATAAAGTCTACAATCTAAAGAAGGCGCTCTATGGATTGAAGGAAGCACCTTGAGCTTGGTATGATACTCTATCAAACTTCCTTGTATCCAAAGGATTCAAGAAGGGATCAGTAGACAGAACATTCTTCACCATCAAGTCAGGAGAAGACATTCTGGTTGTTCAAATCTATGTAGACGACATCATCTTCGGATCAAGATCAACATTCTTATGCCAAAAAATTGGAGAAATGATGTCAGAACAGTTCCAAATGTGTATGATGGGAGAAATTAGCTTCTTCCTAGGACTTCGTCAAGCAATCAGCAGAAGGGATTTTTATAAATCAATCCAAGTACGTGAAAGACTTGATCGCCAAGTATGGAGTTCAATCCAGCAGAACTGTAAAGATTCCGATGAACACCAACTGGAAGATTGAACCTGGAACTGAAGGAAAGTCAGTTGATTCCAGCAAATACAGAGGGATAATAGGTTCACTGCTGTATCTAACAGCGAGCCGTCCAGACATCTCTTTCGCAGTCGGAGTGTGTGCCAGATTTCAAGTTAATCCAAAGGAAGCACACATGCATGCAGCCAAGAACATTCTCAAATATCTCAAAGGAACTCAGAATGTTGGGTTGTGGTACCTAGCTGAAGACAATCTACAGTTGACTGGATATTCAGACTCAGACTTCGCTGAAGATCGGTTGGACAGAAAATCAACTTCAGGAACTTGTCAGTTCCTAGGAAGCAAGTTGATTTCATGGTTTTACAAGAAACAAACGTGCGTCGCAACTTCCACGACAGAAGCAGAATACATGGCAGCTGGAAGCTGCTGCTCACAAATTCTCTGGCTGAAACATCAGCTGGATGACTACGAAGTGGAAACTGGACAAGTTCTGATTTTCTATGATAGCTTAAGTGCGATTGCTATATCAGATAATCCAGTACACCACACAAGATGCAAACATGTGGATGTACGCCATCACTTCATCAGAGATCTCATGGAAAAGAAGGACGTAATTGGTGAGAAAATTCACACAGACATACAGCGGGCTGATATGCTCACAAAGCCGCTAATAGAAGCAAGATTCAAAATGTTGTGCGGATTACTTGGATTACTCAACCCAGACGATGCTTCACCCAGCTGAATGGAAGCAGACCCAGCTGAATGGAAGCTAACCCAGCTGAATGAAAGCAGTTAGTGGGAATTCAAAACCGACATCATTGGTATCAGCTGCGAAAGAATCAAGCTCAGCCAGACGCCTAAGTTGAAGGATTATTCAGCTGAGGGGGAACCAGCTGGAAAAATAAACACTCATCATAACCATTCACAACCGAGGTATCAGCTGACTACAAAGATCAGCTGAGAGGTTTGCATCATCATTATCTACACCTACTCATTCTGTTTTCAGTCAAATCATATCTTGTCATATCTAATCAAGACTTAATTAAAAATCTGCAAAGAACTGAAACATGGGAGTTTCGAGGCAAAAGTCAAAATGCCTCAACCGTCCTCTCACGCGCATTAACTCGCATTTTCTAATCAAGAAACTGACATGACGCGAGAAAGACTCCCAGTCGTAGATCTTCTTATCAAACTACAAATCTTGATCGTCCATTCATCAAGAAAAGTGATATAAATATGATAGAAGAGATACGCAAAATTTTGCCTAAAACCCTAAAAAGTCTTTCGGCACTCTTTCTTCTTCTTCCATCTATTGGTATTATTTGTTCCACTAACAAAAGTTGCAGAAGAAGAACATGGAATCTAGAAAGATATCTCCAGAAGCCGATCAAACATAAAGAATCTGTCAACGCTTCAAGATGAGAGTTGCTTAACTCTCAGGAACCACAAGAAGACGGAGTTCCAGGAGAAGATGAATCTCATCAACAGATCCGGTCTAATGCAGTGCGTGATTGCAAAGCTCAAGATCATTCAACAGGAAGCTGCAGAAATCTTCCTGGGAATATCAAAGGAAAAAGACCTCCTCCGCCCCACTGTTTTTCTTAAAATAAAAAAGAGAACGGGACATACAACTCCCTGGGATGCGAAAATCAACGTCAACAGAACTGGACGAGATGTTGATAAAGTCGGAGTCTTTAAGAGCAGACATGTCAAAGCTCTTGCTCCGCCACATGAGGCACGAAAAAAGATGCAGGAGACAAAGCAGCATGCATCTACTTCCTTCCCAGCTGGGAATCAGAAACAACTTGAGAAGACAAAACAAGCTGATGCACCGTCTTCAATGAGAAGACTCAAGTTAAAGGTGCTCAGTCAGTCAGCCGAGAAGTCAGCTGACATTAAGAGAGAATCCGTAACTACTCTCCGAGGAGCAGAAGGTCCACAAGCGGTGGTTTCTTACGGTGGAGAAGAAGTTCATGTGCCAGCGTGAACATCGTCATCATCAACTCCACAATGATGTATCCCAGCTGATCAACTAAGCTTAAACCCCACAGCAGATGGAATACTTCAACCGTCTTCTCCTCAATTTCCTTCAGCTCAACAGGGACACCAGCTTCGAGATCTACTTATGCAAGTTGGAGCTCAATCCCCTGCACCAAGCTCAAGTGGAAAACATCATCCAGCCGATGATCACTTGCAGCTGGACGATGCTAACATGAGCTGAACCCCATAGGCACCACTCCAGAAGTGGAAGGGGGATACTCAAGTCCCTCAAGTGCTGAATCAGACCTTCTCATTCAAATGAAGTCTGAAGAAGCAAAATTGCAAGGAATGAAGTTGTGCCCTATTCAGAAGATGTCATCTCCAGTGCCAACTCATACCTCCAAGCACTCAGCTGGACCGCCCCAGCAGAGACAGGCCAAGGAAGCTGTGTCTGCAATCACAGCTGAGGCTAATGCTATTGAAGAAGAGCCAGCTAATGCAACAGCTGAGCCACCAAGACTCCAGACCTCGTTGCTCAAAGCTGACAACCGCAGCACAACCAAACGAAACATCGCAACAGCTGATAGCACAGCGAAGATCGCTGACGATGGTGTATCTCTCCCACCTTGATTGATCATGCCAAAAAGGGGGAAGAGAATGAGACAAAGAAGAGGCAAACTGCTGAGCAAGAGGAACTAGCTGAATCAGCTGGAAGAGAGACGAGTCAAAAGAAAGAAGCAGCGGATGCAGAAGAGAAAACCCAGCCAACTGGGATTGAAGACTGAAGAATTGAAGAATTTTTTTTCTTTCTTTCTTTTTCCTGTTCTCCAACCGAGTAAATGACCGCATCAACCTAAATTGTGTTTTCCAGCTCGCCTGTTTGAGCTCTAGATTTTCTAAGTTTACAGGTTCAGGAAGCGAAAGACAGCAGAAGACCCGAGTTTGTGTCTACGGTGAGTCAGCTAAGGAAGCGGAAGACAGCAGACGATCCAGCTGTGTCTTCAGCAGGAGTCAACTATCAGCTGAGTCTTCCAGCTGAGCTAAGTTCAAAACGGAGCAGGATCAAACTGAGCGGAGTTCAAGACACGGCTGATCCAGCTGTAAAGAACAAAAGGAACTAACTCTGAAGACATCACTTCAAGTCAGTTTACCCAATCCAGCTCTGAATTCAAACGCCAGCTCCAAAGACAGATCCCGGCGTAAAAGGAAGTCAACTTGCCTCGACCAATGAGGGATTGCCGAATCAGCATCCTAGACTTCAGAACCTAGGATGTGACACAAATGAAGACAAGTGCAGCATCGCCCAACGACAGATATCGAATTTAAGAAGAGTAGGTAAAATTCAAACGGCTCCTCCAACGGCTAGTATTGAATCTCTACCTATATAAACTCGTCTTCAACCTCAGGATCAAATACGAAAAACTCTCTACAAGCTTTCATTCTCTGAAAATCTCAAGCCTTCAAAAGCTCTCAAGCAGTTCTACATAGTTCAAAGAACACTTTATCTTAAAGTGTTTCTAGTCTAGAAACTGCTTAGTTTTTCGTCTGATCCCTAGGCAGAATTTATTGTATATCTTACGCCTAGATCTTGAACGAGTTTATCTAACTCTAAAGTTTTTAATTGTAAGAACTCGTTCATAGTTGGAACCCCAAACCAAACCCCTCTTTACCCAGAAAGGTTAGGTCAAGGTTACGCTTGCTTGAAGCGCGAAATTCAAGTGGTTGTAAGGTTTTTTCAGTACCCGTAAACTGAAAGGTTAGGCTTGACACTGCCCGCAAACTGTTGGAACACAGCTCGGGTTAGAGTTGTGAAGTTGCTTGGCACTTGGAAACCAAGTGGTAGTGAATTACCAGTGAACATGGTCGTGGACGTAGGATGTGTTACTCCAAACCACGTAAAAATCTCGTGTTCTTTTCTGTCTCTTTATCTTCAGTTTTAATACTAACTTTATCATCTCATTGCATATTTTATTAAAACTGCATACACAGCTGCTCTCATAAGACAACTGTGTCTTTCTGAAAGTTGCACAACTTGACTAAGCCGAAAACGTAAAGATAATCTTTTCAAGCTGAGTTTTTCTAACCAACCGAGATAAGTTTTCAAACCACCACATTCCGCACCGCCAGCTGAGTTATTTGTCCAGCTGACTCTCCTCAGCTGGAATCATAACTGAGCTCACCAACTGTTTTAAACTTGAAAAAGTTCTCAGAAATTTATCTTTGGTGTATTCACCCCCCCTCTACACCAAAGACCCAGCTCAGGGACCATCACTTAGAAAATCTAGAGCTCAAACAGGCGAGCTGGAAAACACTACTTAGGTTGATGCGATCATCTACTTGGTTGGAGAACAGTTGGGTTTTGGTATTAAATCAAAACTTTATAATTTTCCCAACACTGTCAGCTGATCATTGTAGTCAGTTGATACCACGAATGTGTTTCTTTATGTTGAGTAAGCTTTTCTTCAGTTTTATTATCCAGCTGAGCTTGATTCCCCCTCAGCTGGGTTCCCTTCTTGAACTGAGTTAACGGATCCAGCTGGGTCTGGATTCTTCTAGCTTGATATCCCATTAGCTTTTCATTATCCATCTGAGTCTTGTTCCCCCTCAGCTGGATGAGGGTTCATCTGGATTAAGCAATCCAAGCAATCCACACAATTATAAAGTTGCTTCCTAGTAATTGACATGTTCCTGAAGTTGACTTTCTATCCAGTAGGTCTCCAGCAAAGTCTGAGTTTGAGTATCCAGTCAGCTGCAAATTATCTTCAGCTGGATACCACAGCCCAACGTTCTGAGTACCCTTTAGATATTTGAGAATATTCTTGGTTGCTTGCATATGTGCCTCCTTATGATCAACTTGAAATCTGGCACATACTCCGACTGCAAATTCTATATCTGGGCGGCTGGTTGTGAGGTACAATAGGGAACCAATTATCCCTCTATATTTGCTGGAATCCACTGGTTTTCCTTCGGTTCCTGGTTCAATCTTTCAGTTGGTATTCATTGGGATCTTCACCGTTCTGCTGGATTGAACTCCATATTTGGCGATCAAGTCTTTCACGTACTTCGATTGATTTATGAAAATTCCTTCTGCTGATAGCTTCACTTGAAGTCCTAGGAAGAAACTCATTTCTCCCATCATAGACATTTGGAATTGTTTTGACATCATCTCTCCAAATCTTTCACATAAGAAAGTTGATCTTGAGCCGAAGATGATGTTGTCCACATATATTTAGACAACTAAGATATCTTCACCTAGCTTGATGGTGAAGAGGGTTCTATCGACTGATCCTTTCTTGAATCCTTTGGATACAAGGAATCCTGACAGAGTGTCATCCAAGCTCGAGGTGCTTGCTTCAGACCATAAAGCGCCTTCTTTAGCTTGTAAACTTTATTTTCTTCTACTTCAAATCCTGGAGGTTGTTCCACATAGACATCTTCTTTGATTTTCCCATTCAGAAATGCACACTTCACATCCATTTGATATACTTTGAATTTGTGATGTGCAGCGTATGCAAGGAATAATCTGATGGCTTCTAGTCTTGCTATTGGAGCAAATGACTCTTCAAAGTCTATTCTTTCTTGCTGTGTATAACCCTTGGCGACTAAGCGAGCTTTATTTCTGATAATTACTCCAAGAGTATCCAGCTTATTCTTGAATATCCATTTGAGTCATATCACTTTGACTCCTTCTGGTCTATCGACCAGTTCCCAGATGCAATTTCTGAGAAATTCATTCAATTCTTCTTGCATTGCATTTGTCCAGGGTATGCTCTTTAAGGCTTCTAGAATTGTCTGAGGCTTTGGAACTTGAGCTACATAACACGCCATTAGAGCTGTGTCTTCATCGTAGACAGTCAGTTCTAACTCTACTGAGACTTGAGCTTCATCAGCTGCTTCTTGAGGATTTGACGAGTGAACTCAGCTGGAGAGGGAGCTGGAGAGTCAGCTGGGTCTGGATTTCCAGCTGGTGGCATTTCCCCTTGGTCTGATCCTGGAGTTCCTTCTGGATTTTCAGCTGGTTGATTTGCCTCAGCTGAATTGATTTGAGGTTCTGCTGGTTCATCATCCCAAATCAATGGTTCAGCAAGATTCCTGATTCGAACTTCTTGAGATCTTGTTTGAGCTGGACCGGTGCTTGATATTCCAGTTGTGTTTCTTTGTTTGATCGACTCTCTGAATGTTTCATCAAATGTGACATGAGAAGTCACTTTGACTGTTTACGTTTGTCTGTTGAAGACTCTGTAAGCTTTACTCACATCTGAGTAACCAATGAATACTCCTAGGTCAGTTTTGATGTCGAACGTCTTCAGCTGGGTTTTTCCGTTGTTTAGAATATGACATTTTGAACCAAAAACCTTGAAGTACCCGATGAAGGGTTTCATGTTGTTCCATAGCTCGTACGGAGTCTTTCCTTGTCTGGATGTGAGTAGCGATCTATTCTGAGTGAAGCATGCTGTGTTGATTACTTCAGCCCAAAACTTCTTTGGAATGGCTGAGCTGGGTAGCATTGAGGTAGCCACTTCTTTGAGTGTTCTGTTTCTCCTCTCAGCTACATTATTCTGCTAAGGTGTGCGAGCAGCTGAGGTCTGATGCTGAACTCCATTCTTCTCTCAATATTCATAAATTGTTTCATTTAGAAACTCCGTTCCTCGATCTGATCTTATCGACATGATTTTGCACTCCTTCTGAGTTGTGAGCCTTTCCAGCAGGACTGGCAGCTTGGATCTGGTTTTGCTGGTACAGGAATGAGACCCATGTGAATCTTGAGAAATCATCCACTATGACCAGAGTGTATTTTCTGTCGTTGAAACTTCCTGGTGTCACTGGACCAAAACGATCCATGTGAAGAAGTTGAAGAACTCGAACAGTTGAGGGCGATGGCTTGAGAGAAAATGAAATCTTTGTCTGTTTTTCTTGTTGACAAGCGCTGCAAATATGACTCTTGTCATAAACTTGATCTGTAATTCCATTAGCGAGCTGGTTTCTAGCCAGTTTGTTGATTGTCTTGAAGTTTAGATGATTTAGCTGTGTAGCATCAGCTGCTTCTGATGCTTCTTTCTTTTTCAGTTCTACATTCAGCTCAGCATTTTATGTTCTTTCCCTCTCAGTAATACCTGCTTGGTTTTCATGTTCTTCATTGTACATCCCTGTGCATCAAACTTGACAGAAAAACCGTTGTCGCAAAATTGGCTAATGGAAAGCAAGTTATGTTTTAATCCTTACACATATGAAACGTTAGATATTTTAACATTGTTAGTTTTGAATGTACCGTAACCTTTGGTTAGACCTTTGGAGTTATCACCAAACGTTACTTGATGGCCTGGACGCTCTACGTATTCTTGGAGTAGATGCTTCAGATGAGTCATGTGCTTTGAGCATCCACTATTCATGTACCACAGCGTTCTCATCGACTCTTCGATGATGCGTCTTTCCCTTGCAGCCAGTCACAGAAATTGAAATTTAGGTCCCCAGTTTTGATTGGGTCCTTATGGGTTAGTTAGAGATCCTTTTACGACCCAGATCTGTTTGATGACTCTGATTGGGTCATTTGATCTGATAATTCTCCCAGCTGTGTCTACGAACACATTCTTTGTGTTCTTTGTTTGACTCTGATGGCTGGGTCTTGACCTCTGTCGTCTCCCAGCTTGATTTCTTGATTGTTCAGTTCTTCTCCGATTTCCAGCTGGTTGTACAGCTGAGACATTTATTTGTCTCTTTCTCTGCTGTCTATCTTGGTATCTCGACTGGACTTGATAATCCAGCTGATAATCATATAACTCATATTCAGCTGGGTATCTTCTCTGATATCTTGGTTGATATCTTGCCATTTGTTGATGATATTGCTGGTATCTGAATTGTCCAACTTTATTCTTTCGTTGTGCAGCTGGAATTGGGTTCTCTTTTACTTTCACAAATGTTACCTTGGTTCCACTTGTAGTCGCAACATTTGTTAAGTCCTTAGATCCATCATAACTCAATCTTGTCTTTAATGTTGCTGGTCGTTGCACACTAATTATTTTGTCCATCGTTGATGTAGCTTTGATAAGTGCTACCAGCTTTGTGGTTAGTGTGTCTTCTGACCTTTTCAATTCCAAGATCTCAGCTGACTTTCTTTCTGACTCAGCTGTGGATTTTTTCAATTCGTCCACCAGCTGCTTTTTCTCATAGAAGAATTCCTTCATCAGCTGATCCTGTTTGACTATCTTTTCCTTGAGCGACACCATTTCCTCTTTGAGCTGTGTAGCATCAGCTGCTTCTGATGCTTCTTTCTTTTTCAGTTCTACATTCAGCTCAGCATTTTCACACATTATGACATCAAGAATCTCTTGTAGATCCTTGAAATCATTCATGACTTTCTCTACCTGTTGCAGCCCGCCCTAGAGTATAGATGACTAAGACGGTTGAACTACGACTATGTATACGAATAAAGGAATATATCACTATAATTCGAATACAAAGGACGGAAAACGAGAATTTAATTTTTCTTTCTTACTTTTAACTTTAAATCACAACTATGAAAATAAGTGTGATCTTCATTAATCAAATAGACAACATATGATTTCAACATGTTGCCTAGAATTGAAACAATCTCTTTCCTATACTCAACAGAATAGGAATATAAACCAAAATATATTCCAAAATAAGCGATCAAACAACATATTGAGCATTAGCGAGTTCAAGTGGATATTATTGAATTTACATTGATTTATGATACAAATCACAAATCCAAAAAGTGAAAGACATCAGTGTAGCAGCGGAAAATAACATGACTGGATTATATGTATGCAGACATATAACCCTAGCATGAACCAACACTTATAAACAAAACTCAACATCCGCTCAGCACATCTCCATCAACCATTCTGATAACCAGCACATTTTAGAAATAATACGCAGGGCTGAGTACAACGAACTCAGTGAACACATGCCAAATAAAAATTCTTATTTTTATACTAATATCTTTCGACAAAAAGATTTAACATTAAACAACCAGCTAATAAACAAGCATTTTAACATTAACATCTTAGAATAGCTACATCACATCATAAAAATTATCATTCAGTACATCAACTCATAAACAATTATTTCATCAGTCGAAATTACGACTTTAAACAATATCATCATATCATAAATGCACTTATTTTTTTTTATTTCAAAATACTTCTCCATACTTGATAACAATCTTTTATTTACAACTTCATCTTCCTAATTAACCTCATTTTAATTCGTGCTTTCATGCTTCAAGAACAAAAAATTAAATTAATGATCCTTCCATACATATCTTATGACACGGGACGACATATAGTAGAAGACAGACGCTCTTCTAACGAGAAGAATTTTTTTTTTCGAAAAAAACATCAAAGTCTGACTCTCAAAACATCAGAAAACATATTTATAGGCCTAAAATAAAACCTAATCCGAAAAGGAAATAAAATTGAACAATAAACTAGATAAAAAGGTCAAAAGTGCTTTAAAACAAGGAATTTGGGGTAGGGACCACTTAGATCATTGTGCAAAGCGCTATGAGTTCAATCCGAAATGTCGTTCCGTTTCCAGAATGGTATTATAATAAAAATTCTGAATATCGAAGCGAAAGTTACACCCGTTTTAAATTTTTGACGACGACGATTCATTTAGCGTTATTTCGCCATCAAATAATCATCAACAACTTTTCCACACCACCTTAGCACTTAACTTAATACTAAAAAAAAAATAACACAACTACGAAGAAAATAAACATAACTTCTACGATTATCTTGGACGGAAAAACACGTAAAAACGAAATGCATGCGGAAGAAATGAAACACAAACGGACGAAGGGACGCATGCAAAAAGTTGCCGAGCACGCTCAGCCCACGACTGTCGGTGCACAGCCAGAGCTGGCTGCTGCCTTCTCCATCCCAGCTGCCGCTCAACCTCAGCCGGCGCTGGACTGCTGCTGCTTTTCCTCCTTCAGCGGCCGCTCAAACTCAGCGAGCGCTGGACTGCTGCTCCCAGCGGTCGCTTACTTACAGCCGGCGCTGAGTCTTCTTTTTCTTCCTCCTTCCCAGCGGTCGTTGCTTTTCAGCGGCCGTTGGTTTACTCTTCGCAAATTTTCTTCCAACTAGCGCTGAAATGAAACCGGCGCTGGTTTACTCCTGAACAAATTTTTTTTTTTTTAAACTTTGACACTTCGTTAATTCTCGAAAATTCTCAATTTAACTTCGCCATACGGGTCTCAATATCTTAAAATAAATGACCGCTAAGGCCACTCTTTCATATATAAGAAAATTGTCTTTTTAAGGACTTTTACAAAAGAATGAATATATACAACAAAAATCCCTATTTCTAGATTGAGACGTTCTTTCTATACTAGCGTCACTTTTCTAACTTATGGTGCGGTCATCATCCAAACACCATTTAGCAAAAATACCTGCTACAAGACATCAAACTTGACAGGCTTACTTACACACTATATATACATTTATATACATATGCTAAAATTATATATATATATCCGACTTCAAAACAACAGTCTAACATGCCGATCAAAACTAATCGGCTTTACTGGGACTATCCTCGCTCGGATCTTCCTCGCTAGGCTCTTTCTCTTCATTGATAGTATTCTCAAATTCCTCTTCATGACTCCCATAAGCTGAATCGGATGGAAATGCCTCATCAATGGGCTCACGTTCTTCTGATTCTTCACTTGAATCTGAAGATAGCTGATCATTGTTGACACGAATTGATCCGTGCTCAAAACTCAAGGCACGAAGAGGTATGTTCTTGATACTGGACTTTCCAACTGTTACCTGAGTAAGAGGATCTTCGTTGTCACTATCATCACTGTCTTTTCGTGATGGTCTAGATCCTTCTGCTTCAAACTCTTTGAGATTTGGTGGGTCGTACTGATGCACAAGTGCATGAACTGTCGGGTGAGAAGGGCTAGGAAGTATTGGACCTCTCAAACAAGGGTCGAGCATCATCGACCTATAGTACGGAATAGGATTTTCTGGTGGTATAGGAAGTGGCTCAGAAACTGGTACTGAGATTTGCATCTCCTGAGTGAAAACATCTAGTGGTGGTAGTGATGGAACAGAATCCATGGCTGAAGAAAAATCTTCTATAAACGAGTTTGGATCAAAGGCTGCCTGATATGGATGTGGTTCCTGAATTTCTGGCTCACTGAGCGGTACAAATGGTTGCAATGAAAACGGAACCTGATCGTTTTGAGGCATTGGTTCGGGCTGAAATACCCTCTGCACAAAATCCGGGAGAAAACCATACGGACCTGGAGGAGGCTCATCATAACACATATATCGCTTGCTAATTTTCGAAATGAAACCTCGACAATCGCCGTAGAGGCTACCCCATATGGATCAGTCCACAAACTGAGGCACAATCGATGTCGCCCAATCCTGCCACTCAATCGGTAGAAGTGGGATCAAATGCAAGATACCTTTAATTCCCGATAAATCGAACGCATTAGCTCTCATCCAAAGACGATGGTAATGCGAAAGAAATTCAGCAAGGTGTCTCACGAGATCTTTCTATATAGACGGAACTCCTGCCGGATATCTTCAGGTGTAATCCCCGCCATTCTTACAAAAGAATTCGACAGTCAGAGACGTCGATCGAGAAGCATTTCGCTCGAAAGGTTTGAGCTTCAACATACTCATTTCCGCTTCCCAAAGGTGGTACCAAACTAGTGTTACTTCTCCGTAACACACAAATGTCTCTCTTGCAAAACGTGTTCCAAAATTCCAAGTTCCACAGCTCATCACAAAGCAAATTCTTTAGAAAATCACATTCATCTCATCAAACAAGATAAGCACAATAGCAACAATTATCATCACACAAGAAAACAAAATACTTACCTCTCTGAGATGGATATGATGGAGTGCTGAGCTTTGTTGACAATACTTAACTAGTCGAAGATTTAAATTTAGACTAGACTCAATCAAAGGTTCAACTCAGAGCGAATAAATTGCTCTGATACCAATCTGTCGCAGCCCGCCCTAGAGTATAGATGACTAAGGCGGTTGAACTACGACTATTTATACGAATAAAGGAATATATCACTATAATTCGAATACAAAGGGCGGAAAACGAGAATTTAATTTTTCTTTCTTACTTTTAACTTTAAATCACAACTATGAAGATAAGTGTGATCTTCATTAATCGAATAGACAACATACGATTTCAACATATTGCCTAGAATTGAAACAATCTCTTTCCTATACTCAACAGAATAGGAATATAAACCAAAATATATTTCAGAATAAGCGATCAAACAACATATTGAGCATTAGCGAGTTCAAGTGGACATTATTGAATTTACATTGATTTATGATACAAATCACAAATCCAAAAAGTGAATGACATCAGTGTAGCAGCGGAAAATAACAGGACTGGATTATATGTATGCAGACATATAACCCTAGCATGAACAACACTTATAAACAAAACTCAACATCCGCTCAGCACATCTCCATCATCCATTCTGATTACCTGCACATTTTAGAAATAATACGCAGGGCTGAGTACAACGTACTCAGTGAACACATGCCAAATACTTAAACAATTGCCACATAGAGAGCTATAGATTGAAACCTTGCCTCTAAAGCATCACACAGGAGAGTCATTTATAAATAAACCTTGTGCATGCTAAATCATTTTCATTTTAGAATAAACATGAGTGACTGCAGTCATATATATATGTTTGAGAGTATGAACCACATCTACTATCATAACTTAAATGTGTTGATAAGTAGGCCTCCTTCTCAGACACTATGACCGGCCAACCAAAAGATCGGCACACAGTCACAATATGTATACATTAATCCCGCATCATACAGGACCGAATTCATCTTCCTTCAGTAGATGGTTTCACACAAAAACTTATAAAGCATTAGGCAAGTCAATCATTCAAAATAATCATCATACATATAATCATATAATCAAACTCATTTTGTTTTGGATAGAAAAGCCCTCCTGACTCGCTTCCTTTTACTTACTCTTCTCCTTCTTACGATCTTTACTTCCCGGCTCCACTCGGTCCTTTAGCAAAAGAAGGTTTCGAGTGAAAACGATGAGAGGATGCTTCGATAAAAAATCAAAACAACGAAACGATGCTCTTAAACGAATGATCCTCTAATCCCTTTACAACTAGGATTTCTTTCTCAAACTAAAACTTAAGACTTCTAAGAACTAATCTTCCTCTTACATAGCTATATATAGAAGCTATTTAATAAACATAATACTAATAACAAAATCACAGATAAATAAGAAACATTAAATCTTCACATATAATAATTTCATCCATAACTTAATAAACTCTAATTTATTTCTTATTAACAACAATCGAAAATAACATAGAAATTCTAATTTAAATTCTACAATTTCATATCATACTTTAATACATATTTTAACAACATATCATCCTTTTCATCAAACTAACATCATAATCAAGAAAACTCTAATTTCACATATAAACTTAATTTTTAAATCTCATATCAATCAAACTCCAAAAATTCTCATCATTTAAAATCATGCTCACAATAATCATATAAGCATATATACATCACTAATTTCACCCAAATAAAATCAAAATCATCTCTCCCTATTTTCTCCAATATTTTGGTCATTTCACCAAATTAGCATAGGTGATTAATTTCAATCCATCAATCCATAATCATGCTTATAACACACATTTATCCACGTATAATCCACCAAATTAATCAAGAACAGAAAAAATTAAAAGCTCTAATTTTAATCCTAATTAAATCAAGAAATTAGGCTTAAAATTAAATTCTTTTCTTTAACATGCTCAAAATCATGCTATAAACTTATAATCACTTATAAATTTCATAAATAAAAATCAAGAATCAAAACTCCCAAATTCTTTATAAATTTCGAAATTTCTAGAATTAGGCTAAGGTTTGATTAATTCATTTTAATGATCAAAACTTACTCTAGAACATGGATATACAAAATATTTGAAGATCAAAGAAATCTTCTATTTTTCTTAATAATTTTCGAAAATAGCAAATATAAATAGAAGGATTTCTCTACTTGATTTTGAGCTTATTAATTGATAAACTATCTAACCTTGATAGTTACTTTAGAAAATACTAGAATCTTGAGCTTGGTGGAGCTTCAATGGAGTGTGTGAATGTGTGTGTTTTTCTCGCAGAAAAGAAAGATGGAGAGATGGAGAAGAAGATGGAATTAATAGAGTGAGAGAGAGTGATACAGGAGAGATAGAGTGAGAGTTACGGGAGAGAGAGATGAGAGATTGAGAGAGTAAATAGAGTGAGAGTTGAGAGAGTGAGATAAGAGAGTATTTAATAGGGTAGTAAATTTAGGATACATATTAGATTTAGATAGGATTTAATACAAGTGGGAAAATATTCCCTAGGTTTATATTTTTGGCTAGACTAATAAACACCTCAAATACTTTAATAAATACCCACTTTATTAAATAATCTCGTCTTATATTACTATCATTTAAAACACGTAACATTTTGGATTATTATCTCCGCATAAAATTTTAATCCAGAAATATTGCGTAAAATAATCATAAACGTTTCCCAGATAATTTAATTTATCAGCACAAGAATTAAATCACATATAATTCTCACAATACAACATTTCCCTTTACTAACAAGTGATTCAAATAATTAAATTTAGAATCACGACTGATAATTATACTTCTTATTTGAGAAACAAAATTCCAATTATTCAAGGCAACTTAGACTTACCGGATATTATGCAGCTTATTAAATTTATTAATAAGCTTATTAGAGAAAAATCATCATAAATTAATTGCTAAAGCAATCTAATAATACGGGAAGAAATACGGGGTACTACATTCCCTCCTCCTTTAAAAAAATTTCGTCCCGAAATTTAGATACCTTGGGAGAAAAACTCGGGGTACTTTTCTTTCATTCTGTCCTCGAGTTCCCAAGTCGCTTCTTCAAAACTATGATGCTTCCAAAGAACCTTAACCGAGGTTAATGCTTTATTTCTCAATTGCTGAACTTTTCGGTCTAGAATTGCTTTAGGTTTTTCTTCATAGCTTAAATCAGGTTCAAGCACTATTTCCTCTTGATGGATAATATGCTTTGGATCGAAAACATATTTCCGTAACTGGGAGATATGAAATACGTTATGAGTATTTCCAAAACTTGGTGGAAGGGCTAGCTTGTAGGCAACAGGACCTATCCTTTCAAGGATTTAAAATGGTCCTATGAATCTGGGTTTAAGCTTCCCTTTTATACCAAATCTATGAATTCCTTTGGAAGGTAAAACCTTCAAGAAAACTTTATCTCCTAGCTCGAATTGCAATTCCGATCTCCGAACATCAGCATAAGACTTTTGACGATCTTGAGCTTCCTTCATGCGCTTCTTAATTTGCTAAACTATTGCAATAATTTCTTCCACAGCCTCGGGACCTAAAATTTTCGTTTCACCTACTTCATCCCAATAAATTGGTGATTGACACTTTTTTCCATAAAGAGCTTCATATGGTGCCATGCCAATTGTCTTCTGATAACTATTATTGTATGAGAATTCAATGAGAGGTAGGATATGCTCCCACTGATCTCCTCGATCTAATACAACTGTTCTAACCATATCTTCCAAAGTTTGAATGGTTCTCTCAGATTGACCATCAGTTTGCAGGTGAAAAGCTGTACTAAAATTTAATTTAGTACCCAATTCTTCCTGAAAACTCTTCCAGAATCGAGAAGTAAACTTGGAATCTCGATTTGATATAATCGACTTTGGTACACCGTGCAAACGTACAATTTCACGGACATAAAGCTAAGCTAGCTTATCTGATCCATGAGTGATTTGAATTGGTAAGAAATGAGCACTCTTGGTGAGTCTATCGACAATCACCCATACGGCTGTGTTTCCTTTCTTGGACTTTGGTAACCCAGTTACAAAATCCATTGAAATATCATCCCATTTCCATTCTGGAATTTCTAACGGTTGAAGCTTTCCATACGGTCGTTGATGTAGTGCTTTCACTTGCTGGCACGCTAAGCATCGCTCAACGAATAAAGCTACATCCCGTTTCATTCCTTCCCACCAAAAGTTTTGCTTAAGATCCTGGTACATTTTTGTGCTTCCAGGGTAAGATGTATAAGGCGTACTACGAGCTTCACTCATAATTTCATCGCTTAATTCCTTATTGCTCGGCACACAAAGTCTTCCGTTAAACAAAATGGCATTATCTCCTGCTTCCGTGAATTCATCCGTTTCTTTCATCCGAATTTTCATCCTTAGCTTTTCCAATTTATCATCTTCTCTTTGTGTGCTAACGACTCTGGATCTTAAATCGGGCATTACTACTAGTGCTGCAATTATCTGAGTAGTACCCTGCGGTGGTATAATCACTTCAATACTCAATCTTTCAAACTCTTTAAGAAGTTCATTCTCTTGAGTAAGGATACATCCTAACTCAGATTCACCTTTCCTGCTTAATGCATCGGCTACAACATTGGCTTTTCCTGGGTGATACGAGATTTTGCAGTCATAATCTTTTACTAATTCAAGCCATCTTCTTTGTCTCATATTGAGTTCTTTCTGCTCGAAAAAATATTTAAGACTCTTATGATCTGAAAATATCTCGCACTTGGATCCATAAAGATAATGTCTCCATATCTTTAATGCATGGACTACTGCTGCTAATTCTAGGTCATGAGTCGGATAATTTATCTCATGGGGTCTAAGCTGTCGCGAAGCATAAGCTATGACCCTACCTTCTTGCATCAACACACAACCTAGTCCATTCTTGGATGCATCTGCATAGACCACGAAGTCTTTATCAACTTCTGCAACTTCTAACACAGGTGCCGTAGTTAACCTTTTCTTGAGTTCTTGGAAATTTTCCTCACATTCCTTAGTCGAAATAAATTTCTCATCTTTCTTAAGGAGATGTGTCATCGGTTTAGCTATCCTGGAAAATCCTTCAATGAATCTTCGACAGTAACCGGCTAAACCCAAGAAACTACGAATTTCACGAGGTGAAGTTGGTGACTTCCATTCCTGAACAGCTTGTATTTTTGCTGGATCAACTTTAATTATTTCTGAGGAGACAACATGTCCTAGGAAATTAACTTCTGAAAGCCAAAATTCGCATTTGCTGAACTTGGCATAAAGCTTTTCAGCTCTTAGCTTTTCTAAGACAATCTTGAGATGCTCCCCATGCTCTCGTATACTCCTTGAATACACCAAAATGCCATCTATAAAAACTATGACAAATTTAACCAAGTATTCATGAAACACTCGATTCATCAAATCCATGAACACTGCTGGTGCATTTGTCAAACCAAATGGCATTACTACGTGTGACAACCCGTTTTCAAATTTCTATTATATTAAATTATTTTTTTTATTTGTGAAATTTTTTATTTTCACTTATATTTCTTAAATGTGGAATTAATTGCTCTAACTATGACATAGTCTAAGTCGCGCCCTAGACAAATATAAGTTTCATAATATAATATCACTAAGCTAATAATAATAATAATAATAATAATAATATTTAAATTATAGGGTATTAACTGTGATCATGTGTATGAGCATCCCTATATAATTTGCATCTTTAATAAAAAACTTAAATGTATATTATATTTAAAAGAAAAGTTTTATTTTTAATACAAAATCTGTTAAGTTCAAATAGGAAAGTGTATATTACTAATTAAGTAGAACTTTATCAGAAAATGTGATAAATTAGTATTAAAAAAAAAATTTTTTGGTCAACTCTTTTACAACGAAATTTTTCCTCCAAATCATCCTCAATTTTATAAGCAGAATCAATTTTGCCAATCATCCCTCTATTTGAATTAAATCAATAAGCATCCGTAAAACCCTAAAATTTTTATCTATAAATACAATGGTGGTCTTGTTCTTTTCTTTTTTTTCTGTCTACGCCGCAAATCCTCATTTAAAGAAAACTTCATCTTTAGTTCTTGTACTCCAGCAACTAAACTTTTGAAAATAAGGTACTCCATATTCTCTTTTATTTATTTTATTTTACCTTTCAAAGTACTCCATACGCATCATATTCGTAAATTATTTCAAGGTAGATTATAGGTGAGAAACTATTTAGTTGGTCAGGTTTAGAATAGTCTGAAATTTAAAGCATATTTTCCTAAATGTCATAGATGAGATGTTTTGTCTACTTATTTATTATATTATGAATTTTCCCTGCATGAGCTAAATAAATTACACGAGTTAAATAAATTACACGTATATATGCATATAGGGTACTTGTATAGCATGCAAGGTTAGAGTTTTATTCTTCTCAATTTTGTGTCAGTCGAAGGAATTGAATGAGAAGTGATAGGAATTTTCCTTTCGATTATCTTTTTTTTATTTTTTTAATTAATTGTGATTATGCCTAAGATGTATGTACATGGGAAATTTTAAGGAAAAAAAAAAATATATATATATATATATATATATATTATTTGTGTATGTCAGGTTTTAATTTTCAATAGGATAAACCTCTTATAAAATAATTTTATTAATTATTTAAGTTGTATTAGATAATAAGTTTAAGTAATTTGTGTTAATTAAATATGTGTGTGTGACGTGGGAATAGGAAGAGAGAGAGTTGAGTTTGATTTCAACATTTTGAGCTATTATAGTTAAGAAATATATATACATAAATACACGTTTACAGTAGAGATTAAATTTTTATTTTTATAATTATTTTGAAACTTTTGTTTTCAAAACAATCTGAGATTTAGTGTTATTAATTAATTAAAGTTTTTTTTAATATAGCTAGGCAAATATGTATAATGTATTTATAAATATATAAGCTATATAGTAGCCTAGGAATTTTTATTTTTTACCATTTCAGTACATAGGGTTTTTGTTGTTGATTACATATATATATATATATATATATATATATATATATATATATAGTTATGATATTATATTAAGCATACAGATTAGGGAAAAAACAAGCACACGTTTTTGCATCATGCAAACGGTCCACCTGTGTATTCAATATTCAATCATGCATTTATAAACTTTAATCTTATAAATATTTAGGTGCGGCACGACTAAGGCATTGAATTTATTTTGAGTTTGCTCGTTTCGTCTTCCCAAGTGAATTAAGGTGTGGGATCTTACTTAACTTTATACCGTTGATTTGATTTTGTCCATTTTAATATTGAGCAGCACTCACGTACATACAGCTCTACGTGCAGCAGGATCCGGTAATCCGACCCGACCCGACCCAAACTTATTAACCCGGTTCGACCCATATATATATACATATATATATAATCTCTCTTCTGCAATCTTCTCCTGCAAACCGTATTCTCCCGTCTCCAACCTTCGCATCGTTTTCTCCATCTCTTTTCTTTATACTATTTCATCTTTTTCATGCCACAATCTTCTTCACCACCGATAGTACCACCTCCGCCGGCGGCGCCGTCAATTATTATGTCTTTGATAACACCACCTCCACCGCCGATTAAGATGTCACTCCCAACCCCACCGCTGATACCTGTTAAAGTCGTAACAGTAAAATCAAATGCAAGAACAGGTTAGTCTATAGAGAAATTCTTCTTGTTTATTTGTGCTTTAATCAAGTATTTCTGAAAATTTGAATTTTGTGTTCAAATATTCTATGCACAACAATAATATTTTGTATAAACTGTTTGATCAATTGTCTGAAAGAGCTTTACATTATTAATGCTATACACTGCTAGTTTCCATTGAAATGTTTCAATTAGGTCATCTAGATTAAGTTATGTTTAATGGGCATTTGTATATGTCCAAACTTGTGTGTCATATTACTGTGGTGAAAGCAGTAAAACCTGTCCCAATTTTGCAGTTCTGAAGAACAACATTTGTTGATTCAGTAATATGAATCCCATCTGTACGGCGAAACTTTGACATTTATGATCCGAACGAGAGTCCGAACGCCCGATGACAAAATTCATCCGCCGTCCATTCCGAACCGTGATTCCTTTCACTCTCACAGCTGAGCTTGAGTCTATTGTGAGAGCCTGAAATATAGATTTTCACATCATTTCTCGATTCTATGATCATACTCGAACTAGTTTAGTAGACGAGTAAGTCTAGTTAGCCTTACTGTTGGTGCACTCTTGCAAGGCTGAGGCAGATGATATAGGCAGAAACAAGAGCAAGAAAGAAAAGTTGATTAGTAGATCAAAGTAAAATGTTGTAATTGATGAGATTGCATGTTGGTTGAATAGAGAAAGGTAAGGAATAATTGTTCATAAATATTGTTAAATATTGTTTGATGTTAACGAATGCGGGGAATATGGGGAGGAGCAAGATAAATACAACTTCGACGAGCAACAAAATATAATGTTTGATGCTAATGAGTCTCATGGTGACTCTAATGAACCGTGTGCGTAAAAAGAAAAAAGTGTTACATTCGTGAAGGTAATATGTTGACTGATATGGCTTAAAGAAACATAATACAACGTAATGGAAAGTGTTTCTTAGTTTTATGAAGTGTGTTGTTTCATTTGATATTGACAGGTTATGAATTTGGAGAGGAGCAAGAAAATTACAACGTCGATGAGCAACAATGTATCATGTTTGATGTTGATGACTCTGATGATGATTCTGACAACTCTCGTGTGGAAAAAGAACAAAGTGTTACATGCCATAATATTGATCACTCTGGTCATGATTGTGATGAGCCTCCTGCCGATAAAATTCAACGTAATATGTACTATGAAGGTAATATATTGACTTAATTTCAATACAAATGTCACATTTCTTTCAGAAAGTAATGTTTCCTCTCTTATAGGTGATATTACATGTATGTCTGGTTCTTTACTTGGGATCAAGAGAAAGAAATTTGAATATATCTATGATCTATACCAGAAGCATGCTTACGAAATTGGGTTTAGTGTTAGAAAATCAATTTCAAGATATAATGTTGGTGGGGATTTGATAAGTAAATGGTTAGTGTGCTCATGTGAAGGAACTAGAAGGTCTAGTTCGAACAATGATGTAAAAGGAAAGAAGAGAGTAACATTAGTCACCCGGACAGGTTGTAAGGCATCATTGAAGGAAAAAATGGTTGCTGACGGGTTTTATGAGGTAGTTCATCACCATTTAGAACACAATCATACACTTTCTATGAGTGAATGGAGTTACATGCATCGTTCTCAAAGATCAATTAGCATAGACAAGGCTACTGTTATTGAGGACATGATATCTTCTGGAATGAGACCAACTGATTCATATAGGTACATGGAAAAGGATGCAGGTGGTGAACATATACTTGGTCATACGAAGAAAGATCACTTGAATTTTGTAAATAGATTGAAAATTGCTGCAATAGATGGGGGATGCACAGACACTTATTGATATATTAAACGAACAAGGTGTTGAAGATAAAGACTTCTTTTTTAGAGTGAAGCTAGATGAAGAAGGCAGATTATGCAATGTTTTTTGGAGAGACTCAATGATGAAGGAGGATTACATGATATATGGAGATGTTGTTGTCTTTGACACAACATATAGGACAAATAAGTATCATTTGCCCTGTGCACCGTTTGTTGGTATAAATAATCATAGGAAGAATGTTATGTTTGGATGTGCATTCATTTCAAATGAGACGATTGGGACATTTGAGTGGTTATTTGAGGTTTTCTTGAAATCTATGGAGGGCAAAGCTCCTGTATCATTGTTTACCGATCAAGATCAAGCAATGTCAAATGCGATAGAAAATTTTTTTCCTACCACAAAGCACAGGTTATGCATATGGCATTTGTACAAGAATGCACTAAGTCGGTTGGGGACATTGAAGTTTGATAAGTGCTTTACAAGTGAATTTCATAAATGCTTATCTCGGATGTACAAATGTAGCACAATTTCAAAATTGTTGGAGCTCCATGATTTCAAAGTACGGACCGTGAGAAGAATTCTTGGTTTACAAAGGTTTATGATTTAAGAGAGAAGTGGTGTAATGCATTCAAGAAAGACTTCTTCTCTCATGGATTTTTATCATCACAAAGAAGTGAGAGCACGAATAATGCATTAGGATCAAATGCAAAGAAGTCAACCGAACAGCTTGAATGAATTTTACACTATTTTTAAGAATACGGTGGAGCGTTGGAGAAGCAATGAAGCAAATGACGAATTCCGGTGCTCGAAGGGATCGGCTCTAGCTCATGTTTGCCAATGAATGGACTTCTAAAACATTCTTCTCAGGTATATACACATACACTTTATAAATATTTTGAAGATGAGTTCTTGAAATCCACTCGCCTTATCATTTAATCAAGCTTTCTCGATGAATATGACATCAAATCCTATAATGTCATTGATGCTGATGATACATATCAAGTGAGTTTTTATATGATTGGTCCTATGGTGGCTTGCTCATGCAAAAGATTTGAAGAATGTGGACTATTATGTTGTCATTGCTTGAGAATATTGCATGCTAATTCGGTAGTCAAGATTCCAGAGAGCTACATTAAAGAAAGATGGACAAAATTTGCAAAAAAGCTGTTTGGGATAAATTCGAAACTACATCAGTGAATAAGAAAGATTGTCCTCCTTGGAGACATCAAATGGTGAGAGAATGTTACAATCTTATCTTGAAGGCACAAGAGAATGAAGATGACAGAATAATAGTTAAAGATGGGTTGAGTAGTATAAGAGCAGCTCTCGAAGCTTCAGATTTGGCAAGGGAACAGATTACCGAAATTGTAGATACTGAAGTTTTAACATCATCTATTACTGTGAAAGATCCGTCACGTTCAATCACAAAAGGACGAAGAAAAAGACTCAAAGGATATCTTGAGAAAGGTAAGATGAAGAAGAAGAAGAATTTTCATGGATCAACTTCAAATACATTGAAGGAGTTTGGGTCCAAAACTCCTAATCAAAAATTGTTCTGATGTAAGTTGTTATATAATTATTTTCTTTATTACATGTTTTGAATTATTTTTCATTATTATACTAATTTACTTTCTTGTTGATAATTAAAGGGGATTATGGAGAAGAATTTTGGTACAAGTTTGGATATAGAGAAGCAGTATGAGAGAAAGGATAAGACAAGAGTAGATACTTTGATAAAAAATTTTATCTCTTTGTTTAGGAATTGAACAATATACATGTTAAAGATGAATTTATTTTGATCCATTGGACAATCATGTTTAAATGATTTATGGATTATTAATTAATATTTAGTTATTCATGCCGATAACGAGGTTCGATTTTTATCATGATATCAAATGTTGCTTTTATACACGATAAGTATTATTTTTACTAATGACAAATGTTACTCCTCGAGTTTCGGTGAAATTTTCTCCATTTATATATATCAAATGGGGAATGGTATTCTCTTCACTTGTAAAAGGAGATATAATATGTTATTAATTAATATTTAGTTATTCATGCCGACATCGGGGCTCGATTTTTATCATGATATCAAATGTTACTTTTATTCACGATAAATATTACTTTTACTAACGACAAATGTTACTATTCGAATTTTGGTGAAATTTTCTTGATTTATACATTTCAAATGGTGAATCGTAGTCTCATCACTCGTAAAAGGATATATAATATGTAATTAATTAATATTTGGTTATTCATGTGGACAACGAGGTTCAATTTTGATCTTTAGATGAAATGTTGCTTTTGTTCACGACAATGTTACTTTTACTAACGACAAATGTTACTCCTCGAATTTTGGTAAATTTTTCTCCATTTATATATATCAAATGGTGAATGGTAGTCTCATCACTTGTAAAAGGAGGTATAATATGTTATAATTAATATTTAGTTATTCATGCCGATATCGGGGCTCGATTTTTATCAAGATATCAAATATTACTTTCATTCAAGATAAATATTACTTTTACTAACGACAAATGTTACTATTCGAATTTTGGTGAAATTTTCTCGATTTATACATTTCAAACGGTGAATGGTAGTCTCATCACTTGTAAAAGGAGATATAATATGTTACTAATTAATATTTGGTTATTCATGCGGACAATGAGGCTCGATTTTGATCTTCAGATGAAATGTTGCTTTTGTTCACGACAAATGTTACTTTTACTAACGACAAATGTTACTCCTCGAATTTTGATGAAATTTTCTCGATTTATACATTTCAAATGGTGAATGGTACTCTCATCACTTGTAAAAGGAGATATAATATGTTATTAATTAATATTTGGTTATTTCATGTGGACAACGAGGTTTGATTTTGATCTTCAGATGAAATGTTGCTTTTGTTCACGACAAATGTTACTTTTACTAACGACAAATGTTACTCCTCGAATTTTGGTGAAATTTTCTCGATTTATATATATCAAATGGTCAATGATAGTCTCGTCACTTGTAAAAGGAGATATAATATGTTATTAATTAATATTTAGTTATTCATGCCGATAACGAGACTCGATTTTTATCATGATATCAAATGTTGCTTTTATACACGATAACTATTACTTTTACTAATGACAAATGTTACTCTTCGAATTTCGGTGAAATTTTCTCCATTTATATATATCAAATGGTGAATGGTATTCTCTTCACTTGTAAAAGGAGATATAATATGTTATTAATTAATAATTAGTTATTCATGTCGATATCGGGGCTTGATTTTTATCATGATATCAAATGTTACTTTTATTCACAATAAATATTATTTTTACTAACGACAAATGTTACTATTCGAATTTTGGTGAAATTTTCTCGATTTATACATTTCAAATGGTGAATGGTAGTCTCATTACTTGTAAAAGGAGATTTAATATGTTACTAATTAATATTTGATTATTCATGCGGACAACGAGGCTCGATTTTGATCTTCAGATGAAATATTGCTTTTGTTCACGACAAATGTTACTTTTACTAACGACAAATGTTACTCCTCGAATTTTGGTGAAATTTTCTCGATTTATACATTTGAAATGGTGAATGGTTGTCTCGTCACTCATATAAAAAATGATACAATGTATTATTAATTAATATTTGGTTATTTATGCGGACAACAAGGCTCCACTTTGATCTTCAGATGAAATATTGCTTTTATTCACGACAAATGATACTTTTACTAACAACAAATGTTACTCCTCGAATTTTTGTGAATTTTTCTCCAGTTATATATATCAAATGGTGAATGGTAGTCTCGTCACTTGTAAAAGGAGATATAATATGTTAATAATTAATATTTAGTTATTCATGCGGATAAAGAGGCTCGATTATTATCATAATATCAAATGTTTCTTTTGTTCACGACAAATAATACTTTTACTAACGACAAACGTTACTTCTCGAATTTTGGTGAAATTTTCTCTATTTATATATCTGGAATGGTTAATGGCATTCTCTTCACTTGTAAAAGAAGATATAACATGTTATTAATTAGTGGGCTCGATTTTTATCATGATATCAAATGTTACTTTTATTCACGATAAATATTACTTTTACTAACGACAAATGTTACTATTCGAATTTTGGTGAAATTTTCTTGATTTATACATTTCAAATGGTGAATCGTAGTCTCATCACTCGTAAAAGGATATATAATATGTAATTAATTAATATTTGGTTATTCATGTCGACAACGAGGTTCGATTTTGATCTTTAGTTGAAATGTTGCTTTTGTTCACGACAATGTTACTTTTACTAACGACAAATGTTACTCCTCGAATTTTGGTGAATTTTTCTCCATTTATATATATCAAATGGTGAATGGTAGTCTCATCACTTGTAAAAGGAGGTATAATATGTTATAATTAATATTTAGTTATTCATGCCGATATCGGGGCTCGATTTTTATCAAGATATCAAATATTACTTTTATTCAAGATAAATATTACTTTTACTAACGACAAATGTTACTATTCGAATTTTGGTGAAATTTTCTCGATTTATACATTTCAAACGGTGAATGGTAGTCTCATCACTTGTAAAAGGAGATATAATATGTTACTAATTAATATTTGGTTATTCATGCGGACAATGAGGCTCGATTTTGATCTTCAGATGAAATGTTGCTTTTGTTCACGATAAATGTTACTTTTACTAACGACAAATGTTACTCCTCGAATTTTGATGAAATTTTCTCGATTTATACATTTCAAATGGTGAATGGTACTCTCATCACTTGTAAAAGGAGATATAATATGTTATTAATTAATATTTGGTTATTTCATGTGGACAACGAGGTTTGATTTTGATCTTCAGATGAAATTTTGCTTTTGTTCACGACAAATGTTACTTTTACTAACGACAAATGTTACTCCTCGAATTTTGGTGAAATTTTCTCGATTTATATATATCAAATGGTCAATGATAGTCTCGTCACTTGTAAAAGGAGATATAATATGTTATTAATTAATATTTAGTTATTCATGCCGATAACGAGGCTCGATTTTTATCATGATATCAAATGTTGCTTTTATACACGATAACTATTACTTTTACTAATGACAAATGTTACTCTTCGAATTTCGGTGAAATTTTCTCCATTTATATATATCAAATGGTGAATGGTATTCTCTTCACTTGTAAAAGGAGATATAATATGTTATTAATTAATAATTAGTTATTCATGTCGATATCGGGGCTTGATTTTTATCATGATATCAAATGTTACTTTTATTCACAATAAATATTACTTTTACTAACGACAAATGTTACTATTCGAATTTTGGTGAAATTTTCTCGATTTATACATTTCAAATGGTGAATGGTAGTCTCATTACTTGTAAAAGGAGATTTAATATGTTACTAATTAATATTTGGTTATTCATGCGGACAACGAGGCTCGATTTTGATCTTCAGATGAAATATTGCTTTTGTTCACGACAAATGTTACTTTTACTAACGACAAATGTTACTCCTCGAATTTTGGTGAAATTTTCTCGATTTATACATTTGAAATGGTGAATGGTTGTCTCGTCACTCATATAAAAAATGATACAATGTATTATTAATTAATATTTGGTTATTTATGCGGACAACAAGGCTCGACTTTGATCTTCAGATGAAATATTGCTTTTGTTCACGACAAATGTTACTTTTACTAACAACAAATGTTACTCCTCGAATTTTGGTGAATTTTTCTCCATTTATATATATCAAATGGTGAATGGTAGTCTCGTCACTTGTAAAAGGAGATATAATATGTTAATAATTAATATTTAGTTATTCATGCAGATAAAGAGGCTCGATTATTATCATAATATCAAATGTTGCTTTTGTTCACGACAAATAATACTTTTACTAACGACAAACGTTACTTCTCGAATTTTGGTGAAATTTTCTCTATTTATATATCTGGAATAGTTAATGGCATTCTCTTCACTTGTAAAAGAAGATATAACATGTTATTAATTAGTATTTAGATATTCATGCCGATAACGGGGCTCGATTTCTATCATGATATCAAATGTTACTTTTATTCACGATAAATATTACTTTTACTAACGACAAACATTACTATTCAAATTTTGGTGAAATTTTCTCGATTTATAGATTTCAAATGCTGAATGATAGTCTCATCACTTGTAAAAGGAGATATAATATGTTACTAATTAATATTTGGTTATTCATGCGGACAACGAGGCTCGATTTTGATCTTCAGATGAAATGTTGCTTTTGTTCACGACAAATGTTACTTTTACTAACGACAAATATTACAATTGGAATTTTGGTGAAATTTTCTCGATTTATATATATCAAATGGTCAATGATAGTCTTGTCACTTGTAAAAGGAGATATAATATGTTATTAATTAATATTTAGCTATTCATGCCGATAACGAGGCTCGATTTTTATCATAATATCAAATGTTGCTTTTATACACGATAAGTATTACTTTTACTAATGACAAATATTACTCCTCGAATTTCGGTGAAATTTTCTCCATTTATATATATCAAATGGTGAATGGTATTCTCTTCACTTGAAAAAGGAGATATAATATGTTATTAATTAATATTTAGTTATTCATGCCGTTATCAGGGCTCGATTTTTATCATGATATCAAATGTTACTTTTATTCACGATAAATACTACTTTTACTAACGAGAAATGTTATTATTCGAATTTTGGTGAAATTTTCTCGATTTATACATTTCAAATGGTGAATGGTAGTCTCATTACTTGTAAAAGGAGATTTAAAATGTTACTAATTAAAATTTGGTTATTCATACGGACAACGAGGCTCGATTTTGATCTTCAGATGAAATGTTGCTTTTGTTCACGACAAATGTTACTTTTACTAACGACAAATATTACTATTCGAATTTTGGTGAAATTTTTTCGATTTATACATCTCGAATGGTGAATGGTTGTCTCGTCACTCATACAAAAAATGATACAATGTATTATTAATTAATATTTGGTTATTCATGCGGACAACGAGGTTCGATTTTGATCTTCAGATGAAATGTTGCTTTTGTTCACGACAAATGTTACTTTTACTAACGACAAATGTTACTCCTCGAATTTTGTGAATTTTTCTCCATTTATATATATCAAATGGTGAATGGTAGTCTCATCACTTGTAAAAGGAGATATAATATGTTATTAATTAATATTTAGTTATTCATGCCGATATCGGGGCTCGATTTTTATCATGATATCAAATGTTACTTTTATTCACGATAAATATTACTTTTACTAACGACAAATGTTACTATTCGAATTTTGGTGAAATTTTCTCGATTTATAAATTTCAAATGGTTAATGGTAATCTTATCACTTGTAAAAGGAGATATAATATGTTATTAATTAATATTTGGTTATTCATGTGGACAACGAGGTTCGATTTTGATCTTCAGATGAAATGTTGCTTTTGTTCACGACAAATGTTACTTTTACTAACGACAAATGTTACTCCTCGAATTTTGGTGAAATTTTCTCTATTTATATATCTGGAATGGTTAATAGTATTCTCTTCACTTGTAAAAGAAGATATAACATGTTATTAATTAGTATTTAGATATTCACGCTGATAACGGGACTCGATTTTTATCATGATATCAAATGTTACTTTTATTCACGATAAATATTTCTTTTACTAACGACATATGTTACTATTCAAATTTTGGTGAAATTTTCTCGATTTATACATTTAAAATGGTGAATGGTAGTCTCATCACTCGTAAATGGAGATATAATATGTTATTAATTAATATTTGGTTATTCATGTGGACAACGAGGTTCGATTTTGATCTTCAGATGAAATATTGCTTTTGTTCACGACAAATGTTACTTTTACTAACGACAAATGTTACTCCTCGAATTTTGGTGATTTTTTCTCCATTTATATATCTCAAATGGTGAATGGTATTCTCTTCACTTGTAAAATAAGATATAACATGTTATTAATTAGTATTTAGTTATTCATGCCGATAACGGGACTTGATTTATATCATGATATCACATGTTACTTTTATTCACAATAAATATTACTATTATTAACGACAAATGTTACTATTCGAATTTTGATGAAATTTTCTCGATTTATATATCTCAAATAATACTCTAGTATTGCAAGACAATTTATTCCCCTGTTAATGAAAAAATAACAGCCAGCCTCAAACATGATCATTTTAGTACAAAGGTCTAGTTATGGAGAATGCATTCATTACACTACTCTTGATTAACAATCCAACATATAATATACATAAGAGATGAGCCTGAATATACAAATAGTAAGTTATTATCAAGTAATTACACGATGCTTACATTTTTTGCAAGGGCCTTAATCTGCTCATCGTCCTTTTCGTCTGGAGGAAGCTTATAAGTAATGAACCTGTCACCTTCCATATGTTCATTAGGTTCATTTTTTCCGGAATCAACAAACTTATCCTGATCAATGTGTGCATCCTCTTCATCTCCATCTACTCTTTCGACTTTTTTACATAACCCACTAATAGGGAATTTAACTTCTATCCATTTACCTTGTCCAAAGGAACACTCACCCTCAGACTTCAATCTTTGGTTTAATTTATCTGATGTCCAGTGCCTGATAAGTGGTAAAGTGCATTCCTCAGGCAATCCTAACCACATAAATTGGTGGCAGTAAAGCAGGGGTAGGACAAGTACACAACCACTAATATATTTCAAGTTTTTCTCATTCCATGAAAATAGAGCTTTACACAATCTTTGAACCACAAATGTACACCAGTCAAATGATGAAATTTGCTCAACTTCAATCAGTGGTTTGATTAGAGAAAACTCAATTGAAAAATTTCTGGTTGGCGCCAAAAAGGTGGATAAAGCATAGAACACAAAAAGTCTTTTAAAATCATCCCCACCATCCTTTAATCTAACATCATTTCTATCCATCAAAAGCTCATAAATAGATTTTTGAGTTGCACCATCTGACAAACCAAATCTCCTCTTAAATTCTGCTAAGAAATTTGAACCCTCTTCATCATTCTTTTCCAATGACACCACATGATTATTCACATTTCTAGGCAACAGAAACAAGTCCTCTATGTCACCGGGTGTTAAAACTATGTGCTTTCCACCAGGAAATTCTAACAAACGATTAACAGGATTAAAGTTCCTAATGAACCAGAATATACTCTTCCAGCAAGTGTAACTCCACCTATTCATATAAAGAAGCCCACCAAACCCAATAGACTTAACATCGTTTCTTTGAGATTCATTCAGATTTTGAATCAAATTACATAGTCCAGAAGGTCTGCATTTAATGACATAGCTGCAAACAAGAAAAAATAGTGATCAAAATGAATCATCAAATCCATACATTAAAACTGCAGAAAATCACAAGCAAAGCTCAATTTTATGCTAGAACTAGAATATATTGGTCCTAATTCTCTAGTATTTATTCAGCTCAAATATTACCTGCTTTCTTCAATTTCATGCTTTATCTTCGTCTTTTTCATTGTGACAACATTTGGTCTTGTTTATTTTCTCAACAAGCTCCTATTATTATTATGTCAAAAAATGTATCAGTAACAATTATAATATGAAATATAAGTATGATTTCATATAATAAAATTTAATAATTGTAAAAGAGAATTACTACCTTTGTTGACATTCTGACGTGGGGGACACTATGAGCTCTTTTCCACGAGGCTTTTTTTTCATGCTTTAGAATGTATTGTCCTGTTTTGTGCTACTATATATAACAACATAAGTCGATCAGTACATACCCTCATTGTAAGAAGCAACATAGTTATCAGCTAAGGAAGAGAAACAAACCAACAACAAAATACAACAAATCATGCATAAAGGAATATAGAACGAAAAATTGACTAACAAACTGAACCAAAAACAAGGAACAATGAGAAATCTGCATACAGGGGATGCCTATCAAAGCTAAGCAACTTTCTTAATTCTCAAATGATCTTACTTATATAACAAAATCAACTAATGAACTACGGATCTGGGGAACAAAAACCCAGTCCATCGACTTCACTCCAACATGAGTACTCCAAATAGAAACTGCCTGACTTAGTCCCCAGAAGCTCTACTCATTAATGCCCACTTAAGAATATCTTAGAACCAATAACAAGTATACCAATTACGTTAGTGTCACTCTAATTTGTAATTCATAAAATTCATCAAACACAGTACAAAGCCCATAACAAGTATATCAGGTTAAATTCAGAAGTAGGTAAAACTAAATCAACTTTCATAACAAATAATATATTAGCCGTGCTTCAAGTAAGAACAAAGCAAGATACATGGATCATCAAATAATTTAAAGTGTTAGCTAATTAAGCTTTCTAGCGAAACATATATATAGGATTTTAAATCGAACTAGACTCGAGTAATAAAATCATTAAGTTTTAAATTTTATGAAATGAAAGAAAACTTCAACCTCGAAATGATATCTCAAATTAAAAGAGCCGAAATAAATTTTAATATGCTATCTACAACGAACTCACCGTAGTCGAATACTGGAAGAAGAAGATGCAGACGGTGACATCAATTGGCCGGAAGGAGCAGCAGATAGTGTGGATGGGGAAGGAAGCGACAGAACGAAGTTTTCCCTAAATTGGATGTAGGAGACGACGGAAGGAATGAAAAAATTAGGGCAAAAACTGAATAGTAAATTTTTTTTTTTTATATGTTGGTTTTCGGGTCGGGTTGCGGTGCGGGTTTCGGGTCGAATGTTGACCCGGTTCTACGGTGCAGATGATGCACGGGAGTTTTTGTCTTTAATATTTTGTGACTTGCCGTGTGATTATTTGACATTTAGTGTTGAGCAGGACCGTGCTAAGTTGTCCATTGACTTTGCTCTCACTTATTTGCGTTCAATTCATTTGATATCATATGATGAGCAGGACCGTGTTGAGTTGTCCATTGACTTTGCTCATATTTATTGACGCGTTTGACTTTAATCTTCACTACGTGCGTCTATTTTTATTAAATTGGACAAATGGTTGGTATAAGTGCCCACATTGAGTATATTCGCGTATACTCATCCCCAAACTAAACTTTTCAGGTGCTTGAAGTTGGAGGCGTAGAGTGTCGAATGACGAGTCCAAATGAATTAAATTTACTTTTGTTTCTTTTTGGGCATTAACCGTTTAGACAATGAATTATATTTACTTTATTTCCTTTTGTTTAAAATGGTTTTGGCTACTTACTATTTTATTTAATAAGATGTCACATTTCTAGAAATTAGGTTTTATTTATTTAATTATTTCAGAAAAACTTTCTTTTCGTGTTTTATTTCAAGAAAAGAAATATTCATAATTCCGCATTAAATATATATTTAAATATAGTTTTAACACTTTAATTAGATTAGGGTGTTACACTACGAATTCGTAATGACCATATCTCGTTCGAAATGCCGTCTTAGGAATATCTTCCTGACGTACCTTCAACTGATGATAACCAGACTTCAAATTGATCTTCGAGAAAATGCTAGCTCCCTTGAGCTGATCAAATAAATCATCTATCCTTGGCAAAGGATACTTATTTTTAAGCGTCAGCTTATTGAGCTCTCTATTTATTCTATGCACATTCTCAAGCTGCCATCTTTCTTTTAGACAAACAAGATGGGTGCTCCCAACGGAGAAACGCTAGGTCGAATAAAACCTAAATCGATTAGCTCCTACAGTTAAATTTTTAACTCCTGCAATTTCTTTGGGGCCATCCGGTATGGTGCTTTCGATATTGGGAATGATCCAGGTTCAAGATCAATGGTGAACTCCAATTGCCTATCTGGTGGCAATCCTGGCAAAACTTTAGGAAAAAACATCTTTAAAATCACAAACAACTGGAACATCAATATCGTTCTTCCCTTGACCTGAATTTTTATTCAAATACACCAAATAAGCTTGTGCACCTTTCTTGCTCAACATTCTCTCTGCCTGAAGAGCAGAAATTGTTGGCATTTTTCTGTTGCTTCTCCTGGTTCCATAAAACCACGTAGGCTTTTTCCCGGGTGGGTGAAAAGAGACTTGTCTCTTATTGCACCGAATTGCAGCATAATTTTCCGCTAGCCAGTCCATTCCTAGTATGATGTCAACTTCCCACATACATATTAGGTTAAAGGTTTTGGCTGACAAACGAAAAGATTCTATTTCAAACTCTATGTTAGAGCAAACGTGAGAAACTGAGGTAGATTTACCTACTGGGGTTGTTACTCTAAGTTCTTTACTAGCTCTCTCTACATTGAGTTTACAAGAATCTACACAAGCGTTTGATATAAATGAATGCGATGCTCCAATATCAAACAGGATAACAATAGGTACACATTTCAAAAGATCGATACTTGATAAATTCCCTTGGTCTTTAACACGAGGCTTTTGTTACAGAGCAAAAACTCTCGGAAACTGCTGCTGATGGTGTTGAGAACGCGTCTGCTGGCGTTGGAGGATTGGCTGCTGAGGAAATGGTGTCATAGCCTTCAGCTGCGGTTTCTGATACTGATTCGACTTTCCTCCACCGAATCCTTGCTGCTTATTCGGACACTGATAGGAATAGTGACCAACTTGTCCACATGCATAGCAACCGTTGCTACCAACCTTACAAACTCTATGATGCATTTTGCCACACTTTGAGCAAGATGGAACTCCTGGAGGGCCTTAAGAAGAACTACTTGGCCTTGACGTTATCTGCGGCGTTCTTTCTTGGTTCATCTGCTGTTGACCTTGTCCTTGCCAGGGTTTCTTATTAGGTGGATTTCGGACATTCCACTTTCGTTTTCCCTTCTGATTTTGATATTGGTTAGAAATGAAGGATTAGAAGTTGCTCGAATCTGAGCATGGAAAGGAGAATGCACTAAATATTGCAGTGGCTTCTCAGGCTGCATAGCTAATTCCATGTCCAAAGCTCTATTCAAAGTTTCAGCATAACTGTTGGTCCCAAGATGGATACCTTGGTGTAGAGAGGGGGTGAATACACCAAGGTTTAAAACTTTTCCAAGTTAAAACTCTTTTCAGAGAGCTGGCTGTGTTCGATCCAGCTGGATGGCAGCTTGATTGACACAGCTGGCTGTGTGTGTGTGCAGAATGTGGTGGATTTGGAAAGTCCGTCTGTTGCTTCAAATTATATAGCAAAGCTCTGTTTCACTTTTCAGTTAATCAGTTTATGCAGTTTGAAATGTATGCTCATGAGGATTAGTAACATGCATAAAACAAAGCTATAAATAACAAAGCATTTTTAACGTGGTTCGGAGTAACACCTCCTACGTCCACGACCAGGTTAATTTCCAATTCACTACCACTTGGTTTTCGAGTACCAAGCAACTTCATAACTCGAACCTGAGTTGTGTTCCAACAGTTTACGGGCACTGTCAAGCCTACACCTTCAGTTTGCAGGTACTGAAGAACCTTCCTTACAGTTTACGGGTACTGTAAAACCTAACCACTCGAATTACACGCTTCGAGCAGGCGTACCTTTACCTAACCTTTCTGGGTTTGGGTTTGGGTATGGGGTTTCCAACTATGAACGAGTTCTTACAATGAAGAACAAGGAGTATGATGAACTCGTTCAAACTAGGCTTAAGATATTTATATTCTGATCTATTCTGCCTAAGACTGAATATGTGAACAACTAAGAACACAGCTGACTGGCTGGGTGTTCTTAAAAGATTTGGCTTTGAAGATCGCTGTTCATTTTTCTGTTTGCTCTTTTATTTCTTCAGTCGTCTCGCTAGCGTTTTTTCTTCAATGGTGATGAGATATATATAGGTGAAGATTCAAACTAGCCGTCGGAAGAGAGCCGTTTGAATCTTACCTACTCTCATTGACTTCTGGCCTTTACCTACGAAGTAGGTCTGCATCTGCAGAAGCTAGTTCTTCTCTGATCTGTCTGCGTCAGATAAGATCTTCTAACATCGGGATCTTGTCTTTGAGAAGGTCTTTGTTTTCGAGCTGCTAAGCGTCTCTGTTGTATCTTCAACGTTTTGGACTCTACTGTGTCTTGACTCTAAGCTGTGTCTTAGACATGTGCTGTATCATCAACCTGAGCTGTGACTTCATCCTGAGCTGTGTCACTGACCTGAGCTGTGTTTTAGATCTGAGTTGTGTCATCGACACTAAGCTGGGTCTTTTACACTGAGCTGGGTCTTTGACACTGAGCTGGGTTTCCGTCACTGAGCTGGGTCTTGATACTGTAGGATCTTTGACTCTGCTTGGTCTTGCTCTGCTGAGTCTGCTCTGCTGAGTTCTTAAGCTGTCTGCTTAGCTGTGTCTTTTGCTGTCTTCAGCTATCTTCAGCGATTCTACCTGTAAACTAAAAAACTCTTATAAGCTCAAACAGGTGAGCTGAAAACGCTTAGGCTTGTGCGATCATTTACTCGGTTGGGGTCAGCTGGGTTTTGGTATCTAATCAAAACTCTATTAATTTTTCCAACAATTTCCCCCTTTTTGATGATGCCAAAACCTAACTGAAAAAAAAACAATTTACTTCCCCCTTAACAAGAAACGGGGTTTCAAAAGTTTAAACATTCACAGCAGGTAAACAAATTTAGAGTTCAGTGCCTGGACAAAGAGTTATTGTCATCAGGGTGAGCTTGAGAACAAAATCGAACTTTTCATTAATAAAAGGAAATTTTACAACTTTACAATTACAGAAATTCAAAAGACAAAATTCCCACAGGGCTGGTTCTTCAATTCTGCTTCCTCTGTTCATCAATCTGATGGTTAGTCTTGAGACCATATCTGTTGAAGATGAATTCTTCCAAGTTTCTCCATTCATCTTGATTTTTAGACTTGGAGATTCCTCTTTCTCCAGCCCAGTGATGAACTTCTTTGATAATCTGGGATTTGTCAGGAAGATTCGTTCCAGCTATAGTGGGAGGCTTCAACTGCTTGACTTTTGGAGCTTTGAGCTGGATGTCGTTTCTCTTGGCAGCTAGGGCTAATAATGATCTTGCCATCATTGGATATTCTTCATGAAGTTCGAGCAAGTATTCTTTGAATGCATTTTCATGATCCATACCTTTGTATTGATTCAGGTAGTAGAATTCTTTGATGAATTCTGTTTTGCATTATTCCCAGTTTTCATTGATTTCATCTGGGTTCTTCTTGTCGGATCTTGGAATGCTTGAAGCTGCTTGTTTCTTCCTAGCTTGCCTGTAGCTTAGCCTGTTCTTCATCTACTATTTCTCAGCAGGCTGGAGCGATTCGGCTTTCTTCTTGATGATTTTGTCCAGCTCTTGCATTTCTCTTCTTTGCTCGTTGTGGAAGTTACACAGCCAGTGATAGTCCTTGTATTCTTCTGGCTTATGTCCACAAGCTTTGGCAAGAGCAACCATTTTTTCTCTCCATGTCTCTTTGACTGCTTTGGTTGCTGCAGTTGGCTCTGGCTCTTCCTCATCCAGCTCTTTGGCGAAGTCGTCGATTTCAGATTGAATTGGCTGCACAGGTTCCCCCTGAGCTGCAGCTTCCCTCTCCATTGTTTTTCCCGCTTTATTCTTATCTTCCCCCTTTTTGGCATTATCAACAAGGGAGGCGGAGAGGTTAATGACTGTTGCATTGAGCTTGATGAGAGCGGCTTCAACATCAACAATCTTGGCTGAGTTGTCAGCTGTGGCGAGGTTGAGCTGTGCTGTGCTGGTATTTCCAGCTTTGAACTGAGTGTCCAGCTCTTTGTACAAGATGAAGAGTTGGCGGATGTCAGAGCTATTGGAGAGAGTGGGCTTTTTGAGGGCTTCCAGCTGGCTTGACAGATTTGCTATGTCGTTGACCAGTGGAGCTTGATGTCTTGTTACAATTTCCGGAACTCTCTTCTCTATAAGGTGCGATTGATCAATGCTTTGAGAGACAAGAGATTGCTTGAGATCTAGACTTGTACTTTCTTGTAAATCTTGAGCAAATTTATGGACTTCATCAATTGTCCGCTGTTGCTCTCTAACTTGACAGTCTAGAGCTGTGAATCGCATGATGACATCCACTTGAGACTTCAGTCTGTCCTGAAAAAGAATTTCTTCAACTTCTTTAGATATTGCTTCTTTTATGGAGGTTGAGAGCTCGACAGCTGAGTCCGTTTGAGTTGCAGAATCAACATGACAGGGTTTGTTTGCCTCGAACTCGACCTGCGAGTGAGTGTCATTGGCAATTGGACTTGGTGGGGCTGCTGTCTCTGGTTCAACTGTTGCATCATTAGGTTCTTCTAAGATTATTTCCTCAGCTGTGTTATCTGGTACAGCTTCCTTGGTAATCTCAACTAAGACGTCTTTGGACATGACATCATCAGAAGATGTCTCCCATCCCGCTGCTGTTAGAAGCTTGTTGGCTGATTCCCAGACGTCTGCTGGGTGCGGCTTGGGGTATTGCTGAGACACTTCGATAATTCCTCTTATGAGATCATTTTGATGTAAGTAAGCATCTTCCAGACTTCCAAAGCCAAACGTGTGCTGGAGGCATGCTTCATCCGTCTTTAATTTCTCATACGAGAAGGTCTCGATCAGCTGCTCATTCTGGTACCAAGTCGTCATCTTGGTGGCCAGATAGAATTTGAGATCTCCAACTTTGACGAGGGCAATTCGTAGGTGCGCCAAGGTGGGATACTGAGTTAGAACACTCTTGATCCCTGCGATGTGTAGCTCCTCGTACATAACTTCCATGAAGGCTGATCCAGAGGAGTTGAGTGATGGAGAAGCAGTAGAGTCACTTTCCTCTGATTCTGTGGAGATATGTGCTTTGGGAGTAGGCTGATTTGGGAGAGAGCTTTGAATGGTGGAAAAGGGTTCAGCTTGGTCGTCAGCTGGCTGTGAAGGAGCTTCAGTCAGTTGAATATTTCCTTGTACGTTTACAGGAGATGAGTCTCTTGCTGGGGAGTTGGGTGGAGGAGAAGGCTGTTTGGGCGGAGAGATATGAGGCGGTGAGGGCTGGGGTGAGCTGGGAAGAGTCTGACTCTTTGAATAGTCCAGCTCGTCCTCTGAACTAGATGACGAATCATCATTCAATCCCATATCAGCCAAGATGTTTGATCCGAGTTGATTGAAGGCTGATACAGGCTGTGGGGAGAGAATCACAATTGCTTGACTTGGAGTTTCTTCAGAGGAGGGTCTCGCCTCAGATGGTGGAATGACAGCCGTTTTCTTTTTCTTCTCAGCTGGACCTCCAACTGGTCTGGGGTCAGCTGTCTTCCCCTTTCTCTGATTCTTTTTAGCTGGAACATCTGTCTTTGTTTCTTCCAGCTGCTTCTTGCCTTTGCTCACAGCAGGCTGTTTCCTTAGGAGATCATTGATTTGACTCATTCTTTGGAAGAGAATCTTCGTTTCTGGAAACGGAACTGATTCAGCCCACTTTACTGTGTATCCTTTTACAGCTTGTTCTATTAAGAACGAAATCTTAGAGCATAAACACAGGGGCTCTGAGATTGAGTACATCATCCTGGTGGAGTCAAACTTGATCTTCTCTGACTCCTTGACTAATCTGTTGAGTAAGAAATCAAACCAGTTGACATTTGCGCCTTTGATTATGGCAATCATCGGCTTGAGCTTTGGAATACTTATCTCTCCTTGAGATCCAGCTATCCCTAAAATGCACTTTTGCGTGATATCCAACAGCAACCTGTACTTTGGCTTGAGAAAGAGCTTTGACATGCTCGCTCTGTACGGCTCTGGGATGATAAGCATCTCTTGGCTAAGGAATTCATCCACTTCTTTACGACTGTAATCATCTGAGATGAATTCTCCTTCTCTGGGTAGGTTGAACACCTTTTGTAGCATCTTGTTGAGTTTGATGTTGACGGTTGCTGAGTCAAATTTTCCGTCTTCGCCCTCGACAGTCACATCGAATGAAGATGAGTAAAAGCCTTCTTCTTCAATGATGTTTAGATAGAATAGAGCGGCTTCTCTCTTTAGCATAAGCTTGGGCATGGAGGTTGCCCACAGTAGGAGACCGGAGTCTATGACGAGATCTACCATCTCTTTGAGTTCTGAAACTGAAAGGTTGGCGGTGGAAAGACAATTTTCAATTGACAACTTTGTCATAAGAACTTCAAACTGGTTCATCCCTACGATTGATTTCTTGGGTGCCATCTCTGCAATCTGTTGATTTTGATCGAGCGAGAAAATTGCAGACAATGGACAGATGATTTGAAGATTTGAAATTCGCAGAGATAAAGAAGGAAGAATTCTCCGTATCTTTTCCATGTATATCTACTGCCATAATGGATCATCGGTTGAGATTGAGACAGCTGGTATTCTGATCAACGGCTGGGAGAGATTCACTCATCACGTTCTGACGTGTTTACGGCGAATGTATTATAACCGCGCGTGAGGCAGTTCAAACGCTTGACATTCTGCCTCGATCCTACCGTGCTTCAGTACTCAGCAGTCTTTATAATTAATGCGATGGGAATGGAAACTTATCAAGCAATTTAACTAAGGAACATATGTCCGCTTAAAATAGGAATTCAAAATAATTGGACTTAAATAGTATATTCCTTAGAGAAATAAATGCATGAGACACATTACTGTCAGCTTGGACCAAAAAGTCAGCTGATGTCGCGGATGTCTTTTCCTTTGCTTGACTGTGTTTCTCCCTTCAGCTGAGTAAATCTTCTGCTTTGGGATCCAGCTGAGTTTGTTCCCCCTCAGTTGGATGAACTTTCTTCATCTGGTTTGAACAGATACCAATCGTTGTTGAATCTGCTCCACTGAATTCCTTTCTTCTTGACTCCTCTTCTGAGTTGTCACAGCGGTGTTGTCTTCCAGCTTGGTGGAGTTCTCCTTCGTTGGTCCTTGAATGAGTCCGTTTTTTCTTTGGACCGTATTGACTCCATTTTCTTTGATGATGTTCATTTCATAGCTGGAGTCTGTCAGCTTGATATCCCGTCTGCTGGAATCTTGAGTTGAAGCTCGGTAGATTTCCAGCTTTCTAACTAGCTGAGATCCTTCCCAGCTGTCTTTTAAGTTGACCTTGATGTCTGTGCTGGATGACATTTTAATTGATTCCAGTCAACTGGATTTATCTGCCGCTTTTGAGCTTTGTGTGCAGCTGAGATCCGCTGCTTCTCTTGGTCTTTGAGTTGCCAATCAGTTTTCTTTTCTGATCAGACTGAGCTTGGAGATCTGGATTGAATGAGTACGATCTCTTTGGTACATCGATGGCAAGGTTCCAGCTGTGTTTGCATTGGCTGGAGCAATTCTTTGATCTGATTTCAGCTTTGGCCATCTTCAAGCTCCTGATCACTCATTCTTCTGCTTGACTTTCAGAGTTTATGATGTTGGGTCCGTTAAAGATAACATCCCACATCATGTCGTGACGCGCGCTCAGACAGCGTTTAAGTTGGAACTTCCAGATCTCAACGATAGATAGTGTCGGATGTTTCCTGCACAAAGAAGATTCCACGACAGTATGCAGTATAATGAAAAAAAATTTGAAGCTTTGAAGGATCTGTTCAGGTGACCACTATCAGCAATGAAATGCTGTCTTGACAGATACAGTGATCTTTTGAACCACTGCTCTGATACCAATTGTTGGTCCCAAGACGGATACCTTGGTGTAGAGGGGGGGTGAATACACCAAGGTTTAAAACTTTTCCAAGTTAAAACTCTTTTCAGAGAGCTGGCTGTGTTCGATCCAGTTGGATGGCAGCTTGATCGACACAGCTGGCTATGTGTGTGTGCGGAATGTGGTGGATTTGGAAAGTCCGTCTGTTGTTTCAAATTATATTGCAAAGCTCTGTTTCACTTTTCAGTTAATCAGTTTATGCAGTTTGAAATGTATGCTCATGAGGATTAGTAACATGCATAAAACAAAACTATAAATAACAAAGCATTTTTAACGTGGTTCGGAGTAACACCTCCTACGTCCACGACCAGGTTCACTGATAATTCACTACCACTTGGTTTCCAAGTACCAAGCAACTTCACAACTCGAACCTGAGTTGTGTTCCAACAGTTTACGGGCACTGTCAAGCCTACACCTTCGCCAGTGCGAAGAACCTTCCTTGCGCTTACGGCATCGTAAAACCTAACCACTCGAATTACACGCTTCGAGCAGGCGTACCTTTACCTAACCTTTCTGGGTTTGGGTTTGGGTATGGGGTTTCCAACTATGAACGAGTTCTTACAATGAAGAACAAGGAGTATGGTGAACTCGTTCAAACTAGGCTTAAGATATTTATATTCTGATCTATTCTGCCTAAGACTAAATATGTGAACAACTAAGAACACAGCTGACTGGCTGGGTGTTCTTGAAAGATTTGGCTTTGAAGATCGCTGTTCATTTTTCTGTTTGCTCTTTTATTTCTTCAGTCGTCTCGCTAGCTTTTTTTCTTCAATGGTGAGGAGATATATATAGGTGGAGATTCAAACTAGCCGTTGGAAGAAAGCCGTTTGAATCTTACCTACTCTCATTGACTTCTAGCCTTTACCTACGAAGTAGGTCTGCATCTGCAGAAGCTAGTTCTTCTCTGATCTGTCTGCGTCAGATAAGATCTTCTGACATCGGGATCTTGTCTTTGAGAAGGTCTTCGTTTTCGAGCTGCTAAGCGTCTCTGTTGTATCTTCAGCGTTTTGGACTCTACTGTGTCTTGACTCTAAGCTGTGTCTTAGACCTGTGCTGTATCATCAACTTGAGCTGTGTCTTCATCCTGAGCTGTGTCACTTACCTGAGCTGTGTTTTAGATCTGAGCTGTGTCATCGACACTAAGCTGGGTCTTTTACACTGAGCTGGGTTTCCGTCACTGAGCTGGGTCTTGATACTGTAGGATCTTTGACTCTGCTTGGTCTTGCTCTGCTGAGTCTGCTCTGCTGAGTTCTTAAGCTGTCTGCTTAGGTGTCTTCTGCTGTCTTCAGCTGTCTTCAGCGATTCTACCTGTAAACTAAAAAACTCTTATAAGCTCAAACAGGTGAGCTGAAAAACGCTTAGGCTTGTGCGATCATCTACTCGGTTGGGGTCAGCTGGGTTTTGGTATCCAATCAAAACTCTATTAATTTTCCCAACAATAACTCAGAGCACTTTGACTTGCGAGCACAACTCTAATATCTTGCTTTAAACCGGCACGAAAAAGTTCAGACATTTTCTCGTCTGTATCTACTTTTTCAGGGGCAAAATGGGCCAAATCGCAGAAGTCTCTATCATATTCCGCTACAGACTTCTTTCCTTGCTTAAGATTTGCAAATTCAGCTACCTTCTGCTTTCTGTAACTCCTTGGCACGAATTTTTCAAAAAGAGATTCCTTAAACTGCTCCCAGGTAAGATCGTCAAGTTGTTCTGGAGTATATGTCCTCTGACGTGCTTCCCACCAGTAGTCAGCTGATCCTTTGAATTGAAAGGACATACAAACCAGATGTTCTTGATCGTTGCATCAAAGAAATTTGAAGATTCGCTCTAGGGCACGAATCCAATCTTCCACTTCTGCTGAACTTCATTTACCCTCGAAGGTTGGGGGATTCTGACGAAGAAAAAGTTCTTCGATTCTTCTAGCAGGTTGTGGAGGAGTAGGTTCTCTTTCCTCCTCATCTTCATCATCCTCACTTCTCTCACTTCTTCTAAGAGGCATTCTGATTAACACACACCAGGGTTCAAGAAAATTTTAAATTCTCTCAAACAAGAATTAAGAATTCTTATTTTTATACTAATATCTTTCGACAAAAAGATTTAACATTAAACAACCAGCTAATAAACAAGCATTTTAACATTAACATCTTAGAATAGCTACATCACATCATAAAAATTATCATTCAGTACATCAACTCATAAACAATTATTTCATCAGTCGAAATTACGACTTTAAACAATATCATCATATCATAAATGCACTTTTTTTTTTTTCGAAATACTTCCCCATACTTGATAACAAAATTTTATTTACAACTTCATCTTCCTAATTACCCTCATTTTAATTCGTGCTTTCATGCTTCAAGAACCAAAAATTAAATTAATGATCCTTCCATACATATTTTATGACACGGGACGACATATCGTAGAAGACAAACGCTCTTCTAACGAGAAGAATTTTTTTTTTCGAAAAAAACATCAAAGTCTGACTCTCAAAACATCAGAAAACGTATTTATAGGCCTAAAATAAAACCTAATCCGAAAAGGAAATAAAATCGAACAATAAACTAGATAAAAAGGTCAAAAGTGCCTTAAAACAAGGAATTTGGGCTTAGGACCACTTAGATCATCGCGCAGAGGGCTATGAGTTCAATCCGAAATGTCGTTCCGCTTCCAAAATGGTATTATAATAAAAATTCTGAATATTGAAGCGAAAGTTACACCCGTTTTGAATTTTTGACGACGACGATTCCTTTAGCGATATTTCGCCATCAAATAATCATCAACAACTTTTCCACATCACCTTAGCACTTAACTTAATACTCAAAAAAAAAATAACACAACTACGAAGAAAATAAACATAACTTCTACGATTATCTTGGACGGAAAACACAGTAAAAACGAAATGCATGCGGAAGAAATGAAACACAAACGGACGAAGGGACGTACGCAAAAAGCTGCCGAGCACGCTCAGCCCACGACTATCGGCGCACAGCCGGAGCTGACTGCTGCCTTCTCCATCCCAGCTGCTGCTCAACCTCAACCGGTGCTGGACTGCTTCTCCCAGCGGTCGCTTGCTTACAGCCCGCGCTGAGTCTCTTTTTTCTTCCTCCTTCCCAGCGGTCGTTGCTTCTCAGCGGCCGTTGGTTTACTCTTCGCAAATTTTCTTCCAACTAGCGCTGAAATGAAACCGGCGCTGGTTTACTCCTGAACGAATTTTTTTTTTTAAGCTTTGACACTTCGTTAATTCTCGAAAATTCTCAATTTAACTTCGCCATACGGGTCTCAATATCTTAAAACAAATGACCGCTTTGGCCACTCTTTCATATATAAGAAAATTGCATTTTTAAGGACTTTTACAAAAGAAGGGATATATACAGCAAAAATCCCTATTTCTAGATTGGGACGCTCTTTCTATACTAGCGTCACTTTTCTAACTTATGGTGCGGTCATCATCCAAACACCATTTAGCAAAAATACCTGCTACAAGACATCAAACTTGAAAGGCTTACTTACACACTATATATACATATATATGCATTTGCTAAAATTATATATATATATATATATATATATATATATATATATTTATATATAGCCGACTTCAAAACAACAGTCTAACGTGCCGATCAAAACTAATCGGCTTCACTGGGACTATCCTCGCTCGGATCTTCCTCCTCTTTCTCGCTAGGCTCTTTCTCTTCATTGATAGTATTCTCAAATTCCTCTTCATGACTCCCATAAGCTGAATCGGATAGAAATGCCTCATTAATGGGCTCACGTTCTGCTGATTCTTCACTTGAATCTGAAGATAGCTGATCATTGTTGACACGAATTGATCCGTGCTCAAAACTCAAGGCACGAAGAGATATGTTCTTGATACTGGACTTTCCAACTGTTACCTGAGTAAGAGGATCTTCGTTGTCACTATCATCACTGTCTTTCCGTGATGGTCTAGATCCTTCGGCTTCAAACTCTTTAAGATTTGGTGGGTCGTACTGATGCACAAGTACTTGAACTGTCGGGTGAGAAGGGCTAGGAAGTATTGGACCTCTCAAACAAGGGTCGAGCATCATCGACCTATAGTACGGAATAGGATTTTCTGGTGGTATAGGAAGTGGCTCAGAAACTGGTACTGAGATTTGCATCTCCTGAGTGAAAACATCTAGTGGTGGTAGTGATGGAACAGAATCCATGGCTGAAGAAAAATCTTCTATAAACGAGTTTGGATCAAAGGCTGCCTGATATGGATGTGGTTCCTGAATTTCTGGCTCACTGAGCGGTACAAATGGTTGCAATGAAAACGGAACCTGATCGTCTTGAGGCATTGGTTCGGGCTGAAATACCCTCTGCACAAAATCCGGGGGAAAACCATACGGACCTGGAGGAGGCTCATCATAACACATATATCGCTTGCTAATTTCCGAAATGAAACCTCGACAATCGCCGTAGAGGCTACCCCATATGGATCGGTCCACAAACTGAGGCACAATCAATGTCGCCCAATCCTGCCACTCAATCGGTAGAAGTGGGATCAAATGCAAGATACCTTCAACTCCCGATAAATCGAACGCATTAGCTCTCATCCAAAGACGATGGTAATGCGAAAGAAATTCAGCAAGGGTGTCTCACGAGCTCTTTCTATATAAACGAAACTCCTGCCGGATATCTTCAGGCGTATTCCCCGCCATTCCTACAAAAGAATTATACAGTCAGAGACGTCGATCGAGAAGCATTTCGCTCGAAAGGTTTGAGCTTCAACATACTCATTTCCGCTTCCCAAAGGTGGTGCCAAACTAGTGTTACTTCTCCGTAACACACAAATGTCTCTCTTGCAAAACGTGTTCCAAAATTCCAAGTTCCACAGCTCATCACAAAGCAAATTCTTTAGAAAATCACATTCATCTCATCAAACAAGATAAGCACAATAGCAACAATTATCATCACACAAGAAATCAAAAATACTTACCTCTCTGAGATGGATGTGATGGAGTGCTGAGCTTTGTTGACGATACTTAACTAGTCTAAAATTTAAATTTAGACTAGACTCAATCAAAGGTTCAACTCAGAGCGAATAAATTGCTCTGATACCAATCTGTCGCAGCCCGCCCTAGAGTATAGATGACTAAGGCGGTTGAACTACGACTATGTATACGAATAAACGAATATATCACAATAATTCGAATACAAAGGACGGAAAACGAGAATTTAATTTTTCTTTCTTACTTTTAACTTTAAATCACAACTATGAAGATAAGTGTGATCTTTATTAATCAAATAGACAACATACGATTTTAACATGTTGCCTAGAATTGAAACAATCTCTTTCCTATACTCAACAGAATAGGAATATAAACCAAAATATATTCCAGAATAAGCGATCAAACAACATATTGAGCATTAGTGAGTTCAAGTGGACATTATTGAATTTACATTGATTTATGATACAAATCACAAATCCAAAAAGTGAATGACATCAGTGTAGCAGCGGAAAATAACAGGACTGGATTATATGTATGCAGACATATAACCCTAGCATGAACCAACACTTATAAACAAAACTCAACATCCACTCAACACATCTCCATCATCCATTCTGATTACCTGCACATTTTAGAAATAATACGCAGTTCTGAGTACAACGTACTCTGTGAACTCATGCCAAATACTTAAACAATTGCCACATAGAGAGCTATAGATTGAAACCTTGCCTCTAAAGCATCACACAGGAGAGTCATTTATAAATAAACCTTGTGCATGCTAAATCATTTTCATTTTAGAATAAACACGAGTGACTGCAGTCATATATATATATATATATATATATATATATATATATATATATTTGAGAGTATGAACCACATCTACTATCATAACTTAAATGTGTTGAGAAGTAGGCCTCCTTCTCAGACACTATGACCGGCCAACCAAAAGGACGGCACACAGTCACAATATGTATACATTAATCCTGCATCATGCAAGACCGAATTCGTCTTCCTTCAGTAGATGGTATCACACAAAAACTTATAAAGCATTAGGCAAGTCAATCATTCAAAAATCATCATACATATAATCATATAATCAAACTCATTTTGTTTTGGATAGAAAAGCTCACCTGACTCGCTTCCTCTTACTTACTCTTCTCCTTCTTACGATCTTTACTTCCCGGCTCCACTCGGTCCTTTAACAAAAGGAGGTTTCGAGTGAAAACGATGAGAGGATGCTTCGATAAAAAATCAAAACAACGAAACGATGCTCCTAAACGAATGATCCTCTAATCCCTTTACAACTAGGATTTCTTACTCAAACTAAAACTTAAGACTTCTAAGAACTAATCTTCCTCTTAAATAGCTATATATAGAAGCTATTTAATAAACATAATACTAATAACAAAATCACAAATAAATAAGAAACATTAAATCTTTACATATAATAATTTCATACATAACTTAATAAACTCTAATTTATTTCTTTTTAACAACAATCGAAAATAACATAGAAATTCTAATTTAAATTCTACAATTTCACATCATACTTTAATACATACTTTAACAACATATTTATCATCCTTTTCATCAAACTAACATCATAATCAAGAAAACTCTAATTCCACATATAAACTTAATTTTTAAATCTCATATCAATCAAACTCCAAAAATTCTCATCATTTAAAATCATGCTCACAATAATCATATAAGCATATATACATCACTAATTTTACCCAAATAAAATCAACATCATCTCTCCCTATTTTCTCCAAAATTTCGGTCATTTCACCAAATTAGCATAGGTGATTAATTTCAATCCATCAATCCATAATCATGCTTATAACACACATTTATCCACGTATAATCCACCAATTTAATCAAGAACACAAAAAATTAAAAGCTCTAATTTTAATCCTAATTAAATCAAAAAATTAGGCTTAAAATTAAATTATTTTCTTTAACATGCTCAAAATCATGCTATAAACTTATAATCACTTATAAATTTCATAAATAAAAAGCAAGAATCAAAACTCCCAAATTCTTTATAAATTTCGAAATTTCTAGAATTAGGCTAAGGTTTGATTAATTCATTTTAATGATCAAAACTTACTCTAGAACATGGATATACAAAATATTTGAAGATCAAAGAAATCTTCTATTTTTCTTAATAATTTTCAAAAATAGCAAATATAAATAGAAGGATTTCTCTACTTGATTTTGAGCTTATTAATTGATAAACTATCTAACCTTGATAGTTACTTTAGAAAATACTTGAATCTTGAACTTGTTCTTGAGCTTGGTGGAGCTTCAATGGAGTGTGTGAATGTGTGTGTTTTTCTCGCAGAAAAGAAAGATGGAGAGATGGAGAAGAAGATGGAATTAATAGAGTGAGAGAGAGTGATACAGGAGAGATAGAGTGAGAGTTACGGGAGAGAGAGATGAGAGATTGAGAGAGTAAATAGAGTGAGAGTTGAGAGAGTGAGATAAGAGAGTATTTAATAGGGTAGTAAATTTAGGATACATATTAGATTTAGATAGGATTTAATACAAGTGGGAAAATATTCCCTAGGTTTATATTTTTGGCTAGGCTAATAAATACCTCAAATACTTTAATAAATACCCACTTTATTAAATAATCTCGTCTTATATTACTATCATTTAAAACACGTAATATTTTGGATTATTATCTCCGCATAAAATTTTAATCCAGAAATATAGCGTAAAATAATGATAAACGTTTCCCAGACAATTTAATTTACCAGCACAAGAATTAAATCACATATAATTCTTACAATACAACATTTCCCTTTACTAACAAGTGATTCAAATAATTAAATTTAGAATCACGACTGATAAATTATACTTCTTATTTGAGAAACAAAATTCCAATTATTCAAGGCAACTTAGACTTACCGGATATTATGCAGCTTATTAAATTTATTAATAAGCTTATTAGAGAAAAATAATCATAAATTTATTGCTAAAGCAATCTAATAATACAGGAAGAAATACGGGGTACTACACTACCAGATTCCAATCATGTTGACCTTCTGATTCAGAGACCTGCGTAGAGTGTTCGTGTGATGGTGATGGGTTAGATACGACTTGAGTTTTAGAAGTTACCTCATCGCCGTCGAGTCTGTCTGTCTGTCCCATGAAGCAAGCATCATCCTAGTCTTGATCATCACGCGCCATGAGTGCATCTTCCTCTAAGTCGGAGAAAGGCATGTAATCATCTATTTTGTTGCACTCGGACTCTTCATCTTCCTCTGAGTCTGTGGATTTTTTCAATTCGTCCACCAGCTGCTTTTTCTCATAGTAGAATTCCTTCATCAGCTGATCCTGTTTGACTATCTTTTCGTTGAGCGACACTATTTCCTCTTTGAGCTGTGTAGCATCAGTTGCTTCTAATGCTTCTTTCTTTTTCAGTTCTACCTTCAGCTCAGCATTTTCACACATTATGACATCAAGAATCTCTTGTAGATCCTTAAAATCATTCATGACTTTCTCTACCAGATTCCAATCATGTTGACCTTCTGATTCAGAGACCTACGTAGAGTGTTCGTGTGATGGTGAAGGGTTAGATACGACTTGAGTTTTAGAAGTTACCTCATCGCCGTCGAGTGTATCTGTCTGTCCCATGAAGCAAGCATCATCTCAGTCTTGATCATCACGGGCCATGACTGCATCTTCCTCTGAGTCTGAGAAATGCATGTCATCATCTATTTTGTTGCACTCGGACTCTTCATCTGCTATATATGCTCTTCTTTTGTCAGCTGCCTTCGCTTTCAGAAGATCTTTTTTCTTTCTTGGACAGTTTGGGACAGTCTTGTTTGTAATGTCCCGGCTCCTTGCAATTGAAGCAACCTTCGTCTGTCCGTTTTAAGGTGTCGGCTGACTTTTCATCAGCTGTAACGTACTTGTCTCTGTACGTCTTGGCAAATTTCTTGTACTTGCCTTTGTTGGTGTTGAGTCTGTTGTAATTTTTCACCAACATGGCAATTTTTCACCAACATGGTAATTTTTCACCAACATGGCAAATTTCTTGTACTTGCCTTTGTTGTCCTTTTTGTCCTTCTTCTTTTTGGAGGACTCAGTTGTCTTGACATGAGTTGACTTTTCAGAGTTGGTTCTAAAAGCTATTTCTTTTGGAACTGGGGTCAGTTCTCCTTCATTCTGTTTGCTTGAAGACTCTTCTTGGGTGATCTTAAAGTTGTATTCATTGGCTTTTAGAAGTGAGAACAACCTTTCTGTAGATAGATCACCCAAGTCACTTCGACTTTGGTGAACTACTTTGTAAGTGTTCCATTCAACTGAAAGAGCTGAAAGAACCTTTAAATTCTTTTCCCGCTGGGTATACTTCTCAGTTCTGATTGTCTCTAACGACGACTATGTTTGAGAACCTGAGCTTCATCGCTTCGATGGACTCGTTGGCTAGCTGCTTGAAGTTGTCAAATTTTTGGCAAGCTATTGTGAATTTGTTTTCTTTGATTTCTTCTGACCCTTCACATAGCTTGGCTAGGGTTTCCCACATCTCTTTAGTTGTCTCGCACTTGATAATCTTACTGAGGTAGGCGTTGGAGACTATTGATGAGATGGTGTTCCTTGCAAAGTTGTCTAAACCAGCTTGCTTTCTCTCTTCTGTAGAATATTCATTCTTTGGCTTGAGAATTGGCTGGTACGCTGGCTGTCCTCCATCTTGAGCTGGTACAAGTTTATTTCCTTGCTTATAAATGAGAATGGGTCCGTCTGTGATGATGTCCCACATCATGTCATGATGCGTACACATGAAGCTTTTCAATCTGAATTTCCAGATTGCATAATCATCAACCGAAAAGGTGGAAAGATTCCTGTTAAGATAAGAATCCATGGAGAAATGTACATAATGCACTAGGATGAGTTTTTTTTTTCTGAAAACGGATCTGTTCAGTTGACCACTGACAGAGAGTTTCAAGATAAATCTCTTGATTCAGAAACAACGGTCTTTTGAACAACTGCTCTGATACCAATTGATGGTCCTGGAACGAGGTCTTCGGTGTAGAGAGGGGGTGAATACACCGAAGAGGGATTTTTGAAATCTTTTAACAAATTAAAACTGAGATGAGTGGGAGCTCAGTTATGAATCCTACTGACTTCTAAGGAAGATGGTCAGCTGGACTGATAACTCAGCTGGCGGTGCAGAATGTGGTGGTTTGAAAAACTTAGCTCGTTCCCTTTACAAGAGTTCAGAAAAACTTGGTTTAAGTTTTCAGTTTAAGCAATTTTGAAAATAATGCAGCTGGCTGGGTCACACAGCCAGAGAACTTTTGAGCTTGAAAACTTGTGTTGTGCTAATGCAGTTAGTTCTTAAATATATAAAATGCAGAGAATAAAGAAAGCAATAAAGAACTCAGAATTTTAACGTGGTTCGGAGAAACTACTCCTACGTCCACGACCAGATTTAACTGGTAATTCACTACCACTTGGTTTCCAACTACCAAGCAACTTCACAACTCTAACCTGAGTTGTGTTCTAACAGTTTTCGGGCACTGTAGAAGCCTGAACCTTTTCAGTTTATAGGTACTGAAACAACCTTACACACTTGAATTTCGTGCTTCAAGCAGACGTAACCTTAACCTAACCTTTACTGGGTAAAGAAGGGTTTGGGTTTGGGTAACTTTGAACGAGTTCTTACAATGAAGAACTTTTGAGAGATGAACTCGTTCAGAACTAGGCTTTGGATTTACTGTGATTTCTGCCTAGGGATCAGACGAAAAACTTAAGCAGTTTCTAGAAAGGAAACACTTGAGTTTAAGTGTTCTTTTTAGAATTTGAGAACTGCTTGAGAGCTTTTTAAGAGATTCAGAGAATTTGAAAGCTTCACTACTAGAAATTCGTTGATACATAACAGTGCAAAGATAACGGTTGTTTTTAAAAACCGTTATATATGAGCGCTTTTTTGGTCTACATAACAGTTTTTAAAATACCCGTTATCTATGTAAGTGTATTATTAGACAAAGATAACGGGTTTTCACTTACCGATATGTATGAGCGAAAATTTTAACAGAGTACATAACGGTTTATGATAAACCGTTACGATTGCTATTTATGGAGTATTTTATGTGACTTTTTAATCAAATAAATTAGAAGATTAAACAAAAATAAAAATAAAATCAAAAAAGAAATTAAGAAATACGCATCAGAGACATATGTTTTCCTCAATTCGTCTCCTTCATTTTGCCTCTCTTTTTCCCCAAATTCACTTACCCTAATTTCACTTCCCCGACATCATCGTCTTCCACTCCAACTCCAACAACTTCGCCGACGGCATCCCCACCGCCATTAACACCATCCCTTCCCTCTTCGAGCTCGACCTCAGTAACAACAAGCTCGCCGGACATTGCCCGCCACAGGTCCTCACCGCCACCAACCTCACATTCCTCTCGCCGCTCACTTCCGGCTCAATTTCTCTCGCAGACGCTGACTTGGCTGCTGGATCTCCAGAAACAGAGGTATACGCTGTTGTGGCTGCAGGCTCCTGAAACTATGCCGCCACAAACGGCGACCCGCCGCTCCACCATCTACCCGCCAGCTTGGTACCTTATCTCGCTCCTTGCACGTCTATTTTTCTCTCTCTCCCTCCTTATTTCTGTCTGGAATACAAGAGTGAAGATGGAACTGGTCCAGTGAAGTAATTTTCGCCCAAATAAATGAAGAGTTCGTGAGAAAACCACCAAATTTTCTGTCTGTTTTGTTATTGATTTTTTTAAGTTTTGTTATTAAATTTTTGCAATTTTGTTTGATTTTTGCCTTCTGTCTATTCGCATCGTTTCTGGTACATGTAGTCCTATATGACATAGTTGTTGCCTAGCTATACAGAGATAAGAGGCAATTCTTTGGTATAGAAGAACTGTAGAGCTCGGTGATCCCAATGGAGAGTGTGATTTGGCTATTTATTTTTTGCAAGGTATGCTTTTGATTTTTTTATAGGAATTGTTAATTTGAGGCATGATCAAAATGATAAGTGTTGATTTACTGTAGGAGAAGTCTATTAGATTTAGGAGAAATCTGACTTGGCCGTGTAAAATATGGATAAACTAGCTAGGTGCTCCAACCAGACAACTATTCTTGACTATGTGATGTTAATTTGAGAGTTTTAGTCGATTGGTGCAATTTTGTTTTTGTTATCATTTTGTAGTATATTTTGTGGAGATAGAAAGTTATATTATGAATGGAACCAGGCATTGTCGCCAAAGAGTTTATGGAAACAGTACTAGTTTCTCTTATGTTGCTTACATTAGAGTTGTTTTTAAATACAGTCTCAACTCTCAAGTTGCATATTACCCTATTCATCAATTTGTCTTCTTCTCAAGTCCCTCATCTCTTGCTGGTCTAGAAATCTTTCAACTCTGAGAGATGATTCAGAGAACTGATATCTAGAGTCCAGAAATCTCATTCAGATTTTTTTTTATTATGAACTTGCAGACTCTGGCATTTTTTTGCTCAACACGTTATGCGTTTCTTGTTTAGAATATAATTCTCTGTTTATTTAAAAAAAATATTTCATTGCTTTTGTAGTAAAGGCCGCATCTCTTTAATGTGCCAGCCGCAGCAGAGGAACATTCACCGATAAATGAGATTTGGAGGAATTTTGATGAGGCAAGCTCTGGAACTCACCTTTGCAACTGCCTATGCCTTTGCAAGAAGTTGATCATGCAGATTTCCTTATATCAGTAAGTCGATGACACACTACCTTTTTGTGTGCTGGCATTATAGACCTGTTTTGAATCTTTTCTTAGTTTTTTTGGAATAAGATCCTCATTAGTACTAAAAAAGATGCATGTTTTCTCTACAGTTTGTGTTGTCCTCTAGATTTGATTGTGTTTAATTAACCAACTTTGATCGTATTAATGTATGATTACTATCATTATCATGAGGAATGACAACATATCCAGTTAAGAAGCAAAGTTTGGAATTGATGCCTTTCAAAACATTCAGGTTTTGCTTATAATTCACCAAAGCAGCACTCAAACTATTTATTTTCTTATTTCTAAATCTAAATGTTTTGATCTCGATGTTCCTTTCAAACTTAAGCCTTCATTTCAATTCTGTTAACCTCTCTGGAGATGACGGAAATGAGATTTCTATCCATAAATAGAAAGAATTCTCCTGTGCAACTCAGTAACTTCAAGGTACATGTGTAGATAAACTTTTATAACTATGATATATCTAATTTTTGCTTGTCGAAAAATTGGCTCTACATTAACATTATTATGCAATATCTTGAATGCATCTTCCTTCCACTTATCTCAATCTCATCCACTATTCATTCTCATATTCCACTTATCTCAAACAATGGAAGCTCTTCCGCTCATTTTCATTTACTTATAACAATGACGCCAGTGTATGTGATGTCAGTATATTGCATTTGTTCGTCTGCAAATTCACATTGATTTATACTGTTATTTCATATTGGCTATTATATAAGGTAACTATGTTATAGCTAGCATTGGTAATGTGAAGTTTTGCTTTATACTTCATTTAAGGAAGAATGTTTGTACTCGATCATGCATGATGTCGTAGTTATGGACTGTTGAAATGTGCTCCAATTGATGAATATATATTGTTAATTGATTTGTGTGTTAGATTGTAATTTGTGTTATTGCTTCATTTGTAGGCGGTTTACATCGACTGCATTGAAGGGAATTATGGCGGAAGGGACTTAGCTCGTGATTGGGTGAAAAAAGATCTAGTCTTGATCGATGCAAGTGTAATATGTTTACATTTTAATTACTCTTCTATTCAGACATAGGAACATGTGGTATTTTGACTATAATGTTATGTAGAATGTTTGGATGATATAATATATATGTAGACTTTGTTTGGATGGTAATATATGCATCATTTTGTCAATTTTTTTTTTCAAAATTAAAACAGGAAAATTGAAATAAAAATAATAAAATAAATGCAGAAATGCAATAGTTAACATAACGGTACAAAAATAATAATTCTTAACGGTTAAAAATTGTTTTATTTAATAACCGAAGATAACGGTCAGTGAACGTTATGTAAAATGAAGAAGTGTGTTATCTATAGACAATATAATACGTTTTAGTACATTTCATAACGGTCGAACACCGTTATGCTTAATATCCAAAGATAACGGCTACCAAAGTGTTATATATTCTTAGAAAGCGTTATGTATAATTGATATAGATAACGGTCATTCACCGTTATGTATGAGCGCACTTTTTATATCATACCTTTATATGTCGGTCTTTTGTGTTCATACATAACGGGGAATACCCGTTATGTATGAGCGAAATTCTAGTAGTGCTTGTAGAGAGTTTTTCGTGTCTGATTCTGATGTTGAAGGCTGGTATTTATAGGTAGAGATTCAAAACTAGCCGTTTGAATCTCACTTACTCTCTGATCTGTCGATCTGCCGTTGAGCGTATCTTCACCTGTCTTCATCATTGTGTCAGATCCTAGGTTCGCCTTTCTAGGATGTTGAGATGTCGATCCCTCATTGGTCAAGGTATATTGACTTCCTCTGACACCGGGATCTCTGTCTTTGGAGCTGGTTTTTGAATTTAGAGCTGGATTGAGTAAACTGACTTGAAGTGATGTCTTCAGAGTTAGTTCCCTTTTGTCTGCTCAGCTGAATCTTACAACTGAATCTCTTAGACTTGAGTCAGCTCGATTTACTCTACTCTGTTGGATCTCCTTGGCTGGATGCAATCTTCTTTACTTGAGAGTCAGTCTGACTCAGCTCGGTCTTTAAACTCTGTTCAGCTGACTTTGGGTCCAGCTGGGTCTTCTGCTGTCTTCTGCTGTCTTCAGCTTCCTTACCAGTAAATTTAGAAAATCTAAAGCTCAAACAGGCGAGCTGGAAAACATAACTTAGGTTTGCACATTCATCTAATAGGTTTGAGAACAATTGGGTTTTGGTATCAAATCAAAACTTAGAATTTTCCCAACAATAATAAATTTGTAACAAAAATTTTGTCAAAATTTCCTTTACTTCCAACGTCAATTTTCCAACAGTAATAAAAATTAAAACGGCCATTTTTCCAAAATCCTCTCTATATATCTATTCTCCAACCTTACCATTTTACTCATCTCTCCAACACTCCAATTTTCTTCCTTTATTCTTCACTTCATTTTCACTACAATCAAATGGCGGATTCAAGCTCTCAAAACTCCGACTCTAGTAATTCATGCTCCCAAAAAGACAAGAGGTTGCAAGAAAAGATATCGAACGGGCGTTTGGAGTGCTACAAGCTCGTTGGGCAGTAGTTCGAAATTCCGCGCGATCTTATTACAAGGAGGATATCAACAATATAATGCTCACATGTATTATTTTGCACAACATGATAATTGAGGATGAGGGTGAAGAAGCGGTCAACTGGTCTGAAGGTGATGCAACTCCTCAACAACCAATACCAATGGGTACTAATAACCTCGAAGCATTTGAAAATTATCTCAATAATCACAACGATTTAACAAATAAAGAAGCTCATCTCCAACTTCAACACGATTTGACACAACATATTTGAGCACAATCCAATGCCGATGATCATAATTAAGTAATATTTTAGTTTTCATTATTAATGTTTATGTACTTTCAATTATTGTAATTTCAATTTTAGTAATGTAATTTTCATTTTAACACTGTAATTTTAATTATTATTTATAATTGTAATTCCGTTTTATTATATTATATTAAAATATTAAATATAAAATTTTAAATAAAATATATAATCAAAATATGTAAATAATATATAAATAATAATGCAAAATAGTAGAAACTGGTTTCATTGTTGGAGAAGGTGTTAGATAAAAAAGTAGGTGGGTTCCAAAAGCTGATGTGCAGTTTGGAAGCTGAAACTGGTTTCCAACTATTGGAGGCACCCTAAAATAGAATAGTCATAAAATATATCTCTTTTTTTTTAACATAAAATATATAAATCTATATGGTAATAGAAAAGGTAATTTAAGGACCTGGTCGGCTAGATAAATAGATATATGAAGCGTCCTTGTTATGGACTTATTCAATCATTTGTCTGCCACATTGGATCGTGATTTGTGAGGCATGCCTCTAACCACATGTCTCTAATTTATGGTACCTATATATATAATTATATATATCCAACTTTTATTTTTCCCCTAATTCAAGTAATTCTTTAAGCTTCTGCAAGAAAATGAAAGCCAAATTTGAATATGACACTCAAACGGCTCAATCTTTTCTTTAGGTTATTAAACTAATCCACCACCCATGATTAATCAATCTTTCGCATCCATCCTATATCTATTTTACTATTAAGTGTGACTTTTATTAAACAATAGTAGTAATACTTTGTGAGTAGTGGGATTTTGCCTCCTATGACGTTTACTATGAATCATTATTATTCTTTTAACATTAAAAGAACACTAAAGCCACCTCAAAAATAGAATAATATAATGGCATGTGTTCATGGGACAAAATTCACAATTTCATATTTTTCTATTTCATGGCCGATAGTTTATTGAGAAATTATCATTGTATTCACATGAGAAATAATAGATATAAATACAACAACTAACAATATGTAGAGTTGGTAAAATTTGTTCGGTCCGACGGGCCAGCCCGAGTACCCGAAATTAGGGTTGGGCATTGGGCTAATGAAAATAGAAGTTTGAAAAAATCGGGTCTTAAAAGCTCGTCTAGTAGGATTACTGGGCCGTTCAGGCTTCAGGGCAAAAATGTTTGGAAACCCGGGCCAAATAAGCCCAACAAATTTCTAATATAAATTTATTGTGGTGTAATCTTTACATCTCTAACCTATTGCTCTAGAGGTCTTGGGTTTGAAATTCAGGAACATCTCATTCACACTTTAATTTTTAAGTTTAATTATATATATACATACATGGGCGTATATGAGTAAAGGGGTATATCTCACCATTAAACTAGAGTAATTGTTGTGCTCAGGATAATTTATATGCTTTTTCATGTTTGAGTAATTGGAATTCAATGCATTCAAATTTTGAACTTAATTGTGCTGATAATTAATATGCATTGCGTAAGAGTTTATCATAAAAGTTATTTTCCTTATTTATTTACTAGTTGCCTAAGAACATCGTCTTGTCAATTTTGACATAGCTAAAAGAAAGCCAACAAATACATGCATTAAGAGTTGGTTCATCCAACCCTAATGAAATTTACACTAAATTAAATGTATTCAACGAAAAATTTAGTATTCTAACTAGTCATCCTAACCACTCTTGGACCTTAGAGCATTAATTTCATGATCTAACGGTACTTTTCCTAGTCAATTTTAATTGTCATTTTCATAAACTATATATTGTTTGATTAGTTATCCTTAATGGCTTTGATGCCTTTAATATAGAGTTATTATTCGCAGTTTTCTCTAAATCACGTGATTATACGCGTGTCATGTGATGTATGATACTACTATTTCATATAATAAGAAAAATTCGACTAAATCATGACATAAGTGTATGGGTTATAATTTTATTTTTTTAGTTGGGGAAGGGGAGTTGTGAGACTTGAACCTTAAACCTCACTATTAATAGATGAGGTGTTCACTAATTGGATGTTCTCGAAAGGACGTGAATGGGTCATATCTTAAAATCAAAATTGGGAAGCTTGTGCAGGGGATATTTTGGACACTTAAAACTTTTCTGATCTTTATGTTTATACAAAAATTACTATAAGTTTCAATTATATTCTAGGGTAAATTGCCTGTAAATTTCTAAACTTTTCATAAATTCTGATTTTGCTCTCCTCAAAAAAATTCAGCAAGACAATTCTCAAACTTTCTATTTTGTCCCCAAATTGTGTGCTGACTTGGCAGACGAAAATTTCTACGTATCCTAGTCGGTCGGCGAGTTACTATTTATCCAAATAATGAATTGCTCGTAAATTCCCTAACTTTACATAAATTCTATTTTTGCTCCCAAAAATAAAAAATAAAAAAAAATCTGCTCAACAATTCCCAAACTTTTTAATTTGTCTGAATTTGCATCCAATATTTTGAATGACTTCCCAAAGTTGAGATGAAATCTTAAGAATTTGGAAGGAATTCAAGAAATGAGCTTTAGCTCAATTCAGCACACAATTTGGGAGAAACCGATATTGGATGCAAAAACAGACAAATGAGAAAATATGGGAATTGTTGCGCAAAATATTTTTTTATGGGGAGCAAAAACAGAATTTGTGAAAAAGTTAGGAAATTTAATGGCAATTCATTGTTTGGATAAATATTAACTCGTCTATTGACTAGGACACATAGTATTTCCGTCTGCCAAGTCAGCACACAATTTGGAGGAAATCGACCTTAGATGCAAAATCAGACAAAATTGAAAATTTAAAAATTGTCTCGCTGAAATTTTTTGTGGGAAACAAAATTAAAATTTGTGTAAAGTTCAGCAATTTACAGACAATTTACCTTACATTTTAATGTTCTTAGCCCAATACATACGCAATATTTTGGTTCTTTAGTTAGTTCGGTAATTAAGTCAAACATTGGGCATTCATCAAATATCAAGACAATTTTGCAGTTTGGAGTTGATGCTATTTTATCCTTTTATCTCCTATTTTATGCTACAAGGGCCATTTATTTGGGGCGATATCTTACATAGATAAGATAAGAGGCAATGCCTATTTCTAGAACATCTAAGATATTAAAGCTAAATTCTAACACCAATTAAAAAAAAGATTAATAGTAACATTTTTGGATTTTTATATCCTTCCTTTTTTTCTTTTTCTATTTTGTAAATACATTTTTTTTCGTGCAGTCATGTAGAAAAATTCGTGATCACGTATGAAATTAAACTATTACAAGTGCATTCCACACTTTTTATTTAGTGATAGCATAAATAAAAATTCGTGATCATATATGAAATGAAACTATTACAAGTGCATTCACATTTTTTATTTAGTGATAGCACAAATAAAAATTCGTGATTGGTATAAAAGTCCTTAAGTGCTACTATTAATCTTTTTTATAATTGTTGCTAGAATTTAGCTTTACTAATTTAGATGTGCTAGAAAAACTTTTGCCCCTAAAGATAAGATAGACCAATTCACCACATACTTTAATAGAGTGAATAATTTTGTGCTTGTTTTTCATTGTCTAATCAATCCTTCAAATACTCAACTATATGTGATGTAGGGAGAAGCGTGAAATATATACGAAAATCGTTGATTTTGATTCACAAAATACCGAAAAACTTAGAATAAAAGTTAATCCGTTGATGCAAACATGAATATCAGAAGAACACGAGAAGGGAAATAAATCCAAATTAAACTCTACATTTTAATATCAACTCCACCCAAAACATAACAAAGGGCCATATATATATATATATACTAACACATAGACATATAAAAGAAAATAAACAAATAACTTAATGCCCAAGGCAAATAAATAAAATTCTAAAGAATTAAATAAATAAATACTAATATATTTAACGTTTTTATATATCTTCATCAATATGTATTATCTAATCTATTACTAAAGTAAACGCTAGACAACCATAATACTGGGGATATGAGTATATTAAATTGGATCTTTGTTATCTAGACCTAATAATAATAATAATAATAATAATAATAATAATAATAATAATAATATATAATTATATATTATTAATATTATTATTATTATTATTATTATTATTATTATTATTATTATTATTATTATTATTATTATAATGGACTTAATGAACTCTCTAGCAACTTGGGTTAACTATTTTGACAATGCAAGATGAATACCGAGTATATGCTAAATACGTGATATATATGATATTTGTAAAGATCAAAAAGTCAATTAATCTCTCCAAAATCCTACCAACCCTTAATTACGAATTCTCCTACGCAGTAAGAAAAATAAGTAATCGCAATGAATTTTTTCAATTTCATATTCTTCATGTAATTAAAGTTGGTGAAAATTTTCCTATTTTCTCTAGCTTTGCGTGGATGACTAATATTCTTGGTTAGATCAACCTACATACTGTGGCAGGTGAAGCCCACGCAGCAGCACTCTCCTGTATAAGTTAAAATTAGTACTCAATTTGTACTAATTAATGTAACAATAAATACTTAAAATTTGTACTAACGTAACACTAAATACTTAAAAGTAACAGTGAAAACAATAAATACTTAATTTTTTAGAATATCCAATCGATGAATACTTCATATGTTCATACACTACAAAAAAATCAAAATTTACCGACGGATTTACTGACGGACATCAAATCCCTCAGTAAATACCGACGGATTTGTGACGGAAAAAAAGCGGGTCGGCTAAAAAATATTTACCGACGGATTTCCGACGGGTTTCCGACGGACATTTGGCGGGGTAATTCGCGCCGAAATTACCGACGGATTTACCAACGGATATTCCCTTGGTAAAATTACCAACGGAAATATCCGTTGGTAATGTTCACTATTTATTTAAAAAAATAAAAAAAATATTTACCGACGGATTTGTATCCGTCGGTAAATGTTTCAATAGATTTTCGATTTAATTTTTTTATTTATATATTTAGTGACGGATTTACCAACGGATTAGTGAGAGATATTTAGTGACAGAATAAAATCCGTCAGTAATTATGCAAAAATTTTTTTAATAAAAACTAATTACTTTTACCAACGGTTTGTCATCCGTCGGTAATTTTTTTTATTTTTTCGATTTAATTTTTTTTATTCATAGATTTAGTGACAGATTTACCAACGAATTAGTGAGGGATAATTATGGACGGCATGTAATCCGTCAGTAAATTTAATAAAATTATTTTTATAAATTAAAAATAATTACTGTTACCTAGGATTTACCAACGGATTTCAAATCCGTCAGTAATTTACCAACGGATTTCAAATCCGTCAGTAATTACTGACGGAAATTCCGTCAGTAATCCGTCAGTAAATTTAATAAAATTATTTTTTAATGCGTTCACCTAGAGTTTACCAACGGATTTAATTTCCGTCACTAAATCCGTCGGTAAATAGGTAAATTGTGACGGATTTCGAATCCGTTGGTAAACCCTAAATCAAAAATCGAAATTCTATAACAAATTACTTTAACAATGTTCCGTGTTGATCAAGAAAATCGATAAGATTACCACGTAACTTACTAATTTGTACTCGACGTACGCTCGTTTCTCGAATAATGGCGGTGACTAGTTAACAAACGTCCGAGAATTAGGAAAAAACGAAAAGATTGAGTAATATACCCTCTTCATTAAATTTTTGAAATAATGTCGGTGATTAGTTAATTAATGAACGAAGAGATTACCAAGTAGTTGATTAATTTGTACTCGATGTACGTCGTTTCTCGAAGAATGGCGATGAGCTGTTGACTAGTGAACAGACGTTCGGGAATAAAGGGAAACGAAAAGATTTGAGTTATATAAAATATATACGCTTCATTAAATTTTTAAAATAATGGTGGTGATTAGTTAATGACGTCCGTGAGAATTTCGTCAATGAAGAGATCGAGTTAGATGTTGACTAATCTCGATCGACTAGGGACTCGTTCTCGAAGAATTTTATTATATATTTATTTTTTTTAATTTACTAACGAAAATTTCCGTTAGTATTTTGTATTTACGAACTATAAATTAAAATTTAAATTTACTGACGGATAAATCTCTCGGTAAAACACTGACGGATAGAAATCCGTCGTTAAATTTTTACGGATCAGATTTTACTGACGGATGGTATCCGTCGGTAAAATTGAATGCTTAACTCACAGCCGGGCTCCTTTCTCCCTCACTTCCTCTTCACAACTCTCAATCTCTCTTATGCTCTCTCTTCCTCTCTTCATTTCTCTCTCTCTAACAAAACCATCAGCAGCAGCACCACCTCCCTTCATCTTCTTCTCCGGGGAGTCTTCGCCGGTCACCGCCTCACCTTCACACTGTCGCCGCCGCCCTATCTCCATCCCACTCTCTCATCTTTCTCCCCTCTTGTCTTGTCTCTCTCTATCCGAAGGCAGCTGCAGTAGCACGACTCCGGCTTCTTCTCCGGCGAACCTCACCGTTCGCCGCCTCCGTCCCGTTGTCGTCGTCGTCTCGATTTTGTCCTTTGCTCAAGTTCCCAGCAAAAAGCCCCAAGTCAAAAACCTAGATCCCCAAATTGAAAACCCTAAAATTAGAATCTGAAATTCTCCTTTCTCTTGCTCTAAATTCCGGCGAGGAAAACACCGCCACCTTGTGTCTTCGACTGGAATGGCGTTGCCTTCCCTACGGCCAAACGGGCAGCCGGAAACCACCACCGCCATGTAAGCTCTCTGTCTCCCTCTTGTTCTTAATTTGTTTGAAGCTTCGTCTCTGAAGAAAATTTTCTGCTCTAAATTCTAATTATTCTCAAGAATTAGTCAAAGATGAAGCCAAAGAGAGAGAATTAGCTTATAAGTTTCTTATATTTGAATTCATTGTTCTTATAAGCTTTCAAACAACTTATAAGATGTTTTAACTTTAAAGATCTTGTAAAATCACCCCTATAATCAGTAATTATGGTCATATTTTTCGTGGGGTTTAATCATTGGGCCAACTGTGTCTTTCAAGTGAATGAGCTAAATAGATAAGGGATAGATCATTAATAAATGAATTATTTTGATGAGAGCATGAACCGATCTTAAAATCTTAGCAGAAGTGGATATGATAGTGAGACTAGATGCTTTTAATCTCTGTAAATTTATTACAGCTGTGTGCAAATTGGTCATGTTATATCCCATTTCAGAAGGAATTATTTCTGAATTTCCTGTTCCCCTTTCTCTTTGTGCCTTTTATAGTTATAAGCTGATTGTTCTCTTTATATTTCTGTTGCAGCATTCACAGACAAAGGAAAGTTCATCTTGGCAGCACGAAGATACAAAAATGGTGCGCCCACCGAATACATTATATCTTTAGATCCAAATGATTTATCTCAAGGAAGTAAAGCCTATGTCGGAAAATTAAGGTTAGGCTTTCCATCTGGTAATTCTGTGCATTCAGACGACCTCTCACTTTTTGTTGGTCCTGCATTATTTTAGCAGTATTTTAATTAGGGTTGCCTCTTAGTTGATATGTGTGCTCAATAATCTATAATAGTTTTGCAACTGAAAAGAGTTGGTTTATCTTAGCTATTGTAGTATAACTTTACAAAGAGGTACTTGTTCTCGCTGTTGCAAAACTCCCTGCCTGAGCTCTACCTAGACCACAATTAAGTGCTAGTTCCCAGTCGGCCACACAACATTACAACTCTACTTGTTCTATGAGATGGGAGCCTGAGCAGAGTAGAGCTTCATTTCATTTTCCATGTGATTGTAATTTTGAGAATTTTTTGTGATCCATTTGTCTCGTACAACTAGTTTACCTATCCGTGAGTAGTTTTATCTGATTTACATCAAAGCAGGGAAATGTTCTTTGGATTCTGTTGCTAAAACTTGACTCATGATGTTAATATATTAAGACGTAAAAGGTTTAGGTGTTAACATCAGCTAAAAGGCCTTGTTTGTTTAAGACGAATTGATCTGCAGCAATCATAGAACTGGATTCCTTTTAACTGAAGTCACTTCCCCTTTACCACATGAGGATCACCCTTCTCGATAAATGCTATATAATCCTCTATACTTTCTTTTTTCAAGTATTTGGTAGATTTAAACTCGATCCCTTGTTGGAAATATAATAAGATATTTCAGCATTTCTTGGTAACTCTGTAATAACACAAACTTATTTATGTTTTTTGCAGGTCGCACTTTCTAGGTACCAATTTCACAATATATGATAGTCATCCCCCACATAGTGGAGCTAAACCATATAACAGTAAATCTGGGCGGCGTGTGGCAAGCAAGCAGATAAGTCCCCAAGTCCCTACCGGTAACTTTGAAGTCGGGCAGGTCGCTTATAAATTCAATCTCTTGAAGTCAAGGGGCCCTAGGAGGATGGTGTGCTCACTTACCTGCCCAATATTGAGCGAGCAATCATATGATACACATCAAGACCATCTGGAAATGAAGAAGCCCGAAACGTATGCTCCAGGTCATACAGTTTTGAAAAACAAAGCGCCAAGAATATTCAGATCCTTTAATATTTCTTTCATATTTGTACATACTTTGTTACCAAAAATATCATATTCTTATTACTATATTACCTAGCGACTTTTATATTATGTTTTATATTATAAATTGCTTGTTTGGTATGTTAAAATTTGGGCCTAAAATATTAATAAATTAATGAGTAAAAATCGGGCTAAAATATCAAATAATTAATTATTCCAAAAAATATTAGAAAATTAACGACGGATTATCGACTGATAAAATTAAAACAAAAAAATTATTACCGACGGATTTTAATCTGTCGCTACATGCTGACGAAAATTCCGTCGCAAAACCGTCACAATATTTCCAACGTGACGAAATTGAAGACGTCAAAATTTACCAACGGATTTCAAATCCGTCAATAATTTACCAACGGATTTCAAATCCGTCAGTAATTACTGACGGAAATTCCGTCAGTAATCCGTCAGTAAAATCGAAAATTGACGAAAACCAATTCGTCAAACATTATCGACGGATTTAATTCCGTTGGTATTTACCAACAGATTTTCCGTCAGAAATCCGTTTGGGGAACCAGTTCGTCAAACGAGAATTTACTGTCTGAAAATCCGTCACAAATCCGTCGGTAATTTACTGACGTATCAAATTTCTGTCGCTAAATCCTTTAGCTATGAATGAAATCACGAGGGAGCATTTCCGTCGGTAAGTGATTTACCGACGGATTTTCATGACTTTACCGACGGAATTATCCGTCGGTAAATTGCGAGATTTTTGTAGTGATAGTGGGGTTTCGAGTTGAAACCCCATGGCTACCCCTTTCCCAAACTAAAAAAAAACAGAATACTCACAAAATGGGGAAAAAAAAAAGGTCACACGTTCCGATTCCTTATGTCTAAATGGCGAATATATAAATTATATTTCACATATATGCAAGTAATTTACTTGAAAAATGTTAGGAGCAGGTAATTTGCTAAAATTAATCGATGTGCAATCAATTTGCTAAGCTATTAAAACACAAACACACAAACAAACAAAATAAATAAATAAACAGTCACACCATATATTGCACCCAAGAAAGTACAAATGATTTTTCTCATAGGAAATGAATATTCGGGATAATTGAGATATATGGTTACTTTTATAGTCAAACACGTTCGAATAAATAAATAGGTTCATATTCACTCTAATAAAGATAAGGGAATATTGCCAAAATAAAAGGTTGCATACTGTTATAGTCATTGTCAAAGAGATGTCTCATCATAGGATGTGATTGTGGTCAAATTTTGTTTTTGAACTTCTGCTTAATTCAAATATTATGATTTTTTTTTTTTTGTTAGGTTTCATCTTCACTAATCATTAACCATTATCGGTCTATAATAACAATCATACCGTATATAACAGCAATATTGTATGAAGTATGATATCTACAAGATCGACAAAACTTACAGCTAGTTTTACAATAAAATTAGTTTCATAATTTGAGCAATACGTAAAAATAATTCCTAGAATTCTTATAGGGTCACTCATTTATTACTTACTTTTTCGAGTCAATCTTATTTTATTTTCTGTAAATTATTTCAAATGAGGAGTTGGTGAGACTTTGATTACAACGAATTTTAGAAGCTTCGGACGTGGGCCAATGAAAGCATCTCAGCTTTTTGTTTGTCCCTGAATTGATCTTCTAGAAGCACCAACCACCTACGCAAATATGATACACAACTTCCAAATAATTTTGAATTAATTGCATATTAAATAACCGTCTTAGATCCAAATTTAGTTTACAATATTCCTTTACAAGTAAAGTAATTATTCCGTTTGTTGCAGCTCAGATCATCCTCAATTTACCTGACTATCAAAAATTTGATGTGTAATTTATTTAATACATGTATAATGTATATTACTCCTTCCGTTCACGAATCGTTTCGCACATTTTGATCGGTACATGTTTTAATAACTTTGGTTGACTTAGTTGGTAACATGTGTTGTGAGTGGAATGAGGATATCATTTGTGAAGTAGTTGTGATTGAAATAAATTTTTTTTAAAAAAAGTGGAATGTATACGGCCATTTATTACTATAAATGAAAATGACAAATAGTTCGTGAACGTCTTAATAAGAAAATTGTGGTAAACTGTTCGTAAACTGAAGAAGAGTATAAGATAATGAACATCGAAATTGGCTCCAAACATCAAAATTTTGTCAAAGACTGTCCCGATTTAATTGACAATTAAAAGGAACAATTTTTTTTCATTTATATTTTTCAGGACAAGACGAGAATAAGAATCGCATTTTTCTAGTAAAATCAAATATGTGGATTATTCTCAGAACAAAAGGAAATTCACGTACGAGATTCCAAAAGGGTGTATGTGTATCACTCCTTTTGCCTGCACCCACGTCACGTTCAATTCATTTCTTTGTAAAATGTTACTCTTGCGTCCTTCAAAAATAATTTGTCATTTTGGAACGTACTTAATAAGTACTCATTCCGTTTAAAATTAGTATGGTTTAAATAATATTTTATACCTCACAACAAATCATATACACACCATATTTTTGGGGGACAGAGAGTGTAATTCACTATTTTAGGACATGACCTTACTAATTTTTTAATATTTTAAACCTCACAGCAAATCAAATAGGTGGGTCCTTCACTCAAAATACATCTATCTAACATTTTCTTAAAGCCCATGTCGTTCTCCCTACAACATATTTTTGGGGGATGGAGGGAATACTATTTATGGGGGAATGCAGATTCTTTTCTTTTTCTTTTCTTTTTTTTTTTTGTCGACTCTTTGTTCATATTTAATTAGTAATGCGATTAAACTCTTATTTTGATTCGTTGATTTTTTAATTCATAACTATGCTATATAATTTTTTTTTAATTTCTTTTTAGTAGTAAAAATTAATCATATATGATTCATTATCTTAAAATATTTTTATTTTGATAATAAATATCATTAACCGGGTTAGAGCAACAGATCCAAATCAGAAAAAATAGCAAAAGTATAAAAAATTATATAGTATAAAAAAATATTAATTATAACATTATTAGTAATACAGATCTTAATCCGGCAAAAACAAAAATATAAAAAATTCACTTACCGTCGAAGTTTGCATCAAACTGGTCTAAATTAAGAAAACTTCGACTTTCGAGTTCTAATTTATTGAATTCATTTTCTATTACTAGAACTGACATTAGTTTATTTTATTTAGAGGAACTGACATTATAATATATATAGTTTGGCACTCGTAGATATCAAGATTAAAATGACTGCCAATAATTGGTTTCTATTGGTCTGCAGCGATTTTAGGGATAAAAAAAACGGTAGAAAATAACAACCCACGGTATTAATTTATTAAATTTAAAAGAGGTCACCGTCAAAAAGAAAAAAGAAAATATTATAGATGTCACAAATATAATATATGTACGTTTCTAAAACTATAACGAATTGGGTATGGGTTGAGATTGGAATAAAAATTATTAACTTCACTTAAAGAGCAAAGCCACCATAACTTTAATACTAATATTTTAAGCTAATAAGAATACTTTTAACGTTGACTTGAAGTTACTTCATTTACCAAAATGTCTGAAAAATTATTTGTATGCATCCTTGATCCTACAACATGAAATTGGTTAATTAGCTAGCTCTTGTCTAGATCTTACTCCAATGTTCCGAACTAAAACCTTAATTTTTGTAGTTTAATTAAACAAAAATATCATCCTTTTTCTTATTAAGTACTCAAATTATCCCCTAAGACAATATTTTTCAGTCTTTTCAGTTCGAAAAGTCAGGGTATGAAATAGATATAGACTAGTACAAAAAATTTGTGTGGAGACATGGTCAAGTGACTGGTCAAAGATTCAATATTTAATGTCATTTTTTATTATTAATTACAAATATACCGTTAGATATGAATTTGGATTCGAATCTTTGATTCGTCTTACTGTGAGCCTCGTGTTACTAAAGATTCCCCCATATAATTAATTGTTCTCGATGCAGACATAGCTCATATTTTCTAAAAGTTAAAAATCAAAGAAAAATATTTCAGTACATATATAAACTCAAGATCTTTCGTCACTTAAAAAAAAAAAAATCCTAGTTGTTAGAGAACATGTTTCCAAATAAGGTCATTTGAAAAATCAGCTAGAATAGGCCACATTTAAATTCGTGAGCACCTAATTATTTATTACTTTGTGTCCTAGTGTCGAACCTAATTTATTTATGGAAATATAAAAAAGAAATAAAAAAAAACTCTTTAAATGGGAAAAAAGTCTGTTTCAAGTTTGCTAACTTGTAAGACTGAAATTCTAAAAATTTGATATCTTGCATGAAGTAACGCATATGCATAGATATGAGATGCACTTATAGACGAATATATATATATATATATATATGGGTGATGTGCTATACAACTTCCGTGGGCACCTCTCTCGTTTCGTCTAAGTTAACACTATGCTATTTAATTTTTGATATTGTATTTTATTCTAATACCTTAGAAATTGTTATTGAAATTGTTATTGAAATCGTTAAATTTACAAATCAATCAAAATCAAAGACCGATTTGTCATGTTTATTCATTTCTTTGAAGTTAGAGTGAAAAAAGAAAAAATCGAGCTTTGATTTTGATTGATTTGTAAATTTAACGATTTTCAATAACAATTTCTAAGGTATTAGAATAAAATATAATATCAAAAATTAAATAGAATAATGTTAATATGGACGAAACGAGAGAGGTGCTCACGAAAAGTGCTTACGGAAGGTGTGTAGCATATCACTCCCTTATATATATATATATATATATATATATATATATATATATATATATATATATATATATAAATAGAGGATTATATTATTAACAACTATAGATCATACCATGATCAACGGTTGAGATTAGTTTGTAATTTTTACATGGAGACTAGTTTTTATATGAACCAAATCCTAAATATATATATATATATATATATATATTTATAGGGAGTGGATCTAGTAAGAATATCTTAATAAAAACGTAAGAACAATGCATTTTTATTACATCGTAAATGCATAAAATGCAGAAACTAAATGCATAAATATTTCAATGCATAAATTACAATTACTTAATGCATTAACATTTAAATGCATACATTACAGTAGCTAAATGCACGGTTAAATCTAGGCCGTAGATCAACAAAGATCAAGGGTCCAGATTTGTTCTTATTTTTCACCTAAGAAAGTGTTCTTATTTGATCCGCGCGCGCTCTCTCTCTCTCTCTCTCTCTCTATATATATATATATATATATATATATATATATATTACTATATTAAAGTAAAATAATCTGCATACATTTTCCCGCCCAAACTATCATTTATCCCGCCTAAAATGCATGCATGTTCAGCCTATTAATAAATTCATGCGCCTCTATAAATTTTAACACACTCTTGGGCTACTGACACTGCTACCAATTAAGTTTATTTTTTATTATTTGGTAATCGGTAATTGTACATATTTTTATATTTCAAACTAAAAGCAACATAATATATATTTAATTTTCATCGATTATTTATAAATATGAGTCCATGTTGATTTATTCAATTATAGAATTTTTTGAAAGGACCATTTATCTATTTTGAATTACATATAAGTTGAAGGAAATATCCAATTATATATAAACAAAATATCAAATTGAATTCGCGTTGGTCTAAAATTCTCTAATTATCTAATACAAATAATAACATATAAATTTTCTATATATGTAAATTTGAGACACTTCAAAACAACACATTAATTATTCATCATTGTGCAGCGCAAAACGCACAGGTTAATCTAGTATATATATATATAGGAATGATATTATGCCGCTCACCTTCCGTGAGCACTGATCAACGTTCGTTCTTGTTAGCATTATTCTTTTTATTTTTTTATTATTTTATTTTTTAATATACTAGAAATTAATATTTGAATCATTAAACCTACAAAATACATAAAAATCAAAGCTCTATTTGTTTTTTTCCCTCTAACTTCAAATAAATGAATAATAAGACAAATCGAGTTTTGATTTTATGGATTTTGTAGATTTAATGATTCAAATATTAATTTCTAGTGTATTAAAATAAAAAACAATAAAAAAATTAAAAAAATAATACTAACATGAACGAACTGTGGTCGATATTCACAAAAAGTGCTCACGGAAGTTGAACGGCATATATATTTATATGTAATAATCGTGTACATAATATTTCGCCACGAGGGGCGTTTTGGACCTTTTGGCAATTTAGTAAAGTAGTTGGTGAATGATGGAAATCAAGTGGACCTAACTTTGATTGAATGGCATGGTTATCTTGTGGGATAAGATATTCACTTTTACGTGACATGATATCTAATGGAGAAATATTTATTATAGTATATTCTGTTATTCTACTAATCATTTATTTGAATTCACAAGGTACGAAAGGGAAGAGAATCATAATAGTGAACAGTAATGTGTATTATATCGGATATATATTAGTATTAATTGAAGTTGTGGCATGGACTTATGTCTAGCACTGACAATTTTCGACACGACACGAAATTAATGGATTTGGGTCAAGTCTTATTGGGTTCGGGTCCTTATCGGGTTGATCCGATAAGAACCTGAAAATTTCGGATCGGGTTCGAATTACCCGATAAGATATTAAATTTTGTTAATATTATATTTATTTAATTAATATCAAGCTTTTAATTGATGACGTATTTATTTTTTACTTCCAAGTCATCAAAAGATATTAAATTTTTGAATATTTATTTATTTTTCTCTTATTAAATTTTATTTTAAGATATTTTTTCTCTTATTAAATCTTATTTTAAAATATTTTTTCTCTTATTAAATCTTATTTTAAAATATTTTTTCTCTTATTAAATCTTTTAAATTTGGGTTCGCGTAGTGTCGGGTCAATCCGAATTTAATCGTGTCAATTTCATGTTCGTATCGGGTTCGTGTCGTGTTCGGATTTAGTCATTTCGGTTCGGATTCGGATTGAGCATATTCTTAATAGGTCGGGTTCAGGTTAGGCCTTAACATATCAAATCAAAATCAGGTCTACCCGAACCCGACCCAATCCAACCCGATTGCCACCCCTACTTATGTCCTTACTATAATGAGTGTATGATAGAAGAATTTACATACCTTATTTCTTTGGTAAAACACACATAAGCTCCTGATACTACTAATATTGTATTTTAATAGTTATTTAAGTTTGTTCGTTTTTTATGGTGTCACAGAGAAATTTTATACACTCTAGCTTATCACATGTAACAAACGAAAATATATGTTATGTACAACGAGTCCATCTCACGTTGTAGATAAAGTGGGTAAACATTTATAGATCTTAATTAACTCAAGGTTTCCGGTGAAATGCTTCTACAAGGACAACTAAAAGACGAGGCACACTCTCATGCAACTAATTTTATGGGATGCGACCGGATCCGGATTAATCCGATCCGGTCAAATCGGGTCAACCCGTTGACTTTTCAGGTTTTTTTTAATTCGATTTTTTAAATTTTTTTCTTCTCCGCCTTCGGCTTCGAGTTTAATTTAGTGAAATTGGACAAAAAAAATTACCAAAACATAATAAGCATAAGCTTTTTAGCCTCATTCATAAAAGTATAAGTTTTCTATACCAAAATCATTTAAAAGACTTAAGTGCCCTCCCTTTAACAAAAACTAATAAATAAACAATACACCTATAAATTAACCCTAAAAAAGCCATTTTTATTTTTTGGAAAAACAACCTCAATCTCTCTCGATTCTCTCCCTTCGTCGGGCAGATTTCTTCCGGACACGATGGCTGGGGACGATGGATGGACAGGATGGGGTGATTGGACACGATGGAAAGTACACGATGGATGAACACAATGGTGCTTTTGGACACGATGGAAAGTAATATTTAATGCAGATTCTTTCGCGTTTCATTTATTGAACCCTACCAAATCCGATTCTCAGAAGATTTTCGGATGAAACTAGGAATTTAATTAAGATAGTTCATTAAAGTTTGCGTAAGAGAGGTTGTTGACAAGGTTTAGAACTCCTAGTTGGGTTCGAACTAATTACAACACCACTATTGAAAACACCAAAAACCACAAAACCCTAAAGAAAGAAGAAGAGAAAGAAAAGAAAAAAGCTACGCCAATCTCTCGAAACGTCAAACCAAAGAAGGAAAAGATATCAAGTAAGGCCGGTATCACATTTCTGGCTTCATAAAGAAGGTATGCACCCGAAATCTCCGTCCGAAAAATATATACTGGTGGGTGTTATTTAACTCGCGATGGCAAGGCACGATCGTGACCAAGTAAATACGATCGTGCCTTGACCATCGTGTCCCGAAGATTGTCTTCGATTTGCATGGAATATGTAGATGTTAAGTGATATTTGTTTAAATTCGACTATGACTTGAAGTTTAGTAACATGTTTAGGAGAAAAAAATAGTTGAAATAACTCGCATTGTGTGATTTGTAAAGGGTTGGAAACTAGGATTTTTTTCTGTCGGGGGCGAATGGTTTCTCTCCACGATAGCACGATGGGGAAGGTACGATCGTGCCCACGATGGGCACGATGGCCAGCTCAATCGAGCCTTCTCAATTGTGCCAGCGATGGAGGGCACCATCGAGCCTTCCCATCGATCCCACGATGGTACCTTCGTGCTCTGACAGTTTGTGATGTAAATTTTCATTTTTCATATTGTAACCCTAATCTCTCTTCTTTCTTTGATTTTTAGATGGGGAGGTAGCGTGTTATCGTACGATTTGAAGGTCAGTGGGAGAGATTGACTTACTTAGGCGAGAGTACTGTTGTTGTGCACATGTACAATACGAATGATGATCGAGGTCATCTCATGAATCTGATTAGAGGTGCTTTGTGTGGTCGAAGAGATTATGAGTATGTGCTATCCTATTTGACTGTGTTGAGGGATGCGAGCAGATGTAGAGCTTTATTAGATATTGATACGGATTTACTTCGATTGCTAGTGCAATAGAAAAGGTCGGATTCGATGGTTTATGTCTTTTAAAGAGACAATGTTTTTGCCCCTGATGTAAAGACCCGGCTTTCGGACTGACGGCTGGCCCCACAAACCATCACGAGTCCTTTCTAGCATGCTTTGTCCTCACTCACATGCTTCCTGAGAAAACTTCCCAGGAGGTCACCCATCATAGAATTGCTCCAGGTCAAGCACGCTTAACCTTGGAGTTCTTCCACAATGAACCCCAGAAAAGAAGATGCATCTTGATGGTATGAGTAGCACCTATCAATTCCTTTAAGCTCTCATCGAATATGCCGTCCCATTCCGACATATTCTTGGAATCCCTCTCATTCGGGTGTGTTTCGGTTCGTTCCTGCCCCCTCCACTTTGAAGTCTTATCGGAGCCACTCATTGTCCGTACCTCTGCACCGGCGATCACTCCGTACTTCTGCCCCGGGCATCACAGGCCCACCAGCTTCCGCTTGGTTCGTCCGCGAACTACACCGTACTAGGAGAGGAACCTGGCTCTGATACCATCTGTAAAGACCCGGCTTCCGGACTGACGGCTGGCCCCACAAACCATCACGAGTCCTTTCTAGCGTACTTTGTCCTCACTCACACGCTTCCTGAGAAAACTTCCCAGGAGGTCACCCATCATAGAATTGCTCCAGGTCAAGCACGCTTAACCTTGGAGTTCTTCCATAATGAACCCCAGAAAAGAAGATGCATCTTGATGGTATGAGTAGCACCTATCAATTCCTTTAAGCTCTCCTCGAATATGCCGTCCCATTCCGACATATTCTTGGAATCCCTCTCATTCGGGTGTGTTTTGGTTCGTTCCTGCCCCTCCGCTTTGAAGTCTTATCGGAGCCGCTCCTTATCCGTGCCTCTGCACCGGCGATCACTCCGTACTTCTGCCCCGGGCGTCACACCTGAGGTAGACGTGAGAGGCAGTGGACGACGAGATATATTTGAGGATAATGATAGAATGCCACCAGAAGGAGAGTGTGCTCACATCTCCAACGACGAAAAAGATGAACGCCGTAAGAATATAATTGAATATGTGACTACTGAGTTTCTTGCTTGGATTAGACAACCAGAACAAGTAAACAAGATCTTCGGGCACCAGAATTTCACATCTGAGCATCAGACTGGTCGTGATGATGATGAACTACGCAGCCTAGGCAATTGGAGCATTTCACTGATCGAGTGTGACAGCGCGCTGCCACTAGGATGGGTCGAGCAGCCCGGACCGTTCACTAGTGAACTTATAGTGGGGGCTACATTTCAGTCCACGTATGAATTGAAGATGGCTGTAAGAATGTATCACCTGGAGCACATTCTAGAGTATGTCATTGATCGTTCCGCCATAAATTGTATAGTTTTTCTCTGCAAGCACGGTAGGAAAAATTGCACGTTTAGGTTGTGTGCTCAGGGGCCAAAAGATAAGGGCGAATCGATTTGGTACATTACGAAGTTGACTTTGGATCACAACTGCCACTTGAACGTGATTCGTATTGCCGAGCATACGTTGACTGCTAAGGTTGCAGCCGTGTACTTTGCTCGTAGATTGGTTGGTGAGGGTGTGTATTTGAAGCCGATAGAGATGATGGAAGAGATGTGCAGAGAGTTTGATGTTCACATGCTATACAACCTCGCTTTAGAAATGAGGAATATTGCGATAGAGAAGACATACGACGACTTTGACAAGTCGTATCAGATGGTCCCGTCGTATCTGTATTTATTGAGGCATCGTAATCCCGGTACTGAGTACAACATGCAGATTAGTTGTGAGGGAGTATATTTTGTCACATGTTTCTCGCCTTAGGACAGTGTATTCATGCCTTCGAGCGCTATCTGAGGCCAGTGATTGTGTTGGACGGGACCCTAAGGGAATGAACAAAGGAGTTCTTTTTGTCGCTGTTGGGAAAATTATAAAGTTTCGATTTAATACCAAAACCCAACTGTTCTCCAACCGAGTAGATGACCGCATCAACCTAAATTGTGTTTTCCAGCTCGCCTGTTTGAGCTCTAGATTTTCTAAGTTTACAGGTTCAGGAAGCGGAAGACAGCAGAAGACCCAGCTGTGACTACAGCAGGAGTCAGCTAAGGAAGCGGAAGATAACAGACGATCCAGCTGTGTTTACAGCAGGAGTCAACTATCACCTGAGTCTTCCAGCTGAGCTGAGTTCAGAGCAGAGCATGATCAAGCTGAAGATAATTCGAGCTGAGTTCAAGACACAGCTGGTCCAGCTGTACAGAACAAAGGGAACTAACTCGGAAGACATCACTTCAAGTCAGTTTGCTCAATCCAGCTCCAAAGGCAGAGATCCCGGCGTCAGAGGAAGTCAACTTGCCTCGACCAATGAGGGATTGCCGAATCAGCATCCTAGACTTCAGAACCTAGGATGTGACACAAATGAAAACAGGTGCAGAATCGCCCAACGGCAGATATCGAATTTTAGAAGAGTAGGTAAGATTCAAACGGCTCCTCCAACGGCTAGTCTTGAATCTCTACCTATATAAACCCGTCTTCAACCTAAGGATCAAATACGAAAAACTCTCTGCAAGCTTTCATTCTCTGAAAATCTCAAACCTTCAAAAGCTCTCAAGCAGTTCTACATAGTTCAAAGAACACGTTATCTTAAAGTGTTTCTACTCCAGAAACTGCTTAGTTTTTCGTCTGATTCCTAGGCAGAAATTATTGCATATCTTACGCCTAGATCTTGAACGAGTTCATCATACTCCTTGTTCTTCATTGTAAGAACTCGTTCATAGTTAGAACACCCATACCCAAACCCAAACCCAAAAAGGTTAGGTAAAGGTACGCTTGCTCGAAGCGTGTAATTCGAGAGGTTAGGTTCTTCAGTACCCGGAAACTGAAGGTGTAGGCTTGACAGTGCCCGTAAACTGTTGGAACACAGCTCGGGTTAGAGTTATTGCTAGGTACTTGGAAACCAAGTGGTAGTGAATTACCAGTGAATCTGGTCGTGGACGTAGGAGGTGTTACTCCGAACCACGTAAAAAATCTCGTGTTCTTTACGCTCTCATTTATTTCAGTTTTAATACTAACCTTATCATCTCATTGCATATTTTACCAAATCTGCATACACAGTTGCTCTTCAAAGACAGCTGTGTCTTTCTGAAAGTTGCACAACTTGACTAAGCCGAAAACGTAAAGATAATCTTTTCAAGCTGAGTTTTTCTAAGAAACCGAGCTAAGTTTTCAAACCACCACATTCCGCACCGCCAGCTGAGTTATTAGCCCAGCTGACCCTCCTCAGCTGGATTCATAACTGAGCTCACCAACTCTATTTTTAAACTTGAAAAAGTTTTTAGAAATCTTTCTTTGGTGTATTCACCCCTCCTCTACACCAAAGACCCAGCTCAGGGACCATCAATCTCAGAGCAGTGGTTTAAAAGACTGCTAGTTCTGAATCAAGAGATTTGTCTTGATAATCTGTCAGTGGTCAACTGAACAGATTCTCTTTGTTGAAAAACTCATATAATTACATACTGTGCATATTTCTATGGATTCTTATCTTAATAGGAATCTTCCCACCTTCTCGGTCGACGATTATGCAATCTGGAAGTTCAGATTGAAAAGCTTTCTTTGTGCGCATCATGACATGATGTGGGACGTCATCACAGATGGACCCATCATCATCTACAAACAAGGAAACGAGCTTATTCCAGCTCAAGATGGTGGACAGCCAACGTATCAGCCCATTCCCAAGCCAAAGAGTGAGCATACATCAGAAGAAAGGAAGCAAGCTGGATTAGACAGCTTCGCGAGGAACACCATCTCGTCAACAGTCTCCAACGCCTACCTCAGCAAAATCATCAACTGCGAAACCGCAAAGGAGATATGGGAAACCTAGCCAAGCTATGCGAAGGGTCGGAGGAGATAAAAGAAAATAAATTCACAATCGCCTGCCAGAAGTTTGATAACTTCAAGCAGCTTGTCAATGAGTCCATCGAAGGGATGGAACTCAGATTCTCCAATATAGTGGTAAATAGAAACCATCAGGACTGGGAAATACACCCAGCGAGAAAATAATCTAAAAGTCATTTCAGCGCTCACAGCTGAATGGAACACATATTAGGTGGTACACCAAAGTCGAAGTGACTTGGGTGATCTTTCAACTGAAAGATTATTCTCCCTGCTCAAAGCCAACGAATACAACTTAAAGATTATCATGAAAGAATCTTCAAGCAATCAGAATGATGGAGAGCTGACACCTGCGCCAAAGGAGATTGCGTTCAGAGTTAACTCTGAAAAATCCACTTACATGCAGTCAGTTGAGTCATCAAAGAAGGACATGAAGGACATGAGCAAAGAAGAGCTACTTGAAGAAATAGCCATGCTGGTCAAAAGCTACAATAGACTCAACACCAGCAAGGGCAAGTACAAGAAGTTCGCAAGAACTTACAGAGACAAGTATGCAGCAGCTGATGAGAAGTCAGCTGACAAGCGAACAGAAGAAGGTTGTTTCAACTGCAAGGAACCGGGACACTACCGGCTAGACTGTCTGAAGCTATCCAAGAAAGATAAAGACCAACTGAAAGCTAAGACAGCTGACAGAAGGAGAGCCTACATCGCAGACGAGGAGTCAGAGTGCAACAAAATGGATGATAACATGCCATTTTCAGACTCAGAAGAAGAAGCACTGATGGCTCATGATGAACCTGATTGGGATACATGCTTCATGGGACAAACATACGACATCGATGAAGATGAGGTAATGTCTAGAACTCAAAATCTATCTAACCTCTCACCATCACACGAACACTCTACACTCTATCGTTGAAGATGAGGTTATGAACGATTCCAAGGAGCTTCAAGAAATCCTTGACGTCATAATGTGTGAGAATGCCGAGCTAAAGGTGGAACTGGAAAGGAAAAAGGTATCAGAAGCTGCTGATACAACATAGCTCCAAAAAGAAGTCGTTTCACTAAAAGACAAAATAGTGAAACAAGATCAGCTGATGAAGGACTTCTACTATGAAAAGAAACAGCTGATGGAAAAATTGGAAAAGGCCACAGCTGAATCGGAAAAGAAGTCAGCTGAGCTTATCGAGCTGAAAAGCACCGAAGAGGTACTGTCTAAGAAGATAGTAGCTCTCATCAAGGCCACAAACAATGGACGAAATCATAAGTGCACAACGTCCAACAGCACTCAAAGCAGGACTTGGATACAATGAATCAAAGGATGCCACAAACATTGCCTCCACTAGTGGAACAAACGTAATGTTTGTACGAGCAAAAGAAAATCCAAATCCAGTAAATCAGCAATGACCGTTGAAGACACAGCAGGCATCAAAAAGGCCAGCTGTGAGACACCCTCAAACTCCATCGAGGACACAGCAGGCATAAAAAAGGCCAGCTGTGAGACAACCTCAAGCTCAAATCAGACCGCAACTTGCACAAACTCATCAAAGACAGCAGGCTGGACAGATCAGATACCAGCAACATCAACAGCACGTTGAAAGATGTCAACCAAGATATCGGAGATACCAAGCTGGATATCACTCATATGATCACCAGCTGGAGCACCAGTTCTAGCCGAAGTATCACAAGAGACAGCAGAGACAAAGGAATGTCTCAGCTGGGTACTCTACTGAATACCGAAAAAGATCAAGAAATCAAGCTGGAAAGATACTGAGATCAAGACCCCACCAGAAACAACCGAAGAACACAAAGAATGTGTATATCGACTCAGCTGGAAGGATTATCAGATCAAATGACCCAATTCGAGTCATCAAGCAGATCTGGATCGTTAAAGGATCTCTGTCTAACCCACAAGGACCCAATTAAAACTGGGTACCTAAATTTTGATCTTTTTTATAGGTTGCAAGGGAACGATGCATCATTGAGGAGTCGATGAGAACGCTGTGGTACTTGGACAGTGGATGTTCCAAACACATAACGCACTTAAAGCATCTACTCCAAGAGTATATCGAGTGTCCAGGCCCACAAGTAACATTTGGTGACAACTCCAAAGGCCTAACCAAAGGTTATGGTACATTTAAAACTAAAAATGTTATAATCCCAAATGTTTCTTATGTACAAGGACTGCAACACAACTTGCTTTCCATTAACCAATTCTGCGACAACGGTTTTTCTGTCAAGTTTGATGCACAGGGATGCACAGTGAAGCGCAGGGAAACCAAGCAGATACTACTAAGAGGGAAAAGAGAAGGAATTATGTATTTCGCTGACTGGAACAGCAGTCCTTCGGAGACTTGTCTTGTATCGAAAAGCAGCAATGAAGTCAGCTAGTTGTGGTACAGACGGCTGAATCATTTCAACTTCAAGATAATCAACAAACTGGCTAGGAACCAGTTCGCTAATGGAATTCCAGATCAAGTATATGACAAAAGTCATATGTGCAGCGCATGTCAACAAGGAAAACAAACAAGAATTTCATTCTCTCTCAAGCCAGTTCAGTCAACTGATCAAGTTCTTCAACTTCTTCACATAGATCTTTTTGGTCCAGTTACTCCAGCAAGCTTCAATGGCAGAAAATACACTCTGGTCGTAGTGGATGATTTCTCAAGATTCACATGGGTGTCATTCCTGTACCAGAAGAGCGAAACAAGGACTAAGCTGCCAATCCTGCTGGAAAGATTGTCAACTCAGAAGGAGTGCAAGATAATATCAATCAGATCAGATCGAAGAACGAAGTTTCTGAATGAAACTATTTATGAATACTGCGAGAAGAACAGAGTTCAACATCAAACATCTGCAGCACGCACACCTCAGCAGAATAGTGTAGCAGAGAGAAGAAACAGAACACTCAAAGAAGCAGCTACCTCAATGCTAGCCAGCTCTGCCATTCCAAAGAAGTACTATGCCGAAGCAATCAACACAGCTTGCTTCACTCAGAATCGCTCCCTACTCACATCAAGGCAAGGAAAGACGCCGTATGAGCTATGGAACAACAGAACACCATACATTGGATATTTCAAGGTCTTCGGATCCAAATGTCATATCCTAAACAATGGAAAAACACAGCTCAAGACGTTCGATGCAAAGACTGACCGAGGAGTATTCCTTGGTTACTCAGCTGTGAGTAAAGCATACAGAGTCTTCAACAGAAGAACTCAAACGGTCGAAGTAACTCCACATGTTACCTTTGACGAATCATCATTCGAATATAGAGACTCTATCAAACGAAGAAAATGAAGGAGAATCATCAAGGCAGATTCAGACAAGAGCTCAAGAGAATCGAATCAGAAATCTGGCCGAACCATTAATTTGGGATGATGAGCCAGAGGAAAAACCTCAAATCAATCGGGAAGCTCCACCAACTGGAAATCAAGAGGAACCTCCAACGCCAAATCAAGGGGGAATGTCATTAGCTGAAAATCCAGACACATCTGAATCCCCAGCTCCATCTACAGCAGAGCCTCTCCAGAACTCACATCAACACTCAATCCAAAGAGAGAGTCTTTCTCAAGACTTAACTCCAGAGCAACTCCAAGCCAGACGAAATCTAGCCACTTCTAGCATCAATCAGCTGGAAGAAGAAATTCGTTAAAGAAGAAGATGGATTGAAGATCATCCATCATCAGCAATCATTGGAGAACCATCTGACCAAGTCAAAACCAGAAGCTCAGCTGCTCAAGCTATATCGGATCAACAAAAAGCAGCTGACACAGCTCAACTCTCAATAGAGCTAGAACTGACGGTGTATGATGAAGATACAGCTCTAATGGCGTGTTATGTAGCTCATGTTTCGGAGCCTCAATCAATTCTTGAATCTTTAAAGAGCCTACCCTGGACTAACGCCATGCAGGAAGAGCTAAATGAATTTCTCAGAAATTGTGTCTGGGAATTGGTCGAAATACCTGAAGGAGTTAAAGTCATATGACTCAAATGGATCTTCAAGAACAAACTGGATACCCTTGGAGTCATCATCAGAAACAAAGCTCGACTAGTTGCCAAGGGATACACACAGTAGGAAGGAATTGACTTCGAAGAATCATTTGCTCCAGTAGCGCGATTGGAAGCAATAAGACTCTTCCTCGCTTATGCAGAACATCACAAATTCAAGGTCTATCAAATGGATGTGAAGTGTGCATTCTTAAATAGAGAAATCAAAGAAGATGTCTATGTTGATCAACCTCCAGGATTTGAAGTAGAAGGAAATAAAGTCTACAAGCTAAAGAAGACGCTTTATGGATTGAAGCAAGCACCTCGAGCTTGGTATGATACTCTATCAAACTTCCTTGTATCCAAAGGATTTAAGAAGGGCTCAGTAGACAGAACACTCTTCACCATCAAGTCAGGAGAAGACATCCTGGTTGTTCAAATCTACGTAGACGACATCATCTTCGGATCAAGATCAACATTCTTATGCCAAAGATTTGGAGAGATGATGTCAGAACAGTTCCAAATGTCCATAATGGGAGAAATGAGCTTCTTCCTAGGACTTCAAGTCAAGCAATCAGCAGAAGGGATTTTTATAAATCAATCCAAGTACGTGAAAGACTTGATCGCCAAGTATGAGTTCAATCCAGCAGAACTGTAAAGATCCCGATGAACACCAACTGGAAGATTGAACCTGGAACTGAAGGAAAGTCAGTTGATTCCAGCAAATACAAAGGGATAATCGGTTCCCTGCTGTATCTAACAGCGAGTCGTCCAGACATCTCTTTCGCAGTCGGAGTGTGTGCCAGATTTCAAGTTGATCCAAAGGAAGCACACATGCAAGCAGCCAAGAACATTCTCAAATATCTCAAAGGAACTCAGAATGTTGGATTGTGGTACCCAGCTGAAGACAATCTACAGCTGACTGGATATTCAGACTCAGACTTCGCTGGAGATCGGTTGGACAGAAAATCAACTTCAGGAACTTGTCAGTTCCTAGGAAGCAAGTTGATTTCATGGTTTTTAAAGAAGCAAATGTGCGTCGCAACTTTCACAACAGAAGTAGAATACATGGCAGCTGGAAGTTGCTGCTCACAAATTCTCTGGCTAAAACATCAGCTAGATGACTACGAAGTGAAAACTGGACAAGTTCCAATTTTCTGTGATAGCTCAAGTACGATTGCTATATCAGATAATCCAGTACATCACACAAGATGCAAACATGTGGATGTACGCCATCACTTCATCAGAGATCACGTGGAAAAGAAGGACGTGATTGTTGAGAAAATTCACACAGACATACAGCGGGCTGATATACTCACAAAGCCGCTGATAGAAGCAAGATTCAAAATGCTGTGCGGATTACTTGGATTACTCAACCCAGACAATGCTTCACCCAGCTGAATGGAAATAGACCCAGCTGAATGGAAGCAGACAGCTGGAATTCAGAACCGACATCATTGGTATCAGCTGAGAAAGAATCAAGCTCAGCCAGACGCCTAAGTTGAAGGATTATTCAGCTGATGGGGAACCAGCTGGAAAAACAAACACTCATCACAACCATTCATAACCGAGGTATCAGCTGACTAGAAGGATCAGCTGAGAGATTTGCAACATCATTAACTACAACTACTCATTCTGTTATCAGTCAAATCATATCTTGTCATATCTAATCAAATTTAATTAAAAATCTGCAAAGAACTAAAATATGGAAGTTTCGAGGCAAAAGTCAAAACGTCTCAACCGTCCTCTCACGCGCATTAACTCGCACTTTCTAAATAAGAAACTGACATGACGCGAGAATCACTCCCAGTCGTAGATCTTCATGTCAAACTATAAATCTTGATCGTCCATTCATCAAGAAAGTTGATATAAATATGATAGAAGAGATACGCAAAATTTTGCATAAACCCTAAAAAGTTTTTCGGCACTCTTTCTTCTTCCATCAATTGGTATTATTTGTTCTACTAACAAAAGTTACAGAAGAAGAACATGGAATCTAGAAAGATGTCTTCAGAAGCCGATCAAACATGAAGAATCTGTCAAAGCTTCAAGATGAAAGTTGCTTAACTCTCAGGAACCACAAGAAGACGAAGTTCCAAGAGAAGATGAAGCTCATCGACAGATCCGGTCTAACGCAATGGGTGATTAAAAAGCTCAAGATCATTCACCGGGAAGCTGTAGAATTCTTCCTGGGAATGACAAAGGAAAAAGACCTCCTCCGCCCCCTGTTTCTCTCAAAATAAAAGAGAGAACGGGATATACAACTCTCTGGGATGTAAAAATCAACGTCAACAGAACTAGACGAGATGTTGATAAAGCCGGAGTCTTTAAGAGCAGACATGTCAAAGCTCTTGCTCCGCCCCAGGAGGCACAGAAAAAGATGCAGGAGACAAAGCAGCATGCATCTACTTCATTCTCAGCTGGGAATCGGAAACAACTTGAGGAGACAAAACAAGCTGATGCACCGTCTTCAAAGAGAAGACTCAAGTTAAAGGTGCTCAGTCAGTCAGCTGAGAAGCCAGCTGACAATAAGAGAGAATTCGTAACTACTCTCCGAGAAGCAAAAGGTCGACAAGCGGTGGTTTCTTAGGGTGGAGAAGAAGTTCATGTGCCAGCGTGAACATCTTCATCATCAACGCCACAACGACGTATTCCAGCTGATCAACTAAGCTTAGACCCCAATCAACTAAGCTTAAACCCCACACCAGATGGAATACTTCAACCGCCTTCTCCTCAATTTCCTTCAGCTCAACAGGGATACCAGCTTTGAGATCTACTTATGGAAGTTGGAGCTCAAGCCCCTAAACCAAGCTCAAGTGGAAAACATCATCCAGCCGATGATCACTTTCAGCTGGATGATGAAAACATGAGCTGAACCCCATACCCACCACTTCAGAAGTGGAAGGGGAATACTCAAGTCCCTCAAGTGCTGAATCAGACTTTCTCAGTCAATCTAATGAAGTCTGAAGAAGCAAAATTGCAAGGAATGAAGTTGTGCCCTATTCAGAAGATGTCATCTCCAACGCCAACTCATACCTCCAAGCACTCAGCTGGACCGCCCCAGCTGAAACAGGCCAAGGAAGCTGTGTCTGCAATCACAGTTGAGGCTAATGCTATTGAAGAAGAGTCAGCTAATGCAACAGCAGAGCCACCAAGACTCCAGACCTCGCAGCTCAAAGCTGACAACAGCAGCATTGCCAAACTAAACATCGCAATAGCTAACAATACAGCGAAGATCGTTGACGCAATTCAGGAAATTGCACAGCTCAATAAGACGATGGTGTATCTCTCCCACCTTGATTGATCATGCCAAAAAGAGGGAAGAAAATGAGACAAAGAAGAGGCAGACTGCTGAGCTAGAGGAACCAGCTGAATCAACTGGAAGAGAAACGAGTCAAAAGAAAGAAGCAGCGGATGCAGAAGAGAAGACCCAGCCAACTGGGATTGAAGACTGAAGAATTGAAGATTTTTTTTTCTTTCTTTTTCCTGTTTTATGATGTAATTTCTTACATTAATAAAACACAATTTTCTCTGCTTCATAAGTTGTCTCAGTTAGGTTTTGGGATCATCAAAAAGGGGGAAATTGTTGGGAAAATTATAAAATTTTGATTTAATACCAAAACCCAACTGTTCTCCAACCGAGTAGATGACCGCATCAACCTAAATTGTGTTTTCCAGCTCGTCTGTTTGAGCACTAGATTTTCTAAGTTTACAGGTTCAGGAAGCGGAAGACAGCAGAAGACCCAGCTGTGACTACAGCAGGAGTCAGCTAAGGAAGCGGAAGACAACAGACGATCCAGCTGTGTTTACAGCAGGAGTCAACTATCACCTGAGTCTTCCAGCTGAGCTGAGTTCAGAGCAGAGCATGATCAAGCTGAAGATAATTCGAGCTGAATTCAAGACACAGCTGGTCCAGCTGTATAGAACAAAGGGAACTAACTCGAAAGACATCACTTCAAGTCAGTTTGCCCAATCTAGCTCCAAAGGCAGAAATCCCGGCATCAGAGGAAGTCACCTTGCCTCGACCAATGAGGGATTGCTGAATCAGCATCCTAGACTTCAGAACCTAGGATGTGACACAAATGAAGACAGGTGCAGAATCGCCCAACGGCAGATATCGAATTTAAGAAGAGTAGGTAAGATTCAAATGGCTCCTCCAACGGCCAGTCTTCAATCTCTACCTATATAAACCCGTCTTCAGCCTAAGGATCAAATACGAAAAACTCTCTACAAGCTTTCATTCTCTGAAAATCTCAAACCTTCAAAGATCTCAAGCAGTTCTACATAGTTCAAAGAACACTTTATCTTAAAGTGTTTCTAGTCTAGAAACTGCTTAGTTTTTCGTCTGATTCCTAAGTAGAAATTATTGCATATCTTATGCCTAGATCTTGAACGAGTTCATCATACTCCTTGTTCTTCATTGTAAGAACTCGTTCATAGTTGGAACACCCATACCCCAACCCAAACCCAGAAAGGTTAGGTAAAGGTACGCTTGCTCGAAGCGTGTAATTCGAGTGGTTAGGTTCTTCAGTACCCGGAAACTGAAGGTGTAGGCTTGACAGTGCCCGCAAACTGTTGGAACATAGCTCGGGTTAGAGTTGTGAAGTTGCTTGGTACTTGAAAACCAAGTGGTAGTGAATTACCAGTGAATCTGGTCGTGGACGTAGGAGGTGTTACTCCGAACCACGTAAAAAATCTCGTGTTCTTTACGCTATCATTTATTTCAGTTTTAATACTAACCTTATCATCTCATTGCATATTTTACCAAATCAGCATACACAACTGCTTTTCAAAGACAGCTGTGTCTTTCTGAAAGTTGCACAACTTGACTAAGCCGAAAACGTAAAGATAATCTTTTCCAGATGAGTTTTTCTAAGCAACCGAGCTAAGTTTTCAAACCACCACATTCCACACCGCCAGCTGAGTTATTAGCCCAGCTGACCCTCCTCAGCTGGATTCATTACTGAGCTTACCAACTCTGTTTTTAAACTTGAAAAAGTTTTCAGAAATCTTTCTTTGGTGTATTCACCCCCCCTCTACACCAAAGACCCAGCTTAGGGACCATCAGTCGCCGTTAGCAAAGATGAGAATGAGCAGTTCTTTCCTCTAGCTATTGGAATTAGTCCGATAGAGAATGATGAGTCGTGGACTTGGTTTTTTTCGAATTTGCGCAGGTGTTTCGACCCTCTGGATGAGTTGTTGATCGTCTCTGACCAACATAAGAGCATTGCAAATGCCGTGAAAGTCATCTATCCAACTGCAGCGCACGGATTATGCTTTTACCACATGCAGAATAATTTGACGCGATACGGCCGTCGAGCCCTTGCCATCACGAGTCCTTTCTAGCAAGCTTTGTCCTCACTCACACGCTTCCTGAGAAAACTACCCAGGAGGTCACCCATCATAGAATTGCTCCAGGTCAAACACGCTTAACCTTGGAGTTCTTCCACAATGAGCCCCAGAAAAGAAAATGCATCTTGATGGTATAAGTAGCCATATCAATTCCTTTAAGCTCTCCTCGAATATGTCGTCCCATTCCGACATATTCTCGAAATCCCTTTAATTCGGGTGTGTTTCGGTTCGTTCCTGCCTCCTCCGCTTTGAAGTCTTATCGGAGCCGCTCCTTGTCCGTGCCTCTGCACCGGCGATCACTCCGTACTTCTGCCCCAGGCATCACAGGCCCACCAGCTTCCGCTTGGTTCATCCCCGAACCACACCGTACTGGGAGAGGTTCGGCTCTAATACCATTCTGTAACTACCCGGCTTCTGGACTGACGGCTGGCCCCACAAACCATCACGAGTCCTTTCTAGCGAGCTTTGTCCTCACTCACACGCTTCATGAGAAAACTTTCCAGGAGGTCACCCATCTTCTAATTGCTCCAGGTCAAGCACGCTTAACCTTGGAGTTCTTTCACAATGAGCCCCAGAAAAGAAGATGCATCTTGATGGTATAAGTAGCCATATCAATTCCTTTAAGCTCTCCTCGAATATGCCGTCCCATTCCGACATATTCTCGGAATCCCTCTCATTCAAGTGTGTTTCGGTTCGTTCCTGCCCCCTCTACTTTGAAGTCTTATCAGAGCCGCTCCTTGTCCGTGCCTCTGCACCGACGATCACTCCGTACTTCTGCCCAAAATTCCAGACTGACGGCTGGCCCCACAAACCATCATAAGTCCTTTCTAGCGTACTTTGTCCTCACTCACACACTTCCTGAGAAAACTTCCCAGGAGGTCACCCATCATAGAATTGCTCCAGGTCAAGTACGCTTAACCTTAGAGTTCTTCCACAATGAGCCCCAGAAAAGAAGATGTATCTTGATGGTATAAGTAGCCCAATCAATTCTTTTAAGCTCTCCTCGAATATGTCGTCCCATTTCGACATATTCTCGGAATCCTTCTCATTCGGGTGTGTTCCGGTTCATTCCTGTCCCCTCCGATTTGAAGTCTTATCGGAGCCGCTCCTTGTCCGTGACTCTGCACCGACGATCACTCCGTACTTCTGTCCTGGGCGTCACAGGCCCACAAGCATCCGCTTGGTTCATCCCCGAACCATACCGTACTGGGAAAGGTTCGGCTCTGATACCATATTGTAACACCCTAATCTATTTAAAGTGTTAAAACTATATTTAAATAAATATTTAATGCGGAATTATGATTTTTTTTTCTTAAACAGACGCCACCCAATTTGGAGGACGACGAGGAAGAAGAAGATTCATCGGAGGATGAATCGGTCACCGGTGAAAACATGGACGATGACTAGAAGTTTTAGTCGATTTCTTTTAGTTGTCCCTTGAGACCATAGAATAAGTCTATTTTATGTTTTCCTTGTTAAGAACCTTGTCTTTTTCTTTACTATGTTTTGAAGATTAACATTATGTTGGCATTTGGGTTTGATATTTATTCCAAGTTTATTTTGTTTTCGTTGGCTTTTCCCGTGTTAGTACAAATTCATTTTAGTTCGGATTGAATTTATGTGACTTGAATGCAAATGGTGTCTCCTCGCGATTAGAACGTTTAAAATAGTGTAAGTTAGTAACCGTTAGTATTAGTTGTTGTAGAATCATGAGGCGCAGTATTGCAACTTCGCAAACTGAGGACTCTAAATCGAATCGAACCTCAAATGGCAATGGAGAAAATCTCATTGGGGAATTTATGAATGCGATTCGAGGCTTCATGAAGGAGCAAACGCAATCACACATTAATCAAAATCAACAACCGGATCAGACGTCAGCATCGAAGGCCACAAGTGTGGTAGTGGAATAGTTTCATCGTTATAATCCACCTCGATTTAATGGTCGTGACGGACCCCTCGTTGAAGAGGAATGGTTGGAGGAATTGGATCGAATCTTTACTCAGATTGATTGTGAAGATAAATAAAAACTTTCTTGTGCCATTTTCCAGTTCGTGACGGGTTTTGGCTACTTACTATTATATTTAATAAGATGTCACATATCTAGAAGTTAGGTTTTATTTATTTAATTATTTCAGAAAATCTTTCTTTTCGTGTTTATTTTAAGAAAAAAAAATATGTTCATAATTCCGTATTAAATATTTATTTAAATATAGTTTTAACACTTTAATCAGATTAGGGTTTTACAATATGGTATCAGAGCCGAACCTCTCCCAGTATGGTATGGTTTGGGGACAAACCAAGCGGAAACTGGTGGGCCTGTGACGCCCGGGGTAGAAGTACGATTGTATCGGTACATAAGTTATCACCTTAAGGGATACTTATATTCAAGGCTAGGTTCTCTATTTCGCTGTCAATATTCTTCATATGACATAATTTGGAGGATATGAAAGAGTGTGACGCTCCAGAATCAAACAGAACCACCACAGGAGTTCCAAGGATAGATAACATAACCGTCATTGTGTCGTTATCTTTTGCCGCCTCTTGATGTGCCAAGGCAAAGAAACGAGCATTTCCTTTTCTCTCAGATCCATTGCTTCCTCGATCTCTTGGCCCATTGTCTCTCCTCTTCGGACAATTATGAAAATTATGTCCCTTCTCAAAGCAGTAGTAGCAGGCTTCCATGCCTATTAGACATTCTCCATTGTGACGCTTGTCACACTTAGGGCATAATGGCTTAAGTCCAGGTGCTCCAGTGTTAGCTGCGGCTCTTGAGCTTGATCCAGCTCCAACATTGCTCTCATTTGCAAACTTTCCCTTCTTGTTTCGGAACCTACCTTTTCCTTGGTTCCGATTATCCCATGTTCTCTTGTCATGATTATTCACTGGCTTTGGTAGAATCTCGACTCCTAAAGCCAACTCAACTCCTTCGGCACGCTTGACCAAATCACTGAAATATGTTATCACATGTGCTGCTAGAATTCCTTTTATCTCAGTTCGGAGTCCTTTTCTGAACCTTGTAATCATCCTGTCTTCAGTGTCCACAAGGTGTGGTGCATAACCTGCTAGCTGATGAAATTTTCTTTCATATTCTTCAATGGTGGAATTCCCTTTTTGAAGACCATAAAATTCAGCCTCTTTCTTCTCTAGGAAAGCGCTAGAGCAGTACTTTTCCATCACCACCATTCATAACACAGCCCAAGTCAACAATGGTATGTCCTCCGCATCCAAGGTTCGATAAAAACTCATCCACCAACGTCCTGCATCCTCAGTGAACTGGAAAATGGCACAAGAAACTTTTTGTTTATCTTCACAATCAATCTGAGTAAAGATTCGATCCAATTCCTCCAATCATTTCTCTGCAACGAGGGGTCCGTCGTGACCATTAAATCGAGGTGGATTATAACGACGAAACTGTTTCACTATCACACTTGTGGCCTTCGATGCTGACGTCTGATCCGGTTGTTGATTTTGATTAATGTGTGATTGCGTTTGCTCCTTCACGAAGCCTAGAATGGCATTCATAAATTTCCCAATGAGATTTTCTCCATTGCCATTTGAGGTTCGATTCGATTTAGAGTCCTCAGTCTGCGATGTTGCACGAGTGCGCCTCATGATTCTACAACAACTAACAATAACGGTTACTAACTTACACTAACTTACAGAAATACGGAAGAAAAAGAGAATTAAACGTTCTAATCGCGAAGAGATACCATTTGCATTCAAGTCACATAAATTCAATCCGAACTAAAGCAAATTTGTACTAACACAGGAAAAACCAACGAAAACAAAATAAACTTGTAATAAATATCAAACCCAAATGCCAACATAATGTTAATCTCCAAAACATAGTAAAGAAAAAGACAAGGTTCTTAACAAGGAAAACATAAAATAGACTTATTCTATGGTCTCAAGGGACAACTAAAAGAAATCGACTAAAACTTCTATTCATCGTCCATGTTATCACCGGCGACCGATTCATCCTCCGAGGGATCTTCTTCTTCCTCCTCGTCCTCCAAATTGGGTGGTGGCTGAGGTACCTCCACCTGTGGTCCCACTGATTCATCATCATCAAGAACGTGAATTCCATAAAAGACGTCTGCATATTCTTGCATCAGTTGTTCCATAAACGGTTCAAACTCTAATCGGCCGATGCGAGATGGGTGCAACAGATTTCTCTGATGAGCTAACTCATGCGCAATGTAGTTCACTTTCTTTGGAATAGTATACACCACTTTGTAGGCAGCCTCCGTCTGGCCCCATGTACAACGAGGGCAGTCAAACTCTCTCCATTACTCCAATATATTTTCTAGGTTTCTCATTAATCCTACTTGGGACCTCCACGCATAATTTCAGAAGGGATTGTTCAAAGCCTCTCCAACAAATATGTTATCCGCCATCGTCCTATAGAAATAGGGGACATGAGTAAGAAAGTCTTTCTAAGTTCCACTAAGTTCGAGGACTAAGTTCAAAGCATTTTTTTTTGCGACTCAAAATAATTCAAATATTTATAAGGTACACGTCAAATTTCAATCAAGTAACATAAATTTAAAAAAAATTCAACACATTTAAGCTCATCAGATTTCAATAAATTCAAAATACTTTTAACTTGGAGTCGGAACGCGTAGGGGTCGAATGACATTGACACTTAAAACATCTCAACTTATACTTTGATTTATTTTATGGTGTCTACAGGAAAGTAAACCCGCTCTGATACCATATTGTAACACCCTAATCTATTTAAAGTGTTAAAACTATATTTAAATAAATATTTAATGCGGAATTATGAATATATTTTTTTCTTAAATAAAACACGAAAAAGAAATATTTTCTGAAATAATTAAATAAATAAAACCTAACTTCTAGAAATGTAACATCTTATTATATAAAACCATGAGTAGCCAACCCAATTTAAACAAAAGAAAATAAAGTAAATATAATTCATTGTCTAAACGGTTTATACTAAAAAATAAACAAAAGTAAATTCAATTTATTAGGACTCGTCATTCGACACTCCACGCCTCCAACTTCAAGTACCTGAAAGGTTTAGTTTGGGGATGAGTATGCGCGAATATACTCAATGTGGGCAATTATACCAACGATTTGTCCAATTTAATAAAATAGACGCACGTAGTGAATATTAAAGTCAAACGCATCAATAAATATGAGCAAAGTCAATGGACAACTCAACACGGTCCTGCTCATCATATGATATCAATGAATTGAACACAAATAAGTGAGAGCAAAGTCAATGGACAACTTAGCACGGTCCTGCTCAGAACTAAATGTCAAATAATCACACGGCAAGTCACAAAATATTAAAATGGACAATATCAAATCAACGGTATAAAGATAAGTAAGATCCCACACCTTAATTCACTTGGAAAGACGAACCGAACAAACTCAAGATAAATTTAACGTCTTAGTCGCGCAGCACCTAAATATTAAATAGATTAATTAAAGACTACAAATGAAATGTCCGACCTTTAAGTACACATGAGAAATGACAAATCTGATATGCTTGGATAAAACCTCTCAAATTTTATAAAAATCTAATTACTAGACTCCTGAATTAATTTAATAGTCATTAATGGTCATTGAAGTAAATTAAAGAAAAATTTACAAAAATAATATAAAAGAAAACGAAAAAGGACTTCTCATCCCATATACGAATATGAGTAAGATTATTGTCCCACAATTAACTTAACTTCATGCTGATATAATTTCATATATATATATATATGGAGACATTTTTTTTAAAGTAATGTAAACAATTAAAAGAACAAGAAACAAAAACAAAAGCATCCTAACTTGATTTACTTATTACACGTTTGCTACAGTGCACCTCCAATTAAACTATTATAAATTTTATTTTCACAAAAGAAATCAAACACACAGAACAATATATATATATATATACATCTTTTCTTTAATAAAATTCCTACGTAGATGTGTATAAATATAAATCATTAGTCATGCACTAATTAAACTCCATACTAGTTAAAACTTATAAACACCAAACACTTTAAATAAAATAAAAATAAAAAGAAAGTTTCTTACTTCTAGCCATCATACGTGGTCTGACACCATTACAAAAGAAAAATCTCTAACTTTGCATGATATACATGTATCCTAGGTATACTACGTGTAATTATTCCAACTTATGCAGGTGTTGTTCATAAAACAAATTCCTTTTAAAAAATCTCTTGTTTTTTTTACTTGCAATTATATCTTAAATACAAAGCAAACAATGTATATCATAAACATCGATCATCTACAAATTTTAAAAATATATGTTTCGAAAATTACCTGAATTGAAATCTGATACGACGACAACTTTTGAAAACTAGAATGCCTTCCTTTCTTTTACTTTGAGAAGCCGTAAGAAAAAAATATAATCTCTTTGAAAATCACTTTTTATACTTCTCAAATCATCTACTTTAGGGTTTTTACTTTCCAAATATTCATGGGTTTAAAATCAGAAAGCTTATACGAAAATAATTTTCAATTAATATAAAACATATTTCAAATCAATCTTCCTTTCAGCAAAGGTTGACCCAATATATTGAATATATATTTTGACGGAACTAATTCCTTAATTTACTCTATGTATTACCCAAATTGACAGAGATTTGATTTAAATTTACAATATATATTATTATTTATTATTAGCTTAGTGATAATATATTATGAAACTTATATTCGTCTAGGGCGCGACTTAGACAATGTCATAGTTAGAGCAATTAATTTCACACTTAAGAGATATAAGTGAAATTAAAGAATTTCACAACTAAAATAATTTAATACAAGAGAAATTTGAGAACGGGTTGTCACACTTCCAAAATGTAGCGTATGTTTATCGTGTTGAAAAGTTCGAGAAGAATTTTTCTTCCTTGGAAGCTTCAACTGAGGGTGCTCACACACGACTTTCCCAAATTGGTCCTCATAGGTGGTCTAGTTCGCATTGCCTAGTTCGATGGTATAGTTTCATGACCTCCAATGTCATCGAAAGCTTGATCTCTCTGCTACTGTGGGCTAGACATTTACCTATTTTCTCGTTATTTGAGGTGTATCATTGCATTGTTGAGAAATGGTTCGACGAGAAAAAGGCATTAGCTAGGGAGAGAGAGCATGAGATTACACTCGAGGCCTTCAAGAAGCTTGTTGTGACAGTGGAAGCAGGTCATCAACTCATTGCTCAACCTACCACTGACAATATTTATAAAGTTAAAGAAAAGAAGATGGTCTTCGAGGTGGACCTTGGAAATTGGACATGTGAGTGTCGTGAGTTCGATCAGGATAAGATGTCATGTCATCATGCAGCTGCCGCCATCAGGTATATATAGCTTTTTTTTACTTAAATTGTTTATTCATGGCTCATCTGGATGTGTCGACTTTCTTTTTATAGGGCCCAAGGAAACACTGTCAATTTGTTTGACTTCGTAAGTCGGTATTACAAGCCTGATATTGCATCAATCATTTTCTTGCCGCCGGTGTGGGTCCGTCAAGCCGGCCTAATAAGGACACAACGTGTTCGTTCAGCAGTTGAAGGTGCGTCCATAACACGTCGTAGCCAAAAATGCTCTAAGTGTAAGGGGACCGGCCACAATAGAAAAAATTGCACCGAGCCACTCGCCTTAGATGTCGATCTAAATATTTTTCCGGAGGGAGAACCATCGAGTCAGAGACGGCGATGAAAGAAGAAATGCAGCAATTGTGGTAGTGAAGAACACACAATAACAAGATGTCCGATGCACTTTAAAGATTAGTCCCATCGCTCCCATCTTGTCCATCGCCCTCATGATGCATGTGCCATCACCCCCTCAAGAAATTTTGATTTTATAGATATTTTTGACTTTATGTTGTTGTGGTGGTGATATATTGATTTGTAATTATTGATTTAAGAATTTCATAAGTAAAAACGAACATATGAAATCGCTTACATGTAGTCCTTAATATGATTATGAATCATATCATATCTTAATAATAAAAAGGATCTCAATGAATATTTACTTCAAATTCTCAAATTATAGGCTGTATATCTTCGATGTTGTAAAAAATATTCAGATTGATCATAATTATGTATGTAAGGTATAAAAAACTATTTTTAGGGTATAAAAAATACTATGGAATAACATTAAGGTATTAAAAGTACTTTTCGGATTGGTCACGATACAACAATGCATCGTCCCCACGATACGATAGGGAGCCCCCATCATGCCCAGATTAACATCCATCGCCCCATTCCCATCACTGGCTCCCTATCGTGGGCACGATGGTGGCTCCCCATCGTGGGCAGGCAGTAGGCATCGCTTCCAACCTTTTTTTTTCTATTTTCCAATTTTTAAACACAATACAAGCTCAATCACCTCATCAAATCATCACAAATGGATAAAATATCATAAATAAGAGTGGCATTGTCAATCGTACAAAAAATCATAAATGAAAAGATAAGCTAAATAACCTAGAGCCTATCTCACGACGATATCTCCTAAGGTATTTCAGGTCAATTGGCTTTGTATGCCTTTTTGTTGGATTTTTGGATACCAAACGATCTAGATACATGCAAGCAAAGGGACCGCAACTGACACTGTCGGTTTGGGCGAACTGCTCACTATGTGGCTTTATGCTTAAGGTCATGAAGTTTTCTCTTTTTTGCTTGCGGGGGTTATTCTTTAAGTAATCCCCCGGAAACTAGTAGCCTAGGAAGGATACAAGTGAGTGGCCTCATTTGCTTTATCCAAGGATATTCACTGGCCTCATGTTGGTGTGACAATGAGTGATACAGCTCGATGCACTAATCCTCCAAATTGATCTTAACAGTGACCCAATGCTTCTCAATACAACAAAATGCATTGATCTATTCAAATAACAAATATTAGTACAACTAACCAAATATACAGACAATTTGAAGGAAATGGCAACGTAAAATCAATTTAAAATTACTTAGTGTGTTGCAGTTTGACCATGGGATACCGTTCGCTGAGTCCATGCGATGTATAAAGTCCAGTATATGCTTTGGTAATTTCCATTTGGTTCTCTTCACTGCATTGCCCTTTGGACTTAGTAGTTCGAACTCTTGAAGCATCTTTGCCTAAAAAAAGTAAAACAACAAGTTAAAAATAACTTTTGTAAACCAACTAATACAACAAATAAAAGTCAAATAAAAACTTACATAAAACGTAGACCCTTCAATAATAGTACTCACTGGACCAACTCCTGCAAACCCCCTTCGCTGCTTACTCCTTACGAAGAGCACGTACAAGTCCATTACCTGTATTAAAACATTTTACATTAGATGACGATATAAATCAATTTAAATAATTTAAATATGTGAAGACGTTAAATTGTAAGAAAGATTACCTCTGCAGTGAAACACTGGTCGACGTCCTCCACAAGATCGAAGAACGTCTACTTCAACGTGTACCCATTCACTCTTACCACGACGACAGTGTCTCGGCTCATCACTCTAAAGAGATAGTACTGCTGACTCAGTTATGCACGAGAGCTGGGCGTAAGTCCAATAAATGGCTCTCGTAGTACAACAGACGGTCTAGGCTGTGTCGGAATAGGGCTACTCTCACCAACCTTACCCTGCTTCTCCTCCTCCACCTCGAAGCTGCCTAACTCTGAAATCGCTGATGTAAACTGGTGGGTGAGGTCTAGGGAAAGCAGAGGCTGGAAGGGCTGGTGGTGTAGCAGGTCTCCTACTCGATCGTGACCCGCCTCGAAGTCGAGGTGGCTGGTAGTAGCAGCAGCGGAGTGGCGTGGCTGATCACGCTGAGACCTGTGGCTACCCACAGAGTGGTGACTAGGGCTGCGGAAGTAGAGAGGCGGGGCTGGTCACGCTGTGACCTATGGCTAGCCACAGAGTGGTGACTAGGCTAAGACCTGTGGCTACCCACATAGTGGTGACTAGGGGTTGCGGAAGTAGAGTTGCGGGGCGGGTCACACTGAGACCTGTGGCTACCAGCAGAGTGGTGACTAGGGACCGGCTCGCGGTGGCTATCGAGAGAGTGCTGCTGATGACTCATGCCCCGTCTAGGACCGAAGTAGTCCACGGTCTTAGTGAAAACCCTATCAGCTACTCGAGCAAGGAAACCTGTGCTTGAGTCATCATGCAGGATTGCCTTCAAGCAGCGATCGACAACGTCGTCAGTGCTGACTAAGTGTTTGGTGTGGTCCGAACAAGGTTGTCCATGCAAACAACACACCATGTCCTCCAGCCTCTCCTGGTAGACCTGCTCTGCTGTCTGAGGACGGGTGGGAGGACTAGTCTCTCAGCGTCCCTTCGACACCTTTTCGAAGGTCGCCTTCATCTTCTCCATTGTTGTAATTTTGATCTTGCCCTTGTTCTTGATGGGCCCCCGCAACCACAACCTCTGTCATACCCCTACTTGCAATTCGGACCGGCTTTTTGTACAACACATCAAACGGATTCCCGTTCTCACAGCTAAGGAAGTAGTACTCGTCTTCCTCTTCCTCTATCAGGACCAACGGGACATCATTCATTTCAAGTTGTAATGAAATACGTATAAAATAAAAGTTACATATCGATAAAATTATGAAATTTCAACAAATTCATAAAAAATAAAGTGATTTACGTACCTGTTGGTCAAAAAAGGTACTGAAGTCCGCTTTCACAGTGCCCGTCTCCCACATCAAGCATCGAAACAGCCTGATCACTTCATCTCTCGTTCTGTAGTAGCGTCCCAAACGAGAAAATGCCTCGTACATCCAAAGCTGCAGGGCCCAGACTGGACCATAGAAGTGGTAGTCAATCTCTTCATGTCTCGGAGTAAGAGCCACAGTGTCGATGTAGTGAGTCAACACCTGGTACGTGTAAGCACCCCAGGAAAACCTGTACCACTGCTCAAAATCCTCTACCAATGTTCATGCCCAGTTCTCGATCGACATCTTGTCCCGGCACAAGAGAAAGTAGTAGTAAACTAACAAGTTCGCCACCTTCAAATAATCTTCTATGTCATTTCCTAGCTTGCGTTCCTTGAACTTGTTGCGCAGCTCGCTCACCTTTGTTTTTCTGGCATGAAAATGCTGGTGGAAAAATAGTTAGGACGGATCATGTGAGTCTCAGTCGTGTCGAACTCCGTGTTTCCAAAGTGAAGTCCCGTGATTAGGGCATAATCACGGGCTGTAAAAAGGAATGTCCGACCCCCGAGCTGAAACCACGACTCATGCGGGAGTATGTACAGCTGTCGGGCTATAAGGTGGTGAAGAGCACCACTAGCACTGCCCGTCCGCCTAACTCTATTTAGTCTGCCCACGACTCCGGAGGTAAAATGTTCTATCTCACGCTCTCCGTGTCTAAGCCCGCCAATGCGACGTAACGTGAAAAATATCTCTTTGAACACGTCACAACGCATATACAAATTCATTCCACGTGTCACGGCCCGTAACGTGGGCCTTTACCTCACACAAACCTCATGCAATAACAAAACGGGAAAGCATAAGCAATACATTAACGAGCAAAATAAAAAAAACAAGACAAAACACAAAAAAAACGGCTTGTTTGAGCACGATGGCAAAGTCACGATGGAGCTGCCATCGCCCAGACCCATCATGTTCAGGCCTATCGCCCCAAGCCATCGCCCCCAGTCCCATCGCCCCAGCCATGACCCCAACCCCCATCGCCCCGTCTATCGTGGCCACATAAAACTCAATCGGGTTAACTATTATACACCCCAAATTCACACAAAAAATCAACATTTAAACGCATAGAACATGTACATTCCTTCGCAACTTAAGTTTAGCATGTATAACTAAAAATTAAACATCGAAATTTTTAAAAAAATTTCAATTTATTTCGAAAATTAGGGCACTAACCGGCGGCTTGTTTATGAACTCTTCCTCTTCGTGATTCCACGCCGACATCGACGCCTCTCCATCGTGGTCATATTGTGTCTCGGACGAACTCATCGTGCAAACAATTCTTCAGTCGAGAGTGTACTTCGTGTCGGCAATTTTTTAGAGAGAAAAAGCTTGTGGGGTTCGGCCGAGAGAGAGAGAGGAGAGAGATAATGTGAGGGTATGTGGTAGGGTAGTGGGGACCGAGAGAGAGAGAGTGGGAGATGTGTTTGATTAAAAGAGACTGAGAGAGAGACAAAATTTAAAATAATAAGGGTATTTTAGTCTTTTAATCAATTTTGGTATAGAAAACATGTAGTTTTAAGTTTAGGGTTAAAAAACTTATACTCTTTAAGTTTTGGTACCAAAATATTTGGACAACTTAATTTATTATTAATGATTGTGGCAACATTAATGTCTTTTAGCTCGCTTAGAGGCCTTTGGCTCCCCTCGCTCGACTCATAAAAAAAAGAATAAAAAAACTGAAAAAAATTGAAAAAAAAAATTAAAAAGTCAGGTGGCACGCGCCTGACTTAACGGTCGATAGCGGGCGCTTTTCGTGCACGCGCCCGCACACAGGGGCTCGATCGCACCACGTGCAGTGCGCCGTACCAGAATTTTTGCATTAAAAGATTGCACAGAAATATTGAATAGAAACAAAAATATGGCTCCAACTCGTCGCCTTCAAAGAAAAGATATACTACATACAAAAAAAATCTTGCCATTATTGTGTCTAGTCTAGGTGTGTCTCAAACTTTAAAACTTTCTTTTCCTTCAACTTTTCCATGAAGACTTTCTAAGTCTACTTCTTTAAATAATTGCTCTTCTATTTATTCAAAGGATTTTTTTCACACAGTCTGAAACCAATTTATAGCATATATATATATATATAGAGCGCGGATCAAATAAAAACACTTTCTTAGGTGAGAAATAAGAACAAATCTGGACCCTTGATCCTTGTTGATCTACGGTCCAGATTTAACCGTGCATTTAATTACTCTAATTTATGCATTTAAATGCTAATGCATTAAGTTATTGTAGTTTATGCATTAAAATATTTATGCATTTAGTTTCTGCATTTTATGCATCTCCGATGTAATAAAATGCATTGTTCTTACGTTCTCATATAAGATATGTTCTTACCAGATCCGCTCCCTATATATATATATATATATATATATATATATATATATTACTCCTTTTTTTCTAAATTGGACATTGATTTCTAACGGGGTCCCAAGTCAAGTTTAATCACATTCATTTCACACGCGAACTAACTTAATGCAGTTTCTAAGAAATACTTTTCTTAATATCACTTAATTTATAGTCAATTTGAATCCCCGATCATATACATGAGCTTATCGTTTGTTAGTGAGATAAGGACCTTCACTGATTGGTAGAAAAAAAATCAATTTATATTCTTACATTTACATTCTATAAATTTTTAATTTAAAATAAATCTTATTGAAGCTTTTGCGGGGGCAAGAATATGCACTATAAAAAAAATGCATGTTTACCAACTGTTTTTACCGACGGACATAATTCCGTCGGTAATTACCGACGGAAAAAAGGCGGGTCGGCTATTAAGAACTTAACGACGAATTACCAACGGATTAGCCGTCGGTAATATTACCGACGGAATTATCCGTCGGTAATATTTAATTTATCTAATTAAAAATAAAAAAATAAACTTCCGACGGATATATCCGTCGGTATTTGTAAACAGGCGAAAAATAATATTTAATGAAAAATAATAATTAACGACGGATTTATCTGTCGTTAATTACCGACGGATTAACTTCTGTCGTTAAACATAACCCAGGAAAAAAAATAATAAATTAATTATATATAGTTCCTATCCCGTTGTTTTCAAGTTAGGTTTCATAAATAATTAGAATTTTAATCTAGTTAAATTATTGTAGTTCATGAATTGTGTATTTGTTCGATTATTTACCAATGAAATATGATTTGAATAGCATGAGTTTGTTTGATGTTGAAGTATAAGTATAAATAGCATGAAATTTATTTATGATGAAGTATAAGTATAACATGCAGTATAATTGATAAGTGTAAATTAATTTATTGTAAATAGCATGAGTTTGTTTTATGATGATGATTTAATTGTATATATAGTGTAGTTGTATAAAATGATTTATTTATAATAAAACTTTATACTAATTGTATAAGTGTAACTTTGATCTATGATGTTAATAGCATGAGATTGTTTTGAGATGTATATATTAAAGTTTGTAGCAATTGTGTAAGTATAAATTTGGGATAGATGTAATTAATTTCTTAATGATCTACTCCCATTGGGATAGAAATTAATTACATCTTAAGGATCGTCTCCCAACAATGTGATATTATTTATTTATGTGAATATATTATGTTGAAGATCGCGTTATTTATGATTTATAAGTTGGGGATGAACTTAGAACTTTGTTGGTGAAAGATGTAATTAATTTCTTAAGGATCTACTCACTTTGGGATAGAAATTAATTACATCTTAATTAAGGACATTCACATTGGGGGTAGATATAGACGTTTAGAACCATTAAGGTTACTATAGATGCTGGTAGAGTCGAGCACTTGGTAGTTAGGATAGTAGGGTTATGCTGCCGAAATTTTGTTTGATTAAAGTAATTAATGCATTTCTTATATTTTTGTTAGAATTTACAACAATGAGTGAAAATCGTCAGTGGATGTATCATCGTTATCATTATCGTCCTGCATTTGAGAAGGGACTTGACAGTTTTATTGAGTATGCAAGTAATCAGAAAGAGTACATGGATGGAGATAAAAGCAGGTGTCCATGTAAGAAGTGTAAGCATTTGGCATTTCGGGGGGTTGATGAAGTTAGGGATCACGTTTCTAGGCGTGGGTTCGTCTTGAAATACAAAATCTAGGTTTATCACGGGAAAGTAGAGCAGTATAGGCCGACAGAAGATATTACAATGGATGTTGATGAACAATCATCAAATAACTATCATAGGATGGTGATGGATCATGCGGGTCCTTCTAATAATTTTGAAGAGCAGATGAATATTGAAGAGCCGCCGAATCCTGGAGCTCAACAGATTTATGACATGTTGAATGCAGCCGAAAATCCATTGTATACCGGTTGTGACAGTCATTCACAGTTATCATTTATGACGCAATTTTTGAGCATCAAGGCAGAAAATCATATTTCTGAGAGGTGTTTTAATCAGCTCGCTACATTATTTAAGTCGGCTCTTCCAAAAGAAAACTTGTCTCCTGAAAACTTATATAGTACGAAGAGACAGCTACGGGGCATGGGTTTACCAGTACAGAAGATTTATTGTTGCATTAAGAATTGCATGCTTTATTGGGGAGACGACCATGCATTGGAGAACTGTAAGTTTTGCGGCACATCCCGATTCAAGGATAGCTATCGTGCATTTGGAAGCCGTTGAAAGAAACGTGTACCTGCAATGCAGATGCACTACTTTCCCCTTACACAGCGATTGCAGAGGCTGTATGCATCTAAAGCAACAACAGAACATATGCGTTGGCATGCTACTTCTACAGATGATGGAATTATGCGTCATCCTGCGGACTCTCCAGCATGGAAGCACTTGAATGATGTTTATCCTGATTTCGCACAAGAGATCCGAAATGTAAGATTGGGCCTTTCAACAGATGGTTTCGCGCCCTTTCCGCAATCAGGACGGCAGTATTCTTCTTGGCCGGTGATTGTCACACCTTATAACTTGCCGCCTTGGCTGTGCATGAAGGAACAATTCATGTTCTTCACTATATTGGTGCCTGGGCCATTCAATCCGAAGATGAAGTTGGATGTTTATTTAGCCGTTAATAGAAGAGATGAGATTCTTGTGGGAAATAGGTGTGCCAACGTATGACGTGTCATTGAAACACAATTTTCAAATGCGAGCAGCTCTGATGTGGACCATTAGTGATTTTCCGGCCTATGCTATGTTATCTGGGTGGGGTACAGCTGGAAGATTGGCTTTTCCACATTGCATGGAAGATACTGAAGCGTTCACTCTACCGAAGAGTGGAAAATAATCATGGTTTGACTGCCACCAAAAATTCTTACCTCACACTCACGTATTTCGGAGAAACAAAACTACATTTAGGAGGAATAAGGCATGTCAAATCGATCCACCTGAACAGAAATCAGGAACATACATATTGGATCTTATAGAGGGAATGGGTCTCGTGAAGGTAACCGAAGACTTTGATGATACAAACAAGCAAGTCTCGAGAGATCCTCACATTGGATGGAAGAAAAAAAGCATATTTTGGGATCTTCCTTATTGGAAAGACCTTTTGATTCGACATAATCTCGATGTCATGCACATTGAAAAGAATGTGTTTGATAACGTCTTCAATACTGTACTCAATGTGAAAGGGAAGACAAAAGATACAGAAAAGTCTAGAGAAGAATTGAATATCTTCTGCAATAGACCACAATTGAAACGTTGTGATGTAACACACAAGTATCCAAAAGCATGTTACACACTTGACCGAGAAGAGAAAAAAGTCTTACTTCAATGGATAAAAGGTCTTAAATTTCCCGATGGATATGTGTCCAATATTAGCAGATGCGTTGATTTGGTCCAGCTAAAGATGAATAGCATGAAAAGTCATGATTGTCACGTGTTCATGCATATGTTAATGCCTATTGCCTTTCGTGAACTTCTTCCTCAACACGTTTGGCAACCAATTACAGAGTTAAGTTGCTTCTTCAAGGAGTTGACCTCCCGGAGTCTTAAAATAGAGGGTATGGGCATCATCAATGATGAAATAGCAGTAACTCTATGTAAGCTGGAACGTATCTTCCCACCGAGTTTCTTTGACTCCATGGAGCACCTACCGGTTCATTTGGTAGAGGAAGCACGCCTTGCCGGTCCAGTTCAGTATCGGTGGATGTATCCATTTGAGAGGTATTTGAGGACGTTGAAAAATCATATAAAAAATAAAGCCAAGGTTGAGGGATCCATCAACAATGCATATGCAATGGAAGAAATATCCACATTTTCCTCTTACTATTTTGAGGATCATGTGACCACGAGATTGAGAAATATGCATCGCAACGATGATGGGATAGTTGAAGAAAATGATGATCCTAGTATGCTCTCAATTTTCAAGGTATCTGGACGTCCAATTGGAAAAAGTACTAGAAGATATATGGATACGAAAGAATACAATGCTGCGCATATGTATATTTTATCCAATTGTGCGGAGGTTACCGACACATATGTGAGGTTAGTACTATACTTAATATTCAATCTATATGAATATATACATCTTACATATTAACATACACATTTATCCTTTTTTGAAGAGTATTTGAGGATGAAATGCGAGCAATGAATCCCTTAATCTCCGGATCCGAGTTAGATACTAAGTTCGATAACGAGTTTGCTAACTGGTTCAAATACTATGTAAGATTAAATTTATTTTAATATTCAATAAATTAAGGATCTTGTTTTGTTGTATGGAAAAATATTTGACAAAACATGACATATCTATCACAGGTTAAACGTCCTTCCTGCCAAGGTTTGAACCAATATATTAAGGATCTTGCAGATGGACCTATTAATGGAGTTGATACATATTCAGGATATGTAGTCAATGGATATAGGTTCCACACGATAGACCATGATTTGGATAAAGCGACTGTGAATAGTGACGTTTGTATTAAAGGCTCGGTCTATGATAGAGATGTGCAAGATTTTTATGGGCGTCTGCTGGAGGTGTGTGTATTGGAGTATCAGAATTATCCGTTGAAGAGGACAACATGTTCAGATGTGAGTGGTTTGACTTATCTAATTCGGGAACAGAGGTTCATTCAGACTTCAAGTTGGTTTCAATTAACCACAGTCGTAGATATAAGAAGTACGACCCGTTTGTTTTAGCTAATCAAGCCATTCAAGTGTTTTATTGTCCTTATCCTAGTATGAATCAAGCAAAAAAGAATTGGTGGGCAGCATGCAAATTCAAGGGTCGATCTAATGTAGAAGTCTCTACTGAAACATCTACATCAACATTAGATCAACCGTTTCAAAAAGATCACGTCATTATAACGGGTACACACACTGTTATAGATGATTATCCGATACAGATTGATCATCCAGGAGGTGGAACCATAGAAATTGACGAGAATGAGGGTGTAGAAGATAGCGATGAAGATATAATGTCGTCAGATGAGAAAAGTAGTGATGAAGATGATGGTTATGACAACTAGTGATAGGTTTATTTGAAACCTCAATTGTCTATGTTATATCATGTGAATGTACTTAGTCTAATATCTTGATTGTGTTGTACTCAATGTTGTTATATTTTGTCAAATTGTTTTTGCAAGAATGAGTGCTAATCAAGGCTTCCTTACATCGGTTGAATTTGAAGTTGGCCTTCAGATGGTTTACAATCAATGTAATATAATATAGCTAAGTAATTTATATGTCGTTATTAAGCAATATAATATATATGTACATCTCAATGTTCTTTGTGAAACAAATATCATGGATCTACGTAGAGGTTTTCGTGCTCCTTCTAGCTCGGGCAGTCAGCCAGAGAAGCCAGCTGACATTATGAGAGAATTCGTAATCACTCTCCGAGGAGCAGAAGGCCCACAAGCGGTCGTTTCTTACGGTGGAAGAGAAGTTCACGTCCCTGCTTGAACATAATCATCACCAACACCGCAACGGAGTATTCCAGCTGAACAACCAAGCTTAAACCCCAAGACAGATGGGATACTTCAACCGCCTTCTCTTCGCTCTTGACTCCACAGGGGACACCTTCTTCGAGATCTTTCAATAAAAGATGCTCAAGTCCTGCACCAAGCTCAAATGAGAAACTTCACCCGGCCAACGATCACCCTGCGTGGATGATGATGATATGAGGCGAATACAAATCCTCGAATACGTATCGACTTTCTCATTCAATCTAAGAAGTACGAAGAAGAAAAGTTGCAAGGAATGAAGATTGTGCCCGACTCAGAAGATGATGTCTCCCGTGCCAACTCATCCTTCCAAGCACTCGTGACCGCCTGAATCGAGCCAAGGACGCCGTGTCGTAACCACAACCGAGGCTAATGCAGCGAAGAAGAGCCTAATACAACGGGCGAGCCACTAAGACTCTAAACCTCGCTGCTCAGAGCTGAAAACCACAGTTTCGCCAAACTAAAACATCGCAACAGACGATGGTGTATATCTCCCACCCTGTTTTGATCATGCCACAAAGGGGGAAGTAAGGGAGAAGAGAGACAAGTCAATAGAGGCAAACTGTTGAGCTAGAGGAGTCAAAAGAAAGAAGCAACGGATGCAGAAGAGAAGACCCAGCCAACTGGGATTGAAGACTGAAGGATTGAAGACTGAAATTTTTTTTTTTCTTCTTTCTTTTTCCTGTGTTATAATGTATTTTCATACATTAATAAAACACAAGTTTCTCTGCATCATAAGTTGTCTCAGTTAGGTTTTGGCATCATCAAAAAGGGGGAAATTGTTGGGAAAATTATAAGGTTTCGATTTGATACCAAAACCCAACTGATTCTCCAACCGAATAGATGATCGCGCCAACCTAAATAGTGTTTTCCAGCTCGCCTGTTTGAGCCTTAGATGTTCTAGGTTTACAGGTTAAGGATGCGGAAGACAGCAGTCGACCCGTAATGTCTACGGCGGGGAGTCACTAGCGGAAGACGACGGTCGACCCGGTTGTGTTCACGGAGACAATGAAGAAAGACAACGGCGGGCGTCAACCTTCCCGAGTGATCCGGCGAACGATCAAGGCGAAGAGAATTCGAGCGAGTTCAAAACACGGCGGGTCCAACAGACAGAACAAAGGAACTATCTCCGAAGACTCCACGACGAGCAGTCAAGCTACGAATTCCAAAAGCCGACTCTAAGGCGAAGATCCGGAATCGGGAGGAAGTCAACCTACTCGACCAATGAGGATTGCCAGATCAGCATCCTAGACTTCAGAACCTAGGATGTGACACTCGAAGACAGGTGCAGATACGCCCAACGGCAGATCTTGTATTTAAGAAGAGTAGGTAAGATTCAAACGGCTCCTCCAACGGCTAGTCTTGAATCTCTACCTATATAAACCCGTCTTCAACCTCAGGATCAGATACGAAAAACTCTCTACAAGCTTTCATTATACGAATTCATTATTCTTTCAAAAGCTCCCAAGCGAGCTTCTACATAGATCAAAGAACACTTTATCTTAAAGTGTTTCTAGTTAAGAACCGCTTAGTTTTTCGTCCGTTCCCTAGGCCAAACTCATTGTATATCTTAAGCCTAGATTTCGAACGAGTTCATCATTCTCCGAAGTTCTTAATTGTAAGAACTCGTTCACGTTGGAACCCCATACCCAAACCCAAACCCGAAAGGTTAGGTAAAGGTACGCTTGCTCGAAGCGCGTAATTCGAGTGGTTAGGTTCTTCGCACCCGTAAACCGAAGGTGTATAGGCTTGATGCTGCCCGCAACCGTTGGAACACAGCTCGGGTTAGAGTTGTGAAGTTGCTTGGTACTTGGAAACCAAGTGGTAGTGGATTACCAAAGTGAACTCCGGTCGTGGACGTAGGAGGTGTTACTCCGAACCACGTAAAAACTCGCGCGTTTCTATCTCTCTCTCTTTACTTTTGCTTTATATTCACCGTGTACTAACGCCTTCATATCATTGCATACTTGTTCAAAACCGCACACATGCTCTCCAAAGATACCGTGTCTCTCGAAAAGTTGCACAACCCGACTAAGCCGAAAACGATAAGTTAATATTTTCAAACCGAGTTTTTATAAGTAATCGAGCTAAGTTTTCAAACCACCACTTTCCGCACCGCTAGCCGAGTTGTTTACCCAAACCGACCATCCCCACCGGATCAATAACCGAGCTCTCACTCAACTCCGTTTTAACTTGATAAAAGTTTCGAAAATCTACTTGGTGTATTCACCCCCTCTACACCAAGTACCCGAGTGACCATCAATTGGTATCGAGCAGGTGGTTCAAAAGACCACCGTTTCTCGTATCAAGAGATCTCTCTTGACACTCGCGTCGATGGTCAATCCGAGCATCCGTTTTTCGAAAAACTCACTCTAGTGCATTCCGTACATCTCTTCATGGATTCCTATCTTAACGGGAACCTTCCCACCTTCTCGTTGATGATTATGCAATCTGGAAATTCAGCATTGAAAAGCTTCCCGTGTGCGCATCACGACATGATGTGGGACGTCATTTCGTACGGTCCCATCCTTATTTATAAATACGGAAATGAACTTGTACTGCTCAAGAAGGACAACCGTAATACCGGCCAACTCTCAAGCCAAAGAAGGAATATTCTTCCGAAGAGCGAAAGCAAGGGTCCGGAGGCTTCGCAGGAACACCATCTCTTCAATAGCCTCAAACGCCTACTTGAGCAAAATCATCAAGTGCGAGACAGCCAAAAGAGATGTGGAAACACTCGCCAAGCTATGTGAAGGATCGAAGAGATCAAAGAAAACAAATTCACAATAGCGTGCCAAAAATTTGACAACTTCAAGCAGCTAGCCAACGAGTCCATCGAAGCGATGGAGCTAAGGTTCTCAAACATAGTCATTGAGATAGAGACAATCGAATCGGGAAGTATACCAATGAAAAGAATCTAAAGGTTCTTTCACTCTTTCAGCTGAATGGAACACTTACAAGGTAGTTCACCAAAGTCGAAGTGACTTGGGTGATCTATCTACAGAAAGATTGTTCTCACTCCTAAAAGCCAACGAGTACAACTTGAAGATCACTCAAGAAGAATCTTCAAGCCGTAATGACGGAGAACTCACCCGCTCCAAAAGAAATAGCTTTCAGAGCCAACTCTGAAAAGTCAGCTCATGTCAAGTCAGCTGAGTCCTCCAAGATGAAGAAGGACAAAAAGGATATGAGCAAAGAGGAGCTACTCGAAGAAATTGCCATGATGGTGAAAAGTTATAACAGACTCAACACCAGCAAGGGCAAATACAAGAAGTTCTTCAGGAATTACAGAGATAAGTACGCAGCAGCTGATGAGAAGTCAGCTGACAAACGAACTGAAGAAGGTTGCTTCAACTGCAAGGAACCAGGACACTACCGACAAGATTGTCCAAAGTTGTCCAAGAAAGATAAAGACCAATTAAAAGCTAAGGCAACTGACCGAAGAAGAGCTTATATCGCTGATGAAGAATCAGAGTGCAATAAAATGGATGACATGCCATTTTCAGACTCGGAAGAAGAAGCCCTGATGGCCAATCATGAACCTGATTGGGATACTTGCTTCATGGGACAAACAGACGGCATCGATGAAGATGAGGTAACTTCTCGAACTCTAAATCTATCTAACACCTCACCATCACACGAACACTCTACACAGGACTCAGAATCTGGACTACCTGATTGGAGTTTAGTAGAGAAAGTAATGAACGATTCCAAGGAGCTTCAAGAGATCCTTGACGTCATTATGTGTGAGAATGCCGAGCTGAAGGCGGAACTGGAAAAGACAAAACTATCAGACACAGCTGATACAACTCACCAAGAAGTCGTTTCACTAAATGACAAAATAGTGAAACAAGATCACCGATGAAGAAAGTCAACACCGAGAAGAAACGTGATAGAAGATGTGGAAAAGGTCATTGAATCGGAAAGGAAGTCACCGAGATCATTGAGCCGAAAATCACCGAAGAGGTACTATCTAAGAAGATAGTAGCTCTCATCAAAGCCACGTCAACAATGGACGAGATCATTAGTGCTCGGCGTTCAAAGAAGACTCAAAGCGGGACCGGGATACAACGAATCAAAGGATGCCTCAAACATTGCCTCCACAAGTGGAACAAAGGTTATGTTTGTACGAGCAAATGAACCTTCAACCCCGGCGGCTCGGATCAACAATCGAGGACACAAAGAAAGGCGTCGGGAAGAACAGCGCGTGAAACATCCTCAAGCTCCGTTGAGGACACAGCAGACGTCAAACGAACGGCGTGAAACAGATCTCAAACTCCATCGAGAACACAAAGCAGACATCAAGAAGGTCACCGTGCGACAACCTCAAGCTCGGCTCGGACAAAGAACGTGCTCAACCTCAACGAAGACCACAAGCCGGATTTTACAGATACCACCACAAGACCAAAGACGTTGATCGATATCAACCAAGATATCGAGATACCCACTGGATACCACTCATACGAGTATCGCCGGATAATCATTTCCAACCACAAAGATCGAGACAAGAGAGACAAAGGAACGTCTCGCCTAGGCACACACGGAAATCAAACAAGATACGTACAACAAAACAAGAAGACACGAAGATCAAGACCTCGCCAAAGAATAAAAGAAGAACACAATGAATGTGTATATCGACTCACTGGGAGAATTATCGATCTAATGACCCAATTCGAGTCATCAAGCGTATCCGGGTCGTCAAAGGATCTCTCGTCTAACCCACAAGGACCCAATTAAAACCGGGTACCCGAATTTTAACTTTTTGTTTAGGTTGCAAGGAATCGACGCATCTGCGAGGAGTCGATGAGAACACTTTGGTACTTGGACAGTGGATGTTCCAAGCACATGACGCACCTAAAGCATCTACTCCGTGAGTATATTGAGCGTACAGTCCACAAGTAACATTTGGTGACAACTCCAAAGGCCTAACCAAAGGTTATGGTACATTTAAAACTAGAAATGTTATAATCCCAAATGTTTCTTATGTACAAGGATTGCAACATAACTTGCTTTCCATTAGCCAATTCGCGACAACGGTTTTTCCGTCAAGTTTGATGCACAGGGATACACAAGTGAAGCACGTGGAAACCAAGCAGATACTCCTAAGAGGAAAAGAGAAGGAAATATGTACTTCGCTGACGGAACGAGCCCTCCGGAGACTTGTCTTGTATCAAAAAGAAGAATGAAGTCAGTGGTGTCACGTACGGCCGAATCATCTCAACTTCAAGACAATCAACAAAGGAACCAGCTCGCTAATGGAATTCCGTATCAAGTATATGACAAAAGTCATATGTGCGGCGCGTGTCAACAAGGAAAACAAACAAGAATTTCATTCTCTCTCAAGCCGACTACTAATCGATAGAGTTCTTCAACTTCTTCACATGGATCTTTGGTCCAAGTATTATAAACAAGCTTCAATGGCGTAAAATATACTCGGTCGTTGTGGATGATTTCTCAAGATTCACTTGGGTATCATTCTTGTACCGAAGAGCGAAACGAGAACTAAGCCGCCTATCCCGCCGGAAAGATTATCAACACGAAGGAGTGCAAGATAATGGCAATAAGATCGTATCGTGGAACGGAGTTTCTAAATGAAACTATTTATGACTTTTGCGAGAAGAACGGAGTTCAACACCAAACATCCGCAGCTCGCACACCTCGGCAGAATGGTGTAGCGAACGAAGAAACAGAACTATCAGCGTTAGCCTACCTCAATGCTAGCTAGCTCGCCATTCCAAAGAAGTTCTGGCCGAAGCAATCAACACTTGCTTCACTCGAATCGCTCCCTACTCACATCAAGACAAGGAAAGACACCGTATGAGCTATGGAACAACGTATACCATACATTGGATATTTCAAGGTATTCGGATCCAAATGTCACATTCTCAATAATGGGAAGACATACCAAGACGTTCGACGAAAAGACAGACCGAGGAGTATTCCTTGGTTACTCCGCCGTGAGTAAAGCATACGTAGTCTTCATGAGAAGAACTCAAACAGGTCGAAGTAACTCCACATGTTACCTTTGACGAATCCTCCTTCGAATATAGAGATTCTATCAAACGAAGAAGCGAAGGAGAATCTTCAAGATTGATTCAGACAAGGGCTCAAGAGAATAGAATCAGGAATCTGGCCGAACCATTAATTTGGGACAATGAGCCAGAGGAGGACATTCAAAACAACCAAGAAGCTCCACCAAATTGAAATCAAGAAGAAGCTTCAACGCCAAATCAAGGGGAACATCATCACCGGAAATCCAAACACAGTCGAGTCCCTCACTCCATCTCCACCGAGCCTCTACAGACATCTCCTCAAAATCCAAATCAAAGAGAGCCAAACTCTCAAGACTTAACTCCAGAACAACTCCAAGACAGACGAAATTTAGCTACTTCAAGCATCAATCAACCGGAAGAAGAATTCGTAAGAGGAGAAGATGGATTGAAAATCATCCATCATCGGCAATCATTGGAGAACCTTCGACCAAGTCAAAACCAAGCTCGCTGCTCAAGCTTCATCGGATCATCAAGAGGTACCGACACACCAACTCTCAAGCAGAGCTAGAATCGACGGTCTATGATGAAGACACAACTCTAATGGCGTGTTACGTAGCTCAAGTGCCGAGCCTCAATCAATTCTCGAAGCTTTGAAGAGTGTGCCTTGGACAAATGCCATGCAAGAAGAGCTGAACGAATTCCTCAGAAATTGTGTCTGGGAATTAGTCGACAGACCTCAAGAAGTCAAAGTCATAGGACTCAAATGGATATTCAAGAACAAGTTGGATACCCTGGGAGTCGTCATCAGAAACAAAGCTCGACTCGTTGCCAAGGGCTACACTCACAGGAAGAATTGACTTCGAAGAATCTTTGCTCCGTAGCACGATTGGAAGCAATCGACTATTTCTCGCCTTTGCAAGACATCACAAATTCAAGGTCTATCAAATGGATGTGAAGTGTGCATTCCTAAATGGAGAAATCAAAGAAGATGTCTACGTTGAACAACCTCCAGGATTCGAAGTAGAAGGAAATAAAGTCTACAAACTTAAGAAGGCTCTTTATGGATTAAAGCAAGCACCTCGAGCTTGGTATGACACTCTGTCAAATTTTCTCATATCCAAAGGATTCAAGAAGGGCTCAAGAGATTTAACTCTCTTCACCATCAAGTCGGGAAGATATCCTGGTTATTCAAATCTACGTAGACGACATCATCTTCGGATCAAGATCAAGATTCTTATGCCAAAGATTTGGAGAGATGATGTCAGAGAAGTTCCAAATGTCCATGATGGGAGAAATGAGTTTCTTCCTAGGACTTCAAGTCAAGCAATCTTCGAAGGATCTTCATAAATCAATCCAAATACGTGAAAGACTTGATCGCCAAGTATGGAGTTCAATCAAGCGAACCGTAAAGATTCCAATGAACACCAATCGGAAGATTGAACAACTGAAGGGAAGTCGTTGATTCCAACAAATACGAGAGGATAATAGGATCCCCGCCGTATCTAACAAAGAAGTCGTCCGGACATCTCTTTCGCATCGGTGTGTGTGCCGGATTTCAAGTTGATCCAAAGGAAGCACACATGCAAGCAGCCAAGAACATTCTCAAATACCTCAAAGGAACTCGAATGTTGGCCGTGGTACCTACCGAAGACAATCTACTGATCGGATACTCGCATTCGACTTCGCCGGAGATCGATTGGATGTAAAATCAACTTCGTGAACTTGTCCGTTCTTAGGAAGCAAGTTGATCTCATGGTTTTCAAAGAAACAAACGTGCGTCGCAACTTCCACGACGTGCGAATATATGGCCGCCGGAAGCCGCCGCTCGCAAATTCTCCGTCGAAACATCAATGGATGACTATGAAGTAAAAACTGGACAGTTCCAATTTTCCGTGATAGCTCAAGTGCGATTGCCATATCGTAGAATCCAAGATTTCACACAAGATGCAAGCATGTAGACGTACGACATCATTTCATCGTAGATCACGTAGAAAAGAAGGATGTGATTGTTGAGAAAATTCACACGTACATACGGTGATATTCTCACAAAACCGCCGATAGAAGCAAGATTCAAAATGCCGTGCGGATTACTTGGACTTCTCAACCCAGACGATGCTTCACCCACTGAATGGAACAAGCAGACTCAGTGAACGGAAGCAGATGAATGAAAGGCATCAAGCCGAATACAAGAAAATCGAATCAATGTCACTCGATATCACCGAGAAAGAATTCACTAAACCAGATGCGAAAGGAAAGGATTATTAAACCAGTGGAACCACGATGACCCAAAGACACCCACTCAACCGAGGTATCACTCGACTACAATGATCACCGAGAGGTTTGAAATAACTTTAATTACACCTACTCAATCTGTTTTCTGTCAATTCACACCTTGTCATTTCTAATCAATATTAATTAAAAGTCTGCAAAGAATTGAATAATGAGAGTTTCGAGGCAAAAGTCAAAGCGCCTCAACCGTTTTCTCTCGCATTAAATTGACATGACGCGAGAATCACTCCCAGTCGTAGATCTTCTTATCAACAGACAAATCTTGATCGTCCATTCTTCAAGAAATCTCTTTAAATATGCTAGAAGATATACGCATCAAACGTAGAAAGTTTTTTTTTGCATTCTTTCTTATTTCCGTCAATTGGTATTGTTTGTTTCTACTAACAAAAGATGCAGAAAAAGAACATGGAATCCAGAAAGATGTCTCCCAAAGCCAATCAGACCTGAAGAATCTGTCAAAGCTTCAAGATAAGAGTTGCTTAACTCTCAGGAACCTCAAAGAAGACGGAAGTCCAGAAGAAGGTGAAGCCCATCGACGTAACTGTGCCGGCGCAAGAGAGACTGCAAAGCTCAAGAACGTCATCCACCAGGAAGGTGCAGAAAACTTTCTGGGAATGACAAAGGAAAAAGACCTCCTCAACCCCACTGTTTCTCTTAACATAAAAGAGAGAACGGGACACACAACTCCCTGGGATGCAAAAATCAACGTCAACAGACCTGGACCAGATGTTGATGAAACCGGAGTATTAAGGAGCAGTCATTTCAAAGCTCCTGCTCCGCCACAGAGGTACGTAAAAAGATGCAGGGAGACAAAGCAAAGATGCATCTAACTCCGTCCCACTGGAATCGGAGACAACTTGAGGAGACAAAATATACTGAAGCAATGTCTTCAAACTGAAGACTCAAGTCAAAGGTGCTCAGTCAGTCAGCAGAGAAGCCAGCTGACATTATGAGAGAATTCGTAATCACTCTCCGAGGAGCAGAAGGCCCACAAGCGGTCGTTTCTTACGGTGGAAGAGAAGTTCACGTCCCTGCTTGAACATAATCATCACCAACACCGCAACGGAGTATTCCAGCTGAACAACCAAGCTTAAACCCCAAGACAGATGGGATACTTCAACCGCCTTCTCTTCGCTTCCTTCCTCCACAGGACACCTTCTTCGAGATCTTTCAATAAAAGATGCTCAAGTCCCTGCACCAAGCTCAAATGAGAAACTTCACCCACCAACGATCAAATTGGATGATGATGATATGAGCTGAATACAAATCCCTCAAGTACTGTATCAGACTTTCTCATTCAATCTAAGAAGTCTGAAGAAGCAAAAGTTGCAAGGAATGAAGATTGTGCCCGACTCAGAAGATGATGTCTCCCGTGCCAACTCATCCTTCCAAGCACTCACTGACCGCCCTACCGAATCGAGCCAAGGACGCTGTGTCTGTAACCACAGCTGAGGCTAATGCAACTGAAGAAGAGCCAGCTAATACAACAGCTGAGCCACTAAGACTCTAAACCTCGCTCGTAGCTGAAAACCACAGTTTCGCCAAACTAAAACATCGCAACAGACGATGGTGTATATCTCCCACCCTGTTTTGATCATGCCAAAAAGGGGGAAGTAAGGGAGAAGAGAGACAAGTCAATAGAGGCAAACTGTTGAGCTAGAGGAGTCAAAAGAAAGAAGCAACGGATGCAGAAGAGAAGACCCAGCCAACTGGGATTGAAGACTGAAGGATTGAAGACTGAAAATTTTTTTTCTTCTTCTTTCTTTTTCCTGTGTTATAATGTATTTTCATACATTAATAAAACACAAGTTTCTCTGCATCATAAGTTGTCTCAGTTAGGTTTTGGCATCATCAAAAAGGGGGAAATTGTTGGGAAAATTATAAGGTTTCGATTTGATACCAAAACCCAACTGATTCTCCAACCGAATAGATGATCGCGCCAACCTAAATAGTGTTTTCCAGCTCGCACATTTCGAGCCTTAGATGTTCTAGGTTTACGGGTTAAGGATGCGGAAGACGGCGATCGACCAGTGTGTCTACGGCGAGAGTCGGCCTAGCGGAAGACGACGGTCGACCCAGTTTGTGTTCACGAGACAGCAAAGACAAGACGGCGTCAACCTTCACTGAGTGATCCAAACAGAGCTCGATCAAGTGAAGAGAATTCGAGCCGAGTTCAAAACACTCTGGTCCAGTATGAGAACAAAGGAACTATCTGCGAAGACTCCACGACGAGACAGTCCGGCTACGAATTCAAAAGCCAGCTCTAAGGCGAGAAGATCCGGAATCGAGAGAAGTCAACCTACCTCGACCAATGAGGGATTGCCAGATCAGCATCCTAGACTTCAGAACCTAGGATGTGACACTCGAAGACAGGTGCAGATACGCCCAACGGCAGATCTTGTATTTAAGAAGAGTAGGTAAGATTCAAACGGCTCCTCCAACGGCTAGTCTTGAATCTCTACCTATATAAACCCGTCTTCAACCTCGTGATCGATACGAAAAACTCTCTACAAGCTTTCATTATCCGAATTCATTATTCTTTCAAAAGCTCCCAAAGTTCTACATAGATCAAAGAACACTTTATCTTAAAGTGTTTCTAGTTAAGAATCGCTTAGTTTTTCGTCCGTTCCTAGGCCAAACTCATTGTATATCTTAAGCCTAGATTTCGAACGAGTTCATCATTCTCTGAAGTTCTTAATTGTAAGAACTCGTTCACAGTTGGAACCCCATACCCAAACCCAAACCCAGAAAGGTTAGGTAAAGGTACGCTTGCTCGAAGCGCGTAATTCGAGTGGTTAGGTTCTTCGGTACCCGTAAGCGAAGGTGTATAGGCTTGACGGTGCCGCCAGCTTGTTGGAACACAACTCGGGTTAGAGTTGTGAAGTTGCTTGGTACTTGGAAACCAAGTGGTAGTGGATTACCGGTGAACTGGTCGTGGACGTAGGAGGTGTTACTCCGAACCACGTAAAAACTCGCGTGCTTCTATCTCTCTCTTTACTTTTGCTTTATATTCAATGTGTACTAACGCCTTCATATCATTGCATACTTGTTCAAAGCACACACAAATTTCTCCAAAGGCAATGTGTCTCTCGAAAAGTTGCACAACCTGACTAAGCTGAAAACGATAAGTTAATATTTTCAAACTGAGTTTTTATAAGTAACTGAGCTAAGTTTTCAAACCACCACTTTCCGCACCGGTGAGTTGTTTACCCGTGACCTACATTGGATCAATAGCGAGCTCTCACTCAACTCCGTTTTAACTTGATAAAAGTTTCGAAAAATCTACTTGGTGTATTCACCCCCCCCCCCCCCTCTACACCAAGTACCCAGCTCAGGGACCATCAATGCCGAGGGATGAAAAAATTGATGTAAGTATTTAATTAAGTTTTTCTAATTGTTATAATTGATGATAATATATTTTCTAACACATTTATATTTATGAATTAGGCCGAGGTTCATCGCCGGGCTGCTGCGGAGGGACAATCCGATTTGAACGAGATCTATTTGGAGATTACACAGCCCACGAAGCAGAGGCGCTACGGCACTGGAAACTTCGGCAACAACTAGCTCAGACAGACTGCATCCAGTGGTAGCTCCGGTTCTACGGCTGCTCTGACACAAGAGATGTTTCAGACACGAATCGGCAGCTTAGAGGAGCAGCTACAGGAGGAGCGAGAGGCACGTGCCCGCATCGAGCAAGAGCAGCAGGCAGAACGCGAGGCACGTGCACGTCTGGAGCAGCAGTTTGCCGAGTTCCAGCAGATGCTGGCGTCAGGGCAGTTTTTCGTCCACCTCCACCCCCTGGTCCTGATGTATGATTAACTTGTTTGTTGGATATTTTTTAATTATTTAGTATTTTTATTATTTTAGAATATTTAAACTACTTTACATTTTACATTTATATCAGTCGAACATGATATTATTTGATATATGACAAATCACTTTTAATGCAAATTAATTATTTTGCCTGATATTTGGTTTTTTGTTGGAAATTTTAATTCGACAAAAATATTGCAAAAATAAATAAATATATATATATATAATACAATTTTTAAAAAAAATATTGTTAAAACCATTACCGACGGACCTAAATCCGTCGGTAATGTGTGTTTCGATTCTTCGAAACTTACCGACGGATATTAATCCGTCGGTAATTACCGACGGATAATCCGTCGCTATTTCCAGCCAACGGAATGCAAAAAACAGAACGTCACTGACGGAATTTCCGTCGGTAATCCGTCGTTAAATATACCGACGGAAATAAATCCGTCGGTAAATCTTTACCGTCGACATATTTAAGGACTGCATAAATCCGTTGGTAAATCCGTCGGTAATCTGTTTACCAACGGATTCCTTTCTTTTACCGACGGAAAAATCCGTCGGTAAAAGAGAGTTTTTTTGTAGTGGTGGTTGCTGAAACTCAACCCCACCCTATTGTTATCTTTATTAGTTATTACAACAATTTGGCTCGCCCAAAAGCACAATTAAAGCATATGACAAAATAAGTTTTTGACACATTATAAGAAAAAATATTTTTATTATTTAGAAGATTTGTTGTTAATTAAGTAATGATCATTACATTATAATTCTATTACTTTGTTGATTCCATACCCTTTGATATTTCATTACTCAGTTCATTACTTTCATGAAATTTTTTAATCCTAATTCCATACCCTTTGATATTTCATTACTAAGTTCATTACTTTAATGATAATTTTTAATCCTGCATACTAGCCATAATCACTATTCCATCCGTCCCACAAAACATTCATTTTCCATTTTTGGGACTCTTTCTCCACTTACAAAGTGAGTCTTTTTCTCCACTCATAATACACACCCACCTAATATTTTATAAAACTCGTACCACCAAAAATGCCGAATATTTTTTGTGGAATGTAGGGAGTATTATTTTACTATTGTTTTGAATGTTTGTGAAAAAAAAGTTTCTGCTTAGTCTTTCAAATGGGCTGTAAAAGGGTGAATCATGGCCCAAATGTAGGGTGTATTGGATCCGTTTGGCATGTAGTGCGCCGATCATTTAATTGAAATTCAGTAGTATTTAGCACCAACTGTCTCCTACGTGTTTATTGCATCTTTGATTTCTTTACTTTTAGAGTGGGTTTCGATTTAATATCTTCTACTGGAATTCAGAAGTGAGCCACATGGCGAAAAAATTGAACGTGCAATCTTTTGATAAATTTTTATTACTGCATCACAAAATGAAAATAAATTTCAATTAATATCCCTAGTAGATTAACACAATTCATTTTTTTATAAATGATTTTTCAAAATTGGCTGCTGGAGATACATTTATACTAGCGTCCAATAAATCTTTAGCATTGTTCACTACTTAGCTTCGATATTGACCTTTTCCTCCATTGAATAAAAAAAAAGAGTAAATAATAGATTAGGGCAATTACTTCTCTTGGTAAATCCGACTTTAAGGGCTACAAACGTTAATTTGCATGCAAATATAACTAAAGTACTCCTTATGTCCGCTAGAAGTGTGGTGCATATTTGATTTATTGTAAGGTATAAAATATTAGTTCAACCACACTAATCTGAAACGAAGAGAGTAATATATATATATTGCACAAGCATAGTTTGTGTATCTTTTCACGTCAGCAATGTGTCGATACTATTTTGGTTACATAATTTTGGACGATTTGGAAACGAAGACACTACCTCATCATCGAATTTTCTATAGGAAAAAAATTCGAAGATGTTTCACTGGCTTGTATCAATTTTGTTTTTGTTTTTTGTTTGTTTGTTTGTTTATTTTTTTCGTTTCTTTTTTTTTTGCACCTTTTGCACCTATATCAATTTTGTAGATAACTTATATTCCCTTCGTCCACAAAGAGTGTGGTCATATTTTCCTTTTCGTCCATCCATCAAGAGTGTGGTGTTTCCATTTAAGGAAATGACCCCAATATACTCTCTTATATTTTAAACTTCACACAAATTCAAAATGGCGGGTCCCTTTCTCCACTCAAATAACATCTACCTTACTTTTCTTAAAATCCGTGTCACCCACCAAAAACCACACTCTTAGTGGACGGAGGGAGTACATAATATTTCTTAAGTGTAGATAATTTTTATAACATGTTTTTTTAAAGATTATGTACAAGTTACCAGCAAAATTAACATTTTTTTTTAGAAAATTACACAAGGTATACATATATATAGTCATGCTTAGTAAGAGTCATGCTTTTTTGTATAAACAATTGTGCTTATATAAAATCATGTTTAAATCTATATAGATATATTCATGCTTCGAATAATGACAACCATAGATCATACAAAGATCAACGGTTCAGATTAGTTCCTAGTTCTCACACTAGGAATAGTTTCTATATGAACCAATCCCAAATTGCATTGTTAACATGATATGAATTAAAAATTGTGGATAAAACATGAAAGCCATAATATGATAAAACATGGAAATGAAAATTATCAAAAAAAAAAATATATACTTAAGAATTATAAATAGTAAACAAACTGCAGTTAAGAATTATATATAGTGTATAGATTTAGCTAGTTTATAATAAAATAATATTTTATTTAACTATTATGTACTTACAATAATAATAATAATAATAATAATATTTGTGATTTAAAATAAAGTAAAATTCTGCATATAAATTACAATAAACCTTGCATAAAAATTTACAGTGATTACAAAATAAAATACTTTTTTTTTATGCGTACCAAATATAGAGCGTCTCTAGCTTCTTCCTGTTCTTCTTTTAGATGGAAATGGAGCAAGGGAAGTCCACGCTCACATAAATTACTAAAGAGAAATCATTAAATCCAAATGGTTAAGGAAAGCAGATTCCCTCGGCAATTCTGGACCATACTTTTCCACCACATCTTAATTTCACAACTTTACCTTTTTTTACCTATCTCTGTCCTCCCTACTAATTTTTATTTTTATTTTAAGAAACATTACAATAAATTTTAAAGGCTCTTTTTTTTTTTAACAATCATTACAAGAAATTTAAAGGTCACGTGACGGTGGACTCGACCCGTGACCTTTGCTCGGACATTAATCACTCTACCCACTAGACTAACACACGCAGACATGGGTGTTCTTTTTTTTGAATATCATTACAAATATTAATACTCACACACTCCACCTAAGGTTTTTTTTGTGGCCGAGAGTACTCGAACCTCTGACCTATTGGTCAACAGGCAACCACTCCACCACTAGGCCATCCCCACTGGAACAGGGGTGTCCTTTTTACTATTGCTTACGCGTCACCCCAACACTTAAGCATCCCAAACTTAAATATACGCATAGTATATCTTAATATAATTATATATGATTACACACAGACATACTCCAGTTTACACAAATTTTTATTAATATACATATGGAGAGAGAGATAGAAAGAAAGAGAGAGAGATAGAGAGAGAGAGCGTGTTTCACCTCAGAAACTTGCCACCATAAAAAAAAACCACTCCCCATTGCCCTTTCTAGCTAATACATTTTGGATCAGTATCACCAAACTTAGAGAAACAATATTCATTGGACGGAAAAAATTGAAACAAAAAATCTCAGTTTCAGTCCGTGAACTCTTTTCTTTCTTCGCTCTCTCTTTCGTCTCCACCTTGTCTCTTTCTCCCTCCCTCCCTCTTCTTCTCTCGTATTTTCACCACCTCCGCGTTGCATGTCGTTTTACTTAGATTCCTAACGCGTTTTGCTTCTCATTGCATTTCCACTGCTTTTTATATTCATTCAAATACTAATTATATTTGGATATATATATTTTTTATGAGAGTTGTTTATTCTCCGTTTCTCAACTTCCCCAATTTGTGCAAGTCCTCCACACAACCGTCAGTTTTCTATGCTGGCACGAAAATAAGATATTCAGCGAAAAACTAATCGCATTTTTTTTAATTCAATGAGGGGGAGTAGAATAAATGATCGACGGTGGGGCTCCGACACCATACCGGCCGGAAATCTAGTCAGCGGAGGATCCTCGCCGGCGACGGAGTACTCCATCGATTCGGCGGCGACCGCGGCGGAGTTCGTCGAAGTCACGCTCGATCTTCAAGACGACGACACCATCATTCTGCGCAGCGTCGAACCGGCCACGGTCATCAGCATCGACGGTAATGACGTTATCTCCGGCATCGATACTCCGGCGCCGTCGTCGGCATCGCGATCTCCGACGATGCGGCGGAGCACATCGAATAAGCTCCTCCAGTTTTCTCAGGAGCTGAAGGCGGAGGCGAAGGCGAAAGCGAAGCAGCTATCGCATGAATTGAGGAGGTTCTCGTGGAGCCACGGGCACGCGTCGCGGATACTTGCCGGCGCCGGCGGAGGAAACGGCGGATTGGACTCCGCGCTGGCGGCGAGGGCGATGCGCCGGCAGCGTGCGCAGCTCGACCGGACGCGCTCCGGCGCTCATAAGGCGCTACAAGGACTTAAATTCATCAGTAACAGCAAAAACAACCGCGTCGATGCGTGGAACGAAGTTCAGATCAATTTCGAGAAGCTCGCCAAAGACGGTTACCTTCACCGCGCTGATTTTGCGCAATGCATAGGTTAATTTAATTTCGTTTGAAACGTAAATTAAATTCTCTCGAATAACGAGATATTAATTTACTCTTTTAATCATATCATTGTTTTTATATATAGAGCTGTTTTGATTATAATTAATTATTTTGTAATAGGGATGAGAGATTCGAAGGAATTTGGGCTGGAAATGTTTGACGCATTAAGCAGAAGAAGAAGAATGAAAGTCGATAAGATCAGCAGAGATGAGCTTTACGAATTCTGGTCACAGATTACTGATCAAAGTTTTGATTCGAGACTCCAGATTTTCTTCGACATGTAAGTATCAATTTTTAGTTAGCTAATTAACAAATCTTACTTAGCGATTAAGTCAATTAAGTAATTAAGAAGTGGAAATGTAATTGATTAGTTTAATTAATTTGAATTAATCAGTGATCGTTCTGCAGGGTGGACAAAAATGAGGATGGTCGGATCACGGAAGAGGAAGTTAAGGAGGTAACATAAATTTCATTCTTTTTGTTTGATTAATCATTTCTCGACTAGTAATAAATTATGGGTAATCATCACTCTTTATCAAGAATTTTTAAATTAATGGAGTGATGATTATGAGGTAAAGCACAGTCTGTCAGATTCCGGTAGAATTAAATAATAGAGCTGACCAGTTTATTTGGAAACAGTTTAGGTACACTGAGGAGGAATATAATACTCCATACTAGTTCTTAATTTTGTAAAATGTAAATATTACCATGAATACTCTTCTCCATGCAATTTTAAGATTTAGTGGGATACTGCTTATGGGCTGATATTATCCAATCTAGCTAATAACAAAATGTTTTTTTTTACTTTTAAATTCTTTCAAGAGTGGGGTTTAAAATTATAAATCGGTTAGGGACAGGCGTGAAGGATGATCTTATTATATTAATTTGCTGTACCAACAACTCCAATAAATGTTTATACGAATACATATTATTAATTAAATATGTAAATTTTCCTAGCACTGTTCTTGGTCTTCTGGATAAACAATAGGTGTGTCAAAATTGTGATAGGGAAATTATGCACCAATTCTAATTATGAGATTATAAGTACCAGGGTTGGTAAATGTTATTTTAATTTATCGATGTATACATGAAATTATGCTTCTATTTTTGTTATTTGGCGTTTGGCGAGATTTATTTATGTCTCAGTATATATGTGCACACGTATTTATTTGAAGTTGAACTAGAAATAATGTTTTTGAGATAGTCAAAGTATGCTACGTCATAAGTCTCTAAAATGTACCGACTTGTAAATAAAGATTAAATCAATATTCTGGGGTGGTTGGGGGTAAATTTGTAATTCTGCACGAATGAAATTTTGGCAGGGAATAATTCTTTACTATTTCCTGTAATTCACACTTCTTTTTCTATTTAATTTATTCCATTTGTATTATTCTTTTACTATGTAGATTATTATGGTAAGTGCATCTGCAAATAAATTATCGAGATTAAAAGAGCAAGCCGAAGAGTACGCAGCTCTAATCATGGAGGAGTTAGACCCTGAACGGCTTGGCTACATTGAGGTACGACTTAATTTCGGTCTAAAAACTTAATTCATATAAATTTCGTTTTAACATTTAATTTTAAAGCAAACCATACATACATACATACATATATATATATATAATATATGAACATACATGTTTATTATGTAAGGGATCAAGATAATGACATATGTAATCCAGCACGTTAAGTTTGATATAATTTTTATTTTTATGAGTTGCCCCGAAAGTTAGCATTGTACTTCCTTACTTTATTTTAGTATTTATTGATTGTTTCTACACCAACCACAGCATATAGAATGAAAAATGGTTGCAACTAAAATTATCATGTTGGACTTTAGTTACCAATTCTTTTTCATAAGAAAGTAGTTAAGAGGACAAATGACTGATTACATCCTTTTAAGTTGCGGTTATCGTGTTGTTCAACTATACACGTTGAATTAAATACCATATGTTATGCATGTATAAAAATAAAGTTATTGTTAATTAAATTTCAATATTCAGCCTCTGAAAATATCCTAAGGCTAGCTAGAGCCTTGTTTTCAAGTCAAAAATGGAGAAGTTGGGCGAGCCAAGACAATTAGAAACAATCACGATAAGAACTTAAGAAACATTATTTAAATTATAGTATATGATTATATCTACTGATCAAAAGTTGTTGAAAATATTATATGCATTTGTGTTTAATTATCTTTGTTACGGTATAGTATGAATTATCTACGTTGATAGCTCAACGACCCCACCCTTTCTCTTACTGGCTGAGAGAAATGTATTTTAATTTTCCGATTATTTTCTTAAAATTATCTGCAGCGATAAACCTTTTCGACTTAAATAAGTTTGCTGGTTTTGTCAAAGAAAAATGAAAGTTCGCTGGTTATATTTTACGAGGTCTTGGGAATAAATTTTGTCAGCTAATTGGGTGGGTGTGGGTTAGTAACAGTTGCACTGTAAAATACTTGATATGTTTCAAATTCTTCTTTAGCAAAAAAGGGAAAAAAAATAGAAAATTAAGTTGATGTTTTAGGAATTTAAGAAAAAATTAATCTTCCAATCTGATTCTCAAAAACAGCAATGTTCTAATTGCATAAAGAAGGGTAGAGAAACCCATAATAAGGAAAGATGGTAGATATTTTTTTTTTCTTTTTTTGTTTTTTTTTTTTTTGAGATAAGCTGGTAGAGAAAATTAAATAAGAATAGATAAGTCAAATTTCACTAGCCCTTAATCCGTATGCAATTTTCTGTAAAACCATCCATTGTAATGAAAAGGTAGTAATAATGTGACGATAGTTTTGTAAGAGAATCCTAATCCAGGAGTAGCTTTCTTGACAACTGTATAATTACCTAATTCCAATTACATGTCAAGGCCAAGTTTAAAAAAGATGCAATTATACTACTAACTAATAGTAAAAGAGATATTACTAACTATTTGGTAAGGACTAAGGAGCTAATTTTTCAAGACATTATTATTATAATTTTCAGTTGCATCTTTTTTTTGGGATGAAGAAGAAAAGATGAAAGTTATAGTAATAATATCTTGAAAAATTAGCTCCTTACCAAGTTGTACTATAGTGTTAGTAATATCTCTCTTACTATTGTATGGATAGTTTCATATGATACAGTCTTGATTTTAGCATATATATTCTTTTAGGAAATCTATGCATGTTTCTGTCCACAGATATGCTACGTGTGTATAATGGATCCAAAATAATATTATATTTGAGGTTTCATTAATAATGAGAAGGAGTTTTGTTAACTATCTTTAAAATGCCCACCAAAAGTAAAGATCAAGAGAACCTAAAGTGCATATGATATGACAAAAATGTTACAATTATATAATACTAAGAATTAAAAATTACCAATTTAGAAAAAAGGAATCTTGTCTCTATTGCTTTTGCCTTTATCGTATCATGGGATCTTGTAGACGGACTGACTTTTTGGCCCATGTGAACAATCTATTTCGCGGACCATTAGAGCGTGTTTTCAGCACTCAAAATAATGTACAATTCAATCACAAGTATCTGGTCCAAACATTATTATTGCACTTTGTACATTTGGGGAAAAAATCTGCATGATCCTAACTTTAATCATCATATCTTATGCATGTAATTTTGTCACACAATGATGCAGCTCTGGCAGCTGGAAACACTACTGCTACAGAAGGACACATACCTAAACTACAGCCAGGCTCTAAGCTACACGAGCCAGGCCCTCAGCCAAAATCTCCACGGCCTCAGATATCGAGGCCGGATTAAGAGAATAAGCACTAAATTAATCTACTTTCTGCAAGAAAATTGGAGGAGAATTTGGGTGTTGACGCTGTGGATTATGATAATGGTGGGACTTTTCACGTGGAAGTTCTATCAGTACAAACAAAAAAATGCGTTCAAGATCATGGGTTACTGCCTTCTCACGGCTAAGGGCGCAGGCGAAACTTTGAAATTCAACATGGCGCTCGTGTTATTACCCGTGTGTAGGAACACTATTACTTGGCTCAGGTCCTCTAGGTTGGGCTATTTCGTGCCTTTCGATGATAACATCAACTTTCATAAGGTATGTTTGCGCCTCTACCACGATAGACATCTAATGTGGCATCCGCTACTCGAGAGTGTGCACTCAGATTTAATTTGATTTAGTTTTTAGACATTGGGCCCAGCATATGAGAAAATTTCCTTTATTCATTCTATTTCGGGATCAGCCTTATTCATTATGACTAATAATAAGGAAACAAGTTAGAGAGAGAAGAAAACAGAATGACATGAGAAATGAACTGTGTTCCAACAACCGAGGTGTTCATAAGCATCACCTACTCACGCTTTGTTATATTTTCTTGCTTTATACGCCTATATGTGGCCCCATTGCCATGAACTTAATTAGGAATAATAAGTCAACTGTGATTATTTCATTCTCCGCCACGGAAAAACCCAAAAAAAAAAAAAAAATCTCTACTTTATATTTTTTCTACCCGAAGTTTACCAGGTCAACTGAAAATCCAGCAGAGAACTTTGACATTTTGCGGCCTGACATCAAAATTCTTTTTGAGTTTCTCACATGATTTATTCAATGTGATATATGAATTATTAGTACTAGTGGTAATAATTCTTTCTAAAAATATTGAGTATTTTAGGTTTGGTTTTGAAATTCTAATGACAATGTTTCTTTTATAAGCTAAAGGACAGAGGAAGTAATGGTTGATATGATGATCAATTCGAACATGAACTAGAGGACGCATGTTCCATTCCCTCGACTTCCAGAATGAATTCATATCTTAAACTATATGTCATCATGTGATTGAGTTCTGATTTTCAAATTTGTTGCAGTAGAAATTCATTTAAAGTAGAATAGAGTTCTGATCAGTGTTTTTGCCTAAATACAAGCAGACTATTGCTGCAGCCATTGTAGTTGGTATTATACTCCATGCTGGAAACCATCTTGCTTGCGACTTTCCAAGGCTTATACATGAATCCGATGCCATATACAATCTTTATATGACTAATGATTTTGGAAATCACAAGCCAAAGTACATGGACCTTGTTAAAGGGATTGAGGGTGTGACAGGGATCCTCATGTTGATCTTTATGATAGTTGCTTTTACATTGGCAACACGGTGGTTCAGACGGAGTCTCATTAAGTTGCCTAAGCCATTCGACAGGCTCACAGGCTACAATGCTTTCTGGTATTCACACCACCTGTTTGCCTTCGTCTACATCCTGCTCATCATTCACGGCACATTCCTTTATCTCGTTCACCACTGGTACCAAAAGACGGTATGCATAATTAGCTAGACTTTCACACTTAAAGAGTCATGAGACTTGACCTTGAAAGATTTCTGCCATTCAATTTCTTAACATTGACCAACATATTTCATTGGTTGCAGACATGGATGTATCTTTCTGTCCCTGTACTCCTCTATGCTGGAGAAAGGACCCTTAGATTCTTCCGGTCAGGCTTCTACAGCGTCCGCCTTTTGAAGGTGAGCATGATCATACGAGTAAAGTTCAATTGAAAACATGATTTTAGATTGAAGGTGGCATTAGCTATATTGCCTTTTCTCTGAAGGTTCTATATCGACTTAAGTTCATTCAACAGTAGGCTAATTACTTTCATTTCCTCAACCTTTCCAGGTTGCCATTTATCCAGGAAATGTACTGACATTGCAAATGTCAAAGCCTCCACAGTATAAATATAAGAGCGGGCAGTACATGTTCGTCCAGTGTCCAGCTGTTTCTCCATTTGAATGGTAAAATTCAATAACTTGGCATCAAATTTGGTTTGAGTCAAACTAGTTTCTGAAGATGTTTGAGAGTGGTGGACTCAACTCTATCTTTTTCTGAATGTTCTTACACCAGCATATAACAATCAAAATTGCAAATATGCAGGCATCCGTTTTCGATTACCTCAGCACCTGATGACGATTACCTTAGTGTTCACATAAGGCAGTTGGGTGACTGGACTCAAGAACTTAAGAGGGTATTTGCTGAGGCATGTGAACCACCTGTTTCTGGGAAGAGTGGGCTACTTAGAGCAGACGAAAATACTAAGAAAAGGTGTGTGTTGTGTGTTTCTCTTTTCCAATCATTTTATGTGCATGCTTCATGGAACTTATAGAGATATATTCCTCCCAATAGCCTTAAAAGTTTTTTCTGATTCCAGTTTGCCAAAGCTGCTAATAGATGGACCTTACGGAGCTCCAGCACAAGATTACAGAAAGTACGACGTGCTCTTACTTGTTGGTCTTGGTATTGGAGCGACGCCTTTCATCAGCATCCTTAAAGATTTACTCAACAATATTGTCAAAATGGAGGAGCTGGCTGTAAGCATCAGTTTTTATTAATTTAAATAACATGATCAGACAACAAACTAAACTTAAGATAATCTTTTTGTTGCTTTTTTTTTTTTGTATTTCAGGATTCAATATTAGATTTCAGCAGGTATTCAGACCAGAGTGTGACCTCCATCGACTCATCGCAGAATAAGATTTCCCCCAAAAGGAAGAAAACTTTAAGGACAACGAATGCTTACTTTTATTGGGTGACAAGAGAACAAGGATCCTTTGATTGGTTCAAAGGCGTAATGAATGAAGTGGCTGAGCTTGACCAAAGGGTAATGCAGCATCTCAACTTCATCAATTCATCCCAATCTTTATATATTCTGCTTCTGATAACCTCAAAATATTCATATTTAGGGTGTCATTGAGATGCACAATTATCTAACCAGTGTGTATGAAGAAGGCGATGCTCGTTCCGCTCTCATCACTATGGTTCAGGCGCTCAACCATGCCAAAAATGGCGTTGACATTGTATCTGGTACAAGGGTAAGATTACTTTTCTGGCAACCAATATGATATATTAAGACAGCAGCTCAACAATCTCTTAATCTTACGATAGTTGATATTAGAATATAAAATACAACTCAAATTGAAAGATTAGTTAGCCAGTTAATCTTCTTTTGTAACTGTATGAGCTAGCTCAGCTCATGCAGCTACAAGTGACTAACTAATCTTCCAGCTGAGTTGTAAATCTATATTCTAATAGTTGACAACGCTTTCTAAAGCCACTGATTTGACAGGTCAGAACACATTTTGCAAGGCCTAATTGGAAGAAAGTTCTTTCTAAATTAGGTACCAAGCATGCAAATGCAAGAATCGGTCAGTATACTATTCTAGAACTTGTGAAGTATATTCAATTTCCCATACATTCCTTAACAACGAGGACATTAACACTTTTGAGCAGGAGTTTTCTACTGTGGAGCACCGGTATTAGCTAAAGAACTCAGCAATCTCTGCTATGACTATAATCAGAAGGGTTCAACGAAATTCGAGTTCCACAAAGAGCACTTCTAAGATAAACTATAGTATATATGAGGAAGAATTAGTATAATTTGTGACATTCTTGGCCTATCCATCAAGGTACAGCAGAGTCTCTCCTTTCACAGAGGAAGCTGAAAGGGAGCCAAAAAGTACGAAGAATACAATTTGGAGGAAATAATATTTTGTATAGTTCTTATAGGAAACCAAAGTAGAATTAGTAGCAGAAAATGTATACATACAAGTTCAGTATATATAAAATGTTTTGATTAGTCGAGTAGAGTTTCACGAGCCAACATAAGTAACCAAGAATTTGTTTTTGATGGGAAGATGGCAAAGAAATTGAATCAGGCTGGAAGATCATAGCGACCACTGAGCATCCGCCACGTGGAACCGTTACTGGTTTGATATCTGGCATTGCAGCCGTGGATGACATGGAGAAAGGGAAGACTTCATATGAAATCAGTGAAGTTTCTCCTTTTCTAAACTAGCTGGAACAGGTCTTTTATTTGTTACAGTTCTCTATTATTATTATTATTATTACGGAGGGATGAAGATGTTCTTGTAGAATATATAGCATGTGTCTGTTTCCACTATTACTAGAAGCATATGAAAGGATAATAATAAGATTTTTTTTATTTAATTATTGAAACTGACATACCGCTATGGAGTTCATTCTTTTGCTCAAAAAAAGAGAAAAAAAGAAGATGGGTGACTAGAAACTCAATTGTATTGATATTTTGGAAATCCGTAAATTACCACAAATCTTGTAATTTAAAGGTATTCTTTCTTTTTGTTAGCGTGAAATTAATATCACGATTCTTGTAATTTAAAGGTATTCTTTCTTTTTGTTAGCGTGAAATTAAGATCAAAATTTCTTTCTTTTTGTTAGCGTGAAATTAAGTTGGGGATTGGTATTTATAGTGTTGGGTAAGAAAATAAGGAATGAGAGGGCAAAGTGTAGTCAAAATTAGAAGAAAATGGAAGTAAAAAACATTTCTTTTCCGAACAACACAATAGCATGCGGTCACTGACACACACCCGCGGGTCCGTTTCATGCACAAAGAAGGAAGCCCGCTCCCGCGGGTCGAACCGCGGGTGCCATTCTTCAAAACATGGTTCGCAGACCATTTTTCCCGCGGGTTAGGAGTCATGTTGCGCTCCTTTATTTTTTTGACTTGTTCTTCCTTGTCTGGACTCCGAATTGACTCCTGTTTCTCCCTACGGCTTCATATCAAACCCCTCTACGATATTCCATGCTTCTTTCACTCCAATTTGGTCTCCATTTTTCTGAGATTCAATCAAAACTATCAAACAAGTGTGAAATCTTCACAAAACAACACTTTTGCAATAAAGCTCAAAATCAAACATGATTTTCACTCATAAATAGCATCAAACGCACCCTAAACAATGTAGAAAACCATGTTTGTCACTGATCAAGAGAATGTTCTAGTTAATAGTCCATAAACCACATGAGAGGAAACAAGGTATTTGTAAAAACAAGGTTATTGTTGTAATTTACAAACTTAGAAGGACACCTTTTCGAAATACATCAAACCTTAGGGGTTCCTTTTATGATGCGGTCCTAGCCTCTAACAATTAATACTATATCATAAATATGGAAAATAAAATTTTGAAACGGTATTGAACAAAAAAGAATTTAATCCGAAAACTCCGTACTCATAAATTGTATGATGGCAACGAACGCGACAGAGTGGACCAAGTTTTATGCAATTGGACACTGTGCATCTATTTTCTCACCCATACAAATTAATTTAATTCTTCCAAATATTAAACTAGATGCCGGCTCTGACCGCCTGCTCAACTGACAACTCATCCATATCAATTCAAGTTAAGATCAACATTAAACACCCCCCCCCCCCCCTCCTCTCTCTCTCTCTCTCTCCAGACGTATGTATACGTAAATACGTCATACAAATGTTTATAATACAATAACATAGTACTCACCGGAATCACAATACTTAATTGCAACCAGTTATATTATATATCCTCAGTTTCACGTCTGATTTCTCTCAATCAAATATTTATTACTACACAAGGTTGTAATAACAAAATCCTATTATTATATATCCAAGGGAAAAAAATGGAGGAAGAAAAGCATCCAAATCCACGACCAAAAAATTATCAGAAAATCCAAGAATTTGAGACGAATAAACCCTTGAATCCAGCAGCAGAGCAAGAAGGCAGCAGCAGCAGCAAAATCTTGGTTTACATTCTACTCGCCGTCGTTGTACTAAGCATCACGTTCTTAATATTCGGCCTCATCGTGCTCCGGATCAAGGCTCCTACTCTCCGGCTATCAAACGTCGTCGTAAAGGACCTGCGCTACAACCCTTCGTCGTTAAACATGACGGTGATCGCCGATATCAGCCTACGCAACATGAATTTCGGCCGCTTCAAGTTCCACGGCGGAGGCGCTACTTTCTCTTACGGCAACGCCACGATTGGGACGGCGAGCATCTACGGCGGCCGAGTTGGCGGCCGAGACAGGATGCAGATCAATGCGACGGCGGATGTGATCGGCGGAGCGTCTACGGAGAATTATATCAATATTAGCAGAGATATTGAATCGAATTTGGTGAAACTGAGCAGTGTAGCAGAATTGCGAGGTGAAATACGAGTGATGAAGATCGTAAATAGGCGTACAACTGCTTTAATGAATTGTACCATGGATTTGAATTTGACTGGCCAAGGAGTGCAGGGTTTATCATGTCGATGAATAACAATCATCTCGATTAAGTATATACCTCAAGTTGTTTATTTTTTAATTATTTATTTAATTAGTATCGCACCCTGCGTTGCACGATGGAATACATTATAAAAATATGTAATATATAAATTATCAAATTACAAGAATAAGGAGAAAAATATATTATTGTTTTAGCAAAGGAGAATAATAATATTTATATATTAGATTTTCAGTACAGAAATAACGACATTTTCGGTAATAATAATAACAAATATTACAACATATTACATTTCAAACATTTCGAAAAACTTCTTTGTACACAACATATTCAGTAACTGTTGAGGACTACTCATCATTAACACTCTTGCGTTGCACGGACGGGGTGCATTATAAATTTATATAATATCAAATTACATGATTAAAAGAGAGTAAAAAAAAATATATGTATTACATTAATATATATTTTTCCTAAAGCAAAGGAATGAAACAAATCAATATTCTTCATTGTCGAATCATTTGAGAAATTAAAAACACGGCATCCATAGTCTGACAAAAAAATTATAATTTTAGTATATCAAATCTTTAAATAAGTAAACATAAAGACACTATAATTATAGATATAATTATAACTTAAACAACTTACTATTAGTTTTCTCACACTTTTGATAGAGAACGATCTAAACATCTCTAAACAACCATTTTTTTATATATTTGAAAATGCAATTTCGATTAAAATCCATTTCAAAATTCCATTAGAATTAAAGATGAACATTCATCATAATTATTTCAACCAATGTTAGCATTTTTAATAATTCTTCATTTTTGATAACTTCTAAGCATATTGAAATATATATTTTTAACTGTCTTTTAAATATTTTTTTCACTATTATATTTTTAAAATATTTAGGAATCTAAATAATGAGAATAATAAAATTATTTTGGCAATTATTCATTGCACTAATCTTTTTTTTTTAAATTACATATTTTAGTCAAAATAGTGTTGTGTTAAATTAGAATATTTATTATATAAATAATAACTATAAAAAGTAGAAAATTTAACATAATCCCAAACACTCAATTAAATAAGCAAAATCCATAACCATTCAATTTTATTAAACAATTCAATTTTTTTAAGCCAAAAAATGATAATCAAGAAAGGAGGTATATAGTAATTAACCAACATATATTATTCATTACCTATAAAATGACTTAAAGTCAATACCCTATTATCCACTAAATTGGATTGAGGGCCGGAGAAAAGAGCAAATTTGTTAATATAGCCACAATTCTCTCTTTTAGTATTAGCTAGATAGAAATATAGAAAATTGATTGACCATAATATAATAAGCATTAACCTCAAAATAATATATAGTTAGCACTATTAACTATTAAATTGGTTTTGGAGGGAAAAGGGTAAACTTGTTAATAAAGCTACAACTCTCTTATTTAGTATTAGTATAGATTGCACATAATTTTTTGTTCAAGTAGATCTTGCTTTTTTTTTTTTTTTTGATATGTTCTCTCCCTGCACTTATTTGATGATGTAGCTAGCATTTAGTTTTGCAAGTTACGTATTTATCATCTTGTTTTATACGATATATGGTGGAACCCATAGCCGTTCAAGTTGAAGTAAATTAATGACACTTATATGATGGTGGTTACATCATACATGGGCGTGCATGCTATCACGCCCATGTACCCTGATCATTCATAATTCATCCTGTTCATTGTGAATATGCATATAACTATATTTTGGTCAATATGCTTATTCTTTTTATTCATTCGTATTTTGTGTGCTTCATGGTATATTTAGTAGACCATTTTTTTTTTTGTCAATCGTTATGAAAATTTTGCACTTCACTGTGCAAATTTTGATTATACATTTATGCATGAACTTGACGATAAATTCAAATTATTTAATGCATTTTTTAATGGAAGGACGGTTAAATTTGTATCCAAACCAAGAGCTAACAATTTCGGGTATTATTTATCTGTCTGTATATATAAGCATGCATAGTTTAATTGCATATTAAGGCAAATTTAACACCACTTTCGCAGATTCAACACCATTATTGATCATCGACATATTAAGGCACAACATTAATCAATCAAAATGTTGTGCCTTAATATGATCAAAAGTGATGTTAGATTTGCAATGGGGTCAAACATTGTGCCTTAATATACAATTCCAATTAATAAATATTGCTTTCAAAATTCCGTAACAAAATAAAGTAGCTTATTGTACACTGACGATGAAATATGCAACAATTTTTTTTTTTTTTTTTACAAAAAGGTTAAAACAACATTGATCACTAATAAATCAAGCAACAAGTCGTTAATATATATAAACTTAAAATCATAATGCATTTTGTTTACGACAACAATGCATTTCGTTTAAAACTTAAAACTTCTTCAACTACGCAAGGTCAAGTAGAGACATTTGAAGCTAGAGAAAATAAAACAACACCATAAAGGAGAAAAGAACTTGATTCTGCAACTTCGTCAAACTAGTTCGCATCTATATAGTAATACAAGCTCAACAAGTAAAAAGGAAGTATTAATTAAAGCATGGTGTATATGGCCCTAGGATAAATTAATGCCAATAATTTCGAACTGATGAATTGAAGAAAACATTAATCTAGCTTAAGACAAAAACTTGGGTGAGGCGGTCGCACAGTAAGTGGTGGAGCCCACGCGCTGGGCCCGTGTAAACCACACACCCCTTTTCGACCTATAAGTCAGGCGCGTGCCTGAGCCTGATAATTTTTTTTATTCGGCGCATGTGTTACACGCGCAGAACTTTTAATTTTTTTTTCCTATTTTTTTCAGTTTTTTTTATTCTTTTTTTCAGTTTTTTTTATTTTTTATTTTTTTTAAAGAGTCGAGTGAGGGGAGCCGAAGGCCTCGGAGCGAGCTAAAAATATTAATATTACCACAATTATTATCTATAAATTAAAATCGGAGCCGAAGGCAGAAAAGAAAAACAAATTAAAAAATCGAATTAAAAAAAAAGTCAACGGATTGACCCCTTTTGACCGGATCGGGTCAACCCGGATTTGGTTTCATACATGAGGCGGCCTCACAGCCCAGAGGAGTGTTGCTCCTAGCTTAATGGTGAGGTTCAATATGGTGATCTAGCTCAACATCATCATTCCACTACGCTTCTAGCGCAATTTTTAGAGATTTAATTAATTAAAATTCCTTTTATTTTATTTTTTTCTTTTGAAACTTCTTTTTTCTAGAATTTATGAAATATTTATTTTGCTTTATTTTATTGTTCTTGTTTAATTAGGAGTTTTTTTTTTCAGATGAAGGATTATTAAAATCTTGATTTAATGCGGTTGTGAAGCCTAAATCAAGAAAGGAAAAGTTCACATACCAGAATCAAGGAATCTGAAAAGTTAATTCAGAGACAAATTATTACTGAAGGTAAATATTTTTTTAACCACTCTCAGTTTCAAAAGATATAAAAGTTAACCCATTTCTTGTAAAACGTACAGTACATAAAAACTGGGGTGGGCTTACTACTTAGATGCTTTCAGCTGTCAGCAGTTATCCGCTCCGCACTTGGCTACCCAGCGTTTACAGTGGGCACGATAACTGGTACACTAGAGGTGCGTCCTTCCCGGTCCTCTCGTACTAGGGAAAGGTCTTCTCAATGCTCTAACGCCCACACCGGATATGGGCCCGGTGCCACGAAATGATTGAGAACTACGACGGGTCGAAATGCATTTTGGAGGGGGCTTTGCTCTTTCTTTTGTGGTTCTATTCGTACACAGCATTTCAAGGGTTCTACCAATTGATATCTTTCCAAAAAGAATTGAAATTCGATTTCATGATTTGTATCTTCAATTTTTGGAAACTTATAAAGTTCTTCTGGCAAACCCTGATTGATGAACCAATATAGCGAGTTAATAATTTTAATTTATCTTTTTTTGTACAAAAAAAAAATGAAATTCTGAAAAGTTCCAAAAATATGAAAATCTGAAAAATTCCAAAAAATCTGAAAATTGAAACTTCACCAGAGTCAGTAGGTTTGATTATTTTGTTATTTTATTTTTAATTTATTTTTAATGTACTTTCATTAAGGTCAATCTTATTAACATGAATGGATAGAGAGAGAGAGGGGAAGATGCAGAGGGAGAAAAGATCCCTTGCCGCCGCCGCCGCCGCCGCCTAACGCCAACTTGGCGCCGTGCTGCCTCACGCCGTCAGTAGCATCAGGAGAAAAGAACCCCCCAGATCGAATCTGAAAGTAGAAGAAAACATATATGGAAGGAGAGAGGGAGGGACGACGACGGATTGAATTGGGAGAGAGACTAAGAAGAGAGACACAGAGCAAGAAAGAGAGAGTGGTAGGAGAGAGATTGGCCGGGGGAGTGTAGTGAGGTAGTTTTATAAAATTCATTTTATTTTTTATTTTTAAATTTTTACAATCAAAACGATATCGTTTTGATTAAAAAGTGCCATGTAACCATGTTGCAGCTATGTCGGTTTTAATTTGGAACAAAATGACAATCATATTAACAATGGAAAAAAAATGAAAGTTCGTGTAATTGACAAAAAAATTAGAAGTTCATTTTAAATAGTCTAAATTTGATGCAAATTGTTGGTGTATTTGTACTTAAATAGTCCTTTTTTTTTATCTCTATTTACTTTTCAATATTAACACTTACTATTGATTGCGTGATAGCCTAAGCAATTTCGATGAAATTAATAATGATTGCGTGGACCAAATTAAAATTGAAGAAATATCTGAAATAGATGTGGCGTGAAATAGAAGATGTAGAAGTGGACCGAGTCATCATAGATGTATTAGATTAGATTAGATGGATCTTTCTAAGCCTTTTTGTTTAATTTGTCGATATCTCAATTGTCTTATTTCATCATCACCACATTCGACTTTGGTGCCTGCCTTAGATTCCTTTCCAACTTACTAAATTACTATATCACTCATTCTCCCTACTTAATTCTCTGCAATTGAGTTCTATACTTTTAGTTCGATCATGAGTTGTTTTGATCAAATATTTCTGTCAGAATCAATTGTATATATGCCTAAAAAAAAGTCACGGGCATTAATATCCAATTTTATTGTGTTCGTGTTTGTATCGGATCCGTGATGCGAACGTGCCCGTGTTCGTACAAGTCATGTCTTATATTGTGTCGTTCATGTATCGATCGACACAATTATGATCACACGCGCGATTTGTGACGCCTAATATTTGTATATATACGTTTCGTGTGTGCTCTATTTTGAACATTAGAACTAATATTACCTTATATATCCTATATTTTGATGTGCGATGAAAGAGAATAATATATTATTTTCTAAAAAAAATAGAAAAGATGGTCCATTTTGGACATATCCTCCTCATTCACATGCTTTGAAATGATCAATGAGTTTTTCTATTCTAAAACAGTGTTTCCTTCCATTTTCCAATCATAGTATTACCGTCACATATATTTTAAAAAACATCATTCACTACTCAATAAAAATGACTGCAAAATCAAGACAATATATTCTAAAATACATTCAAACATCCATCTATAAGTGGAATATATAACAGTCTTAAAACAACAGATATAAAAATTAACAATTATGACGACGTATATTGTACGTTGGAATGCAATAAACAGACAAGGCAATGCTCAAACCAAAGTATACGGCAAACGCGTTAATTTAGAAGTTGATAAATTAAGACAAAAACATGCATGACCCACTGCCATAATATTTTAAGGGGGTGTTTACTTTGCGTGATAGGATAGATTGATAAAACATATGATTGACTATATGAAGGATTAGATGATCAAACAAGCACAAAAGTAATCAATCCATCAAAGTAGACGGTAGATTAACCTATATTATTTTTATCTATCTATCCTATCACCCAAAGTAAACGCCCCCTAAAAGTTCAAAAAATCCAATAATAATATTTATAAATTAAGGCAGAACAGAATATACATATACTAAATTAAGAGGTAAATGCGACTAAATTTTCTTCACCAACGATCAGCCATGGCCGAGAGAAGAGAGCAAGAGAAGCCCCTCGCCCCGGCCTCCCAGTCCCACCTCATAGTCGTCGACAAACGCAGCCCCTTCGCGGCGGAGTTCACTTCCCGCCGCCAGCGATGCCTCAAGTGCGGCGGCTGCTCCGCCGCGCTGCTCCTAATTCTAGCCGTCACGATACTAATTCTCATGATCACAGTTTTCCACGTGAAAGATCCAACTCTGAAGCTGAACGCAGTGAAGATCGACGGCCTCGATTTACTCTCCAACAAGACCAACTTCATGCAAAGCGGCGGCCTCAACTTGACGCTGGTAGCTGATATCTCGATCAGGAATCCGAATGCGGCGTCGTTTAAGTTCGAGGAGGCGACGACGGACGTGTACTACGACGGTACTGTTGTCGGAGAAGTTAGGACTCCGGCGGGGGAGGCGAGGCCGCGGAGGACACGTAGGATGGATGTTTTAATTGATATTATGGTTGATAGAATGGTGGGAGTGTCCAGATTTGAGAGTGATTTTGTTGCACAGAATTTTCCACTTAGTACGTCTACGAGAGTAAGGGGGGTGGTCAATATTGCAGATGTTGTAAACAAAAATATCGTCTTGAAAATTAACTGCGCAATGAATGTGAATTTGGGGAGCCAGGCCGTTCAAGATAGGGATTGCAAGAGAGATGTTTCTTTCTGATTTTCGATTATTTACATTTCATTTTTTAGTTTTATTTTGGTGTTTTGGGATATGATGCTGTGGTTGTGTAATACGGATCGGAAAGATTATATTTAGATCATGTATTTAGAATACAAATTTGTTGTAACTACACACTAGTTATTATTGCATGAAACATTGGTAAGTGAGGCACACTAAAATATTCCGATCCATCATCAATAGCTCTGTACGACTAATTAAATTTTTTGTTGAATTTTTTAAAAGAAATTAATCGTTTTGAATTATTAATTAATTAATATGAATCTAATTGGAATTATTAAATCCTTGATAAATATTTATTGAATATTAATAAAATTTAATTGGATTTTACTGTGACTTCTTCTATTGTTGTACCTTTGAGTAGTTTCAATTTTGACCATCGGCTCATGTATTAAACTCAAGTCAGGGCCGGTCTTGAAGGCAGGCGAGCCCAAAAGATATTGGGCCCAATTGGTGTTTGTATTCCATTATTCATTTGTTCTCCAAAATATAAAATTTGACTTAGTGTTTAGAAAAATATGAGGCCTATTATGGGATCCAAATATTTTTTCCTTGTAAATCAGCCGCAACTCTTCTTCTTCAACGTATCTAAGAAAACTCCTTTTTTTTTTCATATGGTAGAATACGCAGCCGATATTTTTAGTATGTGTCCATTTGCAATAGCCTAAAAACACTCGTCTTTTTCAACACTCAACGGCGTAAACCATAAAAATTTATGTGTTTCCCAAACAAAATCTAGAACGTTTTCAATTTTTTGTTATCGTTAGATCACAAAAATAAATAAAAGAAACTACGTAATTTATTTTACTTCTTATTTATTATCTATCGAGTTGTCCAAGGAACAAGTTAAATTCACACCACTCTCTTAGAGCACCCACGATGGTGTAGACCTGCCCATTTTTCATGAACTAGCAGTTTGAATCGGGGCCGAACCGCCGGTCAACGGTTTTTTAACTGTAACCGTGGCCAACGGTTTCGAACCGTAATCGAAACCGGCGCTAAAAGGGCCGGTTACAGTTCAAGTGGATGGGTAACCGGAACCGACGGTTTATAAAATTAAAAAATAATAATAATAAATATTATATATATTGCAAAAATAAGTATATACATGTAATAAACCGGCAGTTTTCGGTCTTAAAAAAACCAGCGGTTTCGGCCTTAACCGACGGTTTTCGACAAAAGTTATATATATATATATATTTATATATATATTAATTATCTATTATTTTTATTTTCTATCTAAAAACATATCCCTTTAAGAATTCATCTCTTTCAAATCATTTCTCTACACCCTATCTTTTGATTTTATTAAAATTTTCATTCTTCATACTATTAAAGAATGAGTTAATTTTCGTCATTCGTATTAATAATTAATGTTCGTTGTATGTTTCATTTACATAATATATTTATCGTAATCAAAGTAATATATATTTACTAGTATAAGAATATAAAAAATAGTATAAAAAAATCAAAAATCGAAGGGCCGAATCGGAACCGGCAGTTTTTAACCGGAACCGGAACCGTAACCAACGGTTTTCAGTCCGAAACCGGAACCGAAAATAGTGTTGGCGGGCCGGTTACGGTTCAACTTCAGAAAAAACCGTAGCCAGCAGTTCGAGGCCCGGAACCGGCGGTTCCTAGCCCGTGGGCAGGTCTACAAAATGGAGGGCACCAACTAAATTTATGGGCCCAAAGTGGGCACTAAAGTTTTCCCACAATGGTGCCCTCCAAATTTGAAGGGCACTCTCCCTTTTTTTATTTTTATTTTATAATTAATTTTATTCACTAATTTCAAAAACAATTATTTTTAAATGTTAATTTTATTGAATAATTGAAATTGCATTAAATAAAATAAAAACAGGTTTACAACTAAAATTAAAAATTTAACTACTTTTTCACCAACCCATATTTATTCTTGAGAAACTCACACATGAGAAGGTGATTTTCAAGAAAAACGGGGGGTAATGTTGGACGTGTCTCTTGTGATTACATCATAGACCACGTATCTGACAAATGGTTATCTATCCATGCCAACCTCTCGTCTGCAGCGGCGACACGTGAAGATGACTCAATTTTATTTTTTTCTTTCGCCAACACCTTCACCTTTTTTGTATCCATTAGCTGTGAGGAGTGACTGCTACCCGATGTGAATTCGCCGTTGTTCGCTATTTTCTTTCACACCGCAAGTGCACAGGTGTAATTGAGCATAGGGAAGCAAGGTCGTATTCCACAAAGATTGTATTAATTCTAGCAAGTACCACTTTCAATTGTTATAACACTATTTAGACTTTTGAACTTGTAGATTTGATTATACTAATGATGCAAATAATTAAATAAAAATAAAATAAACAAAAGCAAGGAAAAATATTTATGAATAACGATAGAGAGAAAATATCTCAAGGTTTCGATTTCAGTGAACACTTGAATTCAAATTCAATTCAATGAATCAATTGGTTTGTTAGACTCGACTCTTACTAAGACGATCACACAATTAGAATAGACCTACTGTCGTAGCGCCTAGACCGTGGATTACATGCAAGAATTATTGTGTCCAATCAATAACTAAACATGCAACTCTAAAAGCTTCTTAGATCTATTGTCCACATACAAATCTAAAGATCTTTCGACTATATTGAAAAGTATGTCCTATATTCTAGATCAAGCATCAATTATCATATTTCGAATATTGAATTAACACATCAAATATGCACAGTTGGTGATCAATCAATCAAGCATGAGAAAGCACATGAATATAGAAAGCAAAAGAAGGTCCCAATTGATTAATTAAGCCAAAATCGAATCCAAGTATTCACCTACTCTTTAACCCTAGGATAAAAGACAATTAGCTACTCATAGTCATAATAAACACAATCCGAATATTGAAAAACATAAAAAATTCAAAGATGAATCTTGATCTTGAATGCATCCAATCTTCTCTTTCCGTCTTCAATCTTCAAGAATTCTTCCAAGCACAAAATTGTATGAAAAATAAAATCTAAAAATGTCTCCTCAATGTCACATAAGGAGTATTTATAGTTGGAAAAAGACTACAATTCGATTAGGGTAAAGAATTGGGCCAAGAAATGAAGCATAAACGAATAAGGAAATAAGTTAAAAAAATTCCGTCGGGCCATGCGGTCGCATGCCGGACCGCATGGATCGCCTGCCGTGATTTTGGGGTGGTGCCATGCGGCTGCATGCCTCCTGCGCGCAATGTTTTTGTTTTGGCTCGTTTTCCCTCGTTTCAACTTCGATTTTGGATCCGTTTTCGCCTACAAACTCCTATCGAACTCTACTTTTATCCTATCATGCTCAGTTTTCATCAACTTTACTCCATTTTTCTGAAAATTCAAATAAACAATGAACGAGTATCATATTTCACAAAATAACAATAATTATGCACAAAACTCATTCCAAACATAATTTCCTACCACAAATTGACTTCAAATAAGTTTATAAAGATGAGAAAATCCATGTTTGTCAGCCACCGCTCGGAGCATTCACAGATCCCGGAGTGCTCGCAGATCCCAGAGTGTTCTCATATTCCGTCGTGGTGTAGGTGCCGTCATCTCTTGTTTTTGTGCGCTTGACCGCCTTGTCTTAAACCTGCCTAGAAGAAACAATAATATGAAACTTCGGTGTATCCATAACCACGTTCCAAGCCTCCAAATACTCGAATGAATACTTGTGGAAGGTCATCCACTCCGCCATCGTCCTTTGCAGAATGTCTTCGCTGCTACGATACTCGTCAGAGCACTCTTTGTAGAGTTGTTGGAAGATGACCAACTCATCCTTAACTCGTTTCCAATGGTGGCGCAATTGACTATCAGTTCGTTCGAACATTCCTTCGGGACGAATCTCGTTGTAGCGCTCCGTTAGACGATTCCAATATCTAGACTTCTTTTGACCGTTGTGATGGTCCCTGAGCTGGGTCTTTGGTGTAGAGGGGGGGTGAATAAACCAAAGATAGATTTCTGAAAACTTTTTCAAGTTTAAAACAGAGTTGGTGAGCTCAGTTAAGAATCCAACTGAGGAGGGTCAGCTGGGCTAATAACTCAGCTGACGGTGCGGAAAGTGGTGGTTTGAAAACTTAGCTCGGTTGCTTAGAAAAACTCAGCTTGAAAAGATTATCTTTATGTTTTCGGCTTAGTCAAGTTGTGCAAGTTTTAGAAGGACACAACTGTCTTTGGAGAACAGCTGTGTATGCAGATTTGATAAAATATGCAATGTGATGATAAAGTTAGTACTAAAACTGAAATTAACGAGAAAGTAAAGAACACGAGATTTTTACGTGGTTCGGAGTAACACCTCCTACGTCCACGACCAGATTCACTGGTAATTCACTACCACTTGGTTTCCAAGTACCAAGCAGCTTCACAACTCTAACCCGAGCTGTGTTCCAATAGTTTGCGGGCAATGTCAAGCCTAACCTTTCAGTTTATGGGTACTGAAAAAACCTTACAAACACTTGAATTTCCCGCTTCAAGCAAGCGTAACCTTGACCTAACCTTTCTGGGTAAAGAGGGGTTTGGTTTGGGGTTCCAACTGTGAACGAGTTCTTACAATTAAGAACTTTAGAGTTAGATGAACTCGTTCAAAATCTAGGCCTAAGCTATACAACGATTTCTGCCTAGAAATCAGACGAAAAACTGGGCAGTTTCTGGACTAGAGACACTTTAAGATAAAGTGTTCTTTTGACTATTTAGAACTGCTAATGAGCTTTTAAATGCGTGATAATTTCAGAGAATGAAAGCTTGTAGAGAGTTTTTCGTCTTTGATCCTGAGGTTGAAGACGGGTTTATATAGGTAGAGATTCAAGACTAGCCGTTGGAGGAGCCGTTTGAATCTGACCTACTCTTCTTAAATTCGATATCTGCCGTTGGGCGATTCTGCACCTGTCTTCATTTGTGTCACATCCTAGGTTCTGAAGTCTAGGATGCTGATTCGGCAATCCCTCATTGGTCGAGGCATGTTGACTTCCTCTGACGCGGGGATCTCTACCTTTGAAGCTGGTTTTTTTAATTTAGAGCTGAAAAATGTAGACTGACTTGAAGTGATGTCTTCAGATTTAGTTCTGTACAGCTGGACCAGCTGTGTCTTGAACTCAGCTCGATTAATCTTCAGCTTGATCCTACTCTGTTTTGAACTCAGCTCAGCTGGAGGACTCAGCTGATAGTTGACTCCTGCTGTAAACACAGCTGGATCTTCTGCTGTCTTGAGCTTTTGCTGTCTTCCGCTTCCTTGGCTGACTCCTGCTGTAAACACAGCTGGATCTTCTGCTGTCTTCCGCTTCTTGAACCTGTAAACTTAGAAAATCTAAAGCTCAAACAAGCGAGCTGGAAAACACAACTTAGGTTGATGCGATCATCTACTCGGTTGGAGAACAGTTGGGTTTTGGTATCAAATCAAAACTCTATTAATTTTCCCAACAATTTCCCCCTTTTTGATGATGCCAAAACCTAACTGAGACAACTTAAGAAGCTTCTCAAAAATTGTATTTTATTAATGTAAGAAATTACATCATAAAACAGGAAAAAAAAATTCTTCAATTCTTCAGTCTTCAATCCCAGTTGGCTGGGTATTCTCTTCTGCATCCGCTGCTTCTTTCTTTTGACTCGTTTCTCCTTCAGCTGGTTCCTCTCGGTCAGCAGTTTGCCTCTTCTTTGTCTCATTCTCTTCCCCCTTTCTGGCATGATCAATCAAGGTGGGAGAGATACACCATCGTCTTATGGAGTTGTGCAATTTTCTGAATTACGTCAGCGATCTTCGCTATATTGTCAGCTGTTGCGATGTTTAGTTTGGCAATGCTGCGGTTGTCAGTTCTGAGCAGCGAGGTCAGGAGTCTTGGTGGCTCAGTTGTTGCATTAGCTGGCTCTTCTTCAATAGCATTAGCCTCAGCTGTGATTGCAGACACAGTTTCCTTGGCTTATTTCAGCTGGTTCAGTCCAGTTGAGTGCTTGGAGGTATGAGTTGGCACTAGAGATGACCTCTTCTGAGTAGGGCACAACTTCATTCCTTGCAATTTTGCTTCTTCAGACTTCATTAGATTGAATGAGAAAGTCTGATTCAGCACTTGAAGGACTTAAGTATTCCCCTTCCACTTCTGAAGAGGTGGGTATGGGGTTCAGCTCATGTTTTCATCATCCAGCTACAAGTGATCATCGGCTGGATGATGTTTTCCACTTGAGCTTGGTGCAAGGGCTTGAGCTCCAACTTCCATAAGTAGATCTCGAAGCTGGTGTCCCTGTTGAGCTGAAGGAAACTGAGGAGAAGGCGGTTGAAGTATTCCATCTGCTGTAGGGTTTAAGCTTAGTTGATCAGCTGGAATACGTCGTTGTGGTGTTGATGATGACGATGTTCATGCAGGCGCATGAACGTCCTTGTAGACCTTCTGTTCTCGGAGAGTAGTTACGAATTCTCTCTTATTGTCAGCTGGCTTCTCGGCTGACTGACTGAGCACCTTTAACTTGAGTCTTCTATTTGAAGACGGTGCATCAGCTTGTTTTGTCTCCTCAAGTTGTTTCCGATTCCCAGCTGGGAAGGAAGTAGATGCATGCTGCTTTGTCTTCTGCATCTTTTTCTGTACCTCATGTGGCGTAGCAAGAGCTTTGACATGTCTGCTCTTAAAGACTCCGGCTTTATCAACATCTCGTCCAGTTCTGTTGACGTTGATTTTCACATCCCATGGAGTTGTATGTCCCGTTTACTCTTTTATTTTAAGAGAAACAGTGGGACGGAGGAGGTCTTTTTCCTTTGACATTCCCAGAAAGATTTCTGCAGCTTCCTGGTGAATGATGTTCTTGAGCTTTGCAGTCACCCACTGCGTTAGACCGGATCTGTCGATGAGCTTCATCTTCTCCTGGAACTCCGTCTTCTTGTGGTTCCTGAGAGTTAAGCAGCTCTCATTGTGAAGCTTTGACAGATTCTTCATGTTGATCGGCTTCTGGAGATATCTTTCTAGATTCCATGTTCTTCTTCTGCAACTTTTGTTAGTAGAACAAGTAATACAAAGAGTAGGAAGAAGAAAGAGTGCCGAAAAAAATTTTTAGGGTTTATGCAAATGTTTGCGTATCTCTTCTAGCATATTTATATCACCTTTCTTGATGAATGGTCGATCAAGATTTGTAGTTTGATAAGAAGATCTACGACTGGGAGTTATTCTCGCGTCATTTCAGTTTCTTGTTTAGAAAATGCGAGTTAATGCGCGTGAGAGGACGGTTGAGGCGTTTTGACTTTTGCCTCGAAACTCCCATGTTTCAGTTCTTTGCAGACTTTTAATTAAATTTGATTAGATATGACAATATATGATTTGACTGAAAACAGAATAAGTAGGTGTAGTTAATGATGTTGCAAACCTCTCAGCTGATCATTGTAGTCAGCTGATACCTCGGTTATGAATGGTTGTGTTGAGTGATCGTTTTTCCAGCTGGTTCCCCCTCAGCTGAATAATCTTTCAACTTAAAGCTTGATTCTTACTCAGCTGATACCAATTGTCGTTGGTTCTGAATTCCAGCTGTCTGCTTTCATTCAGCTGGGTCTGCTTCCATTCAGCTGGGTAAAGCATCGTCTGGGTTGAGTAATCCAAGTAATCCGCACAACATTTTGAACCTTGCTTCTATCAGCGGCTTTGTGAGTATATCAGCCTGCTGTATGTCTGTGTGAATTTTCTCAACAATCACATCCTTCTTTTCCACGTGATCTCTGATGAAGTGATCGCGTACGTCCACATGTTTGCATCTTGTATGATGTACTGGATTCTCTGATATAGCAATCGCACTTGAGCTATCGCAGAAAATTGGAACTTGTCCAGTTGTCACTTCGTAGTCATCCAGCTGATGTTTCAGCCAGAGAATTTGTGAGCAACAACTTCCAGCTGCCATATATTCTGCTTCTGTTGTGGAAGTTGCGATGCACGTTTGCTTCTTTAAAAACCACGAGATCAACTTGCTTCCTAGGAACTGACAAGTTCCTGAAGTTGATTTTCTATCCAACCGATCTCCAGCGAAGTCTGAGTCTGAATATCCAGTCAACTGTAGATTGTCTTCAGTTGGGTACCACAGCCCAACATTCTGAGTTCCTTTGAGATATCTGAGAATGTTCTTGGCTGCTTGCATGTGTGCTTTTTTTGGATCAACTTGAAATCTGGCACACACTCCGACTGCGAAAGAGATGTCTGGACGACTCGCTGTTAGATACAGCAGGGAACCTATTATCCCTCTGTATTTGCTGGAATCAACTGATTTTCCTTCAGTTCCAAGTTCAATCTTCCAGTTGGTGTTCATCAGAATCTTTACAGTTCTGCTGGATTGAACTCCATACTTGGCGATCAAGTCTTTCACGTACTTGGATTGATTTATAAAAATCCCTTCTGTTGATTGCTTGACTTGAAGTCCTCGGAAGAAGCTCATTTCTCCCATCATAGACATTTGGAACTGTTCTGACATCATCTCTCCAAATCTTTGGCATAAGAATGTTGATCTTGATGCGAAGATGATGTCATCTACATAGATTTGAACAACCAGGATGTCTTCTCCTAACTTAATGGTGAAGAGAGTTCTGTCTACTGAGCCCTTCTTGAATTCTTTGGATACAAGGAAATTTGATAGAGTATCATACCACGCTCGAGGTGCTTGCTTCAAACCATAAAGCACCTTCTTTAGCTTGTAGACTTTATTTCCTTCTACTTCAAATCCTGGAGGTTGTTCAACACAGACATCTTCTTTGATTTCTCCATTTAAGAATGCACACTTCACATCCATTTGATAGACCTTGAATTTGTGATGTGCTGCATAAGCGAGGAAGAGTCTGATTGCTTCTAATCGCGCTACTAGAGCAAATGATTCTTCGAAGTCAATTCCTTCCTGCTGTGTGTAGCCCTTGGCAACTAGTCGAGCTTTGTTTCTGATGATGACTCCAAAGGTATCCAGTTTGTTCTTGAAGATCCATTTGAGTCCTATGACTTTGACTCCTTCAGGTCTGTCGACCAATTCCCAGACACAATTTCTGAGGAATTCATTTAGCTCTTCCTGCATGCCGTTAGTCCAGGGTACACTTTTTAATGCTTCTAGAATTGTTTGAGGCTCTGGAACTTGTGCTACATAACACGCCTTTAGAGTTGTATCTTCATCATAGACCGTCAGTTCTAGCTCTACTGAGATTTGAGCTGCGTCAGCTGCTTCTTGTTGATCCGATGTAGCTTGTGCAGCTGATCTTCTGGTTTTGACTTGGTCAGATGGTTCTCCAATGATTGCTAATGATGGATGATCTTCAATCCATCGTTTTCTTTTAGATGTGGCTAGATTTTGTCTGTCTTGGAGTTGCTCTGGAGTTAAGTCTTGAGAGTTTGATTCTCCTTGATTTGGGCTTTGAGGTGACTTCTGTAGAAGCTCTGCTGGAGATAGTGCTGGGGATTCAGCTGTGTCTGGATTTCCAGCTGATGGCATTCCCCATTGATTTGGCGTTGGAGGTTTTTCTTGATTTCCAGCTGTTGGAGCTTTCCGATTGATTTGAAGTTCCTCCTCTGGCTCATCATCCCATATTAATGGTTCGGCCAGATTCCTGATTCGATTTTCTTAAGCTCTTGTCTGAATCTGCCTTGAAGATTGTCCTTCGTTTCTTCGTTTGATAGAATCTCTATAGTCGAATGATGATTCGTCAAATGTAACATGTGGAGTTACTTCTACCGTTTGAGTTCTTCTGTTGAAGACTCTGTATGCTTTACTCACAGCAGAATAACCAAGGAATACTCCTCGGTCAGTCTTCGCGTCGAATGTCTTGAGCTGTGTTTTTCCATTGTTTCGGATATGACATTTGGATCCGAAGACCTTGAAATATCCAATATATGGTATTCTGTTGTTCCATAGCTCATACGGCGTCTTTCCTTGCCTTGATATGAGTAGAGAGCGATTCTTAGTGAAGCAAGTTGTGTTGATTGCTTCGGCCCAGAACTTCTTTGGAATGGCAGAGCTAGCTAGCATTGAGGTAGCTGCTTCTTTGAGTATTCGGTTTCTTCTCTCTGCTACACCATTCTGCTGAGGTGTGCGTGCTGCAGATGTTGGATGTTGAACTCCGTTCTTCTCGCAGTATTCATAAATAGTTACATTCAGAAACTCAGTTCCTCGATCTGATCTGATTGACATTATCTTGCACTCCTTCTGAGTTGACAATCTTTCCAGCAGGATTGGCAGCTTAGTCCTTGTTTCGTTCTTCTGATACAGGAATGACACCCATGTGAATCTTGTAAAGTCATCCACTATGACCAGAGTATATTTTCTGCCATTGAAGCTTGCTGGAGTAACTGGACCAAAAGGATCCATGTGAAGGAGTTGAAGTACTCGATCAGTCGACTGAACTGGCTTGAGAGAGAATGAAATTCTTGTTTGTTTTCCTTGTTGACATGCGCTGCACATATGACTTTTGTCATATACTTGATCTGGAATTCCATTAGGGAGCTGGTTCATAGCAAGTTTGTTGATTGTCTTGAAGTTGAGATGATTCAGCCGTCTGTGCCACAGCCAGCTGACTTCATTGAGGAGGGCTGCTGTTCCAGTTAGCAAAGTACATATTTCCTTCTCTTTTCCCTCTTAGTAGTATCTGCTTGGTTTTCCTGTGCTTCCCTGTGTATCAAACTTGACAGAAAAACCGTTGTCGCAGAATTGGCTAATGGAAAGCAAGTTGTGTTGCAGTCCTTGTACATAAGAAACATTTGGGATTATAACATTTTTAGTTTTAAATGTACCATAACCTTTGGTTAGGCCTTTGGAGTTGTCACCAAATGTTACTTGTGGGCCTGGACGCTCGATATACTCCTGGAGTAGATGCTTTAAGTGCGTCATGTGCTTGGAACATCCACTGTCCAAGTACCACAGCGTTCTCATCGACTCCTCAATGATGCGTCGTTCCCTTGCAACCTATAAAAAAGATCAAAATTTAGGTACCCAGTTTTAATTGGGTCCTCGTGGGTTAGACAGAGATCCTTTTACGACCCAGATCTGCTTAATGACTCGAATTGGGTCATTTGATCTGATGATCCTTCCAGCTGAGTCGATATACACATTCTTTGTGTTCTTCAGTTGTTACTGGTGGGGTCTTGATCTCAGTATCTTCCCGGCTTGATATCTTTGTTGATGTCCTAGTCTTTTCTAGTATCCAGCTGAGACGTTTATTTGTCTCTGCTGTCTCTTGTGATACTTCGGCTGGAACTGGTACTCTAGCTGGTGATCATATGAGTGATATCCAGCTGGGTATCTCCTTTGATATCTCGGTTGATATCTTTCGACGTGCTGTTGAGGTTGCTGGTATCTGAACTGTCCAGCCTGCTGTCTTTGATGAGTTTGAGCACGTTGTAGTCTGATCTGAGCTTGAGGTTGTCTCACAGCTGACCTTTTTGATGCCTGCTGTGTCTTTAACGGTCGTTGCTGAGTTGCTGGAATTGGGTTTTCTTTTGCTCGTACAAACATTACCTTTGTTCCACTAGTAGAGGCAATGTTTTGTAGCATCCTTTGATTCATTGTAACCCAGTCCTGCTTTGAGTGCTGCTGGACGTTATGCACTTATGATTTCGTCCATTGTTGTTGTGGCTTTGATGAGAGCTACCATCTTCTTAGACAGTACCTCTTCGGAACTTTTCAGCTCTACAATCTCAGCTGACTTCTTTTCTGATTCAGCTGTGGCCTTTTCCAATTCTTCCATCAGTTGTTTCTTTTCATAGTAGAAGTCCTTCATCAGCTGATCTTGTTTCACTATTTTGTCTTTTAGTGAAACAACTTCCTTTTGGAGCTATGTTGTATCAGCTGCTTCTAATACCTTTTTCCTTTCCAGTTTCACCTTCAGCTCGGCATTCTCACACATTATGACGTCAATGATCTCTTGAAGCTCCTTGGAATCGTTCATAACCTTTTCTACTAAACTCCAATCAGGTAGCCCTGATTCTAAAACCTGTGTAGAGTGTTCGTGTGATGGTGAGAGGTTAGATAGATTTTGAGTTCCGGACATTATCTCATCTTCATCGATGCCGTCTGTCTGTCCCATGAAGCATGTATCCCAATCAGGTTCATCATGAGCCATCAGTGCTTCTTCTTCTAAGTCTGAAAATGGCATGTTATCTTCCATTTTATTGCACTCTGACTCCTCGTCTACGATGTAAACTCTCCTTCTGTCAGCTGCCTTAGCTTTTAGTTGGTCTTTATCTTTCTTGGATAGCTTAGGACAGTCTAGCCTGTAGTGTCCTGGTTCCTTGCAGTTGAAACATCCTTCTTCTATTCGCTTGTCAGCTGACTTCTCATCAGCTGCTGCGTACTTGTCTCTGTAAGTTCTTGCGAACTTCTTGTACTTGCCCTTACTGGTGTTGAGTCTGTTGTAGTTTTTGACCAGCATGGCTATTTCTTCAAGTAGCTCTTCCTTGCTCATGTCATTCTTGTCCTTCTTTGATGACTCAGCTGACTGCATGTAAGCGGATTTTTCAGAGTTAGCTCTGAACGCAATCTCCTTTGGCGCAGGTGTCAGCCCTCTATCATTCTGATTGCTTGAAGATTCTTTCATGGTAATCTTCAAGTTGTATTCGTTGGCTTTGAGCAGGGAGAATAATCTTTCAGTTGAAAGATCACCCAAGTCACTTCGACTTTGGTGTACCACCTTATATGTGTTCCATTCAGCTGTGAGCGCTGAAAGGACTTTTAGATTCTTTTCTCGCTGGGTGTATTTCTAATTCTGATGGTTTCTATTTCTACCACTATATTGGAGAATCTGAGTTCCATCCCTTCGATGGACTCGTTGACAAGCTGCTTGAAGTTATCAAACTTCTGGCAGGCGATTGTGAATTTACTTTTTTTTTATCTCATCCGACCCTTCGCATAGCTTGGCTAGGGTTTCCCACATCTACTTTGCGGTTTCGCAGTTGATGATTTTGCTGAGGTAGGCGTTGGAGACTGTTGATGAGATGGTGTTCCTCGAGAAGCTGTCTAATCCAGCTTGCTTCATTTCTTCTGAGGTATGCTCACTCTTTGGCTTGAGAATGAGCTGATACGTTGGCTGTCCACCATCTTGAGCTGGACCTTGTTTGTAGATGATGATGGGTCCGTCTGTGATGACGTCCCACATCATGTCATGATACGTACAGAGAAAGCTCTTTAATCTGAACTTCCAGATTGCATAACCGTCGACCGAGAAGGTGGGAAGATTCCTGTTAAGATAAGAATCCATAGAGATATGCACAGTATGTAATAATATGAGTTTTTCAACAAAGAGGATCTGTTCAGTTGACCACTGACAGATTATCAAGACACGTCTCTTGAACTACTGCTCTGATACCAATTGATGGTCCCTGAGCTGAGTCTTTGGTGTAGAGGGGGGGTGAATACACCAAAGATAGATTTCTGAAAACTTTTTCAAGTTTAAAACAGAGTTGGTGAGCTCAGTTAAGAATCCAGCTGAGGAGGGTCAGCTGGGCTAATAACTCAGCTGGCGGTGCGGAAAGTGGTGGTTTGAAAACTTAGCTCGGTTGCTTAGAAAAACTCAGCTTGAAAAGATTATCTTTATGTTTTCGGCTTAGTCAAGTTGTGCAAGTTTCAGAAGGACACAACTGTCTTTGGAGAACAGCTGTGTATGCAGATTTGATAAAATATGCAATGTGATGATAAAGTTAGTACTAAAACTGAAATTAACGAGAAAGTAAAGAACACGAGATTTTTACGTGGTTCGGAGTAACACCTCCTACGTCTACGACCAGATTCACTGGTAATTCACTACCACTTGGTTTCCAAGTACCAAGCAACTTCACAACTCTAACCCGAGCTGTGTTCCAACAGTTTGCGGGCACTGTCAAACCTAACCTTTCAGTTTACGGGTACTGAAAAAACCTTACAAACACTTGAATTTCCCGCTTCAAGCAAGCGTAACCTTGACCTAACCTTTCTGGGTAAAGAAGGGTTTGGTTTGGAGTTCCAACTGTGAACGAGTTCTTACAATTAAGAACTTTAGAGTTAGATGAACTCGTTCAAAATCTAGGCTTAAGCTATACAACGATTTCTGCCTAGGAATCGACGAAAAACTGGGCAGTTTCTGGACTAGAGACACTTTAAGATAAAGTATTCTTTTGACTATTTAGAACTGCTAATGAGCTTTTAAATGCGTGATAATTTCAGAGAATGAAAGCTTGTAGAGAGTTTTTCGTCTTTGATCCTGAGGTTGAAGACGGGTTTATATAGGTAGAGATTCAAGACTAGCCGTTGGAAGAGCCGTTTGAATCTTACCTACTCTTCTTAAATTCGATATCTGCCGTTGGGCGATTCTGCACCTGTCTTCATTTGTGTCACATCCTAGGTTTTGAAGTCTAGGATGCTGATTCGGCAATCCCTCATTGGTCGAGGCATGTTGACTTCCTCTGACGCCGGGATCTCTGCCTTTGGAGCTGGTTTTTGAATTTAGAGCTGAATAAGGTAGACTGACTTGAAGTGATGTCTTCAGAGTTAGTTCCCTTTGTTCTGTACAGCTGGACCAGCTGTGTCTTGAACTCAGCTCTATTAATCTTCAGCTTGATCCTGCTCCGTTTTGAACTCAGCTCAGCTGATAGCTGACTACTGCTGTAAACACAGCTGGATCTTCTGTTGTCTTGAGCTTCTGCTGTCTTCCGCTTCCTTGGCTGACTCCTGCTGTAAACACAGCTGGATCTTCTGCTGTCTTCCGCTTTCTGAACCTGTAAACTTAGAAAATCTAAAGCTCAAACAGGCAAGCTGGAAAACACAACTTAGGTTGATGCGATCATCTACTCGGTTGGAGAACAGTAAGGTTTTGGTATAAAATCAAAACTCTATTAATTTTCCAAACACGTTGCCCACAATAGAATCGTGTCTAATGTCGATCCAACAACGAGCAAAGGTTTCCGTCTCGACAGGGGTGTAGAATGCTAGCCCCCGTCCGCCGCCACCTCGTCTCCCTCCATTTCGGGTGGTTGTGCCTCGTCTGCCGCCTCTCTCACCGCCTCGGGTGGTGGCTTTTCCCTTCTTCTTTGTTGTAGAAGTGACAGGGGGCTCCTCCTCCGCCTCCATATTGATCTCGACATCGGATGAATTCAAGTTGACGGTCGATTGGAAGTCCCCGGGAGATAGAATAGAATTCGGTGGGGGTGTGGGAGTAGAGAAATTTTGGAGTGGCGGAGGTCGATAATTTCCGTAGTAATTTGAATTATTCGGATCCAAACTAGCATCACTAGGAGGGAACCAAGGCCAACCCGAATTGAGATCCATTTGTGGCTAAAAATATGAGAATTGAAAGAGAGAAATGAGATGAAATTGAGAGAGAATTGTAGAATGGTGTGAAAATGAAGTGAAATAGGGGTATTATTTATAGTTGAAATTAAATTAGAATTAAATTAAAAAAATGAAGATAGCCGTTTAGGCCAACGGCTAATCCGTTGGCCACTGGCCAGCTGCCACGTGTGCAGCAAGGGTCCTCCGCCCTCCACCAAAAAATGGCGCTCAAGCGCGCCGCCCCTCCATGGGCGCTATCCACTCCGCGCCCGCTGCAGCGTCCTACATCCTCCTCCCCGCCCTCCTCACTGCGGATGCTCTTAATACAATACATGATTGCAAATTCAGATCGATGTCGTTTTCCAAGGTCCTCATTTGATTGATGCTTCAGTGTACATCTATCATTCTATGTAAACTCATCCACTGGCCCATAAGATGAAGTATTGATGGTATTTGTGATTATTGTTTGACTAACCATCTTCTAGAAAATACCTAAAAAAAACTATCTTCTAAAAAAAACTATTTTCAAATACATAAATAATTAATTATGCGACTATTCAAGTATTTTAATTACTAGTCAAATTCAATTATTTTTTATAAAATGACTATACAAATTAAGAAAAAAAAACAATACCATCCCTAAATATCCTCTGTTATATACTATTCCCTCCGTCCCAAGTTAGTGTGGTTGAACTAATATTTTATATCTCACAATAAATTAAATATGCACCACACTTTTGAGGGACGGAGTCACGGAGGAAATAGTACATTTTATTTTCTAACATTATATTTGATTAGTGCACGCGTGATATATGTATAAATTATAGACAGTTCATTAATAGAATAAAAGAAATATATAACATTGAGGTTAGATCAAACAAAATGCGTTAATATTAGTCAATATTCATCAACCGCGCACTATTTTTTATGCGAATTCCTTACTTTAAAAAATTATTTGGGAAATCCATTGTTCAATCTAGGGGTGAACAAAAATAACCGAAAACCGAAAACCAAACCAAACCAAACCGAAAATAGAATTTGGTTTGGTTTGTTCGGTTTGGTTGGTTTGTTTGGTTTTATTTTTTTAAAATTTAATTTGTTTGGTTTGGTTTGGTTTGATGTTTTGGCAACCAAACCAAACCGAAAACCTAATTTTTATATTTATATATATATATTAAATTTTTATATAATATATATAGATTAATTATATTTATATATAACTTTTCTCAATAATGAAAAATAATTTGAAAGAATTTAGCGCAAGAGCTTGTTGGACCCAATTCAACTTGGGCAAAAACTCTGGTAAGACCGCCTTATGTATACAACCGGATCTTTTGACCCGACCCGGATATTATGAACCAATAAATAAAAATAACTGGAGATAAATTACGTGAGTGGCTAGCTAGCCTGGTCGATGAGCAACCGCTTTCTGCTTCCAAGGTCACGGGTTCAATCCTCAACTCCAACAATTTTTTCCTTTTCTTTTTTTCTTAATTTTCTTTTATAATTTTTTTTTATTAAAACGTGATACTCCTTTCTCTCTCTCTCCCCTGTTTTTTATTAATTGTTTTTTCTTTCTTTTATCTTAATTCTTTATTTTTTTAATTATTTTTCTTTTTTATTTTCTTAATTCATTATATATTTCTTTTTCTTATTAATAAAAGTGATACTCCTTTCAATAAAATTGACTGCGATTTTTTCCCTTCTTAATTTTTTTCTTAATTATTTTTTCTTTCTTTCTCTTAATTCTTTCTTTTACTTAATTATTTTTCTTAATTCATTGTATTTATTATTTTTCTTAATAATAAAAATGACAATGATAATTAATAAAAATGACACTACTCAATGATAAAAGTGACAATTCTTATGAATAAAAGTGACATTTCGCGTTGATTAAAGTGACTCTTTCTATCAATAAAAGTCACAATTCTCATTAATAAAAGTGCACTTATTATGAATAAAAATGACAGTGACACTACTCATTGATAAAAGTGACGATTCTTATGAATAAAAGTGACATTTAACGTTGATTAAAGTGACACTTTCTATGAATAAAAGTGACATTTCTCATTAATAAAAGTGACAGTCATTATGAATAAAAATGACACTCGTAACGAATAAAAGTGACACTCCTCATTGATAAAAGTGATATTTTTTTATGAATAAAAATGACACACTTTATGAATAAAATTTACATTGTTTATGAATAAAAGTGACATTTTTCATTGATAAAAGTGTCATTCTTTTTATAATTACAAAAAAAGTGACGCTTGTAATGAATAAAAGTGATACTTCTGATGAACAAAAGTGACACTCCTCATTGATAAAAGTGACACTTCTTATGAACAAAAGTGACATTTCTCGTTGATAAAAGTGACGTTCGTTTTATAATTATAAAAATAAAGTGACACTTATAATGAAGTGATACTTCTAATGAACAAAAGTGACACTCCTTATTGATAAAAGTGACACTTCTTATGAACAAAAGTGACAATATTCATTGATAAAAATTAGTAAAAATTAAGGCTATTTAGGGTTTATTAAATATTAATTCAAATAATTTTAATAAAAAATAAATTTCTATAAAAAAGAAAAAACATATTTAGAGTGGTTAATGCTCGAGGCCAAAGGTCTCGGGATCAAGTCGACTGTGGTGCGGTCTTTAAATTTAATTGCTAATCCATAAAAAAAGATAATCTTTTATGAATAAAAGTCGACTGAACTTTTATGTTGTGAATCGCTTCCAGTTCTCGTGTGCTTCCTCGTTCACGTACTTGAGACACTCCGGGGTGTCGGGTTCTTTGAAGCAAGGCTCGATCTTTCCCAGATGTGCTCTGCCCATATCGACATTCTGTACCCGTACACCTGGGCGCATGGATGTTGGTTTTTCTTGGCCCAGGAGTGATGGGGTTGATTGGCTCCCATGGTGATCTCCGTGTCTCTTGAACCGACCACCGACCGTTGGTTGATGTAGCCCGAACCGATTATGAGTAGAAAAGTGACATTTGTCATTAATAAAAATGACACTCCTTATCAATAAAAGTGACACGCTTTATGAATAAAAATAACACCACTCTCTTAATAAAGTGACACTCATTATGAAGAAATATGTCACTTCTAATTTCTAAAAGCGACATTCTTCATGATTAAAAGTGACACTTTTCTTATGAATAAAAGTGACACTTTCAATAAATAAAAGTGACAATCCTTAATGAATAAAAATTCGTGAAATAATTAAAAAATTATTGTAAATCAAAATTGATAGTTGTTCTAATCAAAATTGATAGTTGTTCTAATAAAAATGATACTTTCAATGAATAATTCACCTACTTAAGTACTAAAAGTTATTGTTTTTTGAGGTAATGAATAAAAGTAATATTTTGTCAAATGATTAAATAATAAAAGTCTTCTTATGAATTAAAACGCCACTCTTTATGAATGAAAGTGGCACTTATTGTGAATAAAAGTGATATTTTCAATGAATAAAAATATTAAAAGAACAAGAAGATTTTGATCTTAAATGTAATTATTATCAAGAAAGAAAAAGAAAAAATGGAATAAAAAATCTAAAGGGATAACCAATTACCAAAAGAAAGTGAAATTAATATTTAATGAAATTTAATTAAAATTAATTTAAATTATAAAATATTAATTATAATTAATAAAACCTTAATTGAGAATTAATATACCATCATTTTTTTATGGTAAATATACCATAATTAGAATTTATAAAAAATAAAAATAAAAAATAAAAGAAAAATTAAATTAATAAATTATGAGATGACTAAACTCCAAAATGAGAATTAATAAAAAATCAATTTATGGGTCAATGAGAGATCCTAGGTCCACCAATCTATGACAAATCAATTTGTATCAATTTATGAGAAAGCAGATTTTATGGGCATCTTGCTTGTATATTTTATATGAAAAACAAATAATTACATAGAAGAAAGGGACAAAAAGAAAAAAAAATCTGAAAAGTAAGAAAAAAGGGGAAAAAGAAAAAAAAGGAAAAAAAGAAAGGGAAAATAAAAACTTGAACAATGCTAGCGTGAGGAACCGATCCCGCGCCTACAAAGCAAGCAAAAGGCAATCGGACCACTAGACTACAACTAATGAATGCTTTCAATTACAAGATAATTATATATATACATTTTAATCGCGGGTCAGACCCGACCCAGATAGGATCCGGTTTCACCTAAATGGCAGTCTTACAAGAGACCACATGTTCAACTTGAATAAAGCACGAATATCAACATCATGCAACAAGACAATGGACCAATCTTTTTGTTGATCGTTTAACATATTTGGTTTTTCCTATAATATGTGTGTGTGTATATATATATATATGTTATGTTAATTTTTTAAATTAAAATACTATTATTGTCTTATTGTATTAAGTATATTTTTGTTGATTTTGGATGAAATATTTAGAACAACATGACCGTTCAGTTTGTTTGGTTTGATTTGGTTTTAACTTTTAAAAATTTGGTTTATTCGGTTCGGTTATTCGGTTAGTTTGGTTTGGTTTGATTTGGTTTAGACCAAAACCAAACCGAATAACCGAATATTCACCCCTAGTTCAATCATCAGTTCATCACCGCCTCTCTCTCTCTCTAGAGCATTGACAGACAATATAATCGGTATATATCAATTCAGAAAGTCTACCAATTTATTATTTACATATCATGATTTTGCTCTCATTGACCTAATTAATACTCAAGTTATTCTCCTTTTCTAAATTAATCATAGCTGGGACTAAATACATGAATCTGGTCCTCAATGTACAGAACATATCTGAGTGATTTTTCATCTTGTTCTATTGTTACTTTTATATATTCTGGCTGACGTGCATTCACGATTAGCATCACTTTGTTGTGTTTTCTTTATCTGCCTAAGTTTACAATACCATAAGGGGGTGTTTACTTTGGGTGATAGGATAGATAGATAAAAATAGTATAGGTTAATCCACCGTTTACTTTGATGGATTGATTACTTTTGAACTTGTTTGATCATCTAATCCTTCATATAGTCAATCCTATGTTTTATCAATCTATCTATCACACAAAGTAAACGCCCCTAAATATATTATTTGTAATATCTTTTGTTCTTTTTGGAGTCCCGCATTAATGACAAAGGAACATTAAGGATAGGTTTTTATGTGAATTTTAAAAAGAAAATGTAACACAAGCGCGGCCGTGGTTGCGTTCCTATTTTTTTATTATATTCATATAAGTCGTTGGATATACATTTATGTTAATAATAAATAAAACGAATAATCTTGTTTCTAAAAAATAAATGCAGTCACTAGATATAATATCATATTTTTTTATGACGAGAGTAACCCACGGGTCGCAAGCGTTACTCGAAGTGTGTACATGGTAATTAATTCTCGCTCTAATAGAATAACTGGTAAATCACATAGAATATGTAAATTGTACAAAAAAAAAATTTGGTCTGACAAGCTCGATTTATAAAGTATTTGATGATATTCGAGCTTGAAATATTTGTTGGATTCAACTATCAAGTGTCGCACAATTTATAGGCTGATTCAGTGATCGTTCTTCTCTTTACACATCTAGAAGGATTGTTAGCAATTAATTAGCATAAAAAACTCAACTCTATATATATAAATATATATATATATATATATATATATATATATTATCATGCTATCAGCCTGCAAGGTTTGAGTCTGCAAATGTGACACATTAAGATCCCTAAAAACGTATATAATTTGGTTTAGAAAAAAAATAACTATATATTTTGCGTTAATTTCCTCAAATGCAAATGTGACTTACCAAAATTTTAGACGAATACTGCCAATCTAAAATCACGAATGTATTCCTTCAATAATAATAATAATAATAATAATAATAATAATAATAATAATAAACAAATCACGCATATATTGATTCAAGCATAATGTCCAATTAAAATGCATGTATGCGATTGTATACACACTATTACTTTGTATACATTCTTTACATAAATATATCGGGGAAGAAATAATATATTGTCCTAAAATTTAAATATTATAATTAAAATATTCGGACTCACAATTTTTTAGATTGAAAAATCAACGTGTAACGTTGGAGGTCATTATGAATTAAAGAGAGGTGACAAGTAGAGAAATTCACATTTGCCTATGACATGACAAGACTGATCTCGAAAATTATGACTCGATACATTTTAGTTTTAATGTCTTTATATTGATTATCAAAATAATGCTTTTTAAACGTTGGATTTTATTTTTTTAAACACTCGCAAACATTATGACAATATAGTAGTATATTTTTCCAATATTTCATGAAGTGGCATCACACTGAAACATAAAATCCTAAAATATCTCCCACACACTTGTACTTATAACTGCAATATAGAATGTCTAATTGAAAATTACTGCACTTAAAATAGATACTATTAGATTCGAGCTGGTAGCTCAATTGGAGTTGGCAAAATTATGTAGAAGCAAACTTGGCTGAAGTGTTTTGAGCTGTGCGAGAACAGAAACTGGTTTCTGAGCTAGTTTGATGTGGAATAGAATGGAACATATCTGAATGATTCATTCCATATTTATGCGGATTTTGCGTAGATCTTTTCCTTATCCTTGTTTGACGCGGAAAAGATGTTATATTGGTGATATAATTAATTGTTCCACAAAGCATATCTTCAAAGGAAGTTTCCATGCATAAGGAAACTAGGGCAAAGGAGGTGGAAAGCATATCTAGGGTTTCTCAAGACCTATATATATCGACACCAAGATAAGTTGAAGATAGAGCTGCCGCTGCTATTGTTATTGTTCATAGCTTATACTATTTCGTGAGAGTATATTTCATTTTATCTTGAGAGCGTTTATTTTCATATTTAAACACTTTTGTAAGGGGGTTGGGTGTCGAGTTGCGACTCGAGCTTAGGTTGTAAGTGGTGCACTTGCAATCATCAATTCACGTAGATCGGGAAGGGTGTGAGTGAAAGGGTAGCATAAAGTGGAAGACTTGTATGCGTAAGATCCTTTGTAACTACAACTTCTGATAGTGGATTGGTTCTCTCTTGGGCGTGGTCCCACCAGACGTAGGTTGATTAACCAAACTGGGTTACCAGATTGTGTGTCGTTTATTTAGCTCAATTATTATATTCTGTGCTACTAACTGTGCTAAGTATTGCAGTGACAGATACAATTTATATGTTTAAATTGTGTATTTAGTACTTTCAATTGGTACCAGAGCGGTACACCGAAGTTACATGTGTTGATCCAGGATCAGATTACTACTTCCGTTGCTGCGTTTGAGCCACTATGTCTTCAAGTGGATATTCTCTGACGAAACTGCCTATTCTGGATGGGACGAATTATGATTATTAGAAAGTTAAACTGATGTCTTATATCAGATCTTTTGATGAAGGTGCTTGGAATTCTATTGAAACCGGATAGAGTGCTCCGATGAAAGAAGACAACAGAACTCCCAAAGCGAGAAAAGATTGGAGCGATGCTGAACTCAAAGAATCTGGAATGAATCAAAAGGCGTTGTACGCGATTCAATGTGTTGTAAATATGAAAATATTTGCTTTAATTTCCACCTGTGATACAGCTAAAAAGGCCTGGGATATCCTCCAATTCTCTTTTGAGGGAAACCAGAAGGTTAAGGGACAACGTCTGCAACAAATCACGTCCAAATTTGAGAATCTGAGAATGGAAGAATCTGAATCAATAGGGGATTTTCATGCAAAACTTCTTACTCTTGTCAATGAGAGTTTTGCACGTGGTGAAAAGATGTCTAATGAAAAATTGGTCCGAAAGGTTCTTCGATCTCTCTCCAACAGATTTGAGTACAAGGTTGTTGCTATTGAAGAGGCGCAAGATCTATCCACTCTCTCACTTGATCAGTTAATCAGTTCTCTAAGAATTTTTGAAATGGGAAAACAAAGTGAGAATTCAGATAAAAGAAAAGGAGTAGCTTTCGTAGCTCACAACTGGAAACCTGAGCCAGAAGGTGAGCCATTGGTCAAAGAAAAATTCGGAGAATCTTTAGCTTTGTTGGTAAAGAATCATGAGAAATATTTTAAGAAATTTGGAAGAAAATGAATAGGAATAGGCAGAAAAATCTCGAAACCTAATTCTTCAAATTCTCAACCCAAGAACAAGGGTGAAAAATCAAACACTGTGAAGTTGGGCCCCCAGTGTTTTGAATGTGATGGATATGGACATATTCAAGTTGAATGTCCTAACTTTCTGAAAAGGCAGAACAAGTCCTATAATACCATTCATAGTGATGATGAAACATATGAAAGTGGGAGTGAAAAAGAAGACAAGACTGCCCATGTTGCCACCATACATTCTGCTGACAATCAAGATTCAACTCCTGAGGTTGAGAATGTGAATGATGATAGCGGTGAAGATGATGTGGATGAAGACCTGCTGATCAAACACTATGAAACACTTAAGAGCAAGCGTGAAGAAGTTGGAGATATGAATGATGCATTAAGTGTGAAGATCAAGGAGGTTAGTCATGAAAGAGACGTCCTTAGGTCTCAAATTGTTGAAGTTCTTTAGGAAAGAGATAGTCTGAAATCTCTTAATAATGTTCTCTTGTTTGAAGTCTCGCAACTCAAAGAAGATAATATGAAGAAGACTAAAGAGCTTGAACACTTCAACAAGGTGGTAAGAATGATGACAAGTGGAACTGAAAAGTTGGATCACATTCTTGAGACATGTCAGAATTCTACTAGCAAGGCTGGTCTTGGTTATCAGAAATGTCAATGGCAATCTGTTGATGCCAACAAACAGAAGTGCGATGAAGTCACGCATCAAAGTCAGAATCCTAAATATTAGGGGTGAGCAAATTATTCCGAAAATCGAAAACCGAACCGAACCGAACTGAAACCGAAAATTAATTTCGGTTCGGTTATTTCGGATATTTCGGTCAATTCAGATTTCAAAATTTTAATATTTTGGATTTCGGATTTCGGTTCGGTTATAAGTTTAAAAAACCGAAATATCCGAAATCCGAATTATATATATACTATTTATATTTTTTTAAATTTATATTTAATTTATTAAAACTAAAATATTGAATACTACTCTAAATTGAAAGCTATTAACATGCTCGTGCTCTAGTATTTATTGGAAGTTATTGATTATTGAACTTTGTATTAGTTTTTGTTGGTATTTGGATTTCTAATTTAACTATTTGTTGGATTATTTTCATTTTGTTGTTGGTGGTTTGGTGGTTTGTGAAGATTTAAAACTTTATTTGTTGTTGGTGGTTTGGATGGTTTGGATGAATATAAAAAATGTAGGAAAATTGTTTAAAAAAAAAGTGGAAAAACCGAATTAACCGAAATACCAATTTGGTTATTTCGGATATTTCGGTTCGGTCACCGAAATAATTTCGGATTCGGTTCGGATATGGATTTGAAAAAACCGAAATTTTAGTTTGGTTATTTTTTATGTAATAACCGAACCGAATATCCAAATGCTCACCCCTACTAAATATGTTCAACATTTTGACACAAGAAAGCATACTCATAGTCAAATCCAGAATTCTTGTTTTGAGTCAATCAGACAGACTCAGTATTCTAATCATTGTGGATTTAATGATTATTTTGTTTCTATTTTTCACTACTACAATTGTACAGGTCATATCAGACCCAGATGCGGGTTTTATTTGGCTGATAAAAGGATGATGATGAATCAAGGCAGAAGAAGATCCAATCCAAGAAGCAACTTCAAGGGTTACGTTGCTCAAACATCTCTCTGGGCACAAACTGACAACATGTGGTATATGTGATACGATCCTTGATGACCGATCGAAGAACTTGCAAGCGGAAGACTTGATCGATGTATTGATTGGATGGAATATCCCAAAACCTCTTAATCTAACCACGAAATGATCTAGGAGAACGGATCTCTAAATCCCAACGTGAAGTTGATGCAGCAACTCGGGGATGATGAAGACACACGAACGAGGGATGGTTGTCTCGCCGATTCGTCGATAAATGAACTCGACTTGGAATAACCAAGAAGAAATTCGAAACTCTCAAGAGAGAAGTGAAAACTCACGATTTAATTATGAATAAAGTCTTAATTTTTCGTTCATAACATAACCCTCTATATATAGAGGTGAAAACCTAATTCAACTAGGAAACTAAACATGGAAAATAACTCCTAATCTAATAAGGAAACATATCCTTAGTCAAAACAAAGCATAAAAGTCAAAACTAACTCAACTAAGGCCTAGTTTCAGCCACCCTAAATAAACCCACGAAAATAATAAATAAAATAACAAAAACGACTAATTAATTAAACTACAAGTCTTCAACCTATCCCACTTAGCACTTTCTTGAACTTCTTTGCTCTAGCTCTCGTGATTGGCCCAACAGGAACTTGGATCGGACTACGGGCTGCATCATTCCCCTCCTCTTGAAGAGGATTTGTCCTCAAATCCAAAGCATCACTCCAAATGCTTGGACTCAAACCCAAATCTTCTATCATCACAACAAACGAATTTTGGACCATATCTTTTCCCCATTGCGCATCATGCTTCTTCCTCGGTTCCGACTCATTATAAAGCTTGACTTGATCTTTATAGACTTGATCTTGATCCTCGGAAAAGATATCATCAAATTCCCGCAAAACAAAATGAATAGAAGGGGGTAGAGAAGAGAGGTAAGTATCAATAACCAAACTCTCCTCGTACAGCAACACAATCATCGGCCTCTCCTCCTTCACGGCCTGCTTCAAATCACTAGCCCTCGCAAGAAAGGACTTCTGAATCAATCCATTCTCCCTTTTATCGACAGTCTGCTCCTCTTCAATGTCGTTAGTTTGCGTCAAATCTTTCTCTGCAACCAAAGTAACTGGATCACATATTTCAAGCACATCTTCACATAAATCTTCCAAACTTGGCATCTTAGGATCAACATCATCTTCACATGAATCCTCCAAATCTTGCAACTTAGGATCTACATCATCTTCACATGAATCCTCAAAATCTTGCAACTTAGTATCTACATCCTCTTCAACCTCGCCCTCAACTTGAATCTCCATCGGCTTTTGATTCGAACATCGGCTTGTTTGATTGGTATTGGAGATATCTTCTGATTTCTGCTTTGACAAGGACTGATTCTCTTCATAGATCATACGATTCAGCTTCCATCCAAGATACGACTTAGGATCATTTTTCCTTTGGATTGAGGGAAAGCTCTCTTTGATATTTCTCAAGTTGTTATCCTCATTATCCCTAGCTCCACCTCTCCTTCTAGCACTGTAAAATTGTCGATAGGCATTCTCGTAGTTATCCATATAAGATTTCTCTTCGTTCACCAAACTCTTTCGAGGACACCTAATTGGATGAAGAAAATTCTGAGTTTGTCTCTTCTGAGATTGCTCTATTCGATCTAACCTCTCATGCACCAACTCCAATTTTGAATCCAATTTTGAGTCAAGAATCTTTCCCAATTTGGACCTGAGTGCCTCTATCATGAACTTCGTCTCTGGATCAATGATAGGCTGATCCTCCGTATATGAAACCTGTTCAACTTCTCTTGACATATTGACACAGAAAACAAAACGGTTAGTAAAAACAAGACCTTACCACCTCACAACTCTCGTGTATCACTAAAGATGGAACCACTCAACTCTCGTGTATCACACTCAGATATGACTTTTTCAATCTCTCTAATAATCTCACACTCTTGTATTTTTTCACTCTGAATTCTCTATCAAGGAATCGAACTCTCTCAACTCTTTTTTATCCCGTGAACAGTAACGAACAGTGCGTGAACAGTACGTGAACAGTCGTGAACAGTAACTTCGCGGTGAACAGTACTTCGCAGGTGGACACGGCGAAACGAAGCGGAAACGGAACGAAAACAGAAAACACAAAGAGACGAAACCCTAACTGAATAGTAACGACACCGAAATAGATCTGGAATATATATGATCGAAGCAAAACACGACAAACGATATAAAAACTCAATTAAAACCTAAATCGACGCCTAGAATCCCCGAAGAAGACCCGACTGGAATCTATAGAAATTCAACTCCGATTGAGCTGAAATTTTAACACAAACTATAAATTCAAAATAGGAACAACATATCCAAAATTCAGCAAAAACGCACGAGTAAAACTCAAAAATTCAAAATTCACGAACAGGACGTGATCTGAAACTGGACCAAAACAACTCCGATTAAGCTGAAATTTTAACACAACCTAGATACTGATATAAGGAAGAACATATCCAAAGATTAGAAAATTCGCACGAGTATAACTTAAAAATGCTCGGTGCTCAATTTCGATCAGATTTTAGAAACAGGAACGAAACCCTAACTGGATCGAAACTGAAACAGAACAGATCGAATCTGGACAGAAAAGAAACCTAAAACTCTACCCTTGACACGAAGAAAGAAAAAAAACACGGAACCTGGATACGAAACACGGCTCTGGTGCCATATGATACGATCCTTGATGACCGATCGAAGAACTCGCAAGCGGAAGACTTGATCGATGGATTGATTGGATGGAATATCCCAAAACCTCTGAATCTAACCACGAAATGATCTAGGAGAACGGATCTCTAAATCCCAACGTGAAGTTGAGTTAGTTTTGACTTTTATGCTTTGTTTTGACTAAGGATATGTTTCCTTATTAGATTAGGAGTTATTTTTCATGTTTAGTTTCCTAGTTGAATTAGGTTTTCACCTCTATATATAGAGGGTTATGTTATGAACGAAAAATTAAGACTTTATTCATAATTAAATCGTGAGTTTTCACTTCTCTCTTGAGAGTTTCGAATTTCTTCTTGGTTATTCCAAGTCGAGTTCATTTATCGACGAATCGGCGAGACAACCATCCCTCGTTCGTGTGTCTTCATCATCCCCGAGTTGCTGCATCAACTTCACGTTGGGATTTAGAGATCCGTTCTCCTAGATCATTTCGTGGTTAGATTCAGAGGTTTTGGGATATTCCATCCAATCAATCCATCGATCAAGTCTTCCGCTTGCGAGTTCTTCGATCGGTCATCAAGGATCGTATCAATATGGACAGTGCTTGCTCTCTAAGCACATGACAGAGAACTCCAAATTTTTGTGTAATATCGAAAAGATTGATAATGATCATGTTACATTTAGAGATGGATCTCATTCCAGAGTTATTGGAAAAGGAAGGCTAAACATTCCAGGTATGCCTTCTCTTGAAGATGTATTTTTGGTAAATAGTTTTAAGGCAAATCTTCTCAGCATAAGCCAACTATGTGATGATGGTCAGGATGTCAGATTTACTAAGACCAAGTGTCTAGTTTCATGTAATAATGAGGAATATTTAATAGGCAATAGGTCAAGTGACAATTGCTATCTTATTTCTGCCTCGAAGGTTTGTTTGCGTGCCAGTTTGTCTGTGACAGAAAAGTGGCATCAGAAACTGGGACATACCAGTTTAAGAAATATTAAGAAGTTGATCTATGTTGAAACAATTCGTGATCTCCCCAAGCTTCAAATTGATATTAATTCTGTTCGTGGACCTTGTCAGATTGGAAAACAAGTTCACACTGGTCACAAGAAAGTTCTAAGTATTACTACATCAAAGATACTTGGCTTGGTGCATATGGATTTTATGAGACCAATGCCGACAGAAAATATTGTAAGGAAAAGCTTTATCCTAATTTGTGTTGGTGATTTCTCGAGATTCATTTGGATAAAACTTCTTCGAGATAAGTCTGAAGATTTTCAGTACTTCAAGAAATTGTGTCTTTATGTAGAATTGGAAAAGGATACTCCATTTAAGAGAAGAAAGCTTGATGACAAAAGAGATGTGGAAGAACGGACTCTATTTCCTGAACCAGTGTCTGTGCCAGGGTCTAATGTGACTCAGAATGTTCATGAAGAGATTAATTCCTATGTTGATATGATTGATCAAAGGACTAATCCTGACAACGATTCAGGAGGGGAAATTGTTCCAGTCATCACTTCCAATCATCCTATCTTCAATACTATAGGATATATTAATGAAGGGAGAGTCACCAGAGAAAATCAGATCGACGTGAAGAGTTATTTTCTCAATGGTATTCTAAATGAGGATGTCTATATTGAACAACATTTAGAGTTCGTGGATCCGAAGTTTCTTGATCATGTTTTCAAGCTTAACAAAGCCTGGTATGGATTGAAGCAGACTTCTACAGTTTGGTATGAGACATTGTCCAAGTATCTTATCTCTAAAGGATACATTCGTGGAGGATCGGACAAGACCCTATTCTACAAGAAAGACACCAAAGGTATAATCCTTATTCAAATTTATGTTGATGATATTATTTTTGGATCTGTGTCGCAGGGTTTGATCCAAAAATTTATGGTTCATATAACTAAGGAATTCGATATGAGCATGTTTGCCGAATTGCTTTATTTTCTGAGACCTCAAATTAAGCAGTTCGAGGAGGGGAAATTTAGTTCTCAATCGAAGGATGCCATAGGCTTGGTCAAGAAATTTGGACTTGAACATTCCAAGATTCGGAGGACACCAATGAGAGCTTCAGTTAAATTGCACAAGGATAAAGATGGTGTTTATGCGGATCAATCTTTGTATCGAAATATGATAGAAAATCTACTCTACTTGACTGCTTGTAGGCCACATATAAGCTTATGTGTTGGTGTCTGTGTCAGATTTCAAACTGACCCCAAAGAACGTCACTTGCTCGCAGTGAAGAATATTACTCCCTCCGTCCACAATAAATTTGCCACATTGTGGATGATACGGATTTTAATAATTTGTTGGTTGATTGTATTGTGAGTGGAATAAGGGTCCCACTTTTATATAGTTTTAAATTGTGTTGTGAGTGGAAAAATAAGTGAGGTGTGTGGGGTCTATTACTATAAATGGATGTGGCAAATTTTTTGTGGACGGACCAAAAAGGAAATTGTGGCAAATTTATTGTGGACGGAGGGAGTATCATATACGTTAAAGGCACAAGTGACTTTGATATATGGCTTGGGAATGAAAGCACCATTTCTTTTGTTGGATTCAGTGATGTTGATTGGGATGGAAATCCAGATGATTGGCGAATTTATTCACTAAGGCGCTTGATGCCTCAAGATTTGAATCTTTGAGGGCAACCTTTGGAACTTGCTCTCTCTAATTTATTTTTAGAGAGATCATGTGCTTGGGATCATTGTTGGCAAGCACGAAGTGTAGTGGAGGTGGTTGTGTTATTGGTGATTGAAGTTATTTTTCTGAGCCAGATAAAAGTTGTTCAGAAGTTGATTCAGGTTGCACGTGCTGTGTAATGGTTTGCTGATGTCAGATGGGCTCAAATGGATAATTTATTGCAATCGTCTCTGCGAATTCTTAGCACTAACGGGATTGTTTCCCTAATTTGAATTTGAACCTCTCATGCAAAGCCTCTATCGAAGGATGTTGTTGCCAATTCTGAAGCTGAATCTGTTAGTGAGAAGACGAAGCAAATGCCTTTAATCAATTTGTTGAAGAGGAAGAAGAATATTCCAAAGAAGACGACTCCCCGAAAGACTTTTCAATCTGAATTCATATTTAGTAGACCATTCATGTCAGCTGGTGGTTCACTCAGAGAAATGCTTCCAGAAACTCTACCAAAGATCATTTTAGTCTTCGAGCGAGAACGAGAGAAAGAACCATCTATGGATGTTGATGTATTGACTCCAGAGTAGTCATCTGTTACTGCTTCTGTGCTAGTGAAGACTGCTGCTAAAAAGAAGAAAGAAGCGCCGAAGAAAGGGGGAGCTCATAAAAATCCCAAATCGGAGAATCCGAAGAAGAAAAGAAGGGTTGTCTTATCACCCTTGGTTATTATTAGTGAGCCTAATCCAGCTAAGCATGCAAGGAATCAGCTGAGAAAGAAAGCTAAGGAATAAGCTGCCAAGATAGACAGAAGAAAGATGAAAATTGATGAAATGCCACCAAAGAAAGGTGCTGAAAAGATGGGTGGCCGCAATTTCAAGATCCTATTAATATTGAATCAGGGTCTGAAAATGTCTTGGATAATGATGGTGAAAATTCAAGGTTCGTGTCTTCTCGTGGTGAAGTTGGTGTTAATTCAAAAGCTCCAGTTATTTTCCATTGTGCATCTGATCCTCTGATCTTCAAATCAGATCACCATAGTAAGTCTTGGGGTGTTGTACTTCAGAAGAAGTTGGTTGTAGAGAAGTTCGTGAAGAAGGAATTTCTTGAAGAACCTGGACTGATCAAGAAGTTGCAGGATGCTTCGAGGGATCAAACCTTGTTTCCTGTTTGAAGGTTTGTGCCAGCAGCAGTTCTTAAATTTCACTGCAACTTGTCCAGAAGTTTTGAGGATCCTACCTCGCCCGACTGCTTATGTTCGAGAGGTAATTCGTGATAGTGATTTTTGGATGAATGAACCTTAGCCATTAAAGTTCAATGAGAAGCTGTTCGATGAAGTGAATTACTTAAAGGATTTTAATGGACCAGTTGTTCGTGTTCCAGCTCGCTTGAAGAGCTCTGTTCCAGTGTGTGAGCTCTCTGTGCCTAAAGCTAGAGCTAAGTCTGAAAGGATGCTATGCGAGTTTCGTCGTGCATTTGCCTTGCTTGGCCAAACTTCAGGTATTTAAAGCTGCGTCAAGACTCCATAGCATAATTGATTCAAGATGCTACTGCTCCAAAGATAGAAGCTCAAGTAGAAGGAAATCATTTTGGTGTGTGTTAAGGACTATGTGCCAGAATATGAGCTTGTTGGTTCTGAGTCAGATTCTGAAGAGGAAGATTAAGAAAATCTGGAGCTTGATGATGAATAGTTTGCTTCTGCTGATGACTCTGAGGTTGATAGTTATGAGCGTGCATTGAAGCGTGCTAAGGAGGCTGGTTCGTATTCCTAGTCTTTATAATTTATTGGTTTTCTATTCTACCTTTTGTCATTTCTGTGAGATAAAAAGGGAGAGTAATATGGTAAGTTTTTGCTGATGCTAAGGAGTGTGTCTCTTTGTTTTTGTTTCCGCTGCGTGTGAAATGAAAGTAATGAAAGTTGTTGAAGCTTTCTCCTAGTATTTGCTTAAGGGGGAGTTTCGTTTCAAGAAATTGAGTTGTTCAGTCTCACATTGCTTGGTTAAGGGGGAGTTGTGTTTTCATGAAGTAAGTTCAGCTGCAAGTTCACCTGATGAAACACAGTCAGCTGAGTTTGACGCCAAAAGTCAGCCAGCTGAGCCAAAGTCAGTCAGCTGAGGTCGAAGCAAAAATCAACCAGCTGTGTTCGAAGCTAAAGTCAACCAGCTGAGTTTGAAGCTATTTTTGTTCCTGTTTAAGTTTAAGGGGGAGCTTCGTCATCTCCATGTTGTCTTTGCCGTTGTGATGTATGGAGATCTTTCATGCTCTGTTGTTTTGTTTGTTGCTATGAGGTTCTGTCTACATAAATGCCCAAAGGGAGAGATTGTTAGATTCGAGCTGGTAGTTCAATTGGAGTTGGCAAGTTTATGTAGAAGCAAATTGGCTGAAGTGTTTTGAGCTGTGCAAGAACAGAAACTGGTTTCTGAGCTTCAGTCTGAGCTAGTTTGATGTGGAACAGAATGGAACATATCTGAAAGATTCTTTCCATATTTATGCGGATTTTACGGAGATCTTTTCCTTATCCTTGTTTGACGCGGAAAAGATATTATATTGGTGATATAATTAATTGTTCCACAAAGCATATCTTTAAAGGAAGTTTCCATGCATAAGGAAACTAGGGCAAAGGAGGTGGAAAGCATATTTAGGATTTCTCAAGACCTATATATATCGACACCAAGATAAGTTGAAGATAGAGCTGCCGCTGCTATTGTTAGCTGCTATTGTTATTGTTCATAGCTTATACTATTTCGTGAGAGTATATTTCATTGTATCTTGAGAGCGTTTATTTTCATAAATAAACACTTTTGTAAGGGGGTTGGGTGTCGAGTTGCGACTCGAGCTTAGGTTGTAAGTGGTGCACTTGCAATCATCAATTTACGTAGATCGGGAAGGGTGTGAGCGAAAGGGTAGCATAAAGTGGAAGATTTGTATGCGTAAGATCCTCTGTAACTACAACTTCTGATAGTGGATTGGTTCTCTCTTGGACGTGGTCCCACCAGACGTAGGTTGATTAACCGAAATGGGTTACCAGATTGTGTGTCGTTTATTTAGCTCAGTTATTATATTCTGTGCTACTAACTGTGCTAAGTATTGCAGTGAGATACAATTTATATGTTTAAATTGTGTGTTTAGTACTTTCAGATACTAAAAGTTAATTGGATGGTGTGGACTAGGCTTTTCATAGAGAATAAATTAACTCCCGTGACCAAAACCTAGCTAATCATTTCACATGTCTACGTATTATTTTAATATAACTCTCATTAGTCATAATTTCTTTAAGATAAGATTCTTAATCTAACATTTATGTTTGACAAATATTAGATTATTCACTGTCGAAATCGTCAGAGCCCGTAAGGCCATCTCCAGCAGTTCGCACCAAAATACAGCAATTTCAGCACAAAAATACAGCAAAATCAGTAAGTCATCTCCAACAGTCTGCTCTATATTTTTACACAAAAACAGAATATTCTACTTTTAGTCACGGTTGATGATCCTGAAACATGTGATTACTTCCGATCAGAGCAACAAGATATTATTCGAAAGCGGTAACAAGCCAAAGAAGCCAACACTAGTATTTCTAATATGTTTCAAAATTTATTTTCAGATGGGGTGGGACGTTCCGGAGATGGCCTTTATTAGAAATTAAATGTATCGACTTTGTGTTTATGCTTTTATTATGTAATTGTATTTTTTTTCAATTTTTTTGTTTATCTTATATTTTATTTAAATGTATTTTTTAAATAATTTTATGTAATTTTAATGTTGGTATATTATGTTTAGAAATATAACTATAATATAATATTTTGGAACAAAATAATTAAAGAACACAAAAAATAATAAATATAACAAGGAATAATAATTATAACAATAAAATTAATTGTAAAAAGAATAGAGCAATGAATAATGTTGCTCCAAGTTTGGAGCAATACTATTCAAATCTGTATAATAGAGCGGGATTTTGGTGCTGGGCTGGAGAAGGAATTGCTCCAAATTTGGAGATATGTAAAGATATAGAGATGGGTTGGAAATGCACTAACAAATTTGAAGTACTTTTTAGCTCATAAACTAATTTATAAAGTGATTTTAGAATGTACACTGTTGTGGTCCTCGACTACATATAAATAAATGCCTGCAAACTCCACAATTTCATAATCGATTAATAATGGCTAATATATAGCGAGGATATATGACAAATATTTGAAATCTATAATGGCTCTGCAGTGTCTCCGTAATTAATATCGCATGTAAACATTAATTAACAAATAGTAGGTAGTCCTTTTCCAGATACGTTTACATTTTGTACAAAAAAATATTAAAATTTTAAAATGTTATCATTTGGAAGAATTAATAAATTGCACATCATAAATAACCAATATTTATTTCATTTTGACTTCTTTAAACGTTACTCGTTAGAATAGGGAGTGACTATTTATAAGTCTAGTACTCTCCACCGTCTCCAGTCTCCAGTCTCCATATGCATACAATTTTTTATTCTCAACAATTATACACAAAGTTACATGTATATATGCAAATACCTAGACAGTAGCCGCTATATTTGATATAATTTATTAATTTATTAATATAGTACCTTATTTCGAAAATAATAATTAAATCCATTTTAAGTCAATCTCGTCACACAAAAAAGTGTAATGTCTAGTATTTCTTCAAAGAAAGCTATTAAAGTCAAATTCCAATCCATATATCTACACAAATTAAAGGTGGGGACTCCACAAAGCCAACCTATATACTCCCTCCGTCTCAATAGCAAGGTCTCACTTACTTTGGACACGGTTAATAAGAAACAAGAGTAAAATGAGAAAAAGTGGAGAAAAAATGGTAGGTCTTACAGCTTTTGAATAGTTAATTATTTCCATTTTTGGAATGAGACCTTGCTATTGGGACAGACAAAAAAGGAAAGCGATATCTTACTATTAGGACGGATGGAGTACTATATATGGTTTGTTTCTTGATTTCTGAACTATGGTACAAATACAGAATTTATTAAATGCACATGTGTAAATAGTAGAAATTAAATTCTTTTATCAATGAAAAATAGGAAATAGTATACTGTATATGTTAGGAAATAACCATACAATCACGAAATCAAAAGATACAAGAATTGTTTACCCAGTTCGATACGATACGTATTTACGTTTGGAGGCGATGTCAAGCCATAGATTTCACTATATTTTTCGAATACAATTTACAATGAAAGAACAACTATATATATATATATATAACAATTAAGCCCTAATCCTAAAAGAACTAGGAAACCATGTGATCCCAAAAATAATAGTATGATTTACTTCCTTTCAGTTTCCATACTCCAACATTATACTCATTTTTAATAGATGGTCTGGTGTGATAATAGTGCGATTAGTGGTCAAAAAGAGAGGATTGGAGAATTAAAAGGAATGCATGCGAGAAAAAGGGCATTGCTTTTGTAAGGAAAATTGCAGGAGACAAATTGAATTTCCATCACCCACAAATTTGGACTAGTTTTTTTTTCATATTCTCTGTTTGTTTTGTTTTACCATCAAAATCAACGTCATATACAGTCGCCGTAGTCATAAAGCAACTTCGGGATGATGACTATCATAAATGCCAAATAAAAAATTTGGTGACAGATAATATTATCACAAAAATAAGAAATCGATAAAATATAAAGAGAAAAGGAAGAAATCTCGCCTTTTCAGGTCTGTTTTGTAAGACAAGAGAAACCCCGATAATTTCTATCCTATATGTACATATAGTACGTGAAATTCTATTACGGAGGGACATATAACTCACTAATCACAAATAATATTTTATTAATATAAATTATATTAATAAAATATTATCATGTGAGTGGGGTGTATTATATGTATATCCCTAATAGAATTTCTCCATATAGTACATCTACTTTTCGTATGAACATATTTTAATAATATAATTTAATATATTATTAAAATATTTTTATGTAATAAGTGAGTGCACTACATATACATCCTTAATAGAATTTCACGAAAATAACCCAATCGCTGCAAAGCAACAAATATGGTTCAATCAAATTTATAGTAGAGTAATTATAACTCACAATTCTTTCAAATTCATTTGTTTGGTGGTGCCTCAGTTTTCATTAGGCCATAATTAATACATTTAATTTTATGATAACTTTTGCTCGGTCCTTTGCCCACATGGAATTCATTTAGAAATTGGTCTGTATCATCCAATCGCCCAAATTGGTGAAATTCCTTACATAATGACATCGTAGATTGGTGTAAAAAATATTGTAAATGTATTTATAGGCAAACCGATGTAATTTGATAATAATAGTATTTGGTAACATTAAATATTATGCATCTTAAATGAGTTTGGACTAGGCAAAACTTTTTATATGGTTTGATATAATTAATTCAAGAAACTTGAAGATTAAACATTAGTATTTAAAAGCTTGGGTTTTAATTACTCCATGAGTTACTTAACTCGATACTAGATCTAAATTGATCGAGTAGGTACTCCAAGTCAAACTTACCCGTGATAACATGATTATTTGCATTGTTTCTCAAATATTTTCTCTAATTAAATGTAATAAGATTTTTTTTTTAAATTGTTAAGTCTTCAAATCGAGCTCGAGCCTGAAAATTTAATGCTCGAACAATCTCAAGTCAAGCTTCATCTTCTAATTTTCTAATTAAGGTCGAGTCTGCCACGTTTCGGATCAATTACATCCATATTTGTGCTAAGGACCCCAATTTAAAGATATTGATTTGATATCAAATAGTACGAGATTATTTGCTATCAAATATTTGATTATTAGAGACGTAGGTTTGCTAGAAAAACCGTTCAGTTGGCTACATACTTACCAACAACATACATCATTAGTCATACAAAAATTATGAACCCTCTTGCAACGGCTAAAGTTGCATTTATAATCCGGCTTAAAAGCTTGGAATTTTCATTTGTAGGATTATAAATGATTCAATCTCCTTGCAGACTTTTTGAGTATTAGAAAATGAAAATTAAAGCAGCAGGCAAAATTGATTGTAAAGTTTAATAAGTCAAGCTCGCAAATCTAATTGAGTCGAACTTAAATATATTAGTATTTGGTTTTTAGCTTGTGGTTCGTGTGGCTATTTCTGAACTGGGCTCAAGCTCAATTATATACTTAAAATCGCCAAAGTTGAGCTAGACAACTTGTTTAGCTCGAAAAGTAAGTTGCTTACAGAGAGGGATATAAATGAGTCGATGAATTTATAATAAAAGTTTAATCTTTTATTTGAATTTATATAATTACATTTCTTATTCTTGTTTGGTCATGATTATTATTTTTTCACAATATTTCAAAAGTTTATAGAAAAACTAGACAACAATTTATCCGCATTCATACGTGTTTCGAAAATAATTTTAAAGATATATGGTCAAATTAAATACTTTGAGAAATATCTTAATTATATACATTACATAAAAAAACAAAATTATACATATTATATCAATAACAAATCAATTATTATTATTTTTTTGAGTAAACAAATCAATTACCTATTTTTCATTGTCAAGATCTTCATAAAATATAAGACCATGCCTGGGTGGGTTAGTATAGAAACTATTTTTTTTTCCGTGAGAACCATGTTTAAATCTATATATATATTCATGCTTAATGAGATTTATATTTTTTTGTATAAACAATGATGCTTATATAAAATCAAGCTTAAATCTATATATATTCGTGCTTTGAATAATGACAACCATAGATTATACAAAGATCAACAATTCTGATTAGTTCCTAATTCTCACACTAGGACTAGTTTATATTAGAGGTGTCAAAAGTCCGGACCGGGCCAGCCCGAAAAATTTTCGGGCCTGAAAATGAGGAGCCCGGCCCAGCCCAAAATTTTGCAGTGTAATTTTTCGGGCCGGGTCGGGCTTGCCCGAGCCCATTGGGCTCTTACCCATTTCGGGCCGGGTCGAGCTGAAAATTTTTCGGGCCTAAAAATGTGATGCCCGACCCGGCCCGAAAGTTTTTCGGGCCTTAAATTGTGACGCCCAACCCGGCCCGAAACCATGCCGGGCCTTTTTTGATAGCCCTAGATTTTATATGATCCAATTCCCCGTACCTATTAATTATATGTAATAAAAACTTTAAAAGAGGTAAAAATTAGTTTACCATGTGGATCACACGAGTGTAATCTCAAATTGCAAACCCAATAATAATACAAATGGTTCACCGACTTCTGCAAGTATGAGGTATGACTCTCTGTCTATGTAAAGAGTGGATAGAGAGTAAGGGTATTTCCAACGGTGGGTTCCAAAATTTGGAACCCAAAAATTACACCATTGTAGAATTGTGAAATTAGTTTCCAAAAATGAAACTAGAAACTGGGTGCATTCTTGGAGCTGGCTTCGGAGCAGAAAAGTGGGCAGCTTCAGCGCGTCATCCACGGCGCGTGCACGACACGTGCATTCTTGGTTGGCGCGTGCAATACACGCGCGCGTGGGGCGCCGCAACATTTGACCCCTTTTTTTTTTTTTCTTTTTCTGTTTTTCATTTTAATTTTTTTTATTTCGGTTTTTTTTATACTTTTTCTTAAATACGGACCTATTAGCTCGTCTAAAATATATCGAACATATATCTTATATTAAAGATCACGACGAGAGCTTTAATTCGACATAAAAATTGTAAAAATCCGATTTGAAACGAACAAATAATGATATTTTAAAGTTCAAAGCTAATAATTTATAAATTATATAATAAATATTTATAATTTATATATTATATTAAAAATATTTATAATAAAACGGTTAATTTTGTTAAAACGGCTAATTTTCCCAACGGCAATAAAAATTACAACGGCCATTTTTAAATAATGTCGTTTTATTTTATTATATTAAATCATTAAATATAAAATTTTAAATAAAATATATAATCAAAATATGTAAATATTATATAAATAATAATGCAAATAAAATTAATTGGATAAACATATGTATAGATATATATAGATAGTGTGTATTATAGTGAGACCCTTTAAATAGTAGAAACTGGTTTCATTGTTGTGGGATGTGTTTAGATAAAAAAGTATGTGGATTCCAAAAGCTGATGTGGCGCTGATGTGACGGTTTGGAAGCTGAAACTGGTTTCAACCATTGCGGGCACCCTAAAGAGTTTTGCACCCACCACCACCTTTCTTCCTCATATAATAATAATAATAATAATAATAATAATAATAATAATAATAATAATATTGAATTGCTTACATAGTTAGATGCGACAAACATGAAATTGGCCTGAAATGACACGTATGCCGAGGTACAAGAAACTAAGAAAGCAAGAATCTCTCCAGTTACCATATCTTTCATTCCCCCAAGGCCCAATTCAAAACAAACAATTTCAATTTTCACATCTCTATCTAACATCTAATCTGCCCACAAAACTTAACTTTATTTGTGAAATTCTCTTCCTTCGATAAAAATATTGCATTCTAAATCAAAGTGGCCAAGAAAGCCATAAACTTTACTACTGTTGTTCAACTCCCTGTCTCCACTTTTCCCTCCCTCTACACCATTTCACCGCCCGCCCCCTCCTTTTTCCCCCTTTCACTTTTCTTTTATCTACTTCCATTCATTCATACACATTTTCTTCTTCATTCTCACAACTGAAAATCCACACCATATTATATGTACCCCATTGATATTCATATTATCGCACCACGTTTTCCTAATACAATTTATCTCTTATGTATAGTATAATTTGCAATTTACTGCACATGTACCTTAATTTACTACTCAACTTGGACTCTAAAGTCTAAAGTTAGTTAACAGTTACTATTCTTTTTTGTTTTTCAGTGTTTTTTTTTTGCCCTGGGAAATTTAATTGGATAGTTTGTATAAAGCTGAATGGAGTAAAGTGGTAGCAATTTTTAATGTTGTAAGAAGAAGGGGTAGTAACTTTACAAAGAGCAAAGCACAAGTAATAATGCATTACTCATTCGTCAGTCATTTGCCATGCTCCAATTTGAAGCACCCAAATCGAAGCAACCAAAATCAAAAAGACCATAACCTAAGTGCTCTTTTTCGGCCCTAGCACTTTGACCTACACTAATTTCTTTCTTTATCATTAAATTAAAATAAAATAAAACACGAATACTTACAATAATTATTTTACTTTAATTTATTCCTAGATGCCAAATAAACATTATCTAATCCCTTTTTTTAGGGTCTCCGGAGGTTGACGACGAAGCTCTCGAGAATTTTGGCATCATAACAGACTTCTCGTATGATGGATCACTTACTGAACGCCATAATATTGACGATGATGATTCAACATCTGCACATTTTCTTTTTCTAATTACTACAATATCATCATAATACAGTACAAAATTTCAAGTTTAATTCTCAATTCTCAAGACAAAAAAAAAAAAAAAATTTGGCCAAATATTAATTAATTAAAATAAAAAGAAATAATACCTCTAGAGGCGTTGAAGGATTTCTTGCAGTGCAAAATGGCGCCTTGTATCCCATCCTGCAGCTGCAGCAGCGAGTCGTCACGGCGGTCGGAGACCACCTTCACAGGATGCGCCGCCACAGCGGCGGCGGAAGCGGACCGGCTTTTGCCCAAGTGCTTCCGCACCACTTTCAAGCCCGCTTGCAGATTGTTCCCTTGCTTCTGCTGAGAATTCTTGATATTGTTCGCGGCCGACTCGAGCGGCAGGGCGGCGGCGCAGCCCTTGGAACCTCCGCCTGAGTGGCCGGCGAACTTCAGCTTCTCGACGTAACGCTTGGAAACGCGGACGTAGAAGGGTTTCACCATTTTGAGGTACTTATTCATCACTTCTTTGGACAGCTTTCTCTCATCGGAAGCAGAATTCGTCTCCGAATCTAGAAGGTTCGGTTTGGGCGCTTTGGCGTGATTTTCTTTCGAACTGTTATCTCTCGTGAACAAATTTGCAAGGGGCGCTTCTTCAAACTTGACGAAGAATTTCCCACTCATTTTCCCCTGATTTTCTCTCTCTACATTCTTCGGCGGCGGAGACGAAGCCTGACCGCCGATTTCATCTTTTCCGGAGTTTTCGGCCATCTCCGGATTCTCTCCATTGACGGATTTCGATTTCTTCAGCTTAAGCAAAAGCACACGGAATTTGGTAGCGGATTTCACCAAAAACACAGGGAATTTGGAGTTTTCTTCGGCGCCGTTTAGCAGAATGCTCGAAGGCTCAATCGCGACCAAATTACCTTTGAAAAAAAGGTCGTCTGAAGGAGAAAGCGCGGCGTTCTGATCCGTACAATCATTGCTAGTGAGAGAAAACTTGAGCTCTGCTTCTTCTTCTTCTTCTTCTTCTTCTTCTTCTTCTTCTTCTTCGTCGTCGTCGTCGTCGTCATTTTCCTGCACGGATACTTGTTCGCTTTCAGTTTCGTCTTCTGTTTGGATTCGTTTGACGTCATTTTCATGTGATTCTTCGGAGGTTTGTTCGTCGGTGTCGCTTTCTTGGTCGGGGGGGCCGAATTCGAGGTCGAAGTACGGACCGTCTTCGCCGTCGGAGGAGTAAGGGCTGACGGCGGTGACGATGGTTTTAGTGGTGGTGATGGAGTCCGGGGTGAAGGCGGTGGTGGTGGCTCCACCGGAACCGCCGCCACCACCAGTGCGCCAATACTTTAGTAAACTGAAGGCTTCCATGGTTGGTAGAGCCAGTAGAGAGAGAGAGAGAGAGAGAGAGAGAGAGAGTTAATGGAGAGGGAAATGGAGGGAGGCAAGTAGGCAACAGATGAGGGGAAAACGGTAGCAGTACTAGTAAAAGCAAAAGTGAAGGCATTTGGGGGCTGTTCAGCAAAATCGACGAATTTGTTGAATGATAGTATATCACTTTCTTAATAATTAAATTTCTAAATTAAATACTACTTTTTTTTAAAAATCAAATTATAAATGTGACAAAACACAGTTATATCCTTTTTGACTGTGGATTTAATTCGTTCAGGTTTTGGATTAAAAAGTTTGTTGACTCTCGTCTAGTCCCGACCCCAACTAGTTATTAATGAAGAAATCTCACCAAAAGAAGGAGAGAATTCGCAATTTCGCATCGACTAATTTCTGTGTATTGAAGATGAAAATCCAATAAAGAAAAATAAATAAAATAAAAATCCAGTATTTTATTTTACAAATTACAAGGCAGCTCATTCATTTTATATGCGTACAAAACTTGAATACCAAGGGAAGAAAGCAAACTACATTACACAACGTGCTAAGGTCTTAACACGATTTGTGCTTCAGTCTGACTAGTAAAGTGACGATGAATCTCCGCCGCAGGATCAACTCTTCAATCAACGATCCTTGATGCTCCCACTAGTAGTAGAAGGATCGACAAATTATAACTGAATTCCGGGCGTAGTCAGCTGCAATTACTACTAAGTAGACGACTAGTGTGAATGAAGCCAAATATGAATATGGAATTTATTAGGCACGATTAAGGGTGTGCTGACTAACTGTTGTCAAACTTGAGGTATATATACCACTCTTGCTGACAAGTAATTTGTATGGATCAATTCTACGTAATAAAGTTGGTACAACACATTGTCGAGTACTCTTCTCTCATCTTTTCACATATAATTTCAATTAATTTTAAATGTGTGATTGAAATTCACACATTATAAGATTTTAAGCACAAACTTATTTTGCAGTAATGGACATTTCAAACACTAATTTAACTTGAACCAACATACTCATTCTCACACTCAAAATATATTCTCTATATATTCCTCTCGATGCCATTTTTTTGTATTTATAGCTACTGGTTTAGCTAGTCGGAAGGAGCCTCGATAAGAAGCTCCCTCTTAAAGCGATAGAAATTCAATCAATGTTAGAATCCTCGCGCACCGAAGAAGCAGTACCGTACCATACTGAGCAAAGGTAGAAAGAGAAAAGGAATCTTTCTCTTAGGGGATCTTCCTTACTAACTGACTTGACTGATTAACTGATTCGGGGAACGAAGCCCCACGGTTCGCTTGCTTCAGTCATATCCGAAAGAGCGGCATGAGCAAGAACGACTCCTATTCTTTCCATCAAAGGAAGAAGAACAATCTTACCTACGTGTTCTCCCAAATTACACATTAGTCCACTGAACTTTTCAATCACTAATTTCGTATAAAATAAGATATTAATAATAATTAACATAATTTCATTATTAACAAATTAAAAATTTATTAAATAAAATTTTACACAGTTTGAAAAGAAAAATTACATTAAAATAGACCACAAAAACTCATTTGTACACACAAATTTCAAGCAAATAAAAATAGATAAATATAAAACTCAATTAGGGATGTAAACGGGTCGGGGTGGGGCCGGGTATTGCTTCCCCGTCCCCATACCCGCTTCAGAATTTCATACCCGTCCTCGTCCCCATCCCCGTTTAAATCGGGGCGGGGGCGGGGCAGGGATTACCCGTTGGGAAAAGAATACACATCGGGTACCCGTTAGATAATTTATTTTATTTTTAATAATTTATTATAACAAAAAAAATAATTTATTAGTAATTTATTAATAATTTATTTTTAATACTTATTAAAAATTCATTTTTAATACTCCCTCCGTCCCATTATTGTAGTCTCATTTCTTTTGGGCACGAGTATTAAGGAGAAGAGTGTTTAAATGGTAAAAAGATAGAAAGTGGTGGAGCCCATAATTTTTTGTGAGAGAAGCATATTTCCTTTTATGGAAACAGGACAAGAATAACGGGACAGCCCAAAAGGGAATACAAGACAAGAATAATGGGACAGAGGGAGTAATTTATTATTCAATAAATAATTAATCGGGTCGGGTTCGGGGCTGGGATCTATACCCTTGTACCCGACCCGAACCCGATTCGGGTTTTATAGGTCAAACCCGTCCCCGTCCCAACCCCAGAAAATTTCACCCGAACCCGGCCCATTAGGGACGGGTACCCGCGGGGACCCGAACCCGTGGGTAAAATTGTCATCCCTAAACTCAATGAAACTAAATAATAGCCCACACTCAATATAAAACAATTTGGGCCATTGATTGGGTTTAATGAAAGTAAATCAATAGTCCAAACTAAATAATTAAATTAAATCAATAGCCCACACTTCCAAAAATTAATTGGATTTAAAAACAAAAATACAGTACAAAAAGGAAAATAAGAATAGAAGCACTAGAGCTAGATGTGACGCTTCTTCTTCTTTACTCTACTTATCTTCCGCCAAATACACCACTTCTTCTTCATCACAGTTTCTCTTCCGCTTTTCTTTTCTTCAATCTATAAACACTTGGGATTTGAGTGCAATTTTTGTTTCAAAGATAAAACGTAGAATACATTTTGCCCCATTTTGAACAGTAGAAATGGGTATTCATGGTTATACCGTTCAAAAACGTATAAAAAAAATGCGTTCGGTTTTGCAATATGGTTGGAGCAAATTTCTTACTGTTATTTCCGATTTTGAATTATGGTAGCAGATGGCCTTTTGAATAAAGTTCATAATTGAGATACAAAGTGCTATCCTTAAATTGACTGTGCAATTCTACCAAAATTTATCCTTTGTATTGATTTTTGAAAAAAGGCGATTGCAATGTGCATTACACTGTATAAGTTCAAATTATCAGCGCAGCCAAAACCTGGTTACTCTGGAGGGGAGATTATCACGGTCCCCTGCGAGATAAAATTCGTGATGAGTTGGTAGTGGTACCGTCCAAATAGTTCATGACTAGTTAGATGAACTACTCATTTAAGCGTTATAGGTCGATATGAGAAACAAAGTAGATGATTAAAATAATGTAAAAAAAATTCTCGACTGAGACAAAAACTAGACTTATATTCTCAAACCGAATGTGTTCAGGCACCGATCAATTTGGTTAATTAAACTCTAATAAAGAAACATTTTCGATTAAAACAAAATAAATATTTTTCAGTACCTTTTGTACTTGAATGTAGTGAATATTTTTATAGATTATTGGAGAATTATGGAATTTTAAATACAAATAGCAGTGAGAAAAGCAAAATTGTAAATTCAAGAAGCCAGAAGAAATCGTTATCAACCACTGATAAGAAATGTGCTCCAATCTATGTCGACCTATGATGGTATATATGATATGTGAATCGATATTATGGATAATCAACCATCATTATGAAAAGTTCAACTATAGGATTGACGCATGAGATGCACGTGACAACAATCTCTCTGAAATGCTACCTATGCTGTACTTGTGACTTTGCATCCAACACCCCGGAAAATTATTAAGAGTGTACATGTAGTACACCAATTACTCACATATAATCTTTTATTAATATAAATTATAATAATAAAATATTATCATGTGAATGTAACAATATATTAATAAAATATTAACATGTGAGAGGAGTGTACTACATACACCCCTTATAGAATTGCCCACCGACACCCCCAACACACATGGTGATGGTGCAACCCAATGCTACAACCTCTCATTGGAGGTGCTCTAAGAACTCACTTTTCGAATCACATGGGTACTTTTGTTAGTAATGTGTTCATGATGAAAGGAAAAGTCTATTCACTTCCTCTAAACTTTTTGAACCTAATAGTAACTTTTTACCAATAATATTTGTTCAAGTGTGTGTGTATATACAGTATCATAGTTGAAGAAGAGTAAGATATACTGTATATCTTTAGGGCTCGTTTGGTAGGGGTGATTAGGGTGTATAATATGTCTATGACACCCTAATATCTTGTTTGGTATGAAGTATACGGCCCTTTATAAAATTCGGGCCTGTATGAATAATACTTATTTTTGTTGTTATGTATACTACCTATGAGGTGGTATAAATAATACTGCAACTAATTATAGCAATAAATTACAATAATTACTATGTGTTGCAGAGAATTTAATACATCATACCAAACGGAATATTAATTCTTTATATTTATAAGACATCTCAGTCAAACATATCAGGCCTTATCCCATACTTTGTACCAAACGAGCCCTTAAATGATAAATGAATTAAAAAAATTGATAGCGAATGTTCACTGGCAAAAACTCCTGTACATCATGATGTACCATATATCCGGTTCAACCCGACCCGCGACCCGACCCGACCCACCTGACCGGCCCGGTGACCCGTCAACATTGACTGCGTTGACTTTTTATTTTTTTTTTATTTTTTAAATTTTTTTTCAAGAGTCGAGCAAGGGGAGCCGAAGGCCTCGGAGCGAGCTAAAAAACATTAATGTTGCCACAATCATTATCTATAAATTAAAATCGGAGCCGAATGCGGAGAAAAGAAATAAAAAAAAGTCAACAGTCAAACGTTGACCTGACCGGTCAACGCGGACCGGGTAGGGCGGGTCGGATCGGGTCAGCCGGCTGTACCCAAGTGCAACTCATGTTCTCTGCAGAAAGTGTAGGGATGGAAAATCCCCCCATACAAAGAATGGGAACGTGAACATACCCTGGCGGCCTAGCCTCCCCCATACCCCCCGTTGCCAACTCCAATTCCATCTACGGCATAATCTGATCGTGAGTATTTAGAACCAATTTCCACAGTAATCTAATTTTACGCGCACAATAAATAGCTCCACTTTTATTTTGGGTTTCTTTCAAGTTGATGTATTCAATCACTGTAGGTTTCATTTCAATAAACACCTGCAAGTTTTTATGATTTATACATCGGTTGGGATAAATGGAGAGATACCACTTATCAAGTAGTATTAAATTATGGAGTCGCTTTGTATACCATCCCAACATTAATAGTTCTTGGCTTTGTATACCATCCAAACATTAATAGTTCTTGTTTACGTCCCAGTAGGGATGGCCTAGTGGTGGAGTGGTTGCCTGTTGACCAATAGATCAGAGGTTCGAGTACTCTCGGCCACAAAAAAACCTTAGGTGAGGTGTGTGAGTGTTAATATTTGTAATGATATTCAAAAAAATAAATAAATAAATAAATAGTTCTTGTTTACATCTGAACAGAAATGTCTCCAATTCAATCTCTACCGCTCCCCTTTCTCTAAATAAAAAAAAAGTATTAAATTATCGAATTAATTGCAATATAAAAAATATTCTGTAAATAAGTTGAATATTATATTTGTCGGTACTTCGAAGATGGGATTTTTTTTTAGCAAAAGCTAGTTGAAGTTAAATATTATCGTAACTGTAAAAAAAAATACTTCTTGATTTTCTTTCGCGATTTATTGTTCTACTCTCATATTTTATGCTCTTAATCAATAATCCCCTTCACTTGTTAATCTAAGAAGTTCTGGTATGCGACATTCAAGGTAATTACTAGTATATTTGAAAGCTGATTATCACATAACGCTTGCAACAATTTACACTCGAAACGTCTCCCAAAATAAAAGGTAAGAAAAAAAGTAACCCAAAAAGTAATCGAATAAAACCAAGAAAACTTTCAGAAAGTCCACGAAATGAAGTGGCATCTTTTATAATAGTCCATTTACTTTGACAAATTCAAAATCCATATAGCCATTTTGATATATATATATATATATATATATATATAAAGAAGACAAAAAAAGATTTCGAAAAAATTAAAAGACAAAAATAAAAATGAAAAATAAAAAAATCTTCGTCCTGCTGACAAAATTTCTTGATCGTCAAATGCAAAAAAGCTTAAAAAGAGAAGCAATTTTCTCAATATTTTCTTACATAAATCTAGAATTAACAAATGGAATTTCCCCTTTCAAGTTCATCCCCACAAAAGTTCTCTTTCTTACACCAAAACTATGGGAAGGTAAACAGTGACAATAAGAGTAAAAGCTTTACACTACTGTTTCTAGCAAAATGAGTGAGAGGGGTAAAATTGGGAAGAGCAAGCATTATGACATTTATTTTGTCTCTGTGTTTGTGTGTGTTTGTGTGTGTCTGTGTACGTATAGGTTTTTACATTATGGCAGTAAGTCATGTGATGTAGCAGTCTGTCAGTGCGACAGCAGCAGCTGCAATCGTAACGTACCAATTCAATTCTTTAATCACAACATATGCACGAATGTACTCAAGAGGGACAACTCTTTTATTATGGTTGTCCAATTATCCTACCAAGGGATACCACCATTGTTGGTTTTCTACAAAGTATTACTTAATGCTTTTTCATTCAATAATGCAACATAATAAATGAAGCTCTATGTTATGTCCTACCTACATTTTCAACAGCTACTTTTCTATTAGGGAACTACAAACTTAATACAGAACTGTGATAAAATTTAGACCTGTTCGACCAAATAATAAAAATATATTCATGCACACATATTTTCATAGACGTATAGAAAGGAAAGAGTTTAGCAGCACAGCAATATTCTTTTGATGTATGAAGGTTATCCACATGATAGTCGATATATAATCAAAATAAGCGTCGGAAGGTGCAGTAGTACTACAGCATCCAAACTATCTATTTTCCTAAGGAATCTGCTTCAGAGAAAAGTATCATTCTGGATGAGTCAATTTATACGTTCTCCCTCGTAGACACGTGTAATGCTGGCAACTCTATGCATAACATATAGTGTGAAAATCAGTTTGCTGCATTTTCAGGATGAAATTGGAGAACAAATTACGACGAAAATATGGAGGTTTGGAGAGAGAGAAAGTACCTCGTCTTCAAGCCCTCCCATCCCATTCTTCATAAAACTCTTCCAAGAACTCCTCCATGAACTTGTGCCTTCTTTCCGCCCTATTCTGACCAGCCTGCAGTTTATCATAAAAAAAATTAAGCCTCAACATCACACACATTACTCCTAAAATTCAAACGGTCGTATTCATGCAAAATGTTTTCAATAGCACATGCTATCCAAGTTAGTCGCATGAAGATTATCCACTTGTTAATTGGACAAACCTTAGTTTTCATCAACTTCTTCAATATGAGAAGCTTCTCATGAAAATGGTTCACTGTTGTCTGCTCATCTTTATTCATGTACTTTTCCTTGGACAAATCTGAGCGAGGCTTTATTTGGGGATCATGGAGCACTCTATTTCTGCTTCCACCAAACGTAAAGCACCGAGCAATACCTAAAACAACTCTATCAGCAATAACAAATTGAAAATCAATCATACTTATGAAATAAACCCTTCTGACTCTTCAGTCCTTACAATACATTTCCCCGGGAGAGGGGGATGCTATCTCCCATCCTTCCTAGTCTTTGTTTTACAATTTGGTACCCCTTGGGTTTTGAACAAATAACTCTTCAGAGTAGTTTGAACCCAGTGCCTGTATTATTGTATTTATCCACACTTTCAGATTGAAAGAGTTGAAATCCATTTTCAAGTTCTTTAATAGGAATTTTCATTTTACAATTCACACTTAAAAAATCTAGATTTTAGAAATATACTTAAAAATGTTTCTTTGCTGAAGTACAGCACAAGCCTGCCATTTTTATTTTAAGATGGAAGAAGAAAATGAGCATGGTATTAACATAAATAAGTTCAATGAATGAGTGAGACATAGATCAAACCCCAAGTGCCCCAAACCTCAGTTCACATTTGTCCAACTTGGTAATGAATGGATGCAAGGTTATTTTATATGCCAATGCTTCCGCTTAATACAACTACATCTTAAAGTTGTGCATTTCACTTCATGCTGCTGAGCTTGAAAAACCCCGAATAAAAAAATCTCTCACGTACATATATGAAACTAAAATGGAGTTGAAAGAAATGTACTAGAACCTAAATAATCAGATATATCCCACAAAACGTTAAATAATGTGCAATCCTCATGCACGACCAAGACTTGTAGTAACTTACCTATCGCACCAATTGCATCAAGGCGATCAGCATCTTGTACCACTCCAAATTCTAGACAATGAGTACTCCCGGTAAGCCCACCAATCTCCTCCTTGAAGCCTGAAAGTTGTTAATATGTCAAATTATTGTAGGCTGGTAGCTGGTACACGAAATTCTTGATATACAATAAGTATGATATAAAAATCACCATATGCCAGAAGCACGCATAATGTAGCAGAAGATAACTTCATGCATTTTATATTGAAGCAAAAATGCACAAGGAAGGGGGAGGTGTATGGACACAATATAGAACTTCCACCATGTAACAATAACACCATCAAGAAATAAAAGAGCTCCAGGGTCACTTACCCATTCCCTTTATAATGCTTAATATACTTGTCTTCATATTTTCATCTATTCCTTCCTCCACAAGAAAGTTCTCAACAATTCTTCCTTCCGATGGATCTCTAGAATCACAATGTTAAAAAGGCAAAAGTTTAGAGAGTCGATGATATTGGAATTGAACTAATGGAGAAAGAAGGCAAGGGATATAGAACCATCAATCCTCAGAATTGAACTCATTAACAATGCATCTAATTTCAAGTGATGTATAATCTGTGAAGAAAATTTCAAGTTCAAAAGTACGGAAAAGATTTTCCAATTAAATTAAGGTCTTTTTACTCAATAAAGCTAGAAAAAAGTTGTTAACCATGGTTTGTCATGGTAGTGTATCACTAACACAGGCAGAGTAGGGATAACAGAGTCACTTAATAAGAACAACACCAACCTTATATACTTATAGTCCCCTGCAATTATCAGAAAGAACAGAAAGAAAGAAAATACAGTTAATACATCAAAGAAAAACAGAGAGATATAGCAAGAGCACATACTACACATACTAGAACAGATAAATATGTACTCCAAATGCACATGGAAAGCATAACCTTAAAGAAAAAAATTATTTACAGCTATCTACACTACACCCAATTAAGCCATACTGCCAAAGTCTCCTTGATACAAAGGTTTGACGTAAAAGTTACATGAGGAAGTAAATACAAGATGTAGCTGCTACCAAAATATCTTACCATAAATATTCGATGACAATACTTTTTACGATATCAGAATTGGATATTTTAGAGTATACCATGTTCATATTGTATTTCGATCCTCCTCATGATCAGTTGTTTGGAAAATTAGTCTTAAGGTGCCTTCATGTCTAGTTCCATGTCCTTGTTAATTAGCTAGCTTTGGTCATCTACCAAGCGTTATGGCATGACAGGTAACAAATGATGCAATGATGCCAACAGGGAAAAAAAATCACAAGGAAAGAAAGAAAATAGAAGCAATAGGAACCAGGATAACGTGAGCCATTTATCTAATTGAGCCAATCAGACGACAAGAAAGGAAAAAATGGTAGCAGTTTACATTGCTTTACATTGGATCCTGTCACGAAATAGAAGTTGAAAGGAAAAAACATCAATACCTATATCGTGTAGAAGTGCAGCTAACTCCACCTGAACAGCAAGAAGATGAAATCTCAACATACATGTTTCATTATGTCCTATACGAAATATCTCTCAAAAAAATAAGTCATATACGAAATACAGAATAGAAATACAGCAGTATGAAGACACACACACCAGCAAAACAGAATTTCTCAAAGCATAAGCTAATTATTTAATCGCCTTCAATTGGTTGACAACTAGGTTTTGTGGAAAAATAAAGTTGGGATTAAGATGGTGCTCAGTCATATTGAAAAGCTACATGTACACAGTAAAATTCCTACTGCATAGTGCCTAAAATAAAAGATGGATCTTAACAACGCAGCAGTTAACTGTCAGCACAAAGCATTTTCTTTTTCAAACAACAATCACCAGATAAAGAACACCCGTGAAATCACATAAATTATTAAGGAAGCAAAGCAGAAGGCACAAATCAGGCAGACCCCTATCCCCCTTCGGTGATAACTATCGTATAAATTCACTAGGGTTTACAGCTTCACAATTAACATGAATGACAATAACCATCAGCCTCATTTACAACTAATCGTACACAATATTAGAAGCAAAATAATTGTAAATTACTGTCCAAGTGAAAAAGTAGCGTACGATGAGCATGGAATCGGGAGAAGCGGATAAACCCTCTTCACGGGCAAGACAGAGAGCGAGATCTCTCACTCTAAACGCATGGGCAGCGTCGTGGGATGCATCGTTGCCTTTCATGGCGGATTTCACCAATTCTTCTGCTTTCATTACTGTATCTGTTTTGGCCATTGTTTCTCTCTCCACATGTTCTCCCATTTTCTCTCGCTCTACCTCTATTCACGCACAACAAAGCAGGGGTTGGCGATCGCGCCAAGAGAACAAGAGAATGAATTAGCCAACTATTGAAGAAATGGTTTGACTTGACTTGTGTAAATTTGTATTTTGGGAAAAGTGCAAAATAAGCCATAAACTTTCATCATTTTGCAATTTAAACCTGATTTCTTTTTTAAAGATTTAAACCTGATTTTTAAAACTTTTAAATTAAATATTTTATCTTCCCAAGCAATTAAGATTTGAGCGTCTTCTCTGACGATCGGAGCATTCGATATGATAATTTTTTATCCACATGTGTGACAACTCGACGTACTGTCAAGTACATGTCTTTCAACTTTGACAGATTTCATTTTCTTCTTTCACAAATTCACATGCAGATTTCATTTGCTTTCCATTTTCTTCTTCCGTGAGAAATCCTTTACAACATTTGTTATATTTTGTAAAAGATTTAGGTGTTGAACTACTGTAACCTTTGGTTTAAACTGAAGGAGAAAGAAATGAGAATAAAATAGAATCATGAATTGAATTCGTAAATATGAATTCGTCAGTCCATTAAATCGGGATTAATTTGTCATACCACGTACGAACTCACTTTGTCCACATATCAACACTACTACGACAATTAATAGTTTGCTTGTAAATGGTGCTTCAGTTTTTCTTTTGATGTCATTAATGAGAGTCAGATTTCATCACTACTTTCAAAGATCAATAAAGAGACTTACCACCAAATAAATTCCTGCTAAGCTGCAAATCTAACTGTCCCCATTAATTTGGTTTAAATGACCTTAATTTAATAGACGTGTATAAATAAGAAAACAAAATCACTTTACTCCACAAAAACAAAATGGCAACAGCAAGACAGAATCACAAAGCCATGTTGGTGTTTCTGTTTCTGCAAATGGTTGCTTTCTGCAGTTCAGCGACACTATCAACGAATTCAAGATGGATAGTGGATGCAGAAACTGGAAAACGCGTAAAGCTAGCCTGCGTAAATTGGCCATCACACTTGGAACCAATGATTGCAGAAGGCCTCGAAAAGCAACCATTGAACCTTATAGCAGAAAAGATAACTGCAAATGGCTTCAACTGCGTGAGGTTTACGTGGCCGACGTACATGTTCACGAGGCCGGAATACGGCAACCTTACGGTTTCCGATTCTCTCGATAAATTTAATCTAACGGTCGCGAAAGCAGGCATTGCCAAAAATAATCCTCAATTTTTGAACATTAGCGTTGTTCAGCTTCATAAGGCTGTGGTTAATGAGCTCGGGGGGAATAAGGTGATGGTGGTGCTGGATAACCATGTAAGCCGACCAACTTGGTGCTGCGGCGACAACGACGGCAATGGCTTCTTCGGCGATGCCGACTTTAGCCCTCAAGAATGGTTGCAAGGCCTAGCTGCAGTGGCCAGGACGTATAAGGGTAATCCTGCGGTGAGTCAGTTGAATATCAATTTATGATAACCATTGAATTGAATTTTAATATTATACAACTTACTATGTTTCAAGAATGACTTCATTTGTTGGCTAAATATTCAATATATCCGGAAATATCACTATTTTTTGATTAAATATGGACTCTGACCAATTGATGACCGTACAATGAAAAAAATATGTAAATCTATCAATGCCGGTACATAAAAAATGAGTAATGTATTTTGGAATTTGACGTGGCTTGATGCTGAAATACATTGAAAATTTGTATATGATTGTTCATTTTTTCTTTATTTTCAACCTCAAAATAGCGTCGTTTTGAGTTTATGTAACATTAAAAAAAAAATTTACACATATTTTCACACCAAGACACGGCAAATTTTCTGACAATCTTACTCAGCTTTTAGGTGCGCAAAAAATTGTCGGATAATAGATTTGCATAACTTTGCATAGTTTGAGTATTAATTGGTCAAAGTTGATAGTTCATGATATATAGAACTGAAAAATTGTGATAGTGTGGAATATATATCAGTATTCAGCCTTATTTGTATCAAGAGTTTCCTATCATAAACTATATTCGAGATTTAGGGCATGTTTGGTAGCCCTGATAAGGCCTATATAGGATATGTATCTGGCCTTATCAGGACGTTTGGTATCCAAGATTACTATCACGGGCGGCCCGGTATTGTACCCGGCCCGTGGTAAAAACATTGTTTCACTTAGTATACCCATCTCACCGGTTGCGTCGGATAGAAAAGGCCACATTGAACAGTGTCCCACATTAATTTACAAAAAGACCAAAATATCCTCCAAACTTCATCTTCTATCCCCGGAGGAGGCGGCGGCGGGGGGAGGAGGAAGCGGCGGAAGAAGGAGGCGGCGGCTGTGGTAGAGAGAGAGAGAGAAAGAGTGAGAAAGAAGAAGGAGGCGGCGGCGGAAGGAGGAGGCGGCGGAAGAAGGAGGCAGCGGTTGTGGTAGAGAGAGAGAGAGACAAAGAGTGAGAAAGAAGGAGGCGGCAGTCGCTCTTCGAGAAGGAGCGGCGGCGGAAGGAGGAGGCGGAGGAGGCGGAAGAAGCAGGCGGCATTGGAAGACGAGAGGAGAGAGAGAGAGAGATGAGGGGAGAGAGAAGAAAGGAGACAAGATGAGAGAGAGATGAGCAGCAGCAGATTGTTGAAGACGAGAGGAGAGAGAGATATGAGCAGCAGGAGGTGGGTGGAATTTGTTGAAGACGAGAGTTGAAGACGAGAGGAGTGAGAGAGAGATGAGCAGCAGCAGATGGGTGGAATTTGTTGAAGGCGAGAGGGGAGAGAGAGATGTGGAGAGGAAAAATAATTATATAAATTAGGGATAGAATAGTCATTTTCCATTTAATTTTGAATTTAAATTAGGGTACCAACCAATCAATCATATCTATGTTACATATCTTATCTAACAAACACAAAGATACGATACCAATTTTACTTTATCTACGGTATATATCTTACTTTAAACTATCTTATCATATCCTAACATGCCTACCAAACGGGTCCTTACAGTTGAGAATTGACAAAACATTTGTACATCAGGTTGTTGGTATGAGCATGAGGAATGAGTTACGAGGAAGCCGACAAAATACAGCAGATTGGTACAAGTACATGCAACAAGGAGCCAACACTATTCACGCAGAAAATCCAGATTTTCTAGTCGTCGTCTCAGGAAACAGCTACGCCACCAACCTCGGATTTCTGAGGTCGCAACCTTTGGTAGTTAATATGACCAACAAATTAGTGTATGAAGCACATTGGTATGCCTTTGGCATTCCAGCTGAACAATGGGCTGCCCAAACTAACCAGTTATGTGCTCGCGTCACCAAAAGCGTACGAGATAATTACCTTTACTTGATTGAAGGGAACAACTCTTTTCCTCTTTTTCTAAGTGAATTTGGCATTAATCTAAGAGGTGACAATGAGGCGGATAACAGATACATAGGTTGTTTCTTGGCTGCTGTAGCTGAGACCGATGTCGACTGGGCTTTGTGGGCTTTACAGGGTAGCTACATACTTAGAGAGGGAACGGTTAATCTTGAAGAAATTTATGGAGTTCTTGATTTGAATTGGGATCGTCCCAGAAGTCCTACTTTTCTTGACAGATTGCAACTTGTTAGAGAAATTAATCAAGGTATAAAATTACTTTTTTGAAAACTTTTTAGATATTGTATGTAGTTATGATGAATCTCACTTATAGTTTTGTATCTGATTCAGATTTCAAGTCGACAGGTCCAACATACTATAAAATGTTCCATCCTTTGAGTGGCCAATGTGTGCAAATTGTGGAGAACGACATAGTTGTAGCTAACTGCAAAAATGCAAGCCGATGGGATCAACACCAAGACAGTGGCGCTATCAAGTTAGCGGTGAGTCCACAGTGCTTGGGAGTGGCCGAAGATGGGGCGGTGGCTCGTGTTTCGGAGGATTGTTCAAGTAAGTGGAAGTTCGTATCAAGTTCTGGTCTTCATTTAGCTGCCCAGAATGGGAAAGGGGAATATTTGTGCTTGGAAATGAATGCAGCGGATTCTAAACTTGTGACGAAGAAATGTCTGTGTGTGGGAGACAATCTTGAAGATGTGCCTACTTGTGGTGACAATCCCGAAGCACAATGGTTTAAGCTTGTTCCAGCAAATATTAGTTAGTAAGTTAATTAAGCTAGCTGGAGTTATCTTAGGGTATAATTATAAATACCCACCATTTTTTAATATTGAGCTAAGAATAGAGTATTCATCAATACAAATTTGCATAAACTATACTAGGCAAACCATAGGAAAACATGATATTTGCATAAATCAAGGATAGAGCATAACAACAGTGGTGGCAAAATATTTCCTCATACATGGGTTTTTATATCCTAACCTATTGATCATTCTCCATGTATCCAAATTCATATCCTTCCACAATATAAACCCCAGTATAAAGGAGTAACATGGACCAAATAAAGTTGGGGATCATCATCAAATTAAGATTATTCATATTATATAGCTATTACAAGAACATGTTTGTTCTTGATAACAAACTATGACTTGGTTGGCATGAGTAAGCATCACAAGAGAGAGATGTTAACAGTTTTATACGTGAGGCAGCCATTCTTTATTGACAAATATGATGCTGCAAATTCCAGTAGTTTGTACATATTATGTGGTGAAGAAACAGAAAAGAATCAGCTACCTACCTCATGGCTGCTTTAACTAATTCTTGACGAATGGGGGAACATCGCCTCTCATAACTCTCCAAGGCCCATTATAGAACATTGGCTTCATTAAGGGAACATCATGCCCCGGGTGTTTTTCCCAGTATTTCTCCTGATAAAGTACAGGCAGAGCAGCCATGTACAGTTAAAACTTATTGCCAAACAGATCAACAGATCTATTTAAAATGAAAACGACTACAAGTTTTCCTTATAAAGCAACAAGGGCAAAAGAAAAATCAAAGATAAAAAAAATGGAGTTTTATCTCTGCCAGAGACTCATCATAGGTTACAACTAAAGGAAAATTGTGAAGACACGGCTACCTGATTAAACATTTATTTCTCAGTCACTAACTCCCCCTGAAACTCAATATTATTGTTTTTTTAATATAAATCGATAGTACTTCAGCAATATTGTGTCAAGATTAGCCAATGCCTGGTTCTATGATAATTATACATCCAAGGCCATGTTTAGAGAAAATGTCTTATAATCAAGAAGTACTTACATTTTAAAGCATATCAGACTCCAGAACTATCTTTTTATATACTTTTTAGAGCATTATGTAAGACTTTAATTAAAGCAATGAGAAATAAATTAGTATATGATTTGCAGACAACAAAGCTAAAAGATGAACTCATTTTTTGTCATTGTATAATATTCAGAATTAAAGCTAGACAGAAGGTTTACACAGTGAATATTGCTAGGGCATAAAGACAGACATTTTGCTTCATTTCTAGAGCACAATATCATCAAACATAGTGATAGAAAACACAGCAAAGCAACCTGCAATGCAATACCGCAAACATACAAGTTCTATCAAACAAACCAAATACAATTCAAATTATTGCCAAGTTGCTTCCTCATCGCCTTGATGAAATGGTTGCTTAGATGCATTTGATCGCATACCAACTTTCCAACGTATCAAAGTAAACTAGCCAAGAAACACATCGATTCTATTTCAGAACAAGTCGAGAAAATAATGTTTACCTTGTAGAGTTGCTCGGTGATTGCGGCCCCAACAACCCCTGTATAAAAAGCACAGACATATATGGTAATAAGGGGGGTAAACGATCTAGGTCGCTTGTATGGCTCAATCATATCCCACAGAAGTGTCCTCTCCCACTTTGTGAACACATAATCAGCATATTTCCTCCACAGGTAGCTCGCCATTTCCGATTTTACCTACCCTAAACCAAAATCAATCAATGTTCTATTCCAACAGCTAAAATACAAACAAAATGTGATCAGAAAACCAAACAGGCATTAAAACAAGCATGTAAGATGTATGATAAAAAGCCGCCAAGGTGGTTTCAAAATCAATCGGCAGCTGAAAATGAGGAGTAAAGACGTTCAAGCGTCAGCTAGGCATTTCAACAAACAGGTAATCCGCACAGGGCGGCTCACGATATACATACTATAGTATATCCTAATCCGATTTTACCTTCCGTTAACCAAAATCAATAAATTTAAACTTGCAACTGCCGACATACAAACAGAAATTATCAGAAAATAAAAAAGGCATTATATCAAACATGTGAGATGCACTATAAAGGCTACCAAAGTGGTTCCTAAATCAATTGTAAGCTATAAACAAACATCCAACATTCTAACTTTTCCTATCCTCAATTTATCGTCAATAACTACAACACATATGTCCTAACTCAAGAAAATAATGCATTCGGAAACGGTATGTCATCAATCGTCATCCCTTCAGAAAGTCAAAGACTTTAGAAATACATACTCAAGAAGGCTGACGGAGATTGGAAGGGGGAGACGGATGTCTGCGATGGGCGACCGGTGACACGCGAACGGCGACGGTGAATGGAAGGGGTAGCGGCGATAGTCGGTAGAGACGCAGAGAGATATTTTCAGATTTTCTGGCACTGAGTGAATTTTTTTAGTTCAAGGATCCTAATTTTATTAAAAAAAGTTTACTGAAAAACAAACTTTTACTGTTATACATTTCAATATTTCAAGGGTTATTTATAGTCTGTGGTCCCAACTTTCATCATTTTTCTGTTTGCGATCTAAATTTGAAAATTTTTCAAAAAAATCATGTATTTTATGATTTTATCTAAAAAAGGCCCGCCTTTATTTTCTGGCGTTGGAATGAATCGAATGATGGATCATCTGACCGACTATCTTATATGGATATTAAAATGTCAAATGTATCGAAATAATGTCGTTTCAGTTTGAGCAAAATTAAAAATTGACAAGGTTGTACGACGTATAGCTTGCACGATGGAACCCTAAATGTCTTTCTATTCTTTCCCTAAACTCTTTTCTTTCCCAAAAGTCGACGTATAGTTTAGGAAAAGAATAGAAAGAAATTTAGGGTCATAAAAGGAGTACAGAGTTATTTTAGGACCTTAACTTTTGCCGTTTTGTAAAAGTAGGACACATTTTTTCGGGCTTCCAATTATAGGACAAAATTTAAAAAAATAACCATTCTCAGGACAAATTTGAGCCCGATTTATAAATTTCGGACCAATTCGCACGGACTCATCACGTGCTTTGAATAGTGGAGCCCGATGCTGAGTTGGCTGCCATATAAACAAAAAAACTAACAAAAAAAGTAAAAATGAAAAAACCACGTCATCACCTCCTCCCTCTTCTCACCTTCTCCCGTCCCCTCCGCGCACTAGCACTTTAAATCGAGCACCGTCACCATCATCTACGACCAATATTTATCAGCCAAGTCAAGGAGAAGATCGACTAGTGCTCCGACTAATCCGGCTTATGCTAATTTGATCCAGATCGCGATCTGCACTTTGAGCGTTGTTTTTGTTGTTTTTTGAAATTGGCTTTTAAATAAAGGGATTTGAGGTCTTCTGTTGAGGATATTTTAGTACAGTTCGGTGAAGATAAAGGAGAAGACGTCAATTTAGAGGTTTTTTTTTTTGTCAATCCCCAATTTGGGGAAATTGAATCGGCATAGGTTTAGGAGCCCGTCGTGCCATGGAAGCTGAAGGGGAGAAAGAGATAGAGAGAGAGAGAGAGATGATGGTCCGCGGAGGAGGTGGTCGGCGATGGAGGTGGTCGGTGGTAGTGGTGGGCTACTTTTTTGGGAGAGTGTTGAGAGAGTGGACGGTGGAGTGATTTTACTAATTTTAATTTTGAATTAATTAGTTTTGATTTTTAGATTTTATTATGAAATTGACACATGAGCATCCACATGGACATCCACATGGGCATCGGGCCCTTTAATCGAGCACACGTGGAATTTAGCCCGACCATCATAAATCGGGCCCAAATCTGTCCTCCTGATGATTAATTTTTTAAATTTTGTCCTATAATTGGAAGCCCGAAAAAATGTGTCCTACTTTTGCAAAACTGCAAAAGTTAAGGTCCTAAAAAAACTCTGTACTCTCATAAAAGCTATACGTACTATGACTTTGTCAATATTTAATTTTGTCCAAACTGAAACGACGTTGTTTCAGTACACTTGTCATTTTAATATCCACATCAGATAGACGATCAACTGATTCATCATTCCAATGCCGAAAAATGAAGGTGGACCTTTTTTAGATAAAATGATAAAGTACAGGATTTTTTTGGGAAATTTTAAAATTCAGGCTAGAAACAAAAAAAATAATGAAAGTTGGGGCCACAAACTATAAAGAACTCATATTTCAATAGATAAAATATTTTTTTTATATAAATATATAGATTATTTATTCTATGTATAACTTTTTTTTTTTTTTGGCAAACTATCTATGTACAATTTGAAATAATATATATCAATCATTAGGGCACTCGCAGGTCGCAGGCATTGGCGAGCGCGGCATGATCGAGCTCGCGTAAGCGGGCGCGAGGAGAGAGCAGCTTGCTGTCACAGGGGAGCTCTCCCATTCAGCCATTGTTAACTTTTATATTTTCATAAAGTAACCGTTTGCAATGGCTAGATCAAAATAATTTTTTTATTTTTTTATTTTTATCTATAAATACAACATCTCAACTTCATTATTTTTCATCCACATTTTTGGCTCTTCCTTCATCTTCTCTAAATTTTTTACAATCTCTTTTTTGCGCATTTAGTTTTTACAAACATGTCTCTCGTTGGAGATCTTTTTAACCTTATTGATTTTATTTTGCCGAAATTTAAATAAAATAAAATGTGTTATTAAAAAATATTATTATTAAAAACATAGATAAAAAAATAATTTAAAATCAAAATTAAATAAATTGAGGACCTAGAATAGTAGAGATCATAAGGAGAGTCCTCCCAGGTTGTGAGTGTTTTTGAAGTGATCTCTCTCCACTTGTGAGTCCACAAGATAAATATACTCCTATTAAATAAAGAAGATATCACCCATTGTGGATGCAATGAGTCGAGTCTAGTCATTTTATGAAACATTTCCTGAGATCAACTTAAACCACTGGGTCTGGGGACTCTCTAGGTAATTCATGGAAGCATCTTGTTCCGCATAGAAGCAATTGTTGGTTAAAACTCTTGATGAGTTATTGGGATCCAATTCCAAGCACAAATAATTGCCATTTTCATCCATATTTGCCACCTGAAATTTGGTGGTGGAAAGCAATTCCCACTGACTCTGTCTATTATTGCAATCTTTGGAAAGTGTCACGGGAATCCCATGTTTACTTGCCGAGAGACATAGTCCACTGCCCCTCAACTGGATAGGATTCTCATTTTCATTTTGATCGTAATTCCATTGACTGAAACCGCGACAATCGCCCACATAAACCTCCCAATTGTCCACATGAACGCATCGCCCGCTTAATGGATGGTACAGTATGTGGTATGTTGGACCCTTTGAGTTAGGATCTATAATAGATAAGACAGCAATATGTCACCGCTTGCAAAGTATAGAATATTTCATTCGTTTTTATGTATTTTCTACTCGATTATACATTGTCATAGACGATGGCAATGCTCTGATTTTGATGAGAAAACTTTTCTAATAATTAATAGATACACAAAAATCATATGTATTTCGACCTCCTGAGTAGTTTTCAATTTTGTCACTTTATTTCTTTCTAATTCGTTAATTCAACCTTTTTTTCCCCCACCACATTTCCACTTTAAGTTATTTTCCAATTCTATCTTATCAGCCTCAAAAAAAAAATTATGGACAGAAATTGTATTCCAGGTATAAAAGATGAAACGTGGTTCTGCACTTCGTTTTCCATTTAAATGATCTTAAATTTAATTTCAGAAGATAATAAGCAAAATTTACCTTGAATTTTGTGCTGAATAATCTGAAGTTGCTGATGAAAATCCGGATTTCTAATGGAGCTCCAATCCGAATTTAACATTCCGTACGTCTCATCAAAACCACGAACCCCGCTCCTGATGTAATAGCCTCCTTGTAAAGCCCATACACTCCAATCCAAGTCCCTTTCCGCCAAATAGCCCAAAAAACAGCCCAAGAATAAACTGTCGGCCCGGCCCATTTCCACCTGCTTAATTCCAAATTCACTTGCAAATAAAGGAGCTGCGTTTTCACCCTCAATCAAAAATCCTGCCTGTTTTTGAATTTCTTGTGTAATCCTATCACAGGCTTTGTGAAAAGGCTGTTTTGACCACAAGTTCCTCAGCCCGGTGGAGAATGCGTATCGATGAATTTCGTACACTAACTTATTCTTGTAATTTTTCTTTAGTGGCTTTTTCTTTAAGAACTCAAAACTAAGATCATAATGCAATCCTGAAACAATCACTAGAAGCTTTGGATTGGCTTTGTGGATTGTTGTTGCTCCTTTCTCTATGTACTTGTACCATATGCTCGAATTTTGTAGCGCGCCTCGAAGTTCGTTTCGCATACTCATACCCACGACCTATCATGATGGACAACGTTAATTCTATATATGTATTGTATCCAAAGTATGAGGTTGGGATTTAGGGTTCCGACATGTTTCGTGTCTCATATGTGTCCCACCATTGAATTTATTATTTTAATAATATTTATACTAAAAATAAACATTATTAATAGTATAATAAATCATAATTTAGAATTATTACTAAAAATTGAACTTTAAAAGGTTTATATACCCAAGTAATGGATTTATCCATCTTAATAACCATTTTAACTAATAAAACTGAAATTAAATGCTAAGAATTAAATATATACCCTAATTTGGTATAGTAAATTTTAATTAATAAGTACAAAATCAAACTAAAATACATTAAATTGAAGAAAAAAAAGAAATTAAAAAAAATTAAAAATAATAGACAATGGAACATCATAAAGTGGTACACGGAATCTCAAGTACAAATTACGAGACAGTGTAAATAGTAAAAGTAAATGTACCATTGGTGTGTCTTTGTACCACTTGGCCACAATTTCCAAGCCATGTAACCACTCATCGGCATCAAAATTCTTATCCCCAAAGAAGCCATTTCCATCTTCATCACCACAACACCACATGGGCTGGCTCACATGGTTATCAAGTACAACCATTATACCCTTCTGTACAAGCTCTTCAACCACGGCCCGTTGTGCATCGACCACGGAAAGGTTGAGAAAGCCCGGGTTGTTCAAGGCTATCCCATGCGCGGCATCATGGAGCCCGAGGCTATGAAATGACCGGGCCACCGTGGTGGTGGCATATCGGGTGAACATGTAGGTGGCCCACGTGAGGCGCACACAATTGTATCCCATATCTTTTATGTGGGTTGCAATGTGGCCGATGGGCTTCTTGTTGAGCCCTTCGGCCAACATGGGCTCGAGGTGGGCCGCCCAGTTCGTGCAGGCGAGCTTAACCCGGGCCCGACTCGACTCATCCACGATCCATCTTGACCTTGTTGAGAGAGGAAGTGAGAGGCATAGATTTGCTAGAGAGAGAAGGAGCAACTGTCCGAGGATTTTCTTCATGAGTTTTGTTCAACTATTACTAGTCGATCAATTGAGCCTCAAATATTTGTGTGGGAAAATAAATTTATAGGATTAGGCTGCGCATAAAGGTTGTTAATTTCTACAACAACATTGGACCAGTATTGTATCAATATCCTACCAAAATTTGAACTTTATAAACTCCTTTAATGAAAGAATTAAGTCGAGACATGGGATTAGGTGGTTTGAGGGCCAAATAGTATTTAATTAAGTTACGTACAGTACTATTTAGTGATGTTTTTATGTCATATTAATTTGCACAGAATTATCGATTGTAAATGGTGCTTTATATAGTTTTTCTTTTGATGTCATCAATGAGAGTTAGATGTCATCAATATGCTATCAATACATTAGTTTTGTATAGATAGTTCAACGGATCAAGATTCAAATTCGATTACTATAAAAGACTAGCAAAATAATATATATTTACTTATTTAAATCTGATTATGGTCGGCCACTATGTGATACAAAGTTTTTGTGAAAAAATAATTAGTGTTGTATTAGCTATTTACATCAAAATGAATCTGAAAATCAAATGTCTATCTCAGTAAGAACATAATTTTATTCATTCAAATAATTTAGTCAAAGTTGTCAATGAGGCCTAGTTCAAGTGGCAAATTAAGTTGATGCATCGCAAAACTCTCCTTAACGAGAGACCTTGAATTTAATCGAGCCTGCGTGCGGTGTAGTATATTTTTCATTTTATGTGGTGATGTAGATGTCCCATTAATAATAATAATTTATTTGATAATATATATAATTATGTAATTCTTAAAAAAAAAACTAATTTAGTCAAAGTTACCCCAAGATTTTCGGTGGTCTAAAATCTAGAGGAGTTACTTATTTTACTAGTTGAGAGGTCAAGTTTAATGGACTTTTTTACATTATTTGTTTGGGTGGTCAAGAATCAATATTAATGATTCACAGTACAAAAACGTTTCCCTATTAGTAGTAGTATTAAGCAACCAACAAGATGTATGATGCACGTTGACTAGCGGATATGGTCTATTAATTAATTCGACTACCTTAATTTTATTTGACAAAAACTTGTCACGACTAACTATACCGTACGGTCGGTGCTAACTAGACGATAATTAAGGAAATTATGAGTAATTAAAAGAATTATAAGTAATTAGAAGGTATTTAGGATTTATTAATTTTAATTATGATTTATTAATCTCAAATATAATTCATTAATTTTTATTAGGATTTCTTAAGCCAATTAGAATGAATTAGGCCTCCAATAGAGTTAATTAAATATTATTAATTAAAAATATAAAATAAATGTAATAAAAACATGGTGGACCGCACCAACCATACAGTGCGGTCCACCGCACCGGAGTATTATATTGCTCATTTGATTTTCGTTTCACTTCATTTAACTGATACATTTATCACTCCAGGATCTTGGCGGTTATGTACTATAAATAAGGAATTAATATTGCAATTCTTATTAATGCTACATGCCATACATATATTTTTTTTCTTTTTTTCTTGAGAAGATACATATATGTATATTAGATTATGTAGTATTCATTTGTTTAGAGAAAATTACGAATAATAATCTAAGTCTGTCCCAATTAAAAAATAGGATATGATGAGATAAAATTAAGCTTGTAATACAAGAATTGAATTGGAGAACAACTAGTAGAAAATTGGCTTGTTACTACACTTATCTTATGACACTTCAGACTAAGTGCCATCAGAAATATACAATTGGTACATGGATACCTGTTACTACATTATTTAGAACCGTAATAATACATTTTACAATGAGTGTCATATTAAATATCATTTACTGACATTGATAGAATAAGATGAAGCTTGTGTTCTTAATTAATAGCCGACAGAAAACAAAAATATAAAACAACTAATACAAAACCAAAATATAAAAGAAAAGTGTTAAAAAGGTATTGTTGAATACTTTTTATTATTTTATTAACAATAAAGATATTACAACTTTTTCACCGGAAATACAAAAATGTGTGTTCAAATTTGATACTAATTCAAACTCAAACTAGTGTGTATTCCGTCGAAAATCGATGACAACTATATTATGCTGTAATTTATAAGTATGTAACCGTAAAACTTATACAATATTATGCATAAGAGAGTAATAGTATTTCAACAATTTACTATAAGAAATCTTACAAAAGTGATGAAATTATAATAAAATACATCAATAAGGTTGTTACTTCGATTTTATTGTACTTCCTTTAACAAATATTCTTATTTTTATTATTATTTTACAATATATAAACATGAACGTTAAAAATAATTTAATATTATTTCGGAGTGATAATATTTCGACAATTGATCAAAACGAGTGTTTCTTTGATTTTATTTCACTTTCTTTAGTTGCAAGAAATCAATAGAATTCAAACTTTTTTTTTACCTCGCAATCTGTCAAAAATTTCATTACATACGATATTAATTATTGTGCGTCTGATCATCTCGTCTCAAAGTCAAATTTCGAGAATTATCCCTACGTATATATATATACAAATCCGAGAATTATAATTGAGAATACATATTGTTGAGAATTTTATTTTATTTACGTCAATTTAAAAATTTGTTAAATTAAACAAATTAATATTGACAACTTAATTATTGATCAAATTAAAATTGTCAATAAAATAAAACTATTTATTTGGCCAACAAATTAATTTGCCAAATTATATTGGTTTTAGGCAAAATAATTGTGGAATGAGAAAATACACATGGATTGTAAGTATTTATATAAGTTCTCCAAGAGTGAAGTTTTATTAAGAATCAATGTGGGATGAGAAAATTTATATTAAACATACGTAGAATAAATGAATAAAAATGCTCAAAATTGAGGATTAAAGATAAATAAGAATACTGAAAGGAGAGAGTACCACGTAGGACCTCGAATTAAGGAGAGTACTCGAATCTGCAATCGTTTAAATAATATATATATATATATATAGAATCTATTAATTAATTTTTTTTTTGAAAACTCTATTAATTAATTTTAAGGTCATACTAATAAACATTTTTTTTTGAAAGGATAAACAGAGACTAGACCTGCCCAAACTGGAGGGCCCGAAGGGCCTAACCGGAACCGGCCCGCCGGTCAACGGTTTTTTAACCGGCCCGGCAGTCAACGGGCCGGAACCGTAACCGGAATCGTGAGTTCAAGGGCCGGTTTCGGGCCTGCCTTCGTTCAAACCGTGACCGCCGGTTAAAATCGGCGGTTAACCGGAATTATAAAATATATATATATGTGTGTGTGTGTGACGTGGCCGGTTCGAACGGTCAAAACCGGCGGTTAACCGTTGGAACCGGAACCGCCGGTTCCAACAGGAAAAAGGCAGTGTGCAGCAGGCTGCATCAATGGCAGCAAACGGCTAGAAAAATAGTCGTTGCTGCTGCTGCCTCCCCCCTCCCTTCCCCCCATTTTACCCTATAAATACCACACAATAATCTCTCAAATAATAACACCAATTCTCATCTCTCTCTATTTAATTTCAAGCATTCAATCTATTATTTGTTGCTCAAATTCTTCATTTTTTGTGTTAATTTTTTGCTCAAGTTCTCAACTTCTCTCACCACACACTTCACCAATCCATCCATAACCATATTCCATAATGTCGACCTCATCTCGTGTCGATAAGGGCAAAGGTGTTGCCGAAAATCAAGACGATGCTCCTCCTCGATCCAAAAGAGAAGGAAGATCGGCTCGGCAAGCTCGAGCAATGGCTGCCGAAGAAATATCAAGGGCGTATGCGGAACAACTTCAACAATAAGAGGATCGAGAGTTTGCCGAGCAAGTTCATCGTCAAGAGGAGGAGATGCTTCGGCAATCTCAAGAACAATCCAATGAAGAAGAAGAAGAAGTCAAAGCGCCGCCAAACAAACTGACGGGTCGACATCTTGTGTCGGATATCTTTACTAAGCAATTTAAGAAAATGCCTAGAGCCCCGGCACCTAGCGACAAGCCCGGAGATCCTCCAAAATACAACGCCTATTGCAACTATTGCAATAACGTCTACAAATGGACGCATGGAGAAGGCTATGGTACACTAAGGCGACACATGGAGACGTGTCATCCGGAAGAATACGGGATTGCATCAACACAAACTCAAATTCGTGGCACCGGTTTCTCGACGACGGGTACGTCTTCGCACCCTTTTATTTAAATATGATCATTCACATGCCGAAGATGTTATGGCTAGATATTGTGCTATGGAAAAACAACCTTTTACAATTGCCGATAAAATAACCTATCAAGAAAGTATAAATGATGCATATTGTCCCGCCGCTAAAAAAATTAGTAGAAGTAATATGCTTAGACGAATTAGAAGACAAACTTTTGATAAAAAAATGGAATTAATGAAATATTTGATGAACTTAGACCATAAAGTTTCTATTTGTGCCGATATTTGGACGTATTGTTTTCATCAAAATAATTACATGGGAATAACATGTCATTGGGTTGATGATAAATGGATACTACAAAAACGTTTAATTGCATTTAGGGAGTTCGATGATCCACACACGGCCACTAATATTGCTTTAATAATTATAACCGTTTTAAATGAATACCAATTGATTAATAAAGTATTTTCGGTTGGTTTTAATAATGCATCCGCCAACACCACTAGTATTCCCGAACTCATTGAAGCATGTAATCCATTTTTCCAAGGAAAATATTTTCATAGTAGATGCATTTATCATATTTTGAATTTATGTGTTCAAGATGGACTTGAAATTTTTAATGAATCGGTTATGCCAATTAGAAAAGCCGTTGCCCTTTTGCATAAAAATATAACTTTAGGTAAAAAATGGCAAAAATATTATCGTCATAAGAATATTCAACATAGGAGTTTTGTTAGAGATGTATCACATCGTTGGAATTCCACTTATGAAATGCTTAATTCTACTTTAGAGTATAAAGATTATTTATGCGAATTTTTTAGAAAAGAATTTGCGACGGTTCAATTGACTTTATTACCTTCTTATTGGGACCAATGCATGAATTTATATCAATTGTTAAAGGTTTTTAATAATGCCACCGTTCAATTATCGGGTGTTTATTATTGCACTTCCGTTCGTGTGTTGGAACATTGCATGTATATTGCACTTAGCTTTAAAATTGTTTTAGTAAATCCAATTTGCAAGGTGTGATTTATTTTATGGTTCAAAAATGGCTAAAATATTTTAGAAATATTCCAGATGTTTTTTTAGTAGCTAAGTGCTTAGATCCTAAATGGAAATATGATGGTGTTTGTCAAATGTTAGATATTTATTATAATGCTTTTAAGCAAATGGACTTTTTAAATGTAAAAATTGATGGAGAAATAATTTTCTTTGATATTCCTAATGTTAGTCAAATAAAAGATGATTTAGAAAGAACTTTAAGATCTCTTTTTGCCGAATATAAGATGACTCATGGATATGATCTTGACATAAATGCACCTATTTCTTCTACTTCTATTTCTTCATTTATACCACTTGATTTAAACTCCTTAGATCCCTTAGTTCAATAATTAAGTAGCATGTACCAAGATAGATCTTATGAAGTACTCCCTAGGGGCCAAGGTAATAGTGAATTAGATATGTATTAGGGTTGTCGTTTTGTTTTTGGTGTTGAAGAGTGCTCCACAAATCGACGTGATGAAATGGTGGTCAAACTATCATGGCGAAAGAGTTGTTTGCCGTCCCCGCATCCACCGTCTCGGTCGAACAAGCTTTTAGCATTGGCGGACTCATGTTGGACTAAAGAAGATCAACGATGAAACCAAGAAACATTGAAGCCACAATGTTGCTTGATGATTGGTCGAGGGCCGACCTTAGAGCTCAAGAACTCGATTGGGATGATCGCTGAAGGGTTGTATACTGAAAGCAAACTTTTTGCTTGTATACATTGTTCTTAATATCCACTATAATTCTTCTATCTGAATTTATATTATTGCATAATTATATTAATGTCCATTTATCTCAATATTATAGATTATATGGTGTGTTGTAGATCACAGAAGATCATATAATCGGTATCTTATGAGATATAAACTGATTTCACAGTCGAGACAACTTTGGACAAATTGTTGGTATAGACTGTAGCATAATTGATTAAATAGTTTGTCTTGACTATTTATTTATGCTAGTACGTTTATCGTATTGAAAGGATCACAGTGAGATGTATTATTTATTCTGACTTATAAATGATCAAGATCTCGGTGACTTAAATAGTCTTAATCTTAATTACATTAATCGGTGTAAATAAGTATTTATCTATTATTTTGATTTATCATGGGTGAGGACTTTGGCATATAAAGTCCAATATGCTCGATATCTTGGATAATAACAATTCTTATTTGATGCGCGATTAACTGGTATTTAAGAGATCGTGTCCTGCTAATAACAGGTTGATAATATCCTCTTGAGGAACTTAATAAGTTTATCATACTAAACCCTACAGGTGGAATTTAGTTCCGGTATGATAATAAGTTTAAGTGGTAGCACTCAAGATATTAATTATTGTTAATTAATTGATTAATTAATTAAAAGGCTATCAGAAGCAATTAATTAATTAATGGATATTTATAATCTTAAACACGAGGATTAATTATGTCTAATACTAGCCCCGACTCACTCAATAAATAAGGTGGTAATTCAGTATTAATTTTTTAGTGGAGTAAATTGATACTAGTGGACTGAATAAAAGAAATCAGACACTGGGAGACCTACACCTTATTTAAGCTAGTAGATCTCTGAACTGGCCCACTAGGTGCTAGCCTCTAAAAGTGGTGGCCCATTCTCTCTTCTAGCCCATCTAGGCTTGGCTTGATTTAATTAGATGGACTCTGATAATTAGGTATTATATACCAGTTATATATATCAGAGTTTACATCAGAATTATATCATTCTACGTAAAAATTAAAAAGCAGAAAACCTAGAGAGAAAAGTGGGAGCAACCGCCACTTTAGTGTGAGGAAGAGATCGAAGCTCGTTGCCATCCAACGTCGATCCTTGGCTCGGGAACAGTTCAGAAGATCAACTCTGGAGTCTCTAATCACACAGTTCGCAGGTTTTTCTAATAAACATCCTATGATTGTTATTTAATTCATAAGAGCATGCATAGGTTTGATTTACAAGTGTTTGTTAGATAATCAAAATAGATCCGTGGGTAATTATGAGCCGACCTATCAATTGGCGGTTCCTACAATCGCGACGAGAGCCCAAACGAAGAGTTCACCGAGAGTGATCGATCGGTGGACGAGAACTACTAGGGAGTAATATAATGTAATCGAACTACGTGGACTTTGATTCCTCTATGAGGATACGTAAACAACTCAATTTTAATATTAAAATTGAGCTCAAGTCCTTTTTTTTTTCCTTTTTTTTCATTTCAACTTTCAAGTGTTGTAATTTCAACAACATTAATGAGAAATGATTTAATATTTTTATTCAATGACTACTAAGTAAAATTTAAATTTTTTTGCTTATATTGTCTTAAGATATATATATACAACAATTAATTACAAAAACAATCTGTAATTAACCGCCGGTTTTCGGCCCTGAACCGGCGGTTTTTAATTATTATTATTATTTTTTTTCCAAAACCCTAAATTCTATCTATAAATACCCCCAACCTTTTTCTCACTCACTCCCTCAGCCGTCTTCACCTTAATGATCTATCATTCAATCTTCCTCATCTCTTCACCTTATCTATCTTCTTCATATTTTTTTTTTTTTTAATTTTCTCTCTCAAGACTCAAGTTTCAACTTCAATTCTACAAAATACAAACAATAATGCCTCCTAGATCTAGTATTAAGGTTGATATTTTCAACAAGCACTACACCCGTAGTGCTCCATTGCCCGACTATTCTAATCCAACCTATGAAGTTCATTGCAATTATTGCAACAAAGTTTTCAAGTGGACTCAAAATGATGGCTATGTTTCCCTTGTTCGTCACATTCAAAAAGCGCATCCGACCGAAGCTATGGGAAATTGAGTATGTAATGTTACTAATGTAATCTCTATTTTGTAGTTGAAAATTGAAATATGTATTTTGTAATGTTTAATTTAATTTTCAAGTACTTGTAATTTCTATTTAGTAATGTTTATTTTAATTTTCAATGTTTATTTAGTAATGTTCATTTTCATTTATGTTTCATTTTCTTAATTTTCAATGTTATATATATATATATATATATATATATATATATATATATTAGGAAAAAAAAAATTAAAAAGCGGGCCGATTTTAACTGGAACCGGCGGATTTTAACAGGGCCCGGAACCGCCGGTTAAAAAGTCCGACCCGTAACAGTGTACAGTGTACACGGGCCGGTTACGATTCACTCTCCGGTGAAACCGTAACCGGCGGCTAGGGCCCGGAACCGTCGGTTCGGGGCCCGTGGGCAGGTTTAAACAGAGTATATTATATACAATAAGGGCTCGTTTGGTACAAAGTATGGGATAAAGCCTGATATGTTTGACTGAGATGTCTTATAAATATAAAGAATTAATATTCCGTTTGGTATGATGTATTAAATTCTCTGCAACACATAATAATTATTGTAATTTATTGCTATAATTAGTTGCAGTATTATTTATACCACCTCATAGGTAGTATACATAACAACAAAAATAAGTATTATTCATACGGGCCCGAATTTTATAAAGGGCCGTATACTTCATACCAAACAAGATATTAGGGTGTCATAGACATATTATACACCCTAATCACCCCTACCAAACGAGCCCTTAAAAGATATCAAATGAATTGAAATTTAGCGGCACTACGAAAAAAGAAGCGCCAATACTCTCAAAAAACTTTTTACTATTGAAAAATGAAACCGCCCATTCTCCACTATTGAACAAAGACGCAAATACTCTCTCAACTCCAAGCGACTGGACCAGAAACAACTCAAATCCTGCCTTTGTCTCATCCATCGACTCAACGCAGAAATATTCAGTGAATCGGAGAAAGGTGGAAGTCAGCGCCGATACTCCCTCTATCTCTGCGTTTCCTCCCTTCTGCTCGGCGGCACAGCTCTTCGATCCCGCTCGATCGATGAATTCAGGTTAGCTCGTACCATCCGCTGGTGTATTAGTATGATCCAATTGTGCTGAAAATTTTGTAATTTCCCTCAACTCTTTATTTATGAATAAACCTTAATTCGAATGTAAATTCCCTTAATTTTGTAGGGAACGGGAATATATGGATAAACCCTATTTTGAATGAAATGTTGAGTATTATAACATGTAGATTATGTATTGATTTTCTCTTCAACTGCCACTTTTATTTGCTTAATTTGGATAATTACTGTTCAATTATGATTTTAGAACATGAGGTGGGAATTCATGTAAGTAATGTGCAAATACATCTTTACTGTTGTGTTTTTTTATGCTATGGTTAATTGTTTGTTTGAATTTTAATTTTAACTACTATAAAAGTATTTTTAAAGTGCGTGGTTCATTACTGTAGACTGAATTGATGGAATTTGAAAAACTGAATCTCATATTTGTAAAAAAATTCAGTTGTTTGTAAAGAGAAGTTTCAAGTGTTTGAATGATTTATAAGTTTCAATATCTATAGGAATGTCAATGTCAATCACGAAAGTCCTTACAAAACTGTATTTGCCCAATTTATGTCAGTTTTAAGTATTTCATTTGAATTGAGATTACTATATATTTGTCTAGCTGACTTATTACTATGTATGTGTACATTTGACTCATTACTGTGTAAGTGTGTATCTATACCCTTGACTCACCATGGGAGTCCTTGTGTCATTTCCTGCTAAAGTTTCTAGAACTATATCATGGTTTTGTAATGTCCTTTAGCTCTTTGATGACTTCTCTGTTTTTTTGGCTTCTCTCTGTTCATAGAGCTATCATTGTATTGTAATGAATGATGTTCTGGTATTATTTGGTTTAGTGTGTTTGGTGATGGAAAGAAAATAGATTTATTTCTGTGGAGTGGAAGGTATTATTGATATTTTCTTCTTTTAGCAGCTATAAATTTACGGACTGACGATCATCCTTGTACTGCATGCTATATTATTTTGTTACTCTACTCTATGCAGTTATTGGCTCCTTAACGGCATAATCGCTGACAAAATAATGTTAATCATTAAGATGTGACAGTTATATTACAACCAAGAGGGACAACAACTAAGGATCATCGTCTTACTACTCATGCTTAAAGTTTCGTGCCCAATTATTGGAATACAAGTATTAACAAATTTCTATTTTAAGTATTTATTATATCAGAAAAAATTGCTAGACATCTTCATCTTTTCCTTTTTATTCCTGTGGAATTGAATCTTTTATCATAGTACTTAAATATTTTGTATTGGTTCTTTACCCTGTTATTTTATGAATTACAGCTTTATCACAAGGACTCGAGTGGGTAGAAGGATTTATTATGGATATATGCTCAAAGAACAAGCTCCAGCTCTAAGACATTGCCATCAGAGGCATGGAAATATACGATCAGTGGACTATGCTGGTATCATCATACTACTCCTTTATGCTGTTTTGGATAATTATCTCTATGAATTTGATCATTGCTTCAAGTTTATTTTCTCAATAATTTTGTCCTGACCAACATGTCATTCCCATATATTTGTCTATCTCTTGTTCTTGATCAATAGATTACAGAAGCATGAAGACTGAAGCCACCAGACAAGATAATATATATATATATATATATGTGTGTGTGTGTGTGTGTGTGTGTTCATTAATCTTCTCAAAATACATACTTTAAACTAGAATACTAAATCACTTGTATATATCTGTTGTGGAATGGCTGTCACACGGCTGTCACACTTCATTTAATATTAATGTCCTATTTTTGTTGTATTTGGTGTGGAGAAAAAGAGTTCCTCTAAATCTTCTAATATCTAATGAAAACTACAACCTCGTCAATTCAAATTCTCTAAATCATAAGTTCTCTATATTTCATTAAATATCATATATGGTCTTAAATAATTTCACACACTTGCAAGAATACAATGTCTGAAGTTGAGCTGTTGCAAATGTATCTGTTTTGGAATTAACCTTTTTTTTCCAGACGTGAGAAGCATTTCACAACAAAGGAAACAGTGTTGTGATGATGAAAATCAATTGTTTCTCTCTCCTACCTTAAGGTGAACTCTTATTACTATATCTTTCTTGGTAATAATTAAGTGGCTCAAACTCTCAGATTTCAAGGGACCGTAGTAAAAAACGAGAAGGATTTGGATTTTGCATCTGCTTTTTTCATCAGTTATAAATGATTAGGCTTTGTGACGATATTAAGATGGTAGATATGTTTAGTGAAATTATTGCTTTTGCTTGGCCGCCAATTGGTATATATTTTTTTCTTCCAAGTATTTATATTAGTGTAAATTTTGACATTATAAATTTTCTTATAATCTGAAATATTTTTTCATGTACAGGCAATGCCAAGTTGAGGATGGTATAATTACTTCATGATTGCTCTGTTCTTGACGCATTCTCTTGATTGGATTGAAGCTAGTGCTAATTATTATCAAGTGAAATTGGACGAAAAAATACCAAAACTTAATAAGCATAAGTTTTTTAACCCCATTCATAAAACTATAAGTTTTCTATACCAAAATCATTTAAAAGACTAAAGTGCCCTTCCTTTTACAAAAACTAATAAATAAATAATACACATATGAATTAAAAAAAAAATCTGAAAAAACAACCTCAATCTCTCTCAATTCTCTCCTGTCGTCGGCCAGATTTCTTCTGGACACGATGGGAGGACACGATGGGGCCACTGGACACGATGGCTGGGCACGATGGGTGGACACGATGGATGGACACGATGGATGGACACGATGGTGCTATTGGACACGATAGAAAGTAATATTTAATGCAGATTCTGTCGCGTTTCATTTATTGAACCCTACCAAATCCGATTCTCTGAAGATTTTCGGATGAAACTAGGGTTTCATTTATTGAACCCTACCAAATCCGATTCTCTGAAGATTTTCGGATGAAACTAGGGATTTAATGAAGGTAGTTCATTAAAGTTTGCGTAAGAGAGGTTGTTGACAAGGTTTAGAACTCCTAGTTAGGTTCGAATTAATCACAACACTACAATTGAAAACACCAAAAACCACAAAACCCTAAAAAGAAAGAAGAAGAAAAAGAAGAGAAAAAAGGTACTCCAATCTATCGAAACGTGAATTCAAAGAAGAAAAAGATATCAAGAAAGGCTGGCATTGCGTTTCTGGCTTCATAAAGAAGGTATACACCCGAAATCTCCGTCCGAAAAGCATATACTAGTGCGTGTTATTTAACTCACGATGGTAAGACACGATCGTGACCAAGTAAACACGATCGTGCCTTGACCATCGTGTCCCAAAATTGTCTTCGATTTGCATGGAATATGTAGTTGTTAAGTGATATTTGTTTAAATTCGAATATAACTTGAAGTTTAGTAATATGTTTAGGAGAAAAAATAGTTGAAATAACTTGCCTTGTGTGATTTGTAAGGGATTGGAAACTATGAATTTTTTTCTGTCGGGGGCGAAGGGTTTCTCCCCACGATGGCACGATGTAGAAGGCACGATCGTGCCCACGATCGTGCCCACGATGGGCACGATGGCCAACTCGATGACCATCGTGCGCTTCGGCCAGGATGTAAATTTTCGTTTTTCGTATTGTAACCCTAATCTCTTCTTTCTTTGATTTTTAGATGGGCGGCGTGTTATTGTACGTTTTGGAGGTCAATGGGAGGATTGACTTACTTAGGCGAATCATTGGTTGCACATGGACGATACGAACGATGATCGAGATCATCTCATGAATCCGATTAAAGATGCTTTGTGGGTCGAAGAGATTCCGAGTATGTGGCCGTCCTATTCGATCGTTTTGGAGCATTTTGAGCAGATGTGTAGTTTTATTAAATAGTGATACAGTATTTACTTCGATCAGTGCAAGAGAAAAGGTCGGATTCGATGGTTTATGTCTTTGAAAGAGACAAGTATTTTTGCCCCCGAGGTGTACGTGGAAGGCGAAGTGTGACGACGGGATCTATTTAAGGATGATGATGATAGAATGCCACTCGTAAGCTAGAGGCGTGCTCACATCTCCGACGACGAAGAACATTTAACGCCGTGTTAATATAATTGAATATGTGACTACCGAGTTTCTTGCTTGGATTAGACAAATGTAACAAGTAAATAGGATCTTCGGGCACTTAATTTCACATCCGAGCATCGGATTGGTCGTGATGACGATGAACTACGCAACAGCCTGGCAATTGGAGCATTCCATCGAGCGTGTGACATGGGGGGCGGGTTGAGCGAGCCCGGACCGTTCACTAGTCAACTTGTGGTGCAGGGGCTACGTTTTCAGTCCAAGGCATGAATTGAAGATGGCTGCGGAATGTATCACCCGGAGCACATGCGAGTATGTCATTGATCGTTCCGTCGTAAATCGTATAGTCTTTCTCGCAAGCACGGTAGGAATAATTGCACGTTTAGGTTGTGTGCTCAGGGGCCAAAAGACGAGGGCGACTCGATTTGGTACATTACGAAGTTGACTTTGGATCACAAATGCCACTTGAACGTGATCCGTACCGTCGAAATGACGGATCGCTAAAGTTGCGTACCGTGTACTTTGCTCGTAGTTGGTTTGTGCGTGTATTTGAAGCCGAGAGAGATGATGGAAGAGATGCAAGCAGAGAGTTTGGTGTTCACATATTGTACAAACCTCGCTCTAGAAACGGCGAATATATGGGATAGAGAAGACATACGGTGACTTTGACAAGTCGTATCGACGGTCCCGTCGTATCTACATTTTTTGAGGCACAGAATCCCGCATCGAGTACAACATGCGTATCAAGAGGAGGAGTATTTTGTCACATGTTTCTCGCCTTAGGACAAGTGTATTCGTGCCTTCGAGCGCTATCTCAGCCGTGATGGTGTTGACGGGACCCACCTGGGGAAGGAACAAGGAGTTCTTTTTGTCGCTCGTTAGCAAAGACGGGAATGAGCAACTCTTTCCTATAGCTATTGGAATTGGTCCGACAGAGAACGACGAGTCGTGGACTTGGTTTCTTTGCGCGTGTTTCGACCCTCCGACGAGTTGTCGATCGTCTCTGACCAACATAAGAGCATTACAAATGCTGTGAAAGCCATCTATCCGACTGCAGCGCACGGATTGTGCTTTCACCACATGCAGAAGAATCTGACGCGATACGGCCGTCGAGCTCTTGTCATCTTCCAAAATGCGCGTATGCTTATCGTGTCAAGAGTTCGAGAAGAATTTTTCTCGCCTTGAAAGCCTTCATGGGTGCGCTCACACACGACTTTCCGAAATTGGTGTTCATAGGTGGTCTAGGTCACATTGTCCGCGCTTCGACGGTAAAGTTTCATGACCTCCAATGCCGCCGAAAGCCTTGAACTCTAGCACGTGCTAGGACGTTTACCTATTTGCTCGTTACTCGAGGTGTATCGTCGCATTGTCGAGAAATGGTTTGATGAGAAGAGGCATTAGCTAGGTGAGAGAGCATGAGATTACACTCGAGGCCTTCAATAAGCTTTGCCGTGACAAAGGAAGAAGTCATCGGCCTCGTTGCTCAACCTACCACCGACAATGTTTATAAAGCTGAAAGACAAGTTAAGATGGTCTTCGGGAGTGGACCTCGGGAATCGGACATGCGAGTTGTCGCGAGTTCGTTCGTGATAAGATGCCATGTCATCACGTACCGCCGCCGCATGTATAGCTTTTTTTTTACTTAAATTGTATTTTCATGGCTCAATATTTCTAACTTTTGTTCACATGGACCCAAGGAAACACCGTCAATTTGTTTGATTTCGTAAGTCGGTATTACAAGCAACACGACTCGCGCGAGACTTACACAGAGAATCCATTAGGCCGGTACAACATCCCGAGTGCTGGAATGTCCCGCCCGATATTGCAAGAATCGTTTGCTTGCCACCGCGGAGTTCGCTGCCGGCCGTCCGAGGACAGCGTGTTCGTTCAAGAAGGGGCGCGCCCACAACACGCCGTAGCCAAAAATGCTCTAAGTGTGAAGTGACCTTACCACAATGTAAAAGTTAATTGCACCGAACCACTCGCTTTAGATGTCGATCTAAATATTCCCCCGGAGGGAGAACCATCGAGTCAGAGACGGCGACGAAAAAAAAATGCAGCAATTGTGGTAGTGAAGAACACACAATCAGAAAATGTCCGATGCACTTGTGATTTATGATTTTTTGCACGATTGACAATGCCACTCTTATTTATAATATGTGGTTCATTTGTCCTAATTTTATTTATTTGTCGAGCCGTTGTGTTTAGAAATTGGAAAATGTAAAAAACAGGGCCGAAGCGGGTTTCCTTTGTAAAGCGGGTGCACCCGCTTCGGCGGCTCACCCGCCTCGGCGGGGTACACGAGCCTGCCCATCGCGTCCATCGCCCACGATTGGGAGACCCCATCGCCCCCATCGTGCCCATCGTGCCCATCGCCCCCATCGCCCCCGTCGCTCCCATCGTGCCCATCGCCCCCTCACCCCATCGCCCCATCGTTCCCATCGTGGCCATCGCCCTCACGATGCATGTCCCATCGCCCCCTCAAGAAATTTTGATTTTATAGACATTTTTGGACTTTATGTCGATGCCACGATATATTGATTTGTAATCGTTTATTTAAGAATTTCATAAGTAAAAACGAACATTTGAAATAATTTAAATGTAGTCTTTATTATGATTATGAATCATATCATATCTTAAGAATGAAAAGGATCTCAATGAATATTTACTTCAAATTCTCAAATTATATGCTGTATATCATCGATGTTGCAAAAAACATTCAGATTGATCATAAGTATGTATGTAAGGTATAAAAAAGTATTTATATGATATAAAAAATACTATGGAATAACATTAAGGTATTAAAAATACTTATCGATGCCCGTTCTTCCGGGGACGATTGGGACTTCATCGTGAGCACGACGTGGCGACGGGGCGCGACGGGCGATGGGCACGATGGCGCGACGGGCACGATGCGATGGGGGCGATGGGCACGATGGGCGCGACGGGGGCGATGGCACGACGGGGGCGATGGGCACGATGACGGGCAAGCTCATGTACCCGGCCGAGGCGGGCCGCCGAAGCGCGCAACCCGCTTTACAAAGGAAAACCCGCTTCGGCCCCGTTTTTAACATTTTCCAATTTCTAAACACAAATGGCTTTCAACAAATAAATAAAATTAGACAAATGAACCACATATTATAAATAAGAGTGGTATTGTCAATCGTACAAAAATCACAAATCAAAAGACAAGCTAAATATCCTAGCACCTATCTCTTTACGATAGCTCCTAATGTATCTCACATCAATATTCCTTGTATGCTTTTTTGTTGGATGTTCGGACACCATACGATCTAGATACATGCAACAAAAAGTGACCGCAACGACCCCATCGGTCTGGGCAAACTGCTCACTAGGTGGCATTATGATCAATGGCATGAAGTCTTCTCTTCTTGTCTTGCGGGGGTTATTCATCCAAGAATTCCCGCAGAAATAGCTAGGAACGAGACAAGTGAGGGCCTCATCTCGCTTTATCCGATGAGATTTATTGGCGTCATGTTGCGTGTGACAACGAGTCATACAATTCGATGCACCAATCATCTATTTTGATCTTCGCAAAGTGACCCAATGCTCATCAAGACAACAAAAGGCAATAATCTATTCAAATAACAAATATTAGTACAACCGCAAATCAAGAATACCGACAATTTGAAAGAAAAGAACTTATAATCAATTTAACATCACTTACCGTGTCATAGCTTAACCACGGGATCCCGTTCGCGTGTCCATGCCATGAAAGAGATCCAAGATAGGTTGTGGCAATATCCATTTGTTTCCCTTCACTTGGTTGCCCTTTGACTTAAATTTCATGGAACTCTTTAAGCATCGTGCCTAAAAAAGTAAAACAAGTTAAAAATATTTTTTTGTAAACCAACTAATACAACAAATAAAAGTGAAACAAAAACTTACAAAAAACGTAGACCCTTGAACAATAGTGGTCACTGCACCAACTCCTGCAACCCCCCTTCGCTGCTTACACCTAGTGAAGAGCACGTACAAGTCCATGACCTGTATTCCAAAAATTTACATTACATGACGATATATAAATTAATGTAAATAATTTAAATATGTGAAGACGTTAAATTGCAAGAAATGTTACCTCTGCAGTGAAGCACTCGTCCACATTCTCCACAAGGTCGAAAAATGCCTGCGTCACCGTGTGGTCAATCTCTTTTATCACGCAGACGGTTGTCGCCCATATGTCCGGCGCCAGCCGTACCGCCGACCGGGATCCGCGCACGAGAAGCCGTGGGCGTCTCACCAACATATGGCGTACGTAGCGCAACAGACGGCCTAGGGTGTCTCTGGAGGAGGACTACTCTCACCAAACTCACCCCGCTCCTCCTTTTCTCTCTCGAAGCCGGCCAACTCCGGGTGCCGCCGCCGCAAACCGCCGCGAGGTCTCGCGCGAAGCAGAGGCCGGCCATGGCTGGGTGAATAGCATCTCCCCGCTCGATCACGATCCACCTCGAAGTCGTGGCAGCCTAGTAGCAGAGGAAGGGTGGCACCGGTCGGTCACGCCGAGATCTGCGACCACCATGAGCTGGTGACTAGGGCTGCAGCACGGAGTGGCGGGGCCGGTCACGCCGAGACCGTGGCTAGCCGCAGAGTGGCGACTGTGGGCCGCGGGCCGGGAGTGGCGGGGCTGGTCACGCGAGACCCGTGGCTAGCCGCAGCGCATGGATCAGGGCTCCTGCAGCACGGAGCTGGCGGCCGGTCACGCCGCGACTCCGCGGCTGGTCGCAGTGCCGCCGATAACTCCCCGCTCCGTCTAGGACCGAAGTAGTCCACGATCTTAGTGAAGACCCTATCAGCTACTCGAGCAAGGAAACATGTGCTTGAATCGTCGTGCAAGATTGCCTTCAACCGGCGATCGACGACGTCGTCGCGTCGACTCGTGGTCCGGACAAGTACTGTCCGCGCAAACAACACACCCCGTCCTCCGCCTCTCCCGGTACACTCGCCCGCTCGTCCGAGGACGGGGCGAGAGGACTACTCTCTCGGCGACGCTTCGACACCTTTCCAAAGGTCGCCTTCATCTTCTCCATTGTCGTAACTTTGATCTTGCCCTTGTTCTTGACGGGCCCCGCAAACACAACCTCTCGCCCTACCCCGACCAGACCCGGACCGGCCGGGTACACCACATCAAACGGATCCCCGTTCTCAAAGCTAAGGAAGTAGTACTCGGCTTCCTCTTCCTCCATCGGGACCAACGGGACATCATTCATTTCAAGCTGTAATGAAATACGTATAAAATAACAATTATATATCGATAAAATTTTGAAATTTTAAAAAATTCATAAAAAATAAAGTGATTTACGTACCGGTTGGTCAAAAAAGGTACTGAAGTCCGCCTTCACAGTGCCCGTCTCCCACATCAAGCATCGGGGCAGCCTGATCACTTCATCTCTCGTTCCGCAGTAGCGTCCCAAACGTGGAAATGCCTCGTACATCCAAAGCTGCAGGACCCAGACTGGACCGTAGAAGTGGTAGTCAATCTCTTCCTGTCTGGGAATAAGAGCCACGGTGTCGATGTAGTGAGTCAACACCTGGTACGTGTAAGCACCCCAGGGAAACCTGTCCCACTGCTCAAAGTCCTCTACCAGTGCCCATGCCCGGTTCTCGACCGACATCTTGTCCCGGCACAAGAGAAAGTAGTAGTAAACCAACAAGTTCGCCGCCTTCAAATAATCTTCCATTTCATCTCCTAACTTGCGTTCCTTGAACTTGTTGCGCAGCTCGCTCACCTTTGTTTCTTTGGCATGAAAATACCGGTGAAATAAACTGTCAGGACGGATCGTGCGAGTCTCGCAGTGTCGAACTCCGTGTTTCCAAAGTGAAGTCCCGTGATTAGGGCATAATCACGGGGTGTAAAACGGACGGTCCGACCCCCGAGCTAAAACCACGACTCATGCGCGGTATGTGGTCGCCCCGCACCGTCCGGGCTATAAGGTGCGGGCGGCACCGAAGACCGCCCATCCGCCTAACTCTAATCAGTCTGCCCACGACCCCGGAGGTAAAGTGCTCTATCGCACGCTCTCCGTGTCTAGGCCCGCCAATGCGACGCAGCGTGGAAAGTATCTCTTTAAATACATCACAACGCATATACAAATTGATTCCACGTGTCACAGCCCGTAACGTGGGCCTTTTCCATACACAACCCTCCTACAATAACAAAACGGGCAACCATAAGCAATAAAATCACGAGCAAATTCAAAAAAACAAGACAAAACACAAAAAAATCGGTCTGTTCGGGCACGATGGCAAAGTCACGATGGATCGCCATCGCCCCTGCCCATCGTGTCCAAATTTCATCATGTCCAGCCCCCATCGCCCCGCCCATCGCCCCCGCTTATCGACCCCAACCCCCATCGCCCCCAAACCCCCTTCGTGCCACCCATCGCCCCCAGCCATCGACCCCAACCCCATCACCCCCAACCCCATCGTGCCCCCGTCGTGCCCACCCCATCGACCCCAACACCATCGCCCCCAATCCCATCGTGCCCCCATCGTGCCCATATAAATTCAGTCCAAATTCACACCAAAAATCAACATTTAAACGCATAGAACATGTACATTTCTTCGCAACTTAACTTTAGCATGAATACCCATGAATTAAACATCGAAATTTGCCAAAAAATTTCAATTTATTTCGAAAATTAGGGCGCACTAACCGGCGGCTCGTTTAGGAACTCTTCCTCTTCGTGATGCGCCGGCGACGACGACGCCTCTCCATCGTGGTCAGATTGTGTCTCGGACGAACTCATCGTGCCCGCAAGTCTTCCGTCGAGAGCGTGCTTCTTCTTCGTGCTTCTTCTTCTTCGTGGTTTCGGTCGAGAGAGATAAGAGAGAGAATGTGGGTTTGTGGTGGGGGACCGATAGATGGAGAGAGAGACAAAATTTAAAATAGTAAAGGGTATTTTAGTCTTTTAATCAATTTTAGTATAGAAAACTTGTAGTTTTAAGTTTAGGGTTAAAAAACTTATCCTCTTTAAATTTTGGTACCAAATTATTTGGACCTCTATTATCAATTGTAAATTGTCTCTTTTGTATTGAAAAGAATTTTTTGGATTTTATACATCTTGTTTGAGTTTATATATCAACTATGATATTTTCTTTAATCAATTTGTATACTTTCCACGTTCAAGTTCTTCTACTTTTATGCTCATTTCTTATTATATAATATAAAAATTGATATAGAAGTTATTGCAAAAAAAAATGAAAATAAATAATAATAATAATAGTACAAAAAAATATGACAAAATAAATGTGAAAAGAATAATATAAAAATGGGCTGATAAATGTAAAAAGGATAATGTATAATATGGCTAATTAATGTAAAAATAATAATATTAATATAATATTTTCGTATTTTATTTATATATTTAAATTAGTCTTAGATTAGTTTCAAAAAAAATTCTTAGATTACACTTTGCATGCCATAATAAGACGCTTATGATAACATTTTGAAGTGTTGCTATAGAATATTTGTCGTTACACTTACCTCTGTAGCGACATTAGGGTGAAGTGTTGCGACCGAGTGTTTTACATTACAGTTTATCTATCGTTACACTGACATACATGACACTTATCAAAAATGTCATGATAGGAAAACTGTAGTAATAAATTTGTTAGTATGACATTTTGAGGTGTCTTAAAAAGCCAATTTTCTAGTACCCCAATCTTTATTCTCCAAGTAAAACATTGTTCAAATACATATTATTATATTAACAAATTCTTGATCAACCTCAATATTAATGAGCAAAGAGGGTATATTTTATTCCTTTATCATGACAAATATACAAATTAAGCTAGCAACATCAAACATTTGCTGGAATAAGTTTAAACCATTGTACTTCTGGATTATCAGCACAAGTTGGCACATCACTAAGATTGTCTCTAACACACAAACATTTCTTTGTCACAAGTTTCGAATCCGAAGCATTCCTTTCCAAGCACAAATATTCCCCTTCCCCATCTTGGGCAGCTAAATGATGACCGGAACTTGATACAATCTTCCACTTGCTCGAACAATCCTCCGAAACACGAGCCGCCGCCCCATCTCCGGCCACCCCCAGGCACAATGCACTCCCAGCCAACTTGATAGGCCCACCATCTTGGTGATTATCCCATCGGCTTGCATTTTTGCAGTTAGTTACTAGTATGCCATCCTTCACAATTTGCACACATTGGCCACTCATAGGATGGAACATTTTGTAATAAGTTGGCTGCTTTGACATGAAATCTGCATGACGTACATAATTATTAATACTATATAATTAGAGCTACACTTAATTGGAACATTAATTTTATAATTTTTTTGTTTTAATTTAAATTTAATTAAATTAATTTTAAACTCTAATTGTGAATTATAAATTCTAACTATGAAACAAAAATACCGTACCTTGATTGATCTGTTGAATAGCCTGCAACTTGTTAAGAAAAGTAGGATTTCTGGGACGATCATAATTAAAATCAAGAACACCATAAGTTTCTTCAAGATTAAGTTTGCCTTGTCTGAGTATATAGCTCCCCTGCAAAGTCCACACAGCCCAATCTGCATCGATCTCAGCTACAGTAGCCAAGAAACAACCTATGTATCTGCTTTGCCCCTCATTCTCATCACTTTGATTTATGCCAAATTCACTCATAAAAACAGGAAAAGAGTTGTTCCCTTGAGTCAAGAAGAGGTAATTGTCACGTGAGCTTTGCGTGACACGAGCACATAAATTGTTGGTTTGGGCAACCCATCTTGCAGCAGGGATGCCAAATGTGTACCAATGTGCTTCGAAAACTAATTTGTTTTTAAAATTAACTGAGAATGGCTTCGACTTAAGATATCCGAGGTTGGTGGCGTAGCTGTTTCCTGAGACTATGACTAGCAAATCTGGATTTTCTGTGTGGATTGCGTTGGCCCCTTGTTGCATGTACTTATACCAGTCGCCCACATTTTGGCGGGGCCCGCGTAGCTCGTTCCTCATGCTAATGCCTACAACCTATTTAACCATGGTTAATTGGGATGGAGGGTCCGAACCGTCTTTACAAGTTATAAAATTACAATCCGAGTTATCCATATAGTATTTATATATGTTTGTATCATGTATATATTTTTTTGGGACATGCATATGCACTGGTCACGGAAATAGTATTATCAGGCAATGATGGAGCCGGAACATACACTGCACAAGGGATGTGAGACACTCTCGTATATAGTTGAGGTGCACTCTGCAGTCCATTCTATATATTATTATTTTAATTAATTAATATTTAATTAATCCTATTTGGATATTAGTACTTAATAATTGGAGATTAATAAATTCAAATTGAGAATTAATATATCATAAGTGAGATTAATAAATCCTAATTTTGATCTACAAATCCTATTCTAGATCAAATATTAAATTATTGTATTTAATTAAATATTAAGTAATTTAATATATGAAAAAAAAACGTAGATGGAGCATACACAACATTAATTATACATAGGACTTCAACTCTTGCTTATACATTGTTAAAACAAAAAAACTATAAATCCTTTTCATTTCAGTCTAAACCTACAAATGCCTATACTATTTCTAAATTTAATTATAATATATATGAAAGTCCTGATTTTTCCAATGGTACTAATTAATTCAATCTCCAAACATAACTATAGTAAGTAGTAGTTCCTAATTTCTCATAATTATATTGTAAATGTATTAAAATCCAATCCAATTTACATCCTCAAGAACTTTTTTTAATATTTTTAATTTTGAATAAATCAAGAATAACAAAATTAATCATGCATGGTACTGACCGCAGGATGACCCTTATATGTCCTCGCCACCGCAGCTAAGCCCTGCAACCACTCCATAGGGTTAAAATACTTGTCGCCGAAGAAGCCATTTCCATCGTTGTCGCCGCAGCACCATGTCGGCAAGCTAACATGGTTATCGAGCACCGCCATCAAATTATTCTTCCCAAGTTCATCAACCACAGCCTTATGAAGTTGAACCACCGTCATGTTCAAAATCTCAGGATTATTTTTCGCAACGCCTGCTTTCGCAGCCGACAGCTTATATTTATCCAGAGATTTTGAAACTACAAGGTTGCCGTAGTCCGGCCTAGTGAACATATACGTCGGCCACGTAAACCTCACGCAGTTGAAGCCATTTGCAGTTATCTGTTTTACTATATACTGCAATGGCTTCTTTTCTAAGCCTTCTGCAATCATTGGCTCTAAGTGTGATGGCCAATTCACACAGGCTAGCTTTACGCGTTTTCCAGTTTCTGCATCCACGATCCATCTGGAGTTCGTTGACAGCGTGGCTGAATTGCAGAAAGCAGTGATATGCAACGTCATGATCACAATCACCAAAATGGCGTTGTTATTCCTTCTGTTTGTCACCATTTTTTTTTTCTTTTTTTGTTAGAGAAGAAGTTAATGTTAACTTCTGGCCGGTTGGATCGATGTTATTGTCTTGCTTTTATTCATATTTATAAAAAATTATAAGAGTACATTTAAATTAAATGTTGACAATCAGAATCTGCTTCTTCAGGGAAATTATCTTTATTGTGCATTACAAATCTCAATTGAGGCATTAAATGCCGATTTCCATTTTGATTAAGGAGAAATTCTGGAATGCTTGACCACATATGTGAAACATTTATGGATTGGGTGGATGGAATTTTGTTTTATTAATTTAATTATAATAAGAATAAGAATTATACTCGGTATAAAAATATCTTGCCGCTATGATACAGAATCATTAAGTGAATTGGTCTTAGACTATTTAATCATATGCATAAGATCGGCTGGATTTTGTTTTTTAATTTGACTGAATTATTACTGCAATGCACAACGCGCGTCTATATTTTGACTCTCGTGGATAAGCTTGTCATTAGTTTCATGAGTTAATTTTTTAACTAAAACTATGGGTTTTGACATTTACTGTATTTCTACTTTTTATAAATATTTAAATATATTCCCTCAAAACATATATATATATATATATATATATATATATATATATATATATATATATGGAAGAGATCATATGTAAAAGCTTTTTTTTCCGTAAGAAGCAATCTGGACCATTGATCTTCGTAAATCTACGATTGTCATTGAATGATGCATTATAATAGAACATGAAATGCATTATTGTAACAATGCATTGTAATAAATCAAAAATGCATTATTATGACAGTGCATTGTAATAAGACATAAAATACATTATTTTAGTAAATAAAATGTATTATTATTATTATTTTTTATGGGAAAGTATTTTGTATGTGAACCAACCCCTATATATATATATCAATTAAAAAATATTTGTTATAATAAAACGTAACTTTTAGTAAATATATTATACCTTCTGCTTCTAGAATAAATGAATTTGATATGAATAATAGTTTAACCAATAATGCGTCCATAAATTTTGTTCAGTTGAAGCAATACTCAGTAAATATAAATTTAAATTAGATTTAAAACAATACAAGTAAGAATTGAATCGGAGAACATCACATGTGCCCCATTAATCTTTATCCTCCAAAAAGATGCAGGTTTTCAAATATAATACATATATATTAATTAACTAATTCTCCAACCTCATTTTATGCCTAGCAGCATCATTAAACATTTGCTGGAACAAGTTTGAACCATTGTGGTTCTGGATTGTCAGCACAAGTTGGCACATCACTAAGATTGTCTCCAACACACAAACACTTCTTTGTCACAAGTTTAGAATCTGAAGCATTCCTTTCCAAGCACAAATAGCCCCCTTTCCCATCTTGGGCAGCTAAATGAAGACCAGAACTTGATACTATCTTCCAATTGCTCGAACAATCCTTCGAAACACGAGCCGCCGCCCCGTCTCCGGCCACCCCCAGACACAATGCACTCCCCGCCAACTTGATAGGCCCACCATCTTGGTGATTATCCCATCGGCTTGCACTTTTGCAGTTAGTTACAACTGCTACCTCATTCTTCACAATTTCCACACATTGCCCACTCAATGGATGGAACATTTTGTAGTAAGTTGGCTGCTTCGACGTCAAATCTGCATCGCAGCTTACATAATTAATATACACTCTAGAATTATACTAATTACTGCAATTAATTAGTGTTCATATATATACTCTATTCTCGTTTCATTAATGGCAGACACAGGAAGAAGCCACAGGGCCTTGTGCCCACACCAATTTAATTTTTTCTTTTTTGGGAATCGCCAAAATTGAAGAGGAAACAATGTGCAAAAGGCCATCACTAAATTGAATTATCGAAAAATTGGCCTCTCGAAACCAAAAAAGACAAAAGGATACTCCTCACCAAGAATATTTTTTGTGTATGACGTCCCTGCTCGTATTAGTACGGATTACCAGTAGTATATACTCACAATTATGTACAACATGAAGAAATTTAGTTTATGAGTGTTGTTACCTTGATTGATATGTTGAACAGCCTGCAACTTGTTCAGAAAAGTAGGATTTCTGGGACGATCCCAATTAAAATCAAGAACACCATAAGTTTCTTCAAGATTAAGTTTGCCTTGTCTGAGTATATAGCTTCCCTGTAAAGTCCACACAGCCCAGTCGGCATCGATGTCAGCCACAGCAGCCAAGAAACAACCAATGTATCTGTTTTCCCCCTCATTCACGCCTCTTTGATCTATGCCAAATTCACTTATGAAAACGGGAAAAGAGTTGTTCCCTTGAGTCAAGTAAAGGTAATTGTCACGTGCCATTCTCGTGACTTGAGCACACAATTTGTTAGTTTGGGCAACCCATTTTGCTGCAGGGATGCCGAATGTGTACCAATGTGCTTCGAACACTATTTTGTTCTTAAAATTAACTGAAAAGGGATTCGACCTAAGATATCCGAGGTTGGTGTCGGTGTTGAGTCCTGAGACGATGACTAGGAAATCTGGATTTTCTGTGTGGATTGTGTTGGCTCCTTGTTGCATGTACTTGTACCAATCCGCCGTATTTTGACGCCCGCCTCGTAGCTCGTTCCTCATGCTCATACCTACAACCTATTTAATAATTTAAACAACAATTAATACAAATATTAACTAACTTATAACAACATTATATATACTATCTGTGTTTGTCTCAGTTTTTTTTTTTTCCTTTTTTCTTTTTCTTTTGAGCACATACAGTACTCTTATATCTTATTAAAAATAAAGATAGATTCAGAAAATTGTTGTAATATATACATATAAAGATTTATGGAACTTGTATACCATGTCAAAAAAAAAAAAAAACTCTATAGTATTTATATATTTTGTTGGAATTATGATTTTAGGGACCTAGAATGTATTGCTTTTCAATTTCATCCTAATTAAATATATATACAAATGCATATAAACAACTCATCTAATTTCTAATGATGATATATATGAAACTCTTGAATATTTTTCTAGGTTACAAATTAATTCATTCTTCAAAAATTACTCATTTTCTCATAAGTATAAATTTATTAAAAAAAAAACACTCGAGAATAAAATAAAAAAATTCATGCTACTCACCGCAGGATGACCCTTATATGTCCTGGCAACCGCAGCTAAGCCCTGCAACCACTCCGTAGGGTCAAAATAGGCGTCGCCGAAGAAGCCATTTCCATCGTTGCCGGCACAGCACCACGTCGGTAGGCTAACATGGTTATCGAGCACCGCCATCACCTTATTCTTCCCGAGCTCATCAACCACAGCCTTATGAAGTTGAACCACCGTCATGTTGAAAATCTCAGGATTATTTTTGGCTATGCCTGCTTTCGCAGCTGACAGCTTATATTTATCCAGAGATTTTGAAACTACAAGGTTGCCGTAATCCGGTCTCGTGAACATATACGTCGGCCACGTAAACCTCACACAGTTAAAGCCATTTACAGTTATCTGTTTTACTATATACTGCAATGGCTTCTTGTCAAGGCCTTCTGCAATCATTGGTTCTAAGTGTGAAGGCCAATTCACACAGGCAAGCTTTACGCGTTTTCCAGTTGCTGCATCCACGATCCATCTGGAGTTTGTCGATAGCGTCGCTGAATTGCAGAAAACAGTGATTTGCAACGTGATGATCACAACCACTAGAATGGCGTGGTGATTCCTTCTGTTTGTCACCATTTTTGTTTTTTTTGTTTTTCTTTAACAGAAGAGGTTAATGTTACTTCTGTTTGCATGTTATTGTCTTGCATTTATTCATATTTATAAACATTTATGAAGGTACGTTCAAATTTAATGTAGACAATCTGCTTTATAACCAAAAATATATTTGGTGGAAAATCTCTTTAGTATAATATTATTGTAATCTCTTTATTATATTGTTAGTGTTGAATTTAATTAAAAATCTCTTGAGGCATTAAATGGCAATTTCCATTTTAATTAACAAGAAATTCTGGAATGCTTGACCACATGTGTGAAACATTAATGGACTGGGTGGATCATGGATGGAGTTTTTTTCCTTTTCTTTTTAAATTAAGCATAATATATATCCGGTACACAATCATTTTGCGCTATGATGGGTGTTATTTTCGAATGGGATCCTCTGTCCCCAATTTGTGTCTCATCTTCTATGTTTCACTATTAGTTATACTATTTTAAAATTATTTATTCAGAAATAAAATTTTAGTAATATATATTATAAAAAATTGGAATTAAAAAAATTATATACTCTAATTTTGAAATAATATATTCTAATAATCAATTAAAAATTTTAAAAGTGCAACTTAATTAAATAAATAAATATATATATATATATATATAAACCCTATTCAGATGGATGAATCCTAGTCAATAATTGTAAAATTATTCTAAAACATTATAGATCAAAATTGAAGAAAAAAAATGACAAAAGAGTAATTAAATATATATTTTGGGACACAATGGAGCACCAATCTTGGGACATCAATCCCAAGTGTTTTTTTAACTAAAATTAAGGATTTGACATTTAACTTATATTACTTTTTTAACTTTTTATAAATAATATCAAATTAAAAATATATATTTGCACTACTACAAATTCGACCTAAGACTACGAAAATTGTAGAAAAAGTGGTATAGTATATTCCCAAGCACATAGACAGATAGACTATGTACAGTTAAAAACTGTAGTAGTTAATGTAGCATTAAAACTACGGTTTTTTTTTCCAACTGTAGTTAATATTAGGTAAAGATTACAACTTTTTTACGCCATATTTAAATTTTACGCCAACTGTAGTTTAGACTACGGTTTATAAAAAAAATCCCGTAGTTTTTATATCATTAAGACTACGATTTTTGTTTCAATTAATCCATAGGTAAAGATATATAGACTTCATGCAGTATTTAATAAATTTTAAAAAAACTGTACTTAATTTATCATTAAGATTGCGGTTTTTCGTTTGGAATCGTAGTTAAAATTTCGGTAAAAACTGCGATTTTTAACAAAAAGACCATAGTTAATTTTCTTTAATTAGACCTATAATTAAATTTTATTTTTTATTTAAATCTACATTGTTAAGTCAACTTTTTGTATTGGTAGAGTAAAAAGTTATTCAATTCTTATTAAAAAAAAAGTTATTCAATTCACCTCTTAATTGAGATAAGACACATGAATTTAATGCTTCAATTGAAGTAGGAATCACTTTGATTTCATCATGTTTATTGCGACAAGGTTTAGGTTACACTATAGGTGGCTGCGTTTCGGTTCGGTTCCGGAACCGGAACCGAACCGGCGGTTCTCGGTTCCACCCCAAGGGAGGAATTGAACCGCTGATCACTTCGGTTTCGGTTCCAAACCGGAACCGCAACTTTCGGTTCGGTTCGGTTCCGAGGTTCCAGCGGTTTCAAACCGGAACCGCATGTTTTGAGGTTCAATTTTTTTTCGTTTTTTTCCATTTTTTGCTACTTTTTCTTGTTTAATTGTAATTTTGGGCATTCTAACATAATATTTAGGTGAAATAAATATGAATTGTAACATAAATATATATAAAAACGTAAAAAAAGATTAAAAAAAATAGGAGGAACCGGTGGTTCGGAACCGGAACCGAAAACGAACCGAACCAAAACCGGCGGTTCTCGGTTCCGCAATTTTGGAACCGGAACCGAACCGCCGTCGATGCGGTTCTCGGTTCCGAACCGGAACCGGCGGTTCGGTTTCGGTTCCGGAACTGCCGATTTCGGTTCGGTTCCGGCTGTTTCGGTTTTTTTGGCCACCTCTAGGTTACACTCAAAAAGTATTCCTTTATTCTTAATTTTTCTTTCAACTCATTTCTATCTAATAAGTTTTTCTATTTTTTTCTGGCTTGGCTGGGTGGGATAGCCAAGCGAGGTCCCTTTTCTTTATGATACCAATCAGGACAAAACTAATAAGGATGTGTTTACTTTGATGAAAAGTGGTGGAAATGATAATATTTTTACATTTTTTCATCATTTTCACATGTTTACTATACTTGTTAATTTTTCCTGGGTAGAATGAATAATTTTCCAGCCCCTTTTTCCTCATTTTCACTCCAATTGTAGAAAATATTAACATGGGGGAAAGGTGTGATAATATACCATGGCACAAAAGGCATAAAAATGGGGAGAGGGTGGGGGACCATGTGATAATTTTCTTTTCCACTCTAGTAAACATGTGATAAAAAAAAAGGTGGAAATAATAATATTTTCTTACATTTTCTTTTTCTTCATTTTGCAATGATAAATTAACAACCAAAGTAAATGCATCTTAAAAATAAAACTATTCAATGAACAAAAAAGGAGGGAGAGGGATTCGAACCTTCAATAGTTCTTTGTTCGAAACTATACCGATTTTCAAGATCGAGGCTATCAAGCACTCAGGCTCAGCCATCTCCTAGAAAGACAATTTTTATTTTATTCCTTCGAATAGAACTTGGCCGTAGCGGGTAGCTAGACTTCTTTCTTTTTTTTTTAAATAATTTTAATAAAACAAAAAAATGCAATTGAAAATTATAGAAACAACACTAAATTTAATGCTATAACTTTAGAATGTCACTACTATTTCTTTATAGAACCTGAAATTATTCGTGATTAATCCAATGTTATATTACGAGTAGCGAAAATATAATTTACTGCTTCGAATTAATAATGCACAAAAAAGTAAGTGGAAAGGTCAAATACCAGAAACATATATGTTTTAATTCTTTTTTTTCTACTTTTTTATTTATAGATTATTTCTGTTTGCATATAATTTATTTTTTGTGATTAACATATAATTTCAAACGGCGAACTAATTGCAAATTTCCAGTTTAATTGATGAGAAATCTTGAATGCATGTTTGACCACATATTCTGAACATTAATTTTTAATTTTTTTACGATAGATCAGGCGCTAAAAAAAAGCATAAGTGAATAAAGATATTATTTAATCAAACATGTATAATTTGTTAGAAGTAATAATGCATGGCATCGAACATATATATCTGAAATATTGATTGCTGATTTTCTAACTTTAATTGGGATTTAGCAAAATAAATATTACTATGAGGATAGGTGTATATAACGCGTATATATGTTAATAAATTGGAATGAATTGCAATATTATTACTATACTATCGTGTCGCGTATATGAATAAAGTCCCACTGCACCGTTGGTTTTTTGCGTACAACCTGATATTATTGCTTGAGGTTCAAAAAATTGAATACTCTATGTTATAGAGAAAGGCATGGCAGATATGCATATTTTAACAGAATTTTAATTAATTCTGTATTAATTGCTCTTTCATAAATTAATTTCTGAGCATGTACACTACTGCATTGAATTTATACAGAGAGCTAGGTAAATAATTCTGGACCCCATACACAGGTGTGCATTTCCTATTGGATGAGAACATGAGTGTAAAAGCTGAGAAGAAAACAAAAACGGTTAGTCTCACCACCTCTCTCGTGACTTCAAATTAGCTGGGAATATATTATATATATCTGTTGAGGTAGAGATATTAATTTCTTGTTCCAATATCGAACGAGGGGAGGGAATAATATGTTACTTATTTGGGGAGTTAAAAGTTTTTAGGTGCCTCTAACTTAGGGTGACTTGCAAATATAGGCCATAATTTTTCGGGCTTGCAAGAAAATGACAGTAAGTTTTTTGAGTTGCAAAAACAGGATACAAAGTTTTGAAAATTGTAAATTAAAAGCCCGAAAACATTATACTCACTAGCTCTTGATCAAATATTCAACTACATATTTGAGATAAAATAAATTATAAATACTCAAGGTTATTTTTCTACTCTAGCATATAGCTTAATGATCCGCGCTTTCAAAATGGTATCAGAGCCTTAGGTTTATCTGGAAATTATATTTTATTTATTGCTTTAAGTATTATCCTAACGGAGGAGACATCAAGAAAACATGGATCCAGACAATTGTCCGAGATGCGAGTGTTACAGGAATTATCTCCAAGATCTGGAGATAAAAATAGAAAGAAACTAGATGTTACGAACATTCTGGAGAGAATTGTTCGAATACGTGAAAGAAGGCTTGAATACATAGAGCCTATCATTCAAGAAATTGAGGCAAGAGAGAGATGCAAAGCAAATCTAAGCACTCTCCAGTTCGAGGTGATAAACACCATGAGGAGAAATTATCAGAACAATCATATCTGATGGATCTAGAAGGATGTCCAAGGTGTCGACATTTCTAGGAACGTCTCCAAATTTTGGAGAAAAGAAGATTCAGAATGGTCTGATGGAACTAGATCGGAGTCAGACTGATCCAGAGATTGTTCATCAGGAGAAAGAGGACAGGACGAGATTCTCCAGTCACACAACTCTCTCTCAAAATCTGATTGACAAAATTATGAAGAAAAGTCTGAATATACAAAAGTATCAAGGCTTTTCAGCAAATAACATAGATTAAGTTCTGAGGAACTTTAATCTACGAAGTAGGAAACAACAAATCGTCTATGAAATTACTAGACGAGAAATGTCGCTTCTTATAGAACTTACGGGGAATCAAGTGGAGATGCAGTTGATTCCAGCTAGTGACATCAGGAAAGATCTATCAAAGATGAAGCCCGAAGTCGCTGAAAAGATGAACTGGATCCATATTGGAGCAATCCAGTTGATATTAAAATCGGCTCTCTTCACCGGAGTTCACACGCCGATCGATATCGCTATATGGTATAAAAGAGTTAGAAATCTGAAAGATTCCGTATTGGGAACAATTGCGGGAGATCTTTGTACAGGACAAGTAGTGGGAATCATCTATCCAAAGATTGCCTACAATCTTAATGATACCCATTTCAGCAAAGCTCTGACGCTGTATCAGGACTTTAAACGCAAGGTTTTATTGGAGGAAGGAAATATGTCTTACTCCATTACTTATCAGGTATCATATGCTCTTTCCAACTCACATCAAACTGAGTTATTTCTGGAAAAAAAGTTCATTGAGATACCAAATATCTTCAACAAGGTGACAACAGCTGTTTGTCCAGATAGAGTGGAAATTGCTCGGTTAAGAAACGTTGATATTCAAATCCGAGATAGAGAAGTCATGAGACACGATCAAAGTCTCAGGATAACTTTAGGAAGATTATTCTTCCAAGGAGACAGAATTATGTCTTTGCCATATGGGAGGAGTCGGAGCCTCATTCGAGAAGCTCAACCTCAAACATCTCAGAGTAACAAATATCCAGTGAATCTGAAATGTCCCGAGGGATGGAGAGAAGTGATAGTAAAATTCGACACTACAAGGTGGGAAACCAACTTCCCTTGTAATGTTCTTTACTATCTACAGCAACCGGAGATCAATCATTACAAAGGTACCCTGGAGATTGGGGGAAAAGTGATGGAGATCAAGGGTAGAGCTGGAAGAGAAACAGTTTTGCTATTGGGTTTGGATTTTCTTGAGGATCACAAACCTTGGGCAAATAAAGAAGATGGAATGGAAATCACGATTAATGGAAGAAACCTATTAATCGAATGACAAGTCCATTCTCCATATACATCTCTATAGGGATGTTATATGAAAAATATAAGGTAGAATATTTTGCTGCTTATATTGACTCAAGTGCAGGAATTTGTACTGCAAAACGAGGAGTCTTTCCAGTAGAGGTAGAAGATGATCTACCCCGAATTGCAGGAAGAGATTTCTCAAAGAAAATTTTGCTCTTGGCCAAAGGAGTAAAAGAGATGGAAATTTTAATTGGCGGAGCCAGAGGTACACCTTGGTATAAGGTTAAAACTCCACCAATTTATTTCCATGATACATGTGCAGATATTCTGTTGGGAAACAATTTCCTACAGATGTTCAAAAGATACATACAGGATAATGAAAGAAGGCAATTGGTGTTTACAACCATTTGCGATCACAAAGTCATTGTCCAAAGGCTCAAGGGACTTTTAATCGCCAGATACCATTGAGTTTTCGCAGCAAGCGTGGTGATGAAGGAAAGCTTCGACACCAAAAAATGAAGGATCAAAGGAGATTCAGCGAAGCAGTGCTAAGCTGTATTAGGGATGAGGATCTCAAAGATAAAGAGGTCCAGATCCTCAAAGCATCTTTAATATCTCATCAAGATATTAAGGAAGAAATGCAGGTGTCCCTAGAAGATGTCAAAAGAAAGATTAAAAGGAATTACAATGAGAATCCTTTAGCATGGTGGGACAGAAACAAGCTCAAAGCTACCTTGAAGGTGAAGCCAGAAAAGGAGTATGAGTTTGTTAGATACAGACCAATCCTGATAAACCTCAAAGATCAATAGGATATGAAGAAGATAATCAAGGAACACCTTGATTTAAAATTGATCGAACCAGGGAACTCGCCTTATAGCAGTCCCGAATTTCTGGTAAGGAATCATGGTGAGATCAAACGAGGTAAATCCTGATGGTCCCTGAGCTAGGTCTTTGGTGTAGGGGGGGTGAATACACCAAAGATAGATTTCTGAAAACTTTTTAATCTTTAAAAACAGAGTTGGTGAGCTTAGTTATTAATCCAGCTGAGGAGGGTCAGCAGGGCAAATAACTCAGCTGGCGGTGCGGAATGTGGTGGTTTGAAAACTTAGCTCGGTTACTTAGAAAAACTCAGCTTGAAAATATTCTTTACATTTTCGACTTAGTCAAGTTGTGCAAATTTCAGAAAGACACAGCTGTCTTTGGAGAGCAGCTGTGTATGCAGATTTGATAAAATATGCAATGAGATGATAAAGTTAGTAAAATATCTGAAAATAACGAGAAAGTAAAGAACACGAGATTTTACGTGGTTCGGAGTAACACCTCCTACGTCCACGACCATATTCACTGGTAATTCACTACCACTTGGTTTACTAACCCGAGCTGTGTTTCAACAGTTTGCGGGCACTGTCAAGCCTAACCTTTCAGTTTACGGGTACTGAAAAAAACCTTACAACCACTTGAATTTTGCGCTTCAAGCAAGCGTAACCTTGACCTAACCTTTCTGGGTAAATAGGGGTTTGGTTTGGGGTTCCAACTATGAACGAGTTCTTACAATTAAGAACTTTAGAATTAGATGAACTCGTTCGAAATCTAGGCTTAAAATATACAATGATTTCTGCCTAGGAATCAGACGAAAAACTGAGCAGTTTCTGGACTAGAAACACTTTAAGATAAAGTGTTCTTTGAACTATGTAGAACTGCTTGAGAGCTTTTGAAGGCTTGAGAATTTCGGAGAATGAAAGCTTGTAGAGAGTTTTTCGTATCTGATCCTGAGGTTGAAGACAGGTTTATATAGGTAGAGATTCAAGACTAGCCGTTGGAGGAGCCGTTTGAATCTTACCTACTCTTCTTAAATTCGAAATCTGCCGTTGGGCGTTTCTGCATCTGTCTTCATTTGTGTCACATCCTAGATTCTGAAGTCTAGGATGCTGATTCGGCAATCCCTCATTGGTCGAGGTATATTGACTTCCTCTGACGCCGAGATCTCTGCCTTTGGAGCTGGGTTTTTGAATTTAGAGCTGAATTGGGTAAGCTGACTTGAAGTGACGTCTTCAGAGTTAGTTCCCTTTGTTCTGTACAGTTGAACCAGTTGTGTCTTGAACTCAGCTCAGCTTATCTTCAGCTTGATCCTGCTCCGTTTAGAACTCAGCTCAGCTGGAAAACTCAGCTGATAGTTGACTCCTGCTGTAAACACAGCTGGATCTTCTGCTGTCTTGAGCTTCTGCTGTCTTCCCCTTCCTGAACCTGTAAACTTAGAAAATCTAGAGCTCAACCAGGCGAGCTAGAAAACACTACTTAGGTTGGTGCGATCATCTACTAGGTTGGAGAACGGTTGGGTTTTGGTATCAAATCAAAACTCTATTAATTTTCCCAACAATTTCCCCCTTTTTGATGATGCCAAAACCTAACTGAGACAACTTATGAAGCTTCCTTTTATCTTCCCCTAAGATATAGGAGGGTAAAGAAAATATCAGCAGATAAGAGTTCAGAGTCCAGAGCCTGGACAAAAAGTAATTGTCATCAGGGTGAGCTTTTTGAGCAGCAAAGAAAATTGTGTTTTATTAATGTAAGAAATTACAACATATCAAGAGAAACAGAAAAAAAAAATCTTCAATTCTTCAATCCCAGCTAGCTGGGTCTTCTCTTCTGCATCTGCTGCATCCGCTGCTTCACTCTTCAATCCCAGTTGGCTGGGTCTTCTCTTCTGACTCGTTTCTCCCTCAGCTGATTCAGCTGGTTCCTCTAGCTCAGCAGTTTGCTTCTTTGTCTCATTATCTTCCCCATTTTTGGCATAATCAACAAGGCGGAAGAGACACACTATCGTCTTATTGAGCTGTGCAATTTCCTAAATTGCGTCAGCGATCTTCGCTGTATTATCAGCTGTTGCGATGTTTAGTTTGGCTGTGCTAAAGTTGTTAGCTCTGAGCAGCGAGGTCTGGAGTCTTGGTGGCTCATCTGTTGCATTAGCTGGCTCTTCTTCAATAGCATTAGCCTCAGCTGTGATTGCAGACACAGCTTCCTTGGCTTATTTCAGCTGGTTCAGTCCAGCTGAGTGCTTGGAGGTATGAGTTGGCACTAGAGATGACATCTTCTAAATAGGGCACAACTTCATTCCTTGCAATTTTGCTTCTTCAGACTTCAGACTTCATTAGATTGCACAACTTCATTAGACTTCATTCCTTGGAATGTGGTGGTTTGAAAACTTAGCTCGGTTACTTAGAAAAACTTAGCTTGAAAATATTCTTTACGTTTTCGACTTAGTCAAGTTGTGCAACTTTCAGAAAGACACAGCTGTCTTTGGAGAGCAGCTGTGTATGCAGATTTGATAAAATATGCAATGAGATGATAAAGTTAGTAAAATATTTGAAAATAACGAGAAAGTAAAGAACACGAGATTTTACGTGGTTCGGAGTAACACCTCCTACGTCCACGACCAGATTCACTGGTAATTCACTACCACTTGGTTTACATGTACCAAGCAACTTCACAACTCTAACCCGAGCTGTGTTCCAACGGTTGCCATGCATCGTCAAGCCTAACCTTTCGCCACGGTGCGAAAAAAACCTTACAACCACTTGAATTTTGCGCTTTAAGCAAACGTAACCTTGACCTAATCTTTCTGGATAAATAGGGGTTTGGTTTGGGGTTCCAACTATGAACGAGTTCTTACAATTAAGAACTTTAGAATTAGATGAACTCGTTCGAAATCTAGGCTTAAAATATACAATGATTTCTGCCTAGGAATCAGACAAAAAACTGAGCAGTTTCTGGACTAGAAACACTTTAAGATAAAGTGTTCTTTGAGCTATGTAGAACTGCTTGAGAGCTTTTGAAGGCTTGAGAAATTCGGAGAATGAAAGCTTGTAGAGAGTTTTTCGTATCTGATCCTGAGCTTGAAGACAGGTTTATATAGGTAGAGATTCAAGACTCACTACTAGAAAAACGTTCATACATAACGGATATTCTCCGTTATGTATGTGGCCAAAAAACCGTTATATATAGTGGTGTTATGTATGATGCACTCATACATAACGGAGAACACCCGTTATCTATAGTATTATACATAACGGTATTTTTCTTATACATAACACTTTAATATCCGTTATGTATAGTTATTATATATAACGTTATAAACCGTTATGAATATCAATTTTTTCCGTTATGAAATATTCTACATTTTTTTATATTTCACTTTAGTTAACGTTGATTTGTATTTTAGATAACGGTATTTTTACGTTATCTTTAGTCTAATACATAACGATTCTTTACCGTTATAAATGTATTTAAATTCGTTGTGTTATGCTGTTATAGACAACGGTTTATTTTGTTTTGGAGTACGATTTTGTGTACCGTTATGTATTCTTGCTACACCTTTTAATATTTTTTCCCTGTAAATATTTTTTTCCTGATTTTCATGTTATTTATTTCGATAAATAAATAAATAACTCTAAAACAACAAATGACATTACCATCCATAACATTTATATAAATACCATCCAAAACATTCGTTACATTATCATCCAAATATAGTCAAAATGCCACACGAGTTCTATCTAATTATGTCTTAAAAAGAAAGAGAACATATTAAGAATGCACCTAATAGCCATTTGGAACAAATTTTCTGGCGAATAATATGACTTGGAATAACAGGCCCCTTCATTTCAACATCTCCCTTTATCCAACACAATCCTGCCACCATTATATAGTAATAAAAATTTAGAAATAATAAAAATCGTCAATGTCCAAATCATCAATTCACTAGCTAACTCAACACCAAGTTCCTCTGTAATTTCAACAACATATAAATCAATACCTGGTATCTCAATCGAAGACATGCTTTATCACACAACTTGCCCATTCCTCACGAACATCATAGATCTCAGCTTGAGAATACGTACTAACATCCTTAAACTATGAATACAAACAAGATAAATATATTTTATTAATAACTACTAATGTTATATTAAAAAATAACCGAGTATATATTTATTACCAGTGATGACAACGAAGTGGAGGCATCATTAAGAACTATGGTGGTAGCTAGTTGAAGTTGATCATGATGGATCATCAAGTTCCAGATCAGCTGGATTTTCATGGGCTGCTCAAGATATGTACGACCTTTCAGCATTTCCAGTTTGCTGTTTTAATTTAGAAAATCTATACTCCTATCATCTAAATGGTCGATGAAAATGGACATTAAGAAGGATATCTGAAAAGATAATGTTAACAAGGCAAGTCGAAATCAGAAATAAGCATCTAGTAAGGGTTAAAGATTCCAACATGAACCAGGAAACTAAAATATTCACTCAACTTAGACTAGCATTGGTTAAAATAGTGGTGCGCAAAACCTAAAACTAAAAGAATGGAATTCACTGCTGGAAATTTAGGCAGATAATACAGTGACTATACATTATTTCTTAAAAATCAAAAGAGAATTTGCACGTTGCTATCTAATAATGTAAAATAGTTCATATGAACAACTAAATTACAGAAGAATTTATCATAACCAATGCAGCATGAGACAATTAATGTAGTAGACAATATCATGTAACCGGATTAAATTAATGAGCTAGAAACTTGTATGCCATAATATAAAAGAAAAGGCTCAATACCCATCAATCAAGCAACCAAGCAGAAGGAGATAGACATCGTGTTGAAGAATTAGTTGGACAACAACCCTTTTATCTGTATTCTCCAGAAGACATGAGATCTGAAAGGCATTTACCATGTCAGATTGGAATTTACATTTTTCAGTAATGCACCCAAAAGAGGTAAAAACAATATGATAGAAAAACAAAAGAAAAAATTAACTAAATGTGTATCAAGTTATGAAAAGGCAGATCATGTACTTACAGCTATACAGGCCAGTCGTTTTACTTTCTGAGAAACTGCCCCAAGGCCAACCATAACGAAAGGCCGAAGCATAAGAAGAACATGTATTCAAACTACAAAGTAATACTAGTACTCACTAAGGCATGAGCTCCAGTAAAACCTAAGTAAGCCAACACTAAACAATCAAGCATTTGAATGTCAACAAAATGCTTGCCAAGATTGAAATAATATACTATCCAAAGATAGAAGTAACTAAAGAATTAGAAAAGAACTAGAACCCGCATTCATTTCTTCATATAATAAAAGAAAAATAATGTCAATTTGGAATCAAAACATGATGAGACAATGAATCAACTAGAAGTAATACACCAAATACATATATTGAAAGTGACTTGACAGACATTATATGCTAAGGGATACAACAAACACAATAAATAAACTTCAATAATAATCTGACTAATCAACTCCTACAGTTAATAAATTGAAATGTTCAATAAAATCAACCAGCAAGATAGTATGTAGAAAGACGCACATATATGATAGTTTGTTTTATAAACCGTCATCTATGTAGTGTCATGTATTCTTATTTTTCTAGTAGTGAGGAACTTAAAATAGTGACCAAGCACGAATGGCTGCAACACAAAGCAGACCCAAAATAGAGTTGAGGCAGCTTCAAATCACCCTCAAACCAACATAATACTGTGAAGGAAAGAATCACAATTGATAAATTAACAAAAACTGAGTTAAAAACGGTATCTAAATCATTCCAACACAGCAAAACAAACTGGTCCCAAATAAGTGTTGAAACTCAGCCCATTATTTGACATCTAAAATGCTTAATAACAGCCAAGAGCCTCAAATAAAAAAGCGAGCACCGAGCAGTTACAAACATATGACCTTAAAGTTACCATTTCCAAAACTATAAAGATAATTACAGTATATATGTTCCAATAATTAGTTTTCTCTATCAGATCCCAAGAAGAATAAATCCCACATATGTGCCAATATGGTGAATAGAACTATCCCCTGCAATTTTTTTCTCATTCAGAACAAAATGATTATAGTAATGATAAAACTCATAAATAGACGAAAAAAGCCATATATCAAGAATAAGCACAACAAACATTGTACATCATTGAAACAAAAGAATTACTTCAAAGGTTTAAATATCTTGTCAAATTTATGATTATCTCAAACACAGTTTCATGAAGCATAACCTCAATATAAAAAGATTGTTGAACTGTACAAAAAGATTCCAACAAAATGGAAGAATCAGGCAAAACAACAAACTTTGGAGCATAGAACCAAGTACAACTCGACAGTTGTTGAAACAAAATGAAAGTCGTGTCCAGACTATAGCAACAAATTTTGGAGTTAAAGTAACACACAATACAACCATGATGATAAAATACAGACTACAGGGAACACTTTCCACAGCAGATGACATACAACTATACATATCCTATGAATTCAGTAGAAACATAAAATCATTGAATAATGCAAAAGTTGATGAACAATTAGCCATATTGGTTATCAAACTGTATTGCAAGTTACCGTGATAGTATCATAGTGGTTCCATCCGACTTCCGATGAAAGTCTTCCCAATAGACAATACTTGTGCCCAACAGAATAAGTAATTTAAGAAGGGCAATATTCAATTATACATAAAAAATACATCATATCCAGAGTATAATAATTCAAAAATAATGTATGCCCTGCAGGATGAGTAATCTATGTTCTCATTCTTATTCCTAATTCCTCAATCTATTCTAATTCAATTCATTTAAGTCTCATTCTTACTATGTACAGAAACATTAAGCATTTGTACAGAGAAATATGTTAAGCATTTGCATCAGATGCATACTATATATATATATATATACATATATATAAAATCATTTCAATTTTCAAGAAATGTAATTTGAGTCCAAAGTACCCAGCAGCAGAGTATATTACCAACTTAAGTCTCTTGCTATGGACATAAATAACAAAAGCCTTAATACCATAAGGAAACGTGAAATTCTTCTGCACTAGACAACCTTGAAATACAATTCCCATTAAGCAAATAAAAATTCCAAGAAAGCCAAATACAACCATTATCATTAACAGAGTAGCTCAAACTAGTTAAAAAGGCTACAAGAAACTTATCGATGTTAAAGAATTTATATTTAAGCTTCGCAAGACTAGTTGAAACCAAAGCATCAGCTGATAAGCAAAGAAACTCGTTCAAAAATTTAGAAAAAGTGTAGAGCACACCATAATAGGTAGTAAAAACAATTTCTCTTTGTACCTGAATCCCCATAGCCATTGGTTACTGTTCTCACTATTTTGTACTAGAGCATATGGATACATCCACATTATCTGGGATTTGGATCTTGAATGTCATTTAACAGAATTGTAGTGAAAATCAGCTATTATTTGCAGCTATAACACTCAAGTGACTTTGATAGAGTTAATAGCCAAAATTTACCCAAACAAACACTCATTTGTTGCAATGAATTCACATTTAGCTAAGTGTGCGAATGTGATCAATGTGGTTCAAATTTCAAAATTCTGCTTCAGTTGATATAAACATATGGTTTTGTGTTTCGCCTAAATAAATACACGAGGTTACTGAATTGATAATAGAATTTCACACACTTATGGTATTAGTATGATATTCAACAAACAACGAAAATGATGAAATATGCACAAAAATCAAGCTAATTGGTAGTCTTTCATGCCCTATTTATTTAAATAAGAGAACCAATTTCGAAAGTAATAGGTAATTAACAGTGATTCATGCCTTTCAAAACCCTAAACGCGTACTAGAGAGAGAGAGAGAGCAGATAGTACCAGTTGAAGATCTGATGAGAATCCGGTGGGTAGAGATTTGTGGGAGGCCCACTTGCAGATGGAGGTGACGTCGTCGACCTCGGGCATCTAGGCTCACGCCGCCAGACAGAAAGTGGGTCTCTAGGCTCACACCGCCGGCTAAGTCGATTGTTCGACTCTCTCTTCTGCTGCTGCTGCTCATCCTTCTTATTTCTCGCATCGATTAATTGAAATTATGAGTGAGAGTGTGTGTATGTGTGTGTGCGAGAGAGAGCAAAATTTGATTGTTGAATATGGAGACGGACGGTATGATGGTGCAGTGAGTCACGCCGACGACTAGATGTAGCGGGGATGATGACGATGTCACCGGAAATGAGAGGAAAATTAGGGCTGAGATATGGAGCTCTATGTTCTCGTCGCAGAGAAGAAGAAAGAATTAAAAGAGAGAGAGAGTTATGACGAGAATGAGAGAGTTGGGAGATTGAGAGATTTTTTTTTCTTTTTTCTTTTTTTAAATAATCAATTATAAGTAACGCTTCATATATAACGGTTCACACAGAACCGTTAAATATATGATCAATAAATAACGCACAGATATAACGGAATAAACGTAACCGTTATGTTTGCACATAAATAATACTACATACGTAACGGATATTTTAAAAAGCGTTATCTTTACAAAAAATGTGCTCATATATAACGGTTTTTAAAAATATCCGTTATGTATGCAGTGTTATGTATGAGAACTTTTCTAGTAGTGACTAGCCGTTGGAGGAGCCGTTTGAATCTTACCTACTCTTCTTAAATTCGAAATCTGCCGTTAGGCGTGTCTGCATCTGTCTTCATTCGTGTCACATCCTAGGTTCTGAAGTCTAGGATGCTGATTCGGCAATCCCTCATTGGTCGAGGTATGTTGACTTCCTCTGACGCCAGGATCTCTGCCTTTGGAGCTGGGTTTTTGAATTTAGAGCTGGATTGGGTAAGCTGACTTGAAGTGACGTCTTCAGAGTTAGTTCCCTTTGTTCTGTACAGCTGGACCAGCTGTGTCTTGAACTCAGCTCAGCTTATCTTCAGCTTGATCCTGCTCCGTTTAGAACTCACCAAATTGAAAACTCAGCTGATAGTTGACTCCTGCTGTAAACACAGCTGGATCTTCTGCTGTCTTGAGCTTTTGCTGTCTTCCGCTTCTGCTGTCTTCCGCTTCCTGAACCTGTAAACTTAGAAAATCTAGAGCTCAAACAGGCGAGCTGGAAAACACTACTTAGGTTGATGCGATCATCTACTCGGTTGGAGAACAGTTGGGTTTTGGTATCAAATCAAAACTCTATTAATTTTCCCAACAAACCCAGATTAGTTATTAATTACAAAGGAATTAATGATATTCTGGAGTTTGATGGATATTTCATCCCTAGTATAGAACACCTTATTAACTGCATTAGAAATGTTAAGGTATTCTCTAAGTTTGATTGCAAGTCAGGTTTCTACCAGATTCACATGGAGGAAGGAAGTAAGAAGTTTACAGCCTTCTCTACTCCACAAGGGCATTATGTTTGGAAAGTAATGCCAATGGGGTTAGCTAATGCGCCTCAAATATTTCAGAGAAAGATAGATAATCTGTTTAAAGATTATTTTTCTTTTATGTTCGTCTATATTGATGATATTTTAATTGCATCAAAAAATATGGAAGAACATATCAAACATCTTGAGATCTTTGCAGATGTTTGTTATAAAGAAGGTTTAGTACTGTCTGAAAAGAAGGCAGTCGTTGCAACTCGGAAAATGGAATTTCTGGGTATCGAGATTGATGAAGCGGGAATTATTTTGCAGGACCATATTGTTCAGAAGGTCCAGAAATTTCCTGAAGATCTTAAGAAAAATAAACAACTTCAGAGTTTTTTGGGAGTTGTTAATTTCGCGGGACCATTCATTAAAGATCTCGCAAAATATAGAAAAGTTTTCAGTACATTACTGAAAAAGGATGTTCCGTTCATCTGGACAGAAGAACATCGACATGGTATGAAAGAGTTAAAATAGGTTTGCAGAAATCTCCCAAAACTCTCAATACCACAGAACGAAGACGACTTGATCCTGTACACAGATGCAAGTGATTATTGGTGGGCAGCAGTCTTAACCAAGATCACTCCTAATAGAGAAGAACCCTGCAGATACTGTAGTGGTTTATTCTCAGAAGATGAGGCCGTGCGATGGCATATCAACGAAAAAGAATTCTTTGCAGTTCGAAAGGCGTTTAAAAAATGGCCTTTATTTTTATTAGCAAAGAAATTTACTTTCAAAGTCGATAACACACATGTTAAGGCTTTCTTAAGAAACAAGATGGAATCTAAGCCTGAAAAGGCTAGATTAATTAGATGGCAAGCTGAATGCCAATATTATATTTTTGATATTGTCGTTGTGAAATCTCACGAAAATATTCTTGCAGATTTCCTAACAAGAGATGGAGCAAACTGATGTGAACTCCATTCTACTGGCCCATAGGCATCTCAGAGAAAATCTGGAGATGTTAACGGGAGAGTGGGACGAGTGCGTTCTGAATGCTGAACAAGCAGGAAGATTGCAGACTCTCAATAAGACGAAAGTCACCGAGAGAATACGAGCTTGCATATGGTCTCAGGGGCAACTCTGGGCTGCATGCCAAACACCAATCCTTCGGGTGACCAAAGATCCTTTGGTAAAAGAAGAGTTTCGAGCACAGGGCTCTAAACCTGTAGCAGAGGATTCAAATACCTCTTACCCAATTTCTAATGTGGTGGTATCTTCGGAACCATTGCCCCAAGAAAAAGATGATATTCAGGGGTCACACTCTGAATCATCATGTCAACCCAGCACCTCTGGGGAAAAAGAGGGAGAGATTAATCTTAGGCCAATGACTGGCACTTCTAAGATTAATACTGATAAGATTGAGGTTTCTTCTTCTTGGCAGATATATCAAGCTAGCTGGGAGAAGCTCAATACAAGGAATGGAATCAACCCAGAGAAAATAAGGGTTGATGTCTCGGGGAAATATCCTCGGGTGTGGATGATGCCAAATTCAGATTCACACGAAGTTAAAAGATGGTATGAATTTGGAGCACTTGTTTCGGTTTATACCACATCTCCATCATTCGCCGAAATCAAGAATCTACCTAAATGGATTCAAGAAGCGATGTATGATACCTGGGCTAACAATCCACAGCTTAGCCAAGGTGGCATTTTGGAGCTATATTTTATTAGTGCAGCCCCAGAACCAGCAGGAAAATGAAACCATGAAGCCTTCCACTATATTAGGCTTCGAAGACCAGATGCACGCGCCCTCGAAAAGATCAAGGCGCCTACAGAGAAAGAGACTACTCTAGTTTCTACATTACCAGAAGACCTCATCTCCACCATAAGAGCATGGGGATTATGGGTCTGTCTTACAGAAATGGACAAAGTAAAGTTTCCGTTTAAATTCTTTCAGAATTCTATAAATGGATCATTCCTGTTAAACACTATGACAGGAAAATCGACAAGATTCGCAGAGGAAGCTTTCGAAAGAAAGAGGACCTTGCTCTGAGAAAACAAGATTGCGACGAGTAAAGAAACTCATCGCAAATACTGCAACATGATTCATTTTGGAAACTGATCTGAGCGCGTTTGTTCGGATTGTCAGAACCAGAAGGAACCAGAGTTCGGGAAAGGGTTCTTACCTAGAAGGGGAAAAGAAAAGGCTCGGTCCAACGAGTATCTCGAGCATAAGGCGCTGTCAAAAGCAAGGACGCCCAGGGCCCCGGGAAAAAAGTAGATTCCCGATACAGGTTAGTAGAGTCATGTGACTCTGAGCTGGAGAACCACCCACTTAAAAGAAAACGACAGCAGTGGGTGGATGAAAAGGAATTACCCATAAGAATCCAAATGGGTAAAGGCACAGGAGAAGCATTATCAATTAAAGATAATGCGGTATGACTCACAAGAAAGGGACATCACACCGAAAGTTAGTTGTCTTCATTCAATAATGGAAGACAAAGGAAGACCCCATTCAAGTGGAAGCAGGCTGGCCAAGGATAAGAGCATCCAAGGCAATAATGGAGGAAGGAGGCCTTTCACTCAGACCTCTATATAAACCAGGATTGAAGAGAGCATTCGACATCAGAAATCCTCCACACCATCTTCTCTGCTCTCTCCAAAATAAAATTGTTATAGTTCCTATTCCAGTATAGTTTAGTTTATGTATTTCAATTCCGCTACCATAGGTAGCTAAACAAGTCTGTCTCCTCCCTAAAGAAGATATACTTATGTTGTAATAAATATTATATAATTCCTAAATAAAGTTCGGGCTTTTGCTCATCCTTTCCAGTGTCTGATTATTCTCTGTATGCCAAAATAATTACCATACGCCTCGGGTAGGAAACGAACGAAGGCTGTACTGAGTGTTGCTGAAGGAGTCTGCGTCTGGAAACCATCGGTTGCGATCGTGTGGTTGGACGGGGTCCCTAAAACTTTCGGTGGAAATACCCGGCAGCATTACGGTCAAAAAGGTATGAAGTTGGTATGCTTAGAATTTTTATACGGAAGTGTGATGGGCCTGATAGTTTTGCATGATTTATCTCCAAATTGAAAATTGGATTAAAATGGGAAGAAATGATAAACTTGAGTATTTTCTATGGATTTTATTTCAAATGTGTCATTAATGGGCTTGCGAGTACTGTTCGGACTGAAATGTGACCTATTAATGCAACTTTTAAGATTTAGTGTCCTACTTTTACCAATCCGCAAACATATTGACCTATTATCCAAAAAGGGAAAAATTGATGGCTTAAAAGAATCTTGTACTCCTTATTTCGGTACTGAGTTAAGATTTGTCCGGTTAGTAGCCATATACTATTTGTGCATGACAAGGAAATCTCAGCCGTTGGATAATAGCAATACTTTTTATTGGCAAAAATTTGTGGTGCGGTTTGACGTAATTAGGAGATAATTAAGAGGATTATATGATAATTAAGGGGATCGGGGATAACTAAAAGTAATTAATTTCAGTTATGATTAATTAATTTTAATTAAAAATTACTAATTTCAAAATAAAAAACTACTCAAAATTTATGTATCCACGAAATAATTATTCCGAAATTTTAATAGTAAGTTATAGTCTTGCAGACTTGTAGTAATTAATTCTTCACTTGTAACTTTTACATTGTTACTTTTTATTCCAATTTGTATTGGGTAATCGTAATGTAAATCTTTTTGTATATCAACTAAAGTCACATTTTTTTTTTTTTCAGTTTTTTAGTTGGGCGAAAGGAGAGTGGTGGAGTAAAGTTATTAATTTGTATGTTGAAAAAGTACAAGTTGTCTATTTTATTTCAATGTGTAATGGTTGGTAATTTTATATGATAAAACTATAAACTATATATTAAAAATAAAGTCGAGCACAAAGAATATAAATGGGATGAGATCTTGTGCTCGCAATCTAATTATTTTATTCTCAAGGTAAAACATATATAGTTGAATGGTTTTAATTATAATTAGCTAGCTTATCCCTAGTCATGGAAAATACTTAACATAATGTGGGTAGTATCAAACATTTGCAGGAACAAGCTTAAACCATTGTGCCTCTGGATTTTCAGCACAAGTTGGTAGATCAGCAAGACTATCTCCAACACACAGACATTTCTTTGTCACGAGTTTAGAATTTGAAGCATTCCTTTCCAAGCACAAATATTCCCCTTTCCCATCCTGGGCAGCTAAATGAAGACCAGAACTTGATACAAACTTCCACTTGCTCGAACAATCCTTAGAAACACGAGCCCCCGCCCCATCTCCGGCCACCCCCAGGCACAATGGACTTCCCGCCAACTTGATAGGGCCGCCGTCTTGGTGCTGATCCCACCGGCTTGCATATTTGCAGTTAGCTACAACTATGTCATTCTTCACAATTTGCACACACTGCCCACTCAAAGGATGGAACATTTTGTAGTATGTTGGATGCTTCCACTTGAAATCTGAATCAAATACAATTAACATAATTGAGATTCACCATAACTATATACAATTCCAAAAATTGATTCTAATATACGTAAGTGGATTAGCTAGGTAGCAAAGTGTAATTAATTTGTAATTAGTGTTACAAGATTAATTTCATACCTTGATTAATCTGTCTAACAAGCTGCAACCTGTCAAGAAAAGTAGGATTTCTGGGACGATCCCAATTAAAATCAAGAACTCCATAAGTTTCTTCAAGATTAACTTTTCCCTCTCTTAAAATATAGCTGCCTTGTAAAGTCCACAAAGCCCAGTCGACATCGGTCTCAGCTACAGCAGCCAACAAACAACCTATGTATCTATTATCCGCCTCATCGTCATCTCTTTGATTAATGCCAAATTCACTTAGAAAAAGAGGAAAAGATGAGTTGTTCCCTTGAGTCAAGAAGAGGTAATTGTCACGTGCGCTTTGCGTGACACGAGCACATAACTGGTTAGTTTGGGCAGCCCATTGTTCAGCTGGAATGCCAAAGGAATACCAATGCGCTTCGAACACTAATTTGTTCCTAAAATTAACTGATAATGGTTTGGACTTGAGAAATCCGAGGTTGGTGTCGAAGTTGAGTCCTGAGGCGATGACTAGGAAATCTGGATTTTCTTTGTTAATTGTGTTGGCTCCTTCTTGCATGTATCTGTACCATTCTCCCGCATTTTGTCGCCTGCCACGTAGCTCGTTCCTCATGCTCATACCTACAACCTTCGTAACAAACCAAAGCAAAGGTGTAACACTCTTTTACAATGGCAAATTAAGTAATCCAGTTTGAAATATCATATGTTTTCAGAACGTTTGACCTTTTTTTAGCTATCACATCTTTTTAAATTTTTTGCAATATTTCAATATTTTTTCAATAATATCATAATGTTCAAATTTCATAATCGAAAAATCCACGTGGCACGCCGAATCTGATATGGAGATAAACGTGCAATATAGAAAATCCACATTCCACATCAAATCTGGCGTGTCGAGTGAATTTTCCGATGCCGGAATTTGGGCATTATGATATTAATGAATAAATATTGAAAGTTCACCAAAAATTAAAAAGCATGACATTATATTGTGACAAATATGGTACCCCCAACTTTTTTGTTTCTTTTCGCTATATCATATGTTTTGCCTAATACATCACAACATTCAACTGCAGTCTGCAGTACTTACATATCTTGTTCCTAGATATCCAAATTAATGTTTAATTATCAGCTCTGAAATATAATCCAAAAATAAACTTTTGATATGAAACACTCCTTCTATTGATACAAATTAATCCAGCCTTCAATTAATTAAAATTCAACTTAAATTACCTCCTGATCAAATATAAAAAAAAAACCTCATATAGTTGAAAATATATATCAATTACTCACCGAAGGATTACCCTTATACGTCCTGGCCACTGCAGCCAGGCCTTGCAACCATTCTTGAGGGCTAAAATCGGCATCGCCGAAAAAGCCATTGCCGTCGTTGTCGCTGCAGCACCAAGTTGGTCGGCTAACATGGTTATCCAGCACCACCATCACCTTATTCTTCCCGAGCTCATTAACCACAGCTTTATGAAGCTGAAGAACGTTGATGTTCAAAAATTGAGGATTATTTCTAGCTATGCCTGCTTTCGCAGCGGATAGGTTATATTTATCCAGAGATTTTGAAACTGTAATACTGCCATAATCAGGCCTAGTGAACATATACGTCGGCCACGTAAACCTCACACAGTTGAAGCCAGTTGCAGTAATTTTTTGTACTATAAACTTCAATGGCTTCTTATCAAGGCCTTCTGCAATCATTGGCTCTAAGTGTGAAGGCCAATTTACGCAGCCTAGCTTTACGCGTTTTCCAGTTGCTGCATCCACGATCCATCTTGAATTCGTTGATAGTATGGCTGAACTGCCAAAGGCAACCATTTGCAGAAACAGATACACTAGAATGGCTTCATGATCTAGTCTTCTTCTTGCCATTAGTTTTTTTGTTTTTTGTTTGTTTTTTTTTTTTTGTGAAGTGGTGTGATTGTCTTGGTGTTATTCGTATTTATACAGATTTATCAGAGTTCATTTACACTAAATCTAGACAATTAGTTTTGCTGCTTAAGCAGAAGTTTGTTTTGTGGTAAATTTCTTCTTTAGTTGAGATAAAATTTTCAGAAAAGGTATTAAATGTCAATTTCCATTTCTATTTTATTGAAAAGAAATCAGTAATTTTGAACAGGGATTAGGTGGATTTTTTTTTTACCCACTACAGATACGTCACGGGCTATCTAACAGAATTTAAGTGAATAGGGTTGTAAATGAGTCAAGTCGTTCGTGAGCTACTCGGCGATGGACTCGAAAAAAGCTCGTTCAGCACTCGACTTGATAATTAATCCAGTCGAGTTTGAGCATGAAATCGAGCTCGATAAGATTATCGAGCCGAGTTCGAGCATCGTATTGCTCGACTCGACAGACTCGCAAACATGCTCGGCTCGTATTTAATCGAGCATGTTCGCGAGCTTACAATCGAGTATGTTTGCGAGCCTACAAATCGAGTTTTAGTCGAGCTTGTTCGCGAGTCTAATAATCGAGTTTTGTACATAAAATTAAAAAATTAGCTTTAAGCGAGCTCGAGCTCGAACTCGAACTCGATTAACGTGTATCGAGCTGAATTTAAATATAATCGAGTTCTTGACGAGTCTGGCTCGAGCTCGAGCTTGAATACCTCGTTATCGAGTATTTGACGAGTCGAACTCGAGCCGAACTCGAGCTTACTAATTTTGAATCGAGTCGAGCTCGATCACGATGGCAGAAACTCGACTCGAGCTCGAGTCGAGCTCGAGCAAACGAATATTTAATCGAGTCGAGTTTGAGCAGACCAATACTCGGCTCGACTCGATTCGTTTACAGACTAAAGTGAATGAAGTTATTTTATTTAACCAACCAAAGTAATGATGCATGCATTGTCCGTCAAAAAAAATAATAATAATAATGCATCCATTGAACATTATTGAAAAAATGATTGATTTTCTAAGTCTGGAATGGAGCAAATTATGTATTATGAGATATGGTACAGTGCATGAATCGGCAAAGTTAAAATCAATAATTTGAACTGTGACGTAAAAGAGTTCTAAAAGTAGAACAACATAGTCAAAGCTGTAAATTCAAATTAATTCTAACGGTTTGTATGGGTAAGGTAAAAATCAATTATTCATGACATGTTATAACATTAGAATGTATGTCGCCATTATTTTAATTTGTGTGTGTCCCGATAATAATTAATTATTCCAGGTTACCATTTTTTTAGAGAAGTTAAATGCCAAATTTAAAAAGAAACAGTTGAGTAATTTATTGTATTACAATTTGCACATTGCCAATGCCGCAGAGTAGGAATCGCACCTAATTACATCGTTTCGTGTCATCTTTTTTTTAAAAAAAAAATGAATTTCTCTTCTTATCTAACTATATGTCTTAGCAGATCTCATGCAACAAAGATTATTGTATTAAGTTATAGTATACATCTTTAATAAATTTCTTGAGTTTCCCATATAATTATAAATATTTAGAATCTGAAGTTTCTCATATGCATAATTTGTTCAAAACCTTTATTTTGCACCAATGTTTGGCTACTGTATATTGTTTGCATTCTATTTAATATTTTGTTTTGTTTACTTTATTTAACCTTTTTTATTACAAGGCTTACATAGGTTCACCAAATTACTACCAATTGTATCGTGCAAAGTTCGTGATTTTCATTAATCGAAATTCGAAACACTTGAAAGTTTATTATTCGAAAGAAACCAAACATAGTATGTTACAGCCTTATACCATATACTCCACATATTTGATCAAATGAGAAAACACAAAGTTCATGGCTAAAGTTGTTAATAAGCTACAATATCCCTAACATTTAGGCTTCAATTGCACCACGCTTCTTTAATGATGAGAGGGAAATATCACTCCTAGTCCTAGATAGAATTCAGCTAAAACAATTCTTCTAAATCACGAAAATGGAAATATTATATCAGCAGCCTGGCAGGCCTTGTACAGTTAATGGATGCTTTTACAATCAAAGATTTTTCTACCAAAAGACTAAATTCGGAATCTCACAACTTACTTGGATTTCTTTTGATCAGAAACCCTGGAACCCATTATCTTGACGACAGCTTCATCCTTCGATCTAAGTAACTTTAGAGCAGGATGAACATTAAGATTACCAGCAACAATCTTCTGGCCAACATCGAGCTCACTTAAATCAACGTCTATGAAAGGAGGGATTATATCTGCAGGACATAGATACTTAACAGTTCTCTTGATTATGTTTAGAGACGACCCTGCAGAAGAAGAAGAAGAAGAAGAAGAAGAAGAAGAAGAAGAAGAACAATTGCCAAGGTGTAAGTAGAAATGCACAAGCGTCTTGGCAGATGTTTACTTGTTTAACAAGCTTCAATATAATGGAGTGAATGAAAACGCGACTTAAATCAAGAACAGCAATGACATGCCTCCCTATGAACAAATTTCAGTGAAATACTGTTTCATATGTTTCCTAATTCAATTTGTCATTTTGAAATCTTGTCAAGTCTTGAACTACTTCTTCCATCAATATCTTTTCAAGGCTAGAGTCTTAGACAAATTCTTCTCTAGTCCAAAATCACCAGGCTCTTTGATGCCAGATTCTTGCCAATACTCTCACTATAGAGCTTAGATTCATTACACAGTCGGTGATCAAAATTGTTAAATTCAGGTCTTTCGTACATGCATGCTTAACTAGTATGACCAATGCATTTTCCATTGCTTCGTAAAATATAATAATGAAAAATACTTTAGTTCTTCTAGTTTCTAATCCAACTGAGTTATCCATTCATTGTAAAGGAAACAGAAAACGAGAACTTGATTGTAAACTTATTCATGAAACAAGAAAGTCAAGTCCAAACCAGTCTAACCAACATCTAAGGGTTAAGGGCTCGGACAAGATACGGCTGCAGGCTAGCATATGATTAGAAGCAAGAAATGCACCCCAGAAATGTCAACCCAAACATGATTGCAAGCCTACCAAGAACCAGCTGCAACTCCACGATATATTTGCAAGTGATCTGACCTTTACAGGATTTTCCTATCTAAACCAATGCTGTTTTTTAATATTGTGACTAGCACAAGTCTTCTACTTGATCTAACTTTTATTTATTTAATCCGGAACTATTTTGACATTGTGTTCAAATTGAATTCAATTCTTAAGAAAAATCAGATAACACTTGCGGTCAGAAAAAAAAAATCTGCATGTGAAAATTGCAGTAGCTAAACCCAATAAAAGAGATACTGTCAGTCAGGAATATGATTAGCTGAATTATGAAGCACTTTCTAATATTGAATTATGAAGCACCAAGTGGATAGAGCAATGTGAAAAATCACGGGATAGATGGGATGGGATTTATATTACGCTTTGCCCAAAAAAACCCATCAATATATTTGGCCAACGGGAACCAAGAAATACTCCAATCAGACTACTACACCACCTGTACGATAAGCTAGCATTTCCTAATCCACATTAACCTAGCAAACTGCCATTCAAGCAACACATTTTCCGGTGAATCCACAACTAGCACTTATCCATTTTTTATCTGAAGAGTATGTACAAACATGAAGCAATGAAAGATGTTGGTTTGGTAAGATAAAAATGCAAGAAAAGGGATTTCTCTAATTAATCTCACACCAGAAATTACGTGAACTCAAGGAATACAGCAGCAGTTATCTGCAATTTTACTTAAAAAGATAGCCAGGAAACAGCAACTGATTCTAGCGGACATAACATTTATTAAGATAATACGAAATCATATATCAGTAAACAAAAAGAAAACCACGAGCTTTACATAAAATGGTAACAAGTCAAAAGATAAGATTTTCTACGTACCCTTCTTCAGCCCAGGGGAAACATCGTCTCCTCTAAATACTAGAGGAACATCAACCTTCAACCAAGCACTAGATGGAGCTCTTATAAACGTAACATTAAGCACTGCATCTGTGCTCGGATGAAGATGGAGCTGACATGTATCAAGAAAGATTAGATCAGTGCATAACCCAAGATCCAATCAATGCTGAATGAAAACTCAATAGCATTATAGAAATGATAAATCGTATTCTAAATTTATGATCCAACTCGTATTTAGATGAAGAATCATCCTTGCTATTTCAGCTCCACTAATGGCTAAACAAACACATCTATCTTTATCTTTCTCAAGACAGCACAACAACATCTCGTCATAGAAAACCCAACATATCACGAAATCAGACCCATAAACCACAGAAAAAACCTGCGAATCTAATGCAATCGAATTCATCACATTTCCTCAGTTTCTACTTTCTTTAATTAAAACCCGAACATCATACATGGCAAAATACATACCTTCCGAGGCAAGACGCGGACTTGCTCCACAACCTCACCGAAGCCGATATCCGGCCGGACCTCGAGATCAAAGAGCCTCGAGAGAAAGAAAGACTGCCCTAAATGATTCACGAGCTTCTTAATCTGATTGCCCTGTACGGAAATGAGGCGCTTGTTGCCGCCGTTCTGGCCATCCTCCGCCTCGAAAACGATGCTCGGAACGCGGCCGGCCTTCCTCTCCTTGGCAGAGATGCTCTTACCGGAGGTATCGCGTGGGATCGCATGGATCGTCTCGTCGTACTTCGGATTGGGCTTGGGGAATCCATCCAGATAAGTGAATACATGAGGAGCGTCAATTTCCTGGAGAAGTGCGGCGGTGGAGAAGCGCCGGAGATGGTGAATGGTGGCGGCGCTGAGCGCTGATGCTCGGCGAATCAGCATTGGTAGGAGTGCTGGGCGTGGGTGGGGTTAAGGAGGGTTTTGAGGGATACAAGAAACTGGGAAGCGGAGAGAAAGACGTCGTTTCGATTGAAAATATTTCGTTCGGGCTCTTACTTTTGGGCATAGTACTAGTGTATAAAAGGCCCAATTCAAATAAATGTAAGTATATTTTTCTCGTTATTACCTTCTATTTAAAAATAATAAAACGGTACTAATATATATTCCATCCGTCCCATGATAAGTGGCTACTTTTTTTTGGCACGGGTATTTAGGAGAAGAGTGTTTAAAGGGTAAAAAGATAAAAAGTGGTGGAGCTCACATCTTTTGTGTGAGAGAAGGTGTTTCCATATTAGGAAAGTGACAACTTATGATAGGACATCCCAATAAAACAATGTGGCCACTTATGGCGGGACGGAGGGAGTACTTCCATAGCCATTAGGGTTGTAAATATGACAAGCTACTCGCAAATTATTTGGAGTTCAGTTCGATAAAAATTTGTTCAAGATTTTTTTGATAAATTATAGATTTCTAAAAGTTATTAGAGTTGTTGTGAGTGAAATCATATTCTGACTTTTCCAATTCCTAGTTTGGAAATATTATAACAAGTTACAGACATATCTTGGAGATGGAGCAATGTTTCAAATGTATCCATGTTAGAAGGGGAAAGAACATGATTGTTGATAGATTAGCTAGAATGACTAAGTATCTTTATGTAGCACAAATTTGGAATGAACCTCTCTAATGTGTGGAAGGTCTTCTTCATTTGCCTCGTGTTTGCTCTCGATAAATTTGATATTTACTTAAAACAAAAGAAAAAGAAAATATTTAGAATTGAACTCTTGGTTCGTACCATTTTATCACGTCTAACGCCTACGTATGTTGTAACATCTTTTTTCCCTATTTTATATCGTGGGAATTTTCAGTCGCTATCTTCGATATGTACTAGGTAAAAAATCTTTGTCCCTGTTCAATAGCTTACAAGCCATTACTACATTTTTCTTAAGTTTATGATAAACTATACTCTCTTTGTCTACTAAAAACATGCACGCCCTTCCTTTGCACATAGTTTAATAATTTTAGTTGAGTATTGTGAGTGAATAAATGATCCTATAATTTCTTAATGAATTTTTGGTGGGGTAGTGGCTATAAATGAAAAGTGCATGTATTTGTGGTGCTGAAAAAAAAAGAAAAAGAAGTACATATTTTTTAGAGACCGAAACACTTTCTCCGTCCACGATATAATGTCATACTTAACTATTTATATTTGTCACAAAATAAATCATACTTCACTTTTTATACTATTACACCCTCCACTCAGTGGCGGAGCCACAACCATGGATGGTGGGGCAATTGCCCTCCCAAAATCAAAAAAAAAATTATTACCCCAATTTATATAAAAATTTATAAATATTATGAATAAATTTATAAATTTATCTATATTTTGGCCCACTAAAAATTAATAAAATAGAGGCAAAATTTTTTGCCCCCTTACCTTCGGGGGCCTAGCTCTGTCACTGCCTCCATTCTCTCATATATTTACCTATTACTCCATCTGTTTCGTTCAATATGACTTGTTTTCCTTTTTAGACCTTCCCGTTCAATATGACTTGTTTTTTTTTTTACCGTCCCATTCAATATGACATGTTTCCTTTTAAGGAAATAATTAGAACTTACTTTAGGCTAAAAAATTACTTTATTAACACTTTATTGACTAAAAAAATACTTTATTGACTAGAAAGTTACTTTATTAACTATTTATTATACCTAATTCTTTTATTCTTAGTCTCCGTGCCGAAAAGAATTATGCCATATTAAACGAGACGGAGGGAGTACAAATTATACCTTTTTTTCTTACAAATTATACTTTATTGTACCTTTATTCCTACAAATTATTCTTTTATTCCACAAATTCTACTTTTAACACTAACTTTCAAATTGTATTTTTATTTCACTCACAACAACTCTAATAACTTTCTTAATCTTCGTGTCCAACACACAATGAGACTTTATATTGTGTACGGATGGAGTATTTCTTACTATAATAAATGATTATCTATTTCTTTTATTTTTATTTTTTTGGAAATAAATTTGATCTTTTTTTGCTCTTGCATTTTTCCAGGATTAACCTCTGATCTGAAGTCAGTCACATGGACTGTCAGCAAACACTAGATTATTACTCGGCCCCCTTCCTCATTCCCCTCTCTCTCTCTCTCTCACACACACACACACGGACACAGTTCGGAGCTCACATCGTACTGTACTGGAACAAAACCAAAGGCGAAGGCTAGCCGCGCCCATTCGAGCAACATCCCAAATCTCAAGCTGGCGTACAGCCCGAAGAGGGCGACGGCGGAGCTCCGCCACTCGAGCTCCATCGGCAACCGCGCCACCCCGTCCCCTTCCGCCTCCGCTGTGGCCTCATCCCCACTTTCCTCCGACTCCGCCACTGCCGCCGCGGACGATGATAATGGGCGCGATCGGCATCCCCGGGATCGCTCTTTCCGCTCGTATATCCAACCTTTTCTCCCGCACTTTTTTTTCCCCAACGACGATCTGTATAGGGGGCATCCTCATAGATCTAAGATCTCGATTATCATACTCGTCGCTATTGTTTTCGCCGCCGTGATTTCAGTTTCTTCCGTCGTTCAACGATTGGTATATGCCGAATCCCCTCTTCGTAGGTGCCTATTTGTTTATTTGCCTTGTGCTTGCTTGTTTGATTTGTTCTTCTTTGGAGGTCTGAAACTCTTTACATTCTCTTTGTGCATTGTGGTTTAAAGTTCATTGCTTTTTTTATGGGTTTGTTCCTAGTTATTTCTATGATATCATGCTTATACTTCGATTGGGTTACTTGGTATTGTCAAATGCTCTGGACCATTAAATCCTGAACATTGTTCATAGAAGTTTCAGTAAAAATAACTGTATGCTCGAATCCATTGAAATAAGTTATAATTCTCCCGAACCATATCATCTAATCCATTGAAAGCCTGAGCATTGTTCACAGAAGTTTCAGTAAAATAAAACTCTATGCTTGAATCCATTGAAATAAGTTCCTGGAAATTAGACATTGTATATATTTCCAGTTTTAACCTTACGGCTTCCATTCGTTGTGGTCAAATAAAAATTCCAAGATTTAAGAGGATGATAACAACTTTAAGCAACTGATGATTATCATTCAAGCTGTAGAGAATACAGAAGATGCATTTATTTACAATAGATTTGACTTCTGTCTGCTAGCAATGTTCATGAGTTGACACGGGTAAGGTTAGAAGAACAATTTTTACTCAGGATTGGAGTTTAATTGAGTTTTGACTTGGTTCGAAAAACAAAGGAAACTCTGACATGCTTGAGTTTGGAGCAGAAGAATCTTCTTAAATGTACATTGTAAAGTTGCATTACATTATATTCTTGAGTGCACATCGATAAGAAATGATGGTTGGTGCTAACTTTTATGCTACAATTTATTGAATGGCGTCTGCCCTGTGCAACATCCCGAGGTGTTGGGAGGCTTTATTTTTTTTCTTTTCCTGATAGAAGTCACTTGAATAATTGGGTTCTAACTTCTGATCTCATTTGCACGTATTTTATTTATAGAAGTTTCATATGTATGATTACATGCTTTCCTCCAAGTTCTAATCATTTAATTCTTTGACCCTTCTCCACTTTGGCTGCAGAATGCCCCATATTTGTGCAGAAAAGATGGTATTACTCTTCACTGCCCTCATGTAAGCTAAAATGATTATTTACTTCTCTCTCAAGTCATCTTCTTTTCATTTTGATTGTGTTCTCTTAATGTCATCGCTTTCATTATAAGCAGGTAAAGGAGCCCCCCTCACTTTGGGAAAATCCTTATTCAGCCACCACATCATGGAAACCTTGTGCTGAAAGACGTGAGGGTGTAATTTCAGGTACTCAAATATGTGGATGAATGTATGAACAAAACCCATATCATTGGTGTAGATAGAATTTCTGTGTGGCTTTTGCTAAGATAAATTTTTTGGACTCTGCCTTTTGAAGTATAAGCATATATATAAGAACCATCTGTTTCTTTCCCCTTGCAGATCTTCCAGCTGAGAATGAAACTAATGGCTATATATTTATTCATGCTGAAGGCGGTCTTAACCAGCAAAGGATTGCTGTAAGTGATTCTTCTGTAAACCTTCATGCCATCTTTTTCATCCTTTTATTCATTATCAAAGAGATGCTATATGGATCGATAAGTTCAGTTGCCAAATCTAATTATTTTGCTTGTCAAAAAAGTTGACCATTTGATTGTTTTCCTTCATTTCATAGCAATCAGTTTTATGTTGCATGGATTATTTTTAGAAATTTCTTCCTTTCTCTCGAGATCTTAATACTGATATTTCATTAGATCCTGATTTTGTAAGTTGCATTAGATCCTGATATTTTCAGTTGCCTTAGATCCTGATATTTTTTAAGTTGCCTTAAATCCTGAACTCGGTTATTTGTATTTATCTCTTTCTCTACAGATATGCAATGCTGTTGCTGTGGCAAAGATCATGAATGCTACTCTTATTTTGCCTGTGCTGAAGCAAGACCAGATATGGAAAGATCAAACGTGGGTGAACTTGCCTAAATCTACATAATGGATTTCATTCTATAATGCCTTATCATTCATTATCTTCTTATCTGTATTCTGTAATAGTGTCCGCTAGATTACTGGAATACTGAAGAGAATTTTGTTGTTATGCCACTACCTATAAATGTGTCCTAGCTCTTTCTTTGGCTTTGTTTCTCTGGCTGAAAAAAGAACAAAAAAATCTTAGCCCATACTCAAAATGGTTTTACCCAACTTTTTAGCCCACTTCATGTAATTGAAATTTAATGCATTGGTGCAAAATGACTTTGTATATTGAGCAATTTGTTATATATCTATTCTAGCCATGCTGTATTCTGGTATCTGAATCTTTCTATCGTAACTTTATCGAGGCTGCTGCCTGCTGCTGTTACAACTTAAACATTTTTCTATTTGAGTCAAATTTAATGTTTGATACATTTACGCTCTTGGTTCACGAACACTAACAATTATTTTGCAATGTGATGCAAATCCTATGGCAGGACACTGAGTTTATAAAACAAAGTTATCTGCAGAAAATTTCAGGGCATATTTGATGTAGATCATTCTATTTACTATGTAGGATCTCTTATGTGTTGATAATACCTGATGACTGCAGGAAATTCGAAGATATATTTGATGTAGATCATTTTATTGACTACTTGAAAGACGATGTTACAATCGTGAGAGATATCCCGGAATGGTTTACAGATAAAGCAGAGCTGTTTTCCAGTATAAGGTTTGTTAATTATTTGCTTACTTGCACCTTAAATGTGTTACTGAGCCATGATAAACTCAAAAAAATGGTTCCTCCTAGCTCCATCTATTGAAGAGTTGCTAACATTTGGGATAATTTCTCTTCATTTCAAAGATCTGATAATTAAATGGAACCTTAGTTTTTCAATATGTATTATGGAGTTATTCTAATCTAGTATGCTTGTAAACATACTCTTTGAACGTTGTGTTAAATAATTTTACTGTGCATATCTGTCCATTTTTAGTAAATATTCAACTAATAGATAAATAACACGGCTTATTTTATCCGGGATGGGAAAAGGAGTAAAACTGGGATAATAGTAGTTGTTTTCTGTTATGCACCTAAGGTTTTCCAGTAATTCGTAGCAACTAGAAAGCAGAACTTTTTAGATTTTGATGAACTTCACCAATCCTTTTGGATGAACTATTTTACAAACTGAGTTTTTGTTGCTTGTGGAATCTTACTCTATTGGCACATACCCTATGACAGACGTACCGTAAAGAACATTCCGAAGTACGCTCCTGCTCAGTTCTACATTGACAATGTCTTGCCTCGGGTCAAGGAAAAGAAGATAATGGCCTTGAAACCTTTTGTTGATCGACTGGGGTGAGCTGTTTGTTTGAGTTAATGTGTTTGTTTCATCTTTCCCACTCATGACCATGTACATCAAGGACAGTATATATGTCATTGTTGACTCAATCTACCTTTCTTGTTCATAAGGTATGATAATGTTCCTCAAGAAATCAACAGGCTAAGGTGCAGAGTGAACTATCATGCTTTGAAGTTTCTTCCTGATATTGAAAATATGGCTAATTTACTTGTATCTAGAATGAGAAATCGAACCGGCGGTTCCAATCCTTTCATGTAAGTTATGTGCACTATCCTGTTTCTAGTTCTCCTGAACAGGATCATCTGGAGTTATAATTGCTTAAAATTTGCCCTTTCAGATGAAATTTCTTCAAATTTTTTTCATAATATCTGTTTCCACATGTATATCAGGGCTCTTCATCTAAGGTTTGAGAAAGGTATGGTGGGTCTTTCTTTCTGTGATTTTGTGGGGACTAGGGTGGAGAAAGCTCTGATGGCTTTATACAGACTTAAAGAGTGGCCCCGTCGCTTCAAGGTATCATTTTCCTCAAGTCGAACCTTTTGTGTTCTGATTTAAATCCGGCTAGTATGTAATATCTTTCTTGGGCTTTTTGTACTGCAGGATGGTTCCCATCTTTGGGCACTGGCTCTTCAGAAGCGTAAGGAAGGACGCTGCCCTCTCGAACCTGGTGAGGTAGCAGTGATGCTTCGTGCTATGGGCTATCCTAAAGAAACACAAATATATGTGGCTTCTGGGCAGGTTTATGGTGGACAGAACCGCATGGCACCACTGAGGAACATGTTTCCCAATCTTGTAAGTTCCATTCTTCAATCTATTTTGTTTCTGTTCGATTCACATCTGGAAGCATACCATATTTCCATTGTCATCTTAAGAAACAAGATGTCCTGAAATCTCGGTTAGCCGTGAAAGTTATATATTGTTGACCATGAACCATAACTCTTAGCTGTTGCAATCAATAGTTTCATTAAGTATCCGTTACAGGTCACGAAGGAGGAATTGGCAACCAAGTTGGAATTAGATGGATTTAGAAAGCACGTGACGAGTTTGGCGGCTCTAGACTTCTTGGTCTGTCTGAAGTCTGATGTCTTTGTCATGACACATGGTGGGAACTTTGCTAAACTAATTATAGGGAATCGGAGGTACCTAGGTCACCACCAAAAATCCATAAAACCAGACAAGGGTCTCATGTCCAAATCATTAGGAGACCCCTACATGGGGTGGGCCACATTTGTTGAAGATGTGATCACAACCCACCAGACTCGAACGGGGCTACCGGAAGAAACTTTCCCCAACTATGACATCTGGGAGAACCCCTTGACATCTTGCATGTGTAGAACATGATTACGATACTTGTTAGTGTAGCGCATACCATAGGCAGTATGTTGGAAGGTAATGTACCTAAATGAAGTGAAGGAAAAAGCTATAAGCATGCAGGTGATGAAATTTTAGAACGTCAGAGCCTGAGTGGATGTGATGTGATGAGAATTTTTACCGATGGCTTCAGATCTTCGCCATTCTTGGATCAGAATTGTGATCTTCCGTGGCGGGGGCGCAAAGACACTACTACTACTACTACTACTACATATCTGTACTTCTATATTGATTAATTTTACATTCATCATTTTTCATGTGTAAATTGTAGTAATTTCCATGCATGGAATGCCAAGTTTTAACTGAGTGAGTTTGCGTTTCGTAAATGCTGCAGAATAACGCCTGTTAATATTGCACGAATCTACATTGTTTCATGTTGGTCGCTTGAATTTTTTTTTTATGGAAAAGGTTTTTTTTTAATGGAAAAGGTTATGAGTTCGAATTCTACTTTTTTTTTTTTGGATCATTATAGTCTAGGATCGCTGGAGATTGACATCATATCAATTTGGGTGTCCAAAAATTTAAAAATTACTATATCATGCGTATAATTAGTAGAGCAGCTCAATTTTTATTAGCTCTTTGTAGACCACTTCAAAAATGGAGAAATTAATATAGGTGGCTCGACTGTTACAATTGTTTCATTGTTTTTAAAGGAGATCTACTACTCTCAACAATATGAGCTCGATTCGTTGTGTTTTTAGTTTTGAATTGTTCTTGAGCAAGTATTAATATATTACTCCATCAATCATAAGTTATTCTGATTGGTCTATAGAAACATAATTTTTTTCGTTACACGTATAAAACTGATTGAGTTTACCTAGAGGATGAAGAGTAAGTATTTTGTATTAAAGTTTTAATAGCTAATGCAGAAATTCCAGCTTGAATCAATTGTTATTTGTTTCAAATATTTTGAAGACATAGGAAGTTGACGAAATAATGAAGGCTTTTGATACTAAAAATGAGAAATGTAATATAATACTCCTTCCGTCCCGTTATTCTTGTCTCATTTCTTTTGGGCACGGATATTAAGGAGAAGGGTGTTTAAAGGGTAAAAAGATAGAAAGCGGTGGAACCCACAACTTTTTGTGAGAGAAACATATTTCCTTATATGGAATCAGGACAAGAATAACGGGACAACCCAAAAAGGAATACAAGACAAGAATAATGAGACGAAGGGAGTATAATGATTACTCAAATATGTTATATGTCTGAACTCTGGAGTAGGTACCGAGTCTACCGACAGAGTGGAACTCAACTCAAATATATTTTATTTTTTATTTGGATTAATTGCGAGATTCAACACCACTATCCTTTTACAATTTTCACATGATTTTTCAATTCTTACAATTTGAAATGCCACTTTTAATTTTTTGCAATTTTAACATCCCCCATTTTTTATCCATCAAGACCCAAATTAAATAGTTTGAAAAATATGTTAAAGCATGTGTGTACATCTGAAAACATAATGTAGAATATAAATTTAAATATATTATAATATTAATTATTAAAATATTCAATATTTTTAATGTAATGTACATGATGAAAAGTCACGAGGAAATAGCAAAATTTTATTAAAATGATGTTGAATTTGAAACTTCAGAATTAAACGTCGTTTTTATAGATGACTCTTTTCGGAACAAAAATTGATAGTGTTAAAATTACAAAAAATTAAAAAGTGGTCGAAGTTTGCGATTAACTATTTTTATTTTAATATTATTTTCATTTATACAATCGATGTGCTTTCAATAATAGAGGGTTCAAACATGATGGAGGATGACCTTGCTAATATGGCATACCGATAGTGTGTTGTTCGAGTTTATCATGCTTATCGTATTGTGATAAGAGTAACTCATGTGCTTAAGGACTTTGCTGTTGGTTTATAAGATAAAGTAGTATGGAAGTTAACTTTTTACCAACCTAGTAGATTAATGAAATTCTTTTACTAATATTCCCTCCGTCTCGTTCATCATGACATATTTTTTTCGGCACGAGTATTAAGAATAAGGGTATTAAATGTAAAGGTGGTGTTCATTGTAGTTAATAAAGTGATATAAAGTGTTTTTAAAGTGAATAAAGTGTTTTTTAAGTGAACCTTAATTATTTTCATAAAAGGAAATGTGTCAAGATGAGTGGGACGACTCAAAAAAGAATACATGTCAAGATAAACGGGACGGATGGAACAATATTATTTTAGATCTTTTAATTTTATATTATTTAACAAATTGACTCAACACAAGAAACTTAATATACTAACTCATAGCTCTGTGTCACGTCGGTAGTATCCATCGTATCAACAATATGCAGCCATATAGCATTGACTAATAATCTAATTATATTTGGCCTATCGATTTAATTATATTAGCACACTGTTTTTGGGAAGAAGCTTAATAGACTCAAATTTTTAATCATGTAAAATATTTATTGTACGTGTGACTGGCACAACACGTACATTGTTCTAGTACATTCCGATATGAACGAGAAGAGAACTTAACCACAAAGAAAAAAGTATTACAAAAATAAAACTACGCGGCGAAATCTGGGCCGTAGAAATCGGGCCCAGTAATGTCAACGTCTCAGATTTGTTCCCATCTATCCACGCCCTTTGCTCTCTCTGCCCTTTTATTAAAGAACCAAACTAGATTCCCAACTCTTCTGATTTTCAAGATTCATTCTACTCAGCTAAGCTACACTCGCGCACACACACAGAGAATCTGCGCGAATCTGCGGGCTGTTTTTGCGTGCGAATTGAACTGCGATGGGGGATCATGAACATCACAAGGAAGAGGAGAAGAAGGACGAGTCTCTGATTGAGAAAATTACCGACAAAATTCATGATCGTGATTCGTCTTCGTCGTCGTCGGACTCCGACGATGAGAAGAAGAAGGGGTCGTTGAAGGACAAGGTCTACCGCCTCTTCGGCCGGGAGAAGCCTGTTCACAGAGTCATGGGCGGCGGCAAACGTATGTGCACGAACTTGAAACATGAAAATTGCTTTGTTAACAAGTTTAGCTTTTTTTTCGTGGGATCTCTCTCTAGTTTTCTTTTTATTTCCTTTTTTCTTTTTTGTTTTTTTCCCCTTTTTCTGTTTTGTTTGCGTTTAAGAAAAAAAGAGTAGCAAGTTCCTTATTATGTGTCTGGGCATATGCTGAAGCTTTAATTTTATTTTTGATATGTTTTCTTCTTCGTGTTTGGGGGAAGGAGGGCTATTACTCCTCGAGATTTTGATTTTTTAGATTTATTTTCCTTTTAATTTTTTGGGGTTTCCACCATTTTTGAGATGTGAACTGCGCACGGAATCCTAACTTGCCTTTTGTGGTTATTGCATTATTTAGAGTGTACCGAAAATTTTACTTCCAAAACTTTTTTTGGGATGTCAAACGATGAACTCCATTTTCCATTATTTAATTTCCCGACGTTTTGCCATGTTTTTTGTTTTGCTCCCCGCTTGTTTCCGGGTGACTGATATGTTTTATGATTATCAAATATTTTGCGATCGTGTTTTCGTTTAATTTTTCGTGAATGCATCTTCTTGTTCATACCTACCCTTCTATTTGTCACTCCTTTTTGGGTGTAAAATAATGCTTCTTATTCGTTGATTCTGGTATTAAATTATTGGAAATCAAGATTTCAAATAAGTTGTGATGATGAATTCTACCATAGTCGTTTAATTTATTAAACTTTTGAGTAAAAAAAGCTTCTAATAGCCCTAAAGTTTGTGGTTTGCATTAGCTTTTGGTTGGGTAAAAGGTAGGCACCTTTTAGGCTGCCTGAGATTCGTGATTATTAAGAAACGCATCATCATTAGCAAATTCACTTTAATATTCTGTCCTAGACATTTTACTTTACTGCTGGTGATTTTTTGGCTGCACAAAGAATTAGAAAATCACACTTCAGGGATGCTAGTAAGTAGTAACTGTGTACCATCATATTCAAATTTTAGATGAGCTTGCACAATTACGATGATGCATGTCACAAGATTGGATAGATTAGAGTTTCGAAAGAAAAGTAATGCACGCCTTGCGTAATATGATTTATTTTTAAGATAGTCATACATAATGACTCGAGTCTTATGGATGGTCAGCTGCTGATATTTTCCTATGGAGGGACAAGAAGGTTTCAGCTGGAGTGCTTGGTGGGGCTACTGCTGCATGGGTCTTGTTTGATGTCCTCGAATACCATTTGCTCACGTTGCTTTGTCATGGTTTGATGCTTGGTCTAGTGGGTCTATTCTTGTGGTCGAGCATTAACACCTTCATAAAAAAGTGAGCTGCTGCCCATTCTGATTGCAAGTATGCTTACGGTGAATTGATGTTATCTGTGTGTTGTATCTTACTTTTCACTATTTGTGTAGATCTCCACCACATATCCCAAAAGTGATTATCCCAGAGGAGCCTGTGGTTAAGTTTGCTTCTGAACTGAGGATTGAAATTAATCGAGGTTTTGCAGTTCTGAGGGACATTGCATCTGGAAAGGATTTGAAGAAGTTCCTCTCGGTATGTACTATTCAAATGTTTGATCCCTATAGCTAACTCCTTTTGATCTTCATTTTTTTTATTCAAATCCTGAAAAATTGATTATCTTCGTTTGAGATAGGAAGTCAATTTACCATGTTGTGATCATCTCTGATTAGCAAATTACCATATACATCTCATAGCTGTTTTTAGATGCAAGATACTATATTTATCTTGAGAAATAAACTGCATTAACATATGTCTTGAGAAATTTATGTAAAGCTTATTTGCTCTTTGGATTTCATGTAAATTGATCTTATTCAATATGCTGTGGTCGAGCAGGTAATCGCTGGCTTGTGGGTTTTGTCATTGGTGGGTGGTTGCTGCGACTTCTTGACGCTTCTTTACACAAGTAATTTCTGAAGAAAGATACTATTAATTTCAATGTAACATGTCTTGCATCTTGGTTTCTCATGCAATTTTTGGTTGTTTTGACAGTTACTCTAGTGCTATTCAGCGTGCCGATATTTTACGAGAAATATGAGGACAAGGTGGACTATTATGGTGAGAAGGCAATGGCTGAGCTGAAGAAACAGTATGCAGTATTTGATGCTAAGGTTTTGAGCAAGATTCCGAAAAACAAAAAGAGGGACTGAAGATATTTAGGGTGTTGTTACTTGTTGTGATGTGATGATGGCTTTATGTTGCACCGTGCTGTTTTAATCTGCTTTACGTTTTTCCTTGATCATCACTTGATGGATCATAATCGTATGTTGATATATGATTACGCTAAATACATGTTTATGACTTGGGACTTAACCTTTGTAAAGTATGTTGTTTCTTCCTGACGCCTGCTAGTAATCGCAGCTATATTTGCTACTTCTCTTGTTTTTATTTTGGATTGGTCTACTTCAGTTGCATGTCCAGTTTTCTCAGTCACCGTGCACGCGGTTATTTTTTCGTTGTTTACGTCCTAAAACTTTCGAATTTTTTTTATTATGTTTTTTTGTTGTGAGCTAGACTTTACATTGTAAAATCCCGTCTTTCTAGAGTGCTTGTCTATCTCTAAACCGATGGCTATTTTTGCCCTTATTTTTGCCCTTAAGTCAATAGGTTTCACAGCGTATGCGTCATATTAGGATTTAGGATTCAGGACAAAACTTTGCATTTGAACCTTAGTCAGTTAGTCCTTTGACCAGATTAGAACGATGGTTCATTTAACAAAGATTCTCTAGTCTACCTTACAACCTAGATTCCGCCATTCCACTCGGCGCTACAGTCGTACGAAACGCAATACGCTTGAGCTACATATATATCTAACAACATTAACAAAATTATTACTATTTTGACTTTACCCTGCTACAACACATTTTCTTAACACATAATCCTAATTAGATCCGCTTGTATCACAAATACATGATGGCCTCGTGCAAAATCTCAGCAATCATCTCTACAAGAAGTAAGATAGCTGTTCCTTCTTCCTCGAACCACCTTCGCCATACGCTTCGTTCCATTGCTTCAACTCCGCCATTACAGACCCTTCAGCTGCAAAGCTAGCTGCGACCTGGTACATAATCGAAAACTGGCTTAATAACAAGCAAACCAATAGCTGTCTTTAGCTACTGCAATGGAATGTAGTATGAATTATGTAATGGGAGTTTCACTTAAAATTCTCTATTTTCCCATCCCATCCAACAATTTTAATGATTCGAAACTGACAAATACCATGCTTGATTTGACAAAATTCTATACCACAGTAAAATAGAATGAATAATGCCCACCTGATTTTTAGCTTCTCTAAAATCTTCCATATTCAACGGCCTAATTGTGATAACCCTTTCCTTGTTATCTGAATTGCATCCGCCCTGTTGATCTTCATCAGACTTATGCTTCTTTTGCTGGTTTATGGCATGTGTAGCAAACAGGTTATAGAAACTCTCAAGTAAAAGTAAATATGATACTAGTAAGATATTCGCAAATCTTACTTGATCTTTTAGCCTCTCCTGCTTGATTAACTCTCGCACTGGTCGGTAAGCAGCAGTTATGCACAAGTTCTACACGTATATGTAGACATTAGCGAGATGTGATTAATTAAAATTAACACTAAAAGCAGAATAAAGAGACCTTCAGGTCACTCCCACTGTATCCATCCGTCATTGTTGCGAGCTCCAGAAAATCTAAATCTTGATCAACTTTCTCCTTGGACAATAATGTCCTTAAGATCTTCTCTCTGTTCTCCACAGATGGTAAACCAACCATGATCCTGTATATCAGCGAAACAAGTCATTACATACAAACAAGCTGGGGGCTTATACAGCCAAATGGAACTTTAACAAACAGCCGGTTTTTAAAGCCCAGGTGTCAAGCAGACTTAAATACCTTCTCTCAAAACGTCTGATGATTGCTTCATCAAGATCAAATGGCCTATTGGTTGCAGCAAGAACCAAAATTCTTTCACCAGGTTTTGTCAATAATCCATCCCAGTGAGTCATGAACTCATTTTTTATTTTCCGCATGGCTTCATGCTCTCCAGCCCTGTTCCGCTGGCCAAGCATGCTGTCAACTTCATCTACAAAAACAATTGTAGGCGAGACCTTTGCTGCAAGGGTGAACAAAGCTCGGACATTCTTCTCATCTTCACCGAACCACTTCGAAGTAATAGTTGACATTGAAACGTTAATGAAGCTTGCTCCAGCTTCATTAGCTATAGCCTTTGCCAGCATGGTTTTTCCAGTACCAGGAGGCCCAAATAGCAGTATTCCCCGACAAGGCTTTAGAAGACCACCTTCAAAAAGATCTGGTCTTCTAAGAGGTAACATCACTAATTCCTGAAGTGATTCCTTAATCTCATCCAAGGCACCGATGTCTGCAAATGTCACACCAATTTCACTTGCTGGTATGACTTCTGGTCTTATGCGCTTTTCGAATTCATTGTCTGGAATAACTTCCTGAAGGAATCAAGAAAGAGCAAGTGTTGCATGAGGAGATAGAGAGAAACGAGGAAACAAGAGAGAGAAAAAGTGGAGCTAAGTGTTCTGCCAAATCATCTTGCACACACATCTTGAAATTGCACTGCATGCAAGCATCAAATTCTATGGAACTACTGGTATATATCACTAGATTGTGGCAGCAAAATGCCATGACTTTAAACAGAATATTGACTGATTCAAAATGCTTGTTGATATAGATTTGACAAACGGCCAGTGGAAATTTCCAAATTGTTGCAACTGGTTTATTACTGAGCTTACTGGAGTTTTGGGAACTGGTGGATCTTCACTTTTCTTTTCAGGTACAGCAGCAGCTTCAGCTTTTGGTTCAATTTTAGTCTCAGCCTAACATTTACAACCAGAAGATCTTGTGAGAAAAATCTACTCACACACATTAGTAACCAAGACACAACAACCAACCTTGGGCATTTCAGCTTGTGGTTCAACCTTTATGGTACTAGTTCCTGCAGATTTGCCCTTCTGAAATATACTTAACCCATGGGACAGACTAATGCAAGCCAAGACAGTAAGTCAGCAAATGTTTGATGTAATAACCTTTAGAATAAAGAATAAATCTCTTCTTCACTTGGTCAAGATAAAATATGCTAAATATTTTAAGAATATGGCTTTCATATACACAGAAAGAGAAAAGAACTACCCACCTCTTTGATGATATGACAAGTTTCCCATTTCTGTAATCAGGTTCGTTTGTATTCATCAGATGGTATGAGATAGCTGACACTACAATCTCCTCTATATAGCTGCCAAGAACCATGGTGTCTGCCATACAGATTGAATCCAGATCATCACAGTCAATATCATTAGCAGCAAGTACCTCTATTATATGGTTTTTATTATCCTTGAATTGGATCATCCTCATATCTTCCTCCAGCTGTGATTGCCAGCTTACTAGATGATTCTTATCTTCTGGGGGTTTTATTTCGATGTTGTAAGGAAATACAGAAGAAATTTTTTCATCAATTGCTCGGTAATCACTCTCAGGGTCAACGATTCTTGATCCAAGGATCAGTACGGGTCCAGACAGCTGCTTCAACATTTTCTGAAACAAGATATACGATCTCTGTGATCTGCAGAGGAATCTCTCAACATCCCTAAGATAAAGGACAACGGGACACACTTTTGATGTTTTGGCAAGAACCTGCAAGATTGGCATTCAGTCACAAAAATCTGTTGTTGATAGCAGGGAAATGGTTGCAACCATAAGTCACGTACTGAAATTTATCTGTAAAAATATTACTCATACCCTGTACAGTGTCTGTATGAAAAGCTTCTCATCAAAACACCAGCTACTGGTGCGCCTGAGTGGAGCTGAAAAATGGATATCAAAATGAAGGAAAAAAGATACATCTTTTAGCTATCTCAGCTATATAAAGAATAGTCCCACTTGAATCCATTTGGGACTATATCTTCAGTAAAATCCAATTGAAGACATTGGAAGCACCACACTTTCTCTCATCCTTTACTAACAGAGTCTAATTTGGAACTATCTTTATAACACCATCCATGCCAGAAACAGGGACCTTCTACTTATCCAATTTCAAAGGGCTATTTATATCTTCTCTCAAGATGTATGTAATGGCTAAATAAAAGTAGTAAATAAACTTCACCAGCGGAACCATTGCAATATACTGTAACCAAATAATAACATACAAGTCCGCGCATCCTCTTAGATTATTTCCTAATTCCTGTCAATCGTGAATCATAGTATATCTTGCTAATTTGATAACTGGTGATAATATACACCTCATTTCCAATTTTAGTGAACTAAAATCACCACACATGCATTGTTCACATCCAAAAAGTAACCCAAGAATGTGACATTCCTGTTTCTGTTTTTTAAATAACCAGAATATATAGCTTTGCAATTTTTTATCCACTTTATTGTTCACCAAATTTATCGAATTCAGACCTGATTTTGCAGGTGTACTAGTTGAACCAAGGCAATCGATGTTTGCTGCGGCAGAAGCATTTCTACGCAGTTTTGCAGGATTATGGCTTTCTAGTGTACTGCATATAATAAGCATGACATGAACACAATTACAATTGCACAAAGAATAGAAACCATTGACGGACATATAGATAAATATCTAGCACTAACTCTGATTTCAGATCGACTCCGCTGCTCTGCCTTCGTAGTTTACCTGCAGTTAAGTAGAATTTATGATTCAATCTAGAAGAAGTAAATGCTATAGCCAAATTGAAGGGCCAATGAGAAAGAACCAACATCTTTATGAGTATAATATAGTTTTCGGAAAGCTATTCATCAATCCACATATTACATGGGCTACATTAAACTTGCATGCACACTACGCCAGGGGTAGTATTTGAACATGAAAATACAATTTTGTGCAACTCCATATCACAAACTTTGCAGTGAATGCAGGGGTATTCAAAAAATTGTTGTCCAGCTAAAATTTGGGAGACATATAATATCTTCTGATTGAATTAAGCACCTAAGCATACCAAAAGTAGAAATACAACATCGACTCCGTGCACGTCCACCAAAATAAGAAAACCCTCCAATGAAAGACTTCATAGGATCTAAAGTTTATGTAGTTGATAACAACTTGCATAACATACTTTGTATTCTGCAACTAGATAATAGCTGCAAATCAAGAATTAGCTTGCACTACATCAACAGAGTTTCCTAGTTGAGACCTAAAGCTTTACTGAATACAAAATCATTACCATTGTGATGGCTGTTTTGAATGCAAGCACACAAACATGCATGCTAGAGCAGGACCCTTAACGTAACTATAGATTCCAACTCCATCTCCACCACCAGTACACACAAAATATGAAAATTTAACATCTCTAATTTACTAAAGATGGTAGCAAGAACTCAATCGAAGTGGTTCACAAATGCATGGTCTCCCAGATCTTCTGACGTATCAATACAATAGGAATTACCCCGAGGCCATAGAAATTCTGCATAAAAAAAAGAATTTGTATTTGACTCATTCAGGGCATCTACATTATGGGCATCTGTCAATGATATTGGGAGGTATCAGAGTGCATATAGGAATGTTAAATACACATTACAAGATTATAGGCCAAATCTAAGTCAAATTATCTTGGGTAAAAGTATCCTACAAGCATACTACACGAAATCTTTACCATTTTAGAAGAGTTGTTGCTGATCAAAAGAATAAAAGGTACGCCGACAGAGAAACTTCCTTGATCAAATATTTAGTTTAGAGGGCAACATGATACATTCGTGGGGGGTGGGGGTGGGGGGTATGGGGGAGGGGAGGGGAGGGGAGAAAAGGCTGGTTATTGCAACAAAACAAAACGAAGTTGAGTTTTGGGTGTTCACTTGCGACATTCAGCTTCATCAGAAACAATAACATCAACCTGTCTTACCTTTATTGTCCTCCTTTTGTTGAAGTAACGATAGTGATCCAAGTATATCAGACATTCGGCTGAGAGTTGTTCCAGATAGTGACCTTTTAAAAGACTGCAGCAAATATGAAAGCAAAAGGAAATTCACAAGTTATGTCACTTTATGTAGAACACCAGAATGGTGTCTGTGAGCCAGGAAGAGAATATATTTTTGCCACTTTCACCATGGTAGTAATATATAGGGCTGTAGAACTTACAGATGCTGTATTAGAACCACCATACTTGCTCAGCATCTGTTTAAACGAAACCGCATAAATATTAGAAGAAAATATCCATACAAACCCTTTCTTAAGTCAATAAACAGAACTGGAAGTTCAATGCTCTTCCACTTACCTTCAGAGAAAAATCAGTGACATCTAATAACAGCAACTTTGCTTCAAAATAGTGAGCTAATGCCTTAGCTAGCACTTGCTGATACAGCTCTTAGGAAAAAAAAAACAAAGAGTGAAACCATATTACTACCGTAAGATGTTTGGAAATGCACAAATGAAGAAAAACCAAGAAAATAACTCTTAACAACTTACCAGCAGGACCAGAGAGCAAAATCGTACGACTAGCTGGAGAAAGGTTCCGTGTGTGCTTGCTAAAATCACCTTCTTTCAAATGAACAAAAGCGGCACTGGTTAACAAAACCCTTGTCTGCTCACTGGCAATTCAATGGGGGAAAATATTAGTGCAGTCAGTAAGGGTAGTTGCAGCAAGTGCATTTTGGCTACATCAACAGTAACGTGTACTACTGCCGACCATCCAAACACTTGAAGAACTTATTATTTTCAATATAAGATGATCTTACGAGCTTTAAAAACATGTTATGAGAAGTAGGAGCTTATAACCTCCTGAAAATACGCCTATAATCTCCTTACTATAAGCTTAGCTAAAGTTCTACTTAGTACAATACCACTATTAGGCATTTAGATGAGTACACACACTTGAACTATTCAAGGTCTGGTATCTGTAACCGACAGTTATCCAACAAAAGTATCATACGCGAGTTCATAACGTCAATAAATATGATTAATAAGATATGATCAAAAGGTTCAAAGACAAACAAATCTATATCATACACCATAATAAAACTCTCTTCCATCTACATAACACTGTTATAGACCATATAAAACAGAGTAAATAAACAAACGAAACAAAACAAAATTGGAAAGGTTTTACCTTAGATAGTAGGGAAATTTGTCGAAGGTGACACTGCTATCCCTTCCATTAGAAAGGAGACTCAACATCTCCAGCTCCATTGTATATGGAGTGACGCCGACCATCGCGTCGCCGCCTGCCCATTTGCTCACAGCCTGCGATCCCGACGCCAATCCGAAACCTACTCCGACTCCTATCCCCACTCCCAACGCCGACATCAACATATGCTTCGACTCCATTTCTACTCTCCTCTCTCACGCACTCTCACCGAATAATTAGAGAGGAAAAAACTAGACAATCAAATTAAAGCAAACACCAGATTTTCCACACAAAAAAAAAAAAGAAAAAAAGATTATCAAATCTGATCAGAGAGCTGAATACTTTAAACAGATACAACAACGAATTCGATCGAATTAACTTCAACCGTAATTCTAGTTTACATGTGCGTTAATATTTTCTTAAGTAATTAAATTAAACGGATTTCCTCGGAAACCGTTGTAGCGAAGGGGGAACAGGCGCGACGCGGCCGTGCTGGTGATTTATTGAGGCGGCGGTGGGAGGTGTTCGGCGGCGGCGCAATAGTGAGATGAAAACGGAGGTGGTGGTGGCAGTTATTTTTCTGTTTTTCTAGGAATAGAGGCGGTTCTTCCCGCTTTATCAGGCATCGATTTCTGAAAACTTAAAGGTGGCGGAACACGTCGGGTTAACATAACTGCATGATCTGGCAGTTTCGACGGCTGTGATGTTTTCTGGCTATATGATTATCGTAGGGTAGTAGCGCAACGGATATATTCTCGAGAGTGGCAGATTAGGATGTGCCGCGTAACAAAAAACAATAATTGTTGTGTGCTGTGATGTGCTGGGGTGGTACGCCGAGTTGAACAGCCAATCAACTTGCAGTAAAAAAAAAAAATAAGAAAAAGAAAATCAGTAATGACATCTTGCCCCTCTTATCCTTTAGCAACAAATTTTATTTTTTATTGCCCCTGACATATATTTACAGACAAATTTTTCGTGTCTTTTCGGTAAGATAAGAATAATATGAAAATTTTGGATATTTTATTAAGTACATCCAACTACGTTGAACCTATAAAAATGAATACTACTACAGAGAGGAAGGGTAATTTTAAATATAGCCCTCTTTTTTTTTTATAGCCTCTTATTTAATAAAATAATAAAAATATTAATAAATTTACTATCTTACCCCATAATTCCTTATTTAAAATTTTAGTAATTAAGTATCAACTTCATCACTATAGCCCCCTCAATCCATCTCTCTCTACCGTAAGTTTGTTCTCTCTCTCTCTCCATGTGAATTCTTTTTCACAAGAAGAAAATAAAACAATCAGAAAATTTTATGGCAAAATGAAAAGAGATCAATATCCTGGTTTTCACTCTCGTAAGAATTCTTGATTCACTGTATTTCTCTCATTTTTAACTGTCAAATCTCATTAGGCAAAGCAGAAAAGTGTTACTCTTTTTCTTTCCATTCTTATGAACAAAAAATAAATTCGTATTTAAGTGGTTGAATTTTCTTATTGTTATGCTTTCCATTTTCACATTTTTTATCTTATTTATACCTTTCGAGCAGTTAAAATTGTTTTTCCTCTAAATTTTGGGTTTTTATAAATTCCTAATTTTAATTTTGTCAAAAATATATAGAAAGGAAATTGCATAGAACATTAAATGTACATATATGAATATATTAATACATATTAGTTGATACGATTCGATTGGCTCTCCAACTTTGATTTTATAAGATATTTGAATAGGGTGCAAAAAAAGAGGAAAAAAAGGTAAAGGGATCTGCAAGTCTGTAGTGTGAGAGGTTGAGATTTAACACGGAGTTGTGCGTGTTTATCTATAGTGATGAAATTAATTTCTATCAATAATTTAGTTGAGAGTTATAGGGGGTAAAATAGTATTTATATTATTATTTTTATTATTTTAATTAATGAGAGGCTATAAAGAGTGAAAAAAGGGCTATGTTAATGCTAATTTTGGTAAATTGTTGTTTGAAGTTTGGACATAATTGATGCGCACAGCTTGCCAGACTTTGGGCTGATTTTGTTGGACCGGTCCCAGAGCAATTGTTATTTTCTTCCAACCATTTAAACATTTATTTTGGTTCTAATTTTTTTTTTTAATTTTTATTTCGTAAAGAAAATTGGTGATGTTCTTTTATCCGCTTATATCTATCTATATATATATATTAAAACAGGATAGTGAAATTGGCAATTGTGTGAATTATAGTAAATTCAAGGTCACAAATTTTCCAAAATTTTCAATTCTCAATCGTGCTGTGTAACCGCTCAACGGTTTCTCAAATAGAGTATATTGTGAACATGGCGTACAAAAACAAAAGAAACTACTCTTTCCAATCACAACTGAACCTAAGATATTTTCTTTAAAATTCTGTCTATTTTTCTCCACGGCTTTGAAAATCAAAATATTTGAATGTTGTCGCAACAAAATGGACTTAAAGATGGCTGCTCTTTCGTGGAATTGGATAAGGATAAAGAATACCAAGCCTGGCCGTCTATTTTGGAATTAGTTCTTCCCAGCCTTGGGTTTTTGTGGAGGAAGAAAGATGACATTCTATTGTGTGCAGAGAAAGAGGAATCTGGTCCGATGGTTGCAGAAGATTTACAATGGTACAATTTTGTCCTTCTATAATGTTCTATTGGTGTGATGGAACCAAATACTGAAAGTTCTTCTATATGTAAACAAGAATGATGTCATCATTGAAACCACTATTCTTATGTTAGTTAAGAGTATTTGGCTGAGAACTAATCATTTTGTGATCTAATTCTAATGGAAAAGGTTTTAATGGAGTATCTGACTTCAAACATTGCGTTTTCTAATCCTCAATCAAAGGCATAGATCGAAGAAGAGGTATTTTATATGCATTTTGAAGCTAGACGTTTTGTTGCATATCATTTTTTTATCTATTTTCTATGTTTTGAAGATATGAACCATTTGATTACATATCTGTCTGTCATTCAAATTTTATTTAAATTGCAGAACATTATAATTTCTTTTAAACTGCAAACGTCATTATTCATATGATTTCTGCCGTGTTTGTGGAATTGGAATAAATCTCTCATATGTTTACTTCTTTGTTCCTAACGATCGATGATGAAGCATGCGCTGTCACCAATTATTGTTGGATTTATTTTTTAGCACTAAATAAATCAAATAATAAACGAATGAACTCAATTGACATAAGCTTTGAGGAGCAGGGGAGCTAAAGTTGGTGATGGTATTTCTATGAGAGATAGGTCTCTCTCTACGATTCCCCCCCTCCATTTTGCAAGAATTTTCTATCATGTTATTGTTTTTTTTCTATTCAAGTAACAAAACAAAGTATCTCAAGTTAACAAATATGATTATTTGCTTGGTTTTACTTTAGTTCATCATTCTTCATAATGTTTCTATTCTTTTTCCTGTTGATGACTATTTAGTCTTCTCCATACAAGTCTGCTTTTTCTTCCGACGGTCATTCGTCATTCATCATTCTCTTTTTAGTGTTCTTTTACGAATTTAATAAATTGTCCCAGTGTACCATTTTGTTCTTTTTCTGTTCATTTTTCTTTTGTGTTGTTTGAGTATGAAGAACATGTATCTTGGTCTTTCATTTTACTTTTAGCTAATATTCCTCATTATAAATGCATAAATGAAAATTACACGGTTTAATTTGTGCAGATGGGAAGAAATGCTGAACCAGAATTGGAATAATATATTCTTGGTATATTACGAATTTCTTTGTCTAGGGGCTGAACGAGAATTACAAATTTCTTCATATTATTGTCTGAAAATAGACCTTTTAGCTGTTCCTCAATATATTTCACTACTCATTATCATGAGTTAAAGTATTTGTATTCGTTTGCCTTACAATATTTTGAATATATGATATACTTTTGCTTTTGTATATGTGTGTTTCTTTTGGTGAGATTACTTCCAAGCTTTTCGTTGGCATAGTTCAGTTGGAATATTATTGCAATTTATTTTTGTATAATGCTTTTTATTTTTGAGAATCTATATAGTGCATATTAATTAGAACTTTATAACTCTACAACCAGCTTCAAATGACAGTTGAGTTGCATCAGAATAAATTTGTCCATAATTGGAGCAATTCTTAGTAGAGAGTCAATCCGAACTACATATATAAATATGATGTTCTTAAATATGTAAAGGGGATAGAAATGGTTTTTAATATATAGCCTGCACTAAAAGAATCATGCCATGTTTTCTTCTGAAACTATCTATGCTATTGATGGCATAACCGATCTAATGAGTCCTAAATTTTGAACCTTGAAACATCATGCAGGGCCCAAATTGAGGTCAAGGTTTGTTTGATCTTTCCAGCTACATTTTCTTCTCATTTTAGGGGATGTTCATATTTGTTCCTGATAGCAAGTATAGATCATAAAAAAGATCATTAATAGTTGGGAAATTGACAATGTTTATATTTGTGGTTGATGGATTCATTGCTCAAAATAGAATATAACAAAACAAGTACATTTTTTTTCTTTTAAGTTTCCTTTTAATATTTTCAGGAAAAGTTTTCCTATAAATTCGTTATTCATAAAAATTGATATTTCTAAATATATTACTCCTTCTGTCCACGAAAAAAATTTGTCACAATTTTCCATTGTTGTCCGTCTACAAAAAAATTGCCATATTTATTTATAGTATTAGCCTAATAGGACCCACACAACTCACTATGTTATTAACTTCTCATACTCCATTATTTACAAAAATTGTCATTGTTGACCTACTTCACAAATATTTACGCAATTTAGATCAACATTAAAAATGGAATCCTTACTCCACTCGCAAGACAACCAACCATTTTATTGAAATTCGTGCGGTTCATAATATAGCAAATTTTTTGTAGACGGAGATAGTATATGTTAATGTCAACTATATTGCTATTTTATCTCAACATATATTGATATGTTTTTACAATATATAGATAAGTAAAAAAATATAAAGTGCTTTCTCGCATCGCGGGGTAAAGTATTAGTTGAAGTTAAAAATATATAATTTAATTGATTCTATTCAATTTTCGACCGAATCTAGTGTATGCTCACCACCCCCATCCAAAACAATCACATATATATATTGGAATAACAGATTAAAGACCCCCTTTCTATCTATGTATGTCAAATGAGTAAGAGCCGCCAATGGGAGAGATGGCAGCAGTCTAACTAGATTATTCTAATAAGTCTTCCTCCGTTCCATTGAAATTAGTTCTTTATTTTTTTGTGTCCCGATAAAATTGTTTTGCATTCAAAATGGCAAAACAAGGGCCTTAAATAAGGACAAATAGAATAAATAAGATTAAAATACTTTTAAAATTACAATACTTAATACAATTTTTTTAATACCAGTATCCAAAAGAATTGAGTTAATGATAGTGGGACAGAGGTAGGAATATATAGTATATCAAAGAGACAGAGAATCTCGAATGAAAGTTTAATTTATATGGCAAGTTTTATATATTATATATTGGGACAGAGAATCTCGAATGATAGTGGGACAGAGGTAGGAATATATATTATATATATTATAATAATATTATTTTATAACTAGGAAGTAGTCCGTCGAAACTCGATGGGAGATAACTTTATGTTTTAATTTATATGTATACATTTTAAAAATAATTTTATATCTTATTTAAAAGTTGTCATATTGTTCGCGTTAATTATTAATCAAACTTTGAAAGTTAATTTTATTTCACGTATCTAAATTTATTATTAGGAATGACAATGGATCGGGTATACTCATTCATTATGTATTTTCTAAATCTAAATTTATTTAGAATTTTTCTACATGTTCGTCCTAATCTCGGTTAAAATAGTGACTTTACTATACATACGCGTCTCAAATCAGTTGAGTAATACTCGATAAAAATATGAACACTCCATGTAAAATTAATTAAAATTAGTAAAAATCTTTCTTTCTATGTTATTTGAACCGTCTCGTTGGTTTATGCTAAATTACTCGATAAAAATTCAAACAAAGTTAATATTAATTAAAATTTGTAAAAATTATTCTTTTTATGTATATTTGAATCGTCTCGTTGGTTTATGCTAAATCGATATCTCTAATCTTTGCCAAAATATGGAAAAAAAGTGCACCGTGAATATGGGGCAACTTTATTTTCCTATTAGTAATAGATAATTAGATATATGAATAAAAATTAGACAAATTACCAAAATAAAGTAAAATTGGAACGGAGCACCGAGGAGGGAGCACGATAAAAATGAAGAGGATTTCATGTAGACATGTTGATTAAATATATTTCTTTAGTCTTCATAGAGAGATTTTCATTTACAAATTTTCTATAAATTATTATATATGAATTAAGAATGTATAAAATAAGGATTTATAAGAATGCATTCCGAAATTGTTGTTATAGATAAACATGTGATATTTCAAGAATATGAAATTAATAAAATTTTAATTAATAAAAATAAAAATTAGAATATATATATGAATTAAAATTAGACAAATTATCAGAATAAAGGAAAATCTGAATGGAGTACCGTGGATGGGGGAGTTCGACAGAAAATAACTTTATGTTTTAATTTACGTGTATATATTTTAAAAATAATTTTATATCTTGTTTAAAAGTTGTGATATTGTTCGTGTTGATTATTAATCAAAATTAGAAAATTAATTTTATTTCACGTATCTAAATTTATAATTAGGAATGATAATGTATCGGGTATACTCATTCATTATGTATTTTCTAAATCTAAATTTATTTAGAATTTTTCTACATGTCTCGGTTAAAATAGTGACTTTACTGTACATACCCGTCTCAAATCCGTTGAGTAATACTCGATAAAAATATGAACATTACAAGTAAAATTAATTATAATTAGTAAAAATCCTTTTTTCTATGTTATTTGAACTGTCTCGTTAGTTTATGCTAAATTACTCGATAAAAATCTAAACAAAGTTAATATTAATTAAAATTAGTAAAAATCCTTCTTTTTAAGTATATTTGAACCGTCTCGTTGGTTCATGCTAAATCGATATCACTAATCTTTATCAAAATGAGGAAAAAACTGTGTAAATCTTCAAAGTAATAGTATTAACTAAAATTAGTAAAAATCCTTTTTTCTATGTTATTTGAACCGTTTCGTTGGTTTATGCTAAATTACTCGACAAAAATCTAAACAACGTTAATATTAATTAAAATTAGTAAAAATCCTTCTTTTTAAGTATATTTAAACCGTATCGTTAGTTCATGATATTTCTAATCTTTGTCAAAATGCGGAAAAAAATACGTTTATATCTTCAAGTTTGTTTGTTCTTTTCTTTAGCTACCTATTACATATTTGATTTAATGTATATATTATCTAGAAATCACTAACCGAGGTTTTAGAAAAACATGTATGAAAAATAAAAAGGATTATATGTAGACATGATTAAATATATTTATTTAGTCTTCATAGGAATTTTCATTTATAAATTTTCTATAGATTATTATATATGAATTAAGAATGTATAAAATAAGGATTTATAATAATACATTCCAAAATTATTATTATTATTTTAATATGTGTAATAGAACAAATTAATTAAATAGAGGAAAAGATAAATATGAGATATGATGAATAGATAAACATGTGATATTTGAAGAATATGAAATTAATAAAATTTTAATTAATAAAAATAAAAATTAGAATATATATGAATTAAACTTAGACAAATTACCAGAATAAAGAAAAATATAGATTATTATATATGAATTAAGAATGTATAAAATAAGGATTTATAATAATACATTCCGAAATTATTTTTATTTTAATATGTATAATAGATCAAATTAATTAAATAGAGGAAAAGATAAATATGAGGTGTGATTAATAGATAAACATGTGATATTTCAAGAATATGAAATTAATAAAATTTTAATTAATAAGAATATATATGAATTAAAATTAGACTAATTACCAGAATAAAGGAAAATCTGAACAGAGCACCGTGGAGAGGGCAGCTTTATTTTCGTATTAGTAATAGATTTGCCGGCTGTATGTTATCATGCCCTAATTTTACAATGGAAAACTAATAAAAAAAATATTTTTATTTATTATCATGCCATAATTTTACAATGGAAAACTAATAAAAGAAATTTTTTTATTTATTATCATGCCATATGTATCGTATTGCATACTTGTATCACCACAAATATTTTCATATTCGTGAAAGTGTTTATGCTTGAGTTAGGTTTATCGTGTCGACACAAATACAAAAACGACACTATTACATTAACTGACAGTTCTTGAGACAAGCATCTCTAGTGAACATGGACCATGAATTACCCTGAAGATCATGTAACAAAAGAAACTAGTTAGTTATATCTGAATTTTTTGTTTATAGTTCCAAAGTTCTTTACAAACCACTGGAGAAAAGAATGAACCAAGTCCCTGAGCTCAGGAGAAGAAGAGATTGAACTAAAACCTCAATAATAATAATATACAAAATGCATTCAAAAGAAAAAAGATTGGTACTTATTCTTACAACAGGACGAACGCAGTCAAGATTGGGATCCCCTCTGTGGGCCAAGAATGAATTCTTACAACAGAATCTTAATTATCCTTTGATTCTTTCTATTCATGCACGATGAAGGTTGATGGATTCGAAATTCTCCGGGTCAATGAGTTAGAATGGTAAAAGAAATGAGTATTTTCATTTCATGAGATCCAAGAATACGAAGCCATTCCACAAACTGTGCAGGAGCATTGATGGCAATAGATTCCTTGACCTCGAATAAGTTACACCCATCACCACACCAAGAAAAATAAGTGGTAACATTCTTTGTACATTGAAATGTGCCAAAGCAAACGCCACGGAGCTCAATAAGATTGAGCACCACACCGGCATGTATTTGGTCAAAGACGGCAGAAGGAAACCCCGGAATACAATTTCCTCCCACAGTGGAGCACATACAACGAGTACCAGTGCGTAAAGAGCCATTGCAATGGGATCACGTGCCATTATCGACTGCTCTACACTAGACAGAGTGACAGGAGTAGAAGGCAGGACAGGTAACAAATCAAGGTTGAACTGTGACAGGCGGTTGACCAATGGAAACATGAAGCATCCAAGCAAAACATCAAACAGCCACTTCCCTCTTAGGCTAAACTTGAACCAATCAGATGGAAGGGGACGGAATCGTGACAAGCAGCGATGAAGAATTAAAATTCCAGCAAGGCCTTCTGTCACATCGGTTAGAAGGCTGAATAAAGCTTGCCCTCTAAATGTGAGGGATTCCTTGCTGAAGCCAACAATATGAGCTCCAAATGGGATCAACCACGATCCCACAAACCAGAATGACAATATCCAAAGGAGTGTTACCTATGTCACCAGTAATAGAGCAACAAAATTAGTTATAATCATCATTATTGCTCCCTCCAGTTTAAACTTTATACACAGTACAAATTTATGTAATTACTATATGAATCTTACTTGTAGGATGGTCTCTGCACTCCATGGTACAGTCCATGGTTTCCCAATAACTTTAAACAATGCATCCACAGCCTGACAAATAAATACCAAAAATCACAACATTCACATTTCTCAAGTTTCTTCATATATTTATAACTGACTTTGTTATTATGTTTGGAGTTCTATCATTATCAATATCAAATTTGGAATCAAAAATAGAAATTTAGTACTCGGATTTTCTGGGAACTTGGTCTTTCAGGTTTATTTAGCAAATTATATATTACATGTATAGTAGATCATCCAGAAGCACCACCATCCCAATATATAAATAAAACAGCAAACATGGGTCGTCTTAGATGTCAAAATTCAAAATGAAAATGGAATTCGAAGTATGAAACTGAACATCGTGAAAGAAGCACCACAATTTCATTATTACCCTTCTCCATTTCCCTAGTCTACAGATTTTGGTAACATTAAGGACTTTGACAATGTTTATATAATTCATCATCTATAAATAATCTAAATTTCCCAACCTGTCTAACATAAGTCTCTAAATAAACAAAATGATTTGTTCCATAATAATAATAATATACACCAACTAATATTTTACATTTTACATATGAGAAATAGATATTCATATTTGTAACATGACGAGGTTGGAAGAAAGATAAGTCTATTACATAACAGATATAAGACATGTTCAGGTTTCTAATTTCAATCATCAACAACATAACCTGATAAGTGATAATTATCTCAAAGAGCAATTAAACAAGGGAAAGACATCCTAACCTCTTTAAGACTTGTACCCCAACTTCTTTTTTCGACAGGTGGTATATTAATTTCCGATTTCTCTGACTCGTGCAGAAGTTCACCAGCAGACTCTGAATTTGGAGAGTCAGGTGATGATTCTTCATGCCGAAAGCACGAGATCTTCCATTTCTATACCACAAAGACACCAAGAGAAATAGATAAAAATATCAATTACCTTCATACCGTAATGTACTATTTTACAAGCAAACGAAACAATGGTTAGATATTTACTATTCTCTACGAAAATAGCTACGCAAATACACATAGATTGGAGGTCAAAACTGAAGTTTTATGAGCTTTTTTCTATAAAAAGATGAGAATCTATTGTTGCAAGAACATTCTTAGTGATCATCTTTCTGATGTCTCCCTCAGATTTATTTATGATCTGGTTAATTCAACAGCTAGTATGACTATTCCTAGCTTATTAAATTTTCTGAGTCTTAAGTTGGGGTTTTATCTCCATTGAGTTTTATCCGAAGTTATTGTCTACCTAGCAATAGCATAACCACAATTGATCAGATGTTTACTCCAATCAGTTTGAGGTTTTTTCCTGACCTATACTACTTTAGATCCATATATATGTAAATCATTTTACAATAAAATGACTAAGAAAATTGCTGTACAGAAGGTGGCGCAATCTTTTGTCTCCTCTTCTCTTTATGATTTTGTTTTCCTCTATCTTATCAGTCCACACACTCCATAAATGATAAATGTATATTGAGATCTCCTCCTTCCTTCCTGTCAGTAAAAGCCTTAAGAGAACCAAGCAACCAGAACTATATGTCATATCCCACTACCGCCAATACAGCCTCAAATCCTGCACACTACTTTAACCACAACTATTTGCAACCCAAATGTTGAGATTTCCAGCAATGCCAAATCTGAACCATTGAATTTATAACTCAGACAAGAGACAAATTACTGACCTCTGGGGAAAAATAGGTCATTATGAAAAACAGATAAAGACTCATGAAAGACTTCCTCACTATATCTAACCACCATAAAAGCTAAACCATGGCAGATTATTCAGAGTGCTACTTATACCAAGGTTCACCACAAACGTCGTAAGCCACTCAAATTACTTAGTAACTTAGGAAGAGACGAGGACCGAGAATTTCCACCACCAGCAAAGCAGCACATCATATACATTGAATATACTTCAAGACAAACAATATTTTATTGCTGATGAAGATCTAAGTTAATGAATAAATTAGTAATATAAAATGTTCTGATAATTTTGATTAATAGTCCAAAGATAAAAACCCACCCCAAACCCCACCCTTCAATAAAAAGACCACACTTAAAAATGCATCAGACTTTCATAACAGTACAGACAGAAAAATTTTGTTGTTACTGCATTCCACCATCTGCAACTCATATAATCTAAAAAATGCCCAGCTCATGAAAAACACCCACTAATACAAAAAGCTATCCACGCAACGCATAGCAAGAACTATACCGTTAGACACAAATATAACTATGCATATATACTCCTGTAATAATTGTATAGTCTTGGGTTTCTATGCGCAGCATCAGTTCAGTCACATAAAGTAAGCTACAGATATCTCAATCGACCATTTCATTACTTCAACAACTTCACTTTAAATCACACGACGAGGCCCATAATCCACGTGGAAACAGAAATCTCGCACAAAGACAAATTAATCATATCCCTGATAAAACCTACTTGAGAAGTCGCCAATTTGATCAAATCACCAAACACATTCGACCACAAATGTCCCCATAATTCACTGCCTATTCCCGCAAATTACTTACCTTAGTTGAGAAGCGGCGATGGGGTTCCGAAACCCGAAAGCTCGGCGCAGGAGCAAACGACGATTTATCAGTGAGCTTCGACGCCCTAAATCTGGGACTCGACACAGAGAGCTGAGGGATTTGAGGGCGCTGAGGTAGAGAGTGAACGCAATTTGAACTCAGCATCAGATTAGTGTTGCGCCGATGATCAAAAGCCCTAATTTTAGGGACGGAGAAGCAAATTGAAACCATGTGTTGGGAGCATTTTGCAGAGCACAGAAACCCTAATTTTTTCCAATTTGTTTTGTTCGCTTGTAGGTTAATTCTGTTAACGGAGGGGAATCTATTATGTTTTGATCTATTATTGGATTCTTTCTTTCTTTTTTCTATGGTGGGAAAATAAGCTGGGCAACTATAATTAATTTTAGCACGGAATTTCTTCTACTACATTTATTTATTTATTCAGCAAGTTGAATTTTTATTTTTATTTTCCTTTTTTTTCCTGGACTGTCATCCTTTTTGTGCTCATTTTGTCAATATTAGAGTAATTTATCAGCAATATCCATGAAGACAAAGCCAAAAGGCAATTTAAAATTAAAAAATATATAGGCACATAAAATGCAATAAGCCGACATTTTGATGTCCACTAATTAATGTGATCACTTAATTTTGTTGTGTGCTAATTCTAAACGTGATTTTGTTTTTATCTTTTCAACAGTAGATTGTGCTTTTGTTGTTTTCAAAAGGTTAAAGGTAGGTGCCAACTTAAATTTAATTTATTTCGTCTACTATATATCATAATAACTAAATGTATCTAAATTAAAAGACAATTGAAAGAGGTTAAAGCTAATTTCCAGCTTAAATTCATTTATTTCGTTTGAGTTACATCATACTAGTAATTACACTAATTGTATCTACACTAAAAGACAACTGACAAAGTTTTAGGGTGAGTTCTAACTTGAATTTGAAATTAAGTGGGAAAATATAAAAAATGTCTTAACATTTAGGATTTTTCTCAAAATTGTCAATATCTTTAAAATGATACATTTTAGTTTCCAACCTCTGGACAATGTAACACTGTAAGAAACCTTTGAACAATGTAACCAAAATGTCCCAGTTAAAATAATAATACATTTTATGTATTAAAATAATGTATTTTATGTATTATAATGCATCGGTCAATGACAATCGTAAATCTACAAAGATTAATGGTCCAGATCGCTTCTTATTTTTTACGGGAAAATGCTTTTACATATGATCTCTTCCTTTTATATATATATATAGTAACCGCTACTTTCAATTTTAATTCAATTTTAATTCAATTTTAAATTTCAATTCAATTTGGATGGTAATTTTATAAATAAATTTAAATTCAAGAATTAATACAATTTTATTTTACGATTTTATAATAATAATAATAATAATAATAATAATAATAATAATAAAATTAGAAAACCTATTAGCAAGTTAGCAACATGATTTTTCAATAAAAAATATGTAGTAGCACGTTTCTTATTTATTTATAGATGAAAGTAGCAATACGTTTCGAGTATAATTGTAATAATAATTCTATAAAAACATACAATATCCATATCAAATCACACAACCAAGATGATAGTATTTGTTCGCACTTTTCTTTTCAAGCAAATAAAATCCGCAAGTGTACGAGACTATTGTAATATTCGGCAAGCAAGGTCGTATTCCACGAAGACTAGTTTGAAAGTCTTATGAATACTACTAATAAACTATTTTAATCTATTTAGACTCACGAATAAATTAAAGAAAGCAAATAAACTCTAACTAACAATAATTAAACTAATAAACGGGAGGAGAATATGGAAATTAAGCTATCCTAGGGACTAGATTTCGATGGATAAGCAATTAGAAATCACTTTACTAATCAATTATTGATATAATCCTAATTATCTAGGGTGATCTCTTTTCCACTCTAGCTTCCTCTCGGGCGACTCGAGTTGTAGATTACAAGCTAGTTGTGCCATCTCCGGTCACTAAGCTAGCCTATAACTTCTAACTGCTCATTGGATCAAATGCCCTTACAACACCACTTACTCTCTCGAGCTATTGCAATATTGTACCTCGTGTTTGGTTCTAGTATCGATTCCTTCTCTCTCGAGCCTCAAATCAACACAATAAAAATATTCATATGGTAAGCATTCAAATATTCAACAAAATCAACAAACACAAGGAAATATTAGAACTCATCAACAATTAATTAAAATAAAGATCAATCCATCACAAATTCATCTAGTCCAATCCCTAAAATAGGGAAATTTAGCTAATCTTAATGAAGAGTAAATATCCACCAACAAAGATAAACAAGAAAGAAAAACAAGAAAACAAGAAATTCATAGACAAATCTTTGGTGATCTTGAGTTCCAATCTTGAAATCTTTGTTGTCTTCCTCTCAATTCTCCCCCAAACACACTTTCTCTCTCTAGGTTGGTGGGTGGAAGATGAAGATAGTGGAGGTGGTTGTGTGAGACAAAATGGAGGCTAATAGTTGAGGGTTGTTGGCTTGGATGTTAACCTAGGGAAAGAGGAATTGTGAGGTATTTATAGGGCGTTAGGGATGTGAGTAAGGAGAAGTGTAAAAAAAAAAAATAACAAAAAGGGGAACAAAATTGGAGAAACTTGCTTTTCTTTCACTTTCTTTAGTCGCAAGAAATCAATAGAAATCAAACTATTTTTTTTTACCTCACAATTTGTCAAAGATTTCATTATATACGATGTTAATTGTTGTGTATGTCTGATCATCTCGTCACAAAGTCAAATTTCGATAATTATCCCTATGTATATATATCTATATATATATATAGATATATATAATCCGAGAATTATAATTGAGTTTTCTTTTATTTACGTCAATTTAATAATTTGTTAAATTAAACAAATTAATATTGACATCTTAATAATTGATCAAATCAAAATTGTCAATAAAATAAAACTATTTATTTGGCCAACAAATTAATTTGCCAAATTATATTGGTTGTGCAAAATAATTGCGGAATGGAAAAATACACATGGATTGTGAGTATTTATATAGGGGTTCTTCAAGAGTGAAGTTTAATTAAGAATCAATGTGGGATGGAAAAATTTATATTAAATATTCATAAAATAAATGAATAAAAATACTCAAAATGAGAATTAAAGATAAATATCATTCATCAAATGCATCTAATTAAAGACACACACACACACACACATATATATATATATATATATATATATTATATACTCTTTGTCGTCTCAAAAACTCATTGTATAACATATTGGTCTATCTTTAGTTCTCCATGCACCTTATGAAAATCTTCATATATATATGATATGTTTGGGATCTTTTTGCAACAAACAAACGTATGTGGAATCCATATATTATAAAAAATAAAACTATTTATTTGGTCAACTAATTAATTAGATTGTGACTTGTAAATTGAATTTCCATCAATTGTTTATGAAAATTTGGAAAATACTAAATATATTAAATAATAAATATAATGTAAAGTACATGAATAAAAAATGTTCAAAAAATGAGAAATTTCAAATTAATAAATACTATAAAGTTGTCCATATTAATTATAAATAAGAATAGAGTAATAGAGGATTAGAAGAACCTAAAATAAAATTAACTGTTATTTATCAATTTCACCATAATAAGTTTTTAGCAAACGAACGTAACTCTACTTCAAAAAAAAAAAAAAAAAAATAAGGGAGCAAACCAACGTAACTTAACATATTATACAAAATTAGAAGAAATACAAATCATTATGCAAAGAAATTTATATTACCTTTTTGTTCAAAGGACCGATATTTGTACTCTATTTTCGAATTTTATTTAAACAGTGATCAAAACTTTTGTAAATAATTTTTCTTTGCTAATCCTAACAAATTGGCACTTCCCACGTCAACTAAAAGTGACGGTGAAAATTACTAATTATATGGAGAAAAAAAATTATTTGGCCAAACTAAATGAAAATTATTTTGGTTGGGAAAATATAAATTGGCAATTATCGACCAAATAATTTTTTTTGATAAAATAAAACTATTTATTTGGTCAAATAATTAATTGGTCAAATTAAATTGATTGTGCAAAAGTAATTGCGGGATAAGAAAATGTACATTGATCTCTAATATTTATATAGGTTTTGCAAGAGTGAAGTGCTATTGAAAAGCGATGTGGAATAGAAAATTTTGTATCATCCAATCAAATAATTTCTTACTTAATTTGATAGATAAGTAATTGATTTTGACCAAATAAATAATTTACCTTTATTATTTCCTTTAATAAAAAAAACGTAATAAGCTAGTAATTTATAAATGAAGCAATACCAATCTTTGCGTTGATTTACTGATAAAGTTAAAAGATTGTGCCAATTAATGGATATGATTCGAAATATATTTGCTCTTTGTATAAAAGCATAACAAAATTATTAAAGTATGAATATATATGAATAAAATAAATACTCAAAAAGAGGATTTAAGATAAATAAGAATATTCGTGGAGGTTGCGCCACGTGGGACCTAAAATTAAAGGGAGACCTCGAATCCACAATCGTTTTAATAATATATGGATTATTGTAACATGATTTACATAATTATTCGCGTTATATTATATAAATAAAGTCTAATTACTTTATATTATAGATAATATGGTGCGTTGTGTCACACGGAAGATCATATTATCGTAATGTTTATAAGGTAATAAAAGAGTTCACAATCTAAATAATTAATGGACAATTATTTAATAGATTGTAATATAAGCTTGAAATAGCTGGTCTTGGCTATTAACTTATGTTAGTGTATTTCATATACATTGAACAGGATTAACGGTGAGATTAATTATCCTATATTGACCTAAGTGGATAATTAAAGATCTCGATTAATTATTATTTCTTAATTCTAGTTGTATAATATTTAATTATATATTTATAATTATTATTGCTTTGATTTATCAATGAGTGAGAGTTAATGCAAATCAACATCCTCGATATTTTGGGTGATAATATTAATTATATGATAATTAATATTATAGCTAGAAATCGTGTCTCGGTGTAACGAGTTGATGATGTCCCCTTGAGGAGCTCAAAAGGATTATTATATTAAATTTTGCAAGTGGATTAATTTCCGATATAATAATAAAGTTTGAGTTGTACTACTCTTGGATAAGATATTAATTAATTAGAAAATTGTCAATAGCTTAAATTAATTAATGGACATGCGATATCTTAAACACGAGAAATGATTAATTGGAAAGGAGCCCGATTCGTAAATCGGATTGAACGGGTAGTGCAATATTAATTCTTTAATGGAGTGAATTAATATTTTATTTAATTTAAAAGTGTTTGGGCTTAAACACTTGGATTAAATTAAATATGGAGGCCCAATTCTAATCCTCTTAGGAATTCCTAAAATAGCCTAAACTAATACTATAAATGACCACACAAAGCCTACTTGATGTTGGATTCCTTGATCAATATTAGCAATTAATATTGTAAAGAATCGTGAGACAAAAAGTGGCGTGAGGTTTGTGGTTTAGGATTTGACGGATTATCGTCCAATCGATAGTTTCGTGGGTCGAATCATCAATCAATACAAGAGCTAATCTCGTGTGCAGATATTAGTACGTGGATCATCCTCTACTTCAGATTCGTTTTCTATGTTCGTTATAAAGGTTAGATTCAATTTATGGTTTCCGCAATCTCATAAATTGAATTATATGGCTTTGCATGTTAATTAATAGGTGAATAATTAAATTAAATTAATATCCTAATGTTCCTGGCACATGGGATCTTCAATCGGTTCCAACAATGACTAGTGGGCGTCAGACGATTTTTTCGTTTTTACTCGTTCTCCCTCGTTCGGACTCCAAATTGTCTCTCATTTCTTTCTACGGCTCCATATCGAGCTCTTCTTCATCGTTTCAAGTTCTTCATACTCCACCTTAGCTTCTATTTTTCCTGAAATTTCATCAAAATACCCAAAATAAACATAATTCCTCACAATACAAAGTTTTAATGCAAAGAGTTGCTAAATACATGGATTTTATGTGGCTTTGCATGTTAATTAATAGGTGAATAATTAAATTAAATTAATATCCTAATGTTCCTGGCACACGGGATCTTCAATCGGTTCTAACAATGACTAGTGGGCGTCAGACGATTTTTTCGTTTTTACTCGTTCTCCCTCGTTCGGACTCCAAATTGTCTCTCGTTTCTTTCTACGGCTCCATATCGAGCTCTTATTCATCGTTTCAAGTTCTTCTCACTCTACCTTAGCTTCTATTTTTCCTGAAATTTCATCAAAATACCCAAAACAAACATAATTCCTCACAATACAAAGTTTTAAGGCAAAGAGTTGCTAAATACACGGATTTTATGTGGCTTTGCATGTTAATTAATAGGTGAATAATTAAATTAAACTAATATCCTAATGTTCCTGACACATGAGATCTTCAATCGGTTCCAGCAATGACTAGTGGGCGTCAGACGATTTTTTCGTTTTTGCCCGTTCTCCCTCGTCCGGACTCCAAATTATCTCTCGTTTCTTTCTACGGCTCCATATCGAGCTTTTCTTCATCGTTTCAAGTTCTTCTCACTCCACCTTAGCTTATATTTTTCCTGAAATTTCATCAAAATACCCAAAACAAACATAATTCCTCACAATGCAAAGTTTTAAGGCAAAGAGTTGCTAAATACATGAATTTTCTCTCACAAATGGCATCAAATGCACACTAAACAATGTGAAAAATCCATGTTTGTCAGTATTATATTATTTTATTTAAAAAAACAATATTATTATTATGGCTCATTTGGATGGTAGGCCAAAGGTTATTTTCACCAAAATATTAATTTAAAAATTGCATAACTTTTTTGATTTGGAAAAAGGGGTACAATTGCATCAAATTAAATAATGTGGATGGGAGATTGCATGATGTAACCTTATCTACACAAACTAATAATCTAGGATGATTGGTATTTTTTATTTTATTTTTTGAGAATTAGCTTTAGTCAATTGCCTAATTTGAAAAAGATATTACGGATTTAAATAAAATCGATATTAATGCATCATATTATTCTCTTTTATTTATATATTTATAATTTATAATTTAATTAGTATTAATTTTTTTATTAGTCGAATTATTATCGTGCATCGCACGAGAGCAAAAACTAGTTTATGTTGTAATTAAAAAAGAGGCGGACTCTCATGAGACCGGTCTTACATGAGACCGGATCCGGATTGACCCGATTCGGTTAAATCGGGTCAACTTGGGTCTGTTGGGAAAATTAATAGAGTTTTGAAGTGATACCAAAACCCAGCTGACCCCAACCGAGTAGATGTTTGCTCAAACCCAAGCTTTTTTCCAGCTCACCTGTTTGAGCTTATAGAGTTTCTAAGTTCAGGTGGAATCGCTGAAGACAGCAGAAGACCCAGCTGAGTACACAGCAGGGTAAGCCAAGTCGAGTGATAAGTAACGTTATCCAGATTCAAGACGATAAAGTTCTTCCAGACACAGCTGTAGGAAAGACCCAGCTCGTGTGACAACTCAGCTCTACGTCAAGACCCAGCAGAGTTCAAGACTCAGCTCAGCGTCAATGATCCAGCAGAGTTCAAGATGACTCGTAGTCACAAGACAAAGAAGTCGAAGTCAACTTGAGATAAAGTCAGATCTGATCTGGACCATCATGAACTCGACACCTCAGCACCTAGAAGTCAAACATAGGATTGCTTTACGAGGAAATCAAGGAAGAAGACAAGTCAATCCTGTCAGAAGTTAGGTAGAGATTCAGAATGGCTCTTTCCAACGGCTAGTTCTAATCTCTCCCTATAAATAAAAGTCTTCTTCATCATCAGAATGAGAGGAGTGACGAGAGAATATATTCAAGAGAGATCAACATACTTCATTGAAGGAAGTCTAACCAAAGATCAAGAGATCTCTCAGAAAAGCTTCAAAGATCCAGCAGCCTTCATACTTATGAATGACTATTTATTCTCAGACTGCTGAAGCTCTCTCCCACAAGTATCTAGGCATATAATCCTTCCCATCTTAAGCCTAGTTTGAACGAGTTCATCATACTCAAAGTTCTTCATTGTAAGAACTCGTTCATAGTTGGAAAATCCCCCCAAACCCAAACCCAGAAAAGGTTAGGTAAAGGTACGCCTGCTCGAAGCGCGTAATTCGAGTGATTGGTTCTGTAGTACCCGTAAACTACAGGTTAGGCTTCATTTGTGCGTAAATGTCCGGTTACGTTTCGATACAGTACACGTAAACTTGTATCCAGCTTGAGGAACTAAGCTGCAACGCTTGCTGACTGCGCGAAAAGTCAGTGGTATCCTTAGTGGATTACCAGAGGTTTCTGGTTGTGGACGTAGGAGTAGTTTCTCCGAACCACGTTAAGTTGCTTTGTTCTTTCTTATTTATTTATGCATCCAGCTAACTATTCATAAGCGTTTTTCAAGCTGCATAATCTGATTAACTGAAAAGAGAAACTAAGCTTTGCAATACATTTGAAGCAACAGACGGACTTTCCAAAAATCCCACCACATTCCGCACACAGCCAGCTGTGTCGATCTAGCTGTCTTCCAGCTGGATCGAACACAGCCAGCTCACTCAAAAGAGTTTTAATTGGAAAAGTTTTTAAACCTTGGTGTATTCACCCCCCCTCTACACCAAGGTATCCGTCTTGGGACCATCAATTGGTATCAGAGCAGTGGTTCAAAAGATCACTTTTTCTGTGTCAAGTCAGCCTCTTTGCTGATAGTGGTCACCTGAACAGATCCTTCAAAGTTTCAAATTTTTTATATTGCATACTGTCATGGAATCTTTCTTGTGCAGGAATCTTCCGACATTCTCTGTCGATGATTATCAGATCTGGAAGTTCCGACTCAAAAGCTTTCTGAGTGCGAATCACGAAATGATGTGGGATGTTATCACTGACGGACCCATCATCATCATGAAATCAGAAAGACAAGCAGAAACCTTACGGAGGCCGAACCGATCTCGGCAAGTTGTGAAGCCCAAAAGGGAGTACTCTCCAGAAGAAAGAAGACAAGCTGGTTTGGACAGCTACGCTCGCAACGTTATCTCCTCAACGGTGACGAATGCTTATCTCAGCAAGATCATCAACTGCGAGACAGCTAAGGGGATGTGGGACACTCTAGCCAAGCTGTGTGAAGGCTCAGAGGAAATTCAAGAGAACAAATTCTCAGTTGCATGCCAGAAATTCGACAATTTCAAGCAACTCCCCTATGAGTCCATCGATCAAATGGAGCTCAGATTCTCCAACCTCGTCATCGAGATCGAGACGATCCGAACTAGAAAATATACAGTTCGAGACAAGAACTTGAAAGTTCTTTCAGCTCTCTCCTCAGAATGGTGTACACACAAAGTGGTTCACCAAAGCGAACGATCTTGGCGGCATGGAGACGGAAAAATTGTTCTCCATCTTGAAGGCCAACGAATTTGATGGGGATCACAAGCGAGATTCATCCAGCCAAATGAATGAAGCAGAGCTGAGGATCAAGCCGAGAAAAGAAGCTCAATCAGCTCAGCTTGGAAGGACCAACAAAGAGCTCAGATTTATGAGCAAAGAAGATTTGAACGAAGAAGTTGCCATACTTATACGAAGCATTAATCAGCTGGAACAAAGCAAGGAAAAGTACAAGAATATCGTGAAGGTTCATCACGACAAGCAACTCTACCCAAAGAGCAACCCAGCTGAGTCATCCTCTCGGAGAAAGGATAAAAGGATCGAATCGAGCGAAATGGATGATGATCAAATCTCCTTCTCCGACTCAGATGAGGATGATTGCTCTGATTAAGATGTCTGAAACATCTTATTGAATCAACCGATGAAGAAAATAAAGAAACCCACTAAATAGGACCAGTGAAATAAAGATAATGGATACAAAATCGAAGATTCGGCCGATCATATACGAGTACATTGGTCTCAAGAGATGATTAGAGAAGCGACGATTGAATCGAATTTGGGACATTGTCCTACTGCTATACAACCGAGATCTCATCAAAGAAATGAACTGATGTAGGATGCAGCTGAAGAAAAAGCCACCTACTATCAAATCAAGGGGGAACTTTACGTAGCTGGAAAGAGTGCAAATTCAAGTAGAATACCCAGCAGGATGCACTCATCAAGAAGATTCTGAGTCTTCAAGAGAAACCTGATCCAGTGGTAAAATCAAGATAATTCTCTAATCCAGCTGACAACTTAGAAAGCATCCAAGAGACTTCTCAACATCTGAAGGAATCCATTGTTGGGAAAATTCACACAAAAGCACAAACTGCTGAAATCCAAGTCAAGATGATGTGTGAATTATTTGGACTGCTCATTCCGGGTGAAGAAAAACCATCCAGCTGAGGGGGAACAAACTCAGCTGGACATTAGTCGAAGAGCTAAAGGGAACACAACTGACTAAAAATCAAGCAAATTTTTCAAATACTCAGCTGAGGAGAACTGTCAATCAAGCAAAGAAGAAGACCGTTGTGATATCAGCGGGATACTGTGTCCAAGCTGACCGGTTTGCGTCTCATGCAATAATTGCTCTGAGGAATATGCTATATAAAGTCCAATTATTTTGAATTCATATGTTAAGCGGACAGACATTCCTTAGTTAAATTGTTTGATAAGTTTCCTTTCCCATCGCATTAATTATAAAGTCTGCATAGTACTGTAGCACGGCAGGATCGAGGCAGAACGTCAAACGTTTGAAATGCCTCAAGCGCAGTTGTAATACACTCGCCGAAAGCACGTCAGCAAAACGTGATGAGTGAATCTCTCTGTCACAGCCCCTTATCCCTAAGGACGGCACAGCCAGGGTTGTGACTTGGGGTGGGAATGAAGAAGCGGGGAAGAAAGGGGTTTGAAGATAATTAACGAAGGAAACATATAATTATCCATGAATAAACTAGTAGGATACTTATATAAGAAGATGTTCAAAAACAGAAGATTTACCAACGAGTTTTAAGTAACATACGATAATATGAGTCCAAAAGAGGTGAAAGAAATCCATAGTAGTCGAATAGTTATACATATAATAATATGAGAATTATTAATTGGTGTTTGCAGCGGAAAACGTAGATTGACTTTACACTCTCCCAGCCGTTGATCAGAATATCAACTGATTCAATCTCAACCGTTGACCCTATATGGCAGTTGATATATATGGAAAAGATACGCGAATTCTTTCTTCCTTCATCTTTATCTCTGCAAATTTCAAAGATTCAAAATCTTCATCTATTCTCTGCAAGTTCTTCGCACAATCAAATTCACCAAGTTGCAGAAATGGCGCCCAAGAAATCAACCACAGGGATGAACCAGTTTGAAGCTCTAATGACAAAGCTATCATTTGAGAGTATTCTGTCAACCTCCAACCTCCATATTTCAGAGTTACAAGAGATGGTGGATCTAGTTGCAGACTCCGGTCTCCTGCTGTGGGCAACCTCCATGCCCAAGCTTTTGCTAAAGAGAGATGCCGCACTTTTCTACCTCAACATTATTGACGAAGACGGCTTCTACTCATCTTCATTTGACATGAGCGTCAAAGGCGAAGACGGAAAGTTTGATACAACAACCGTCACCATCAAACTCAATAAGATGCTACGAAAGGTGTTCAACCTACCCAGAGAAGGAGGATTCATCCCAGATGATTACAGCCGTGAAGAAGTGGATGAATTCTCGGCGGAGAGATCTTTATCTCCCGCAGCCGTACAGAGCAAGCATGTCAAAGCTCCTGCTCAAGCCAAAGTACAGGCTGCTGCTGGATATTACACAAAAATGCATCTTAGGGATAGCTGGATCTCAAGGAGAGATCAGCATTCCAAAACTCAAGCCGATGATTGCCATGATCAAAGGCGCAAACGTCAACTGGTTTGATTTCCTACTCAACCGGAGTCGAGCGAGTCGGAGAAGATAAAGTTCAACTCCACCGGTGACGACCGGCAAATTTTGAGCCACCTTGTATCTCTCGCTCCAAAATTTCTTTCTTGATAGAGCAAACGGTGAAAGGGCACACGATGAAGGTGGGCCGATTCGAACCGTTTCCGAAAATGAAGATTCTTTCCAAAGAATAAGTCAAATCAATGATCTTCGAAGAAACGGCTTCTTGTGAGTAAAAGCAAGAAGCATTTGGAAGGAACGTAAGGTTCCACTGAGAAGAAACAAAGAAAGAGGAAGGCGGTGACCCTAAACCAAATTTGGAGGTCAGCCGAGAAAAAAGAAAAAGCATTTGTCATTCCAAGTCAAGCTATGGTGATTCTCTCCCCACGCCGATGTCGGCCTTCGATCAATACGGATCAAACATCCCGGGCGAGATGGGATTAAATGATGGATTGTCATCCGGCCAGATGACGAGCCGGATAATCCGAAGCTCACCCGGCCCTCACCTCCTCACAGCGCTCTCCGCCGAAACAGCCTTCCCCTCCACCCAAACCTCTCCAACCAAAGAGCCATCTCCCGCAAGAGAAAGGAAGATATTCAACGCGTCGGCTCCTTCACAGCCAGTGAACCCTCTCCACGAATCCCAAACTCACCCCCAAAACAGCCATCACCCAAAGCTCAAGTTCAACGCAGGTTGGTGATACTTCTTCACTGCCCAATGTGAACTCTTTTGAACCTGCTCCTCAAATCTCCACAGAATCAGAGGAGAGTGATTCTTCTGCCTCTCCTTCACTCAACTCTACTGGCTCAGCCTTTATAGAAGCCATGTACGAGGACTTGCGCATTGCAGGGATCAAGAGTGTTCTAATTCAGCATCCGATTCTGGCGCATCTGCTCATTGCCCTCGTCAAAGTTGGAGATCTCAAGTTCTATCTGGCCACCAAGATGGCAACTTGGTACCAGAATGAGCAGCTGATAGAGACTTTCTCCTTTGAGAAATTGAAGACGGATGAAACACGCCTCCAGCACACGTTTGGCTTTGGAAGCCTGGAGGATGCATACTTACACCAGAATGATCTCATCAAAGGAATTATAGAAGTGTCTCAGCAATACCCCAAGCCGCACCCAACAGTGTCTGGGGAATGCGCAACAAGCTTCTTATAGCGGCGGGATGGGAGACACGTTCCCGGAGCCGACAATTCTAAAGAAGTCTCGGTGAGTTTACCAAGGAAACCCTACTGATGAAAGCAGTCGAGGTAATGATCATTGAAGAACCGTTGCATCAACTCGAACCGAAGGCGCCCTACGCGAGTCCATTTGCCGATGACACTCGCTCACTGGTCGAGATCGAGGCAGTAAAACCCAGCCAAGCCGAATCCGGAACCCAGACGGATCATGTTAAGCTCTCTGATGCAATGAAGGACGAGATTGCCAAACAAGTCGAGGAAATCCTTTTTCAGGATAGACTCAAATCAAATGTTGATACCCTTCTGCGCATCACGATAGTCGCAAGTCCATAGCAACGGACCGTCCATTGACGACGTTCACGCTGCATTCGCTCCGAATCCGCAGAAAGCACAGCCAAGATCTCAGTAATCTCTTGTTTCTCATCAAATTGATCGGGCCAATTCATCTGCAGGCATAGTCCCCGAGATCATCTCAAACCTTCAAGCTCCACTCGGTTGACGACATTGCAAATCTTTCAAGCAGTGGAAGCTCTCAAAAAGACCACTTTCCAACAGCGCCGACATCCGCCAACTCTTCAACTTATATAAAGATCCGGATGCTCATTTCGGAAATTTAAGAAGAAGAATGCCCAAATTGAATCTCGTCACGCTTCGACAACTCGCTCAAGATCGCCGATGTTGAAGGTATTCTCTCCAAGCTCACGCAACAATAGCTTGCCAACCTCTCCGCCTCCCTTGTTGATAATGCCAAAAAGGAGAAGACGAACGGTCGGAAAACAAGTGAGAGGAAGCCGACGAGGAATGTGCGGCAAAGAATTCGAGAGGGAAATCGACGATTTTGCCAAAGAGTCGGATGAAGAAGAGATTGCAGCCAATCGCTCTAAATAAAGCATCAAAGAGACATGGAGAGAGAAAATGGTTGCTCTTGCCAAAGCCTGGACACAAGCCCGAAGAATACAAAGACTATCATTGTCGTGTAACTTCCACAACGTGCAAAGAAAAGAAATGCAAGAGCTGGATAAGATTATTAAGAAGAAAGCTGACCGCTCAAGCCCGCCGAGAAAAGCAAGAAGAAAAGGCAGAGCTACAGCAAGCTAAGAAGAACAAATCCAAGCAAAATTTCTACTGACAAGTTAATAACCCGAGATGATTTCAATGAAAACCGGAAAGATCGCAATCCGGGAATTCATCAAAGAATTCTACTACTTGAATCCGGTTCAAAGGCATGGATCCGTAAACCGGCTTCGTTTTCAGACTATTTCCTCGAACTTCATGAGACAGATCCAATGATGGCAAGATCAATTGCCCTCTATGCCAAGAGTAACAACATCCAGTGAAGGCTCCAAAAGTCAAACAGTAAAGCCTCCATTTCTAGCCGGAACGAACCTTCCCGACAAGGCCCAAATCATCAAAGAAATTAATCACGGCCATGTGAAAGAGGAATTTCAAAATCGAAGAATCAAGCTGAATGGAAGGCTGGAAGAGTTCATATTCAATAGATATGGTCTAAAGACCGACCATCGATTGATGAACAGCGAAGAAGAAAGGCGAAGACTACCTAACTGGGAATTTTATTGTTGAACTTTTGTATTTAGATAATTGTAAAAATTCTTCCTATTAATGAAAAGTTCATTTTATCAAAATCAACTGAAGACAATCTCTCTTGTCCAGGCTCGAATATGTTACTCGCCGTGAATGTTTAATTCGTTGAATCCCCGTTTCCTGTTAAGGCGAAGCAATTTTTGTTTTTCCAACTCGGGGTTTTGGCATCATCAAAAGGGGAAATTGTTGGAAAAATTAATAGAGTTTTGAAGTTGATACTAAAACCTACCGACCCCCAACCGAGTAGATGTTTGCTCAAACCAAGCGTTTTTCAAATTTCACCGTTTGAGCTTATAGAGTTTCTAAGTTCAGTGAATCGCCGAAGACAAGAAGACCCAAATTCGAGTACACAAGCAGGTAAGCCAAGTCGAGTGATAAGTAACGTTATCCGGATTCAAGACGATAAAGTTCTTCCATACACACAGAGGAAAAGACTCACTCGTGTGACAACTCGGCTTTACGTCAAGACCCGGCAGAGTTCAAGATTCAGCTCGCCGTCAATGATCCGGCGAGTTCAAGATACCGGAGTCACCAAAGACAACGAGTCGAAGTCAACTTGAGATAAAGTCGGATCCGATCTCGGACCACGTGAACTCGACACCTCGACCTTGAAGTCAAACCTGGTGATTGCTTTACGAGGAAATCAGGAAGAAGACAAGTCAACTCGTCGAAGTTAGGCAGAGATTCGAACGGCTCTTTCCAACTGCCATTTCTAATCTCTCCCTATAAATAGAAGTCTTCTTCATCATCGAATGAGAGGAGTGACGAGAGAATATATTCAAGAAAGATCAACATACTTCATCGAAGCGAAGTCTAACCAAAGATCAAGAGATCTCTCGAAAAGCTTCAAAGATCCAGCCTTCATACTTATGAACGACTATTTATTCTCGGATCAAAGTTCTCCCACAAGTATCTAGGCATATAATCCTTCCCATCTTAAGCCTAGTTTGAACGAGTTCATCATACTCAAAGGATTCTTTATTGTAAGAACTCGTTCATAGTTGGAAAACCCCCCAAACCCAAACCTTAAAAGGTTAGCTAAAGGTACGCCTCGCTCGAAGCGCGTAATTCGAGTGATTGGTTCCGTAGTATCCGTAAACTACGGAGTTAGGCTTCAATTTGTGCCGTAAATGCTGGTTACGTTTCGACACAGTACGCGTAAACTTGTATCCAGCTTGAGGAACTAAGCTGCAACGCTTGCTGACTGCACGAAAAGTCAGTGGTATCCTTAGTGGATTACCAGAGGTTTCTGGTCGTGGACGCAGGAGTAGTTTCTCCGAACCACGTTAAGTTGCTTTGTTCTTTCTTGTTTATTTATGCATCCAGCTAACTATTCATAAGCGTTTTTCAAGCTGCATAATCTGATTAACTGAAAAGAGAAACTAAGCTTTGCAATACATTTGAAGCAACAGACGGACTTTCCAAAAATTCCACCACATTCCGCACACAGCCAGCTGTGTCGATCAAGCTGTCTTCCAAATTTGGATCGAACACAACAAATTTCACTCAAAAGAGTTTTAATTGGAAAAGTTTTTAAACCTTGGTGTATTCACCCCCCCTCTACACCAAGGTATCCGTCTTGGGACCATCAGGGTCCAACGTTGACTGTACAGTTTTTTTTTTCTTTCTAAATTCGATTTTTTCAAAAAACAAAATCTTCTCCGCCTTCAACTCCGATTTTAATTTATAGATAATTAGTGTGGCAATATTAATGTTTTTTAGCTCGTTCCGAGACCTTCAACTCCCCTCGCTCAACTCTTTAAAAAAAATTAATAAAAAAAACTGAAAAAAAAATAAAAAAAAACTGAATAAAAAAAAGAATTAAAATAAAATGAAAACAAGAATAAAAAAACTGGAAAAAAAAGAATAAAAAAATCGAATAAAAAAATAAAAAAAGTCATGCACGTGTAATACACGCCCCGATTAAAAAAAAATTTGTCAGGCGCGTGACACGCCTGGAAGGGCGCGTGTGATGCACGCGCCTGACTTAAGGGTTCATATCGGGCGCGTGTATTACAAGCGCCCGCACGCGTGGGATGTACAAGTCTTTGTCTTAAAAAAATGTCGAAAATTAATACAGTATATATTCATATTGTATCTAACCCTTCATTTGGTCTGTCATATGACCAATTTAAGTCTTTGCAATACCAATCCGAATCCACCATGAGCGAATTATTTCTATGAAATTTCATTATAAAGGAACAACATCACCAACAATTCCAAATGACAGCTACCAAAAATCCAATAGCTAAAATTCTAATTTGACAAAAGGAAAAGAAAAAATATGGCCAAGTCAAAAACCCGCTATATAAACTTGAAATTAAATATCCCGTATTTTTTGGTATCTCATCGTGCCTCACTATCAAATTTTTATTAGTTTTTTTCTACTCTAATTTCTCATATTTTATTTAATTTTATAATTATTAATTAGAATTCATTAATTTTATTATGATTTATAACTATTTTCCTACTTAAATTGCAATTTTTATTTAATAATTGATTATTGTGATTGATTATTTCATAATTTGAATATATGATTTTATAAACTTCAATTCTTAGCAATAAATGTTAATTAGAGCTCATTATATAATAATATATTTTTATAATAGAAATTATTAAAATAATAAAATTAATACGATGAGACACTTAAAACTGTGGGACAGAGGTTTATAAAAAGAAATAAATATATATATAACAGTGAACAAATATATGTAATTATGTTAAGTATTGCAGGTGCGGGTCCTACTTTGACTAGTTAGGCTCCAAGTAGATGCCAATGGCAAATGACAAGTGGTTAGTGCCGAAATTACATCACACAATTCAGATAACACGATCAAACAATGTTTCATTTAATTAAGAGGTGGTATCTAGTGAGACGCACCAGAGTTGACTTCTTGAAAAGAAAAAAGAATTTTGAATTTTTTTATCTTTTTTGAATTTATTTTAGTTAATGGTGCTGCTGCTACAACATTCCCTTATCATTATTTTTATTAGTGAAGCACATCTTTATTAGCTTCCACCATTGACTTACAACAAAGTCAATGAAATTCCCAGTAATCACCACAAGTTAATTAAGCAACTATATTCCATATAATGCACTCTGATCAATTCCTGCGTTTGTATTGAGAGAGAGAGAGAGAGAGAGAGATTATTAATTTACAATGAATCGAAGTGAAGGGGAGAACTATTCGGAGGATCGTGTTGAAAGAGAGAGAGAAAGAGAGAAACTAGACGGAAGCAACAAGAAACAAGAGCACAGAATAAGAAAGCTAGAAACAAAAGCAGTCCAAAATGTGAACCTATACTTGATCTTCCAAGCAGTCATCCTCGCCTCTTCCACCACCTCAACCAGCTGCCACAACTCATGGATTCCCATCTCCCTCTCTCTCATCGCAGCCATCACCAACTTCCTAACCTTGTTCGCCCACGTGTCGAAAATACTAAAATCAAGGGAACAACTTGATCAAAACTTATCAGACCTTGCATCCATCACGTCGCACAAACTGACCAGAGATCAAATCAATCAACATCTTCCGGGGGCTACCTTCAGCCATCAAGGCGGAGAGATCGTCAGACCCGACGCCGCCGCCGGCTCGATCAAGAAATGGAAACGGCGTTTGGTTGTTTACTTGTCCGTCGCCTTGTTTGCCGGATTCAGTGCTATTGTTATGTATGGATGTCATAGAGTACTGCTTTGTCATCCAGGTGGTAGAAACTGTGTCAAACTCTGTTAATTACTTCTTACATTCCTATTTTGTTGTACAATGTGCTCCTGAGTTTCTACTCTCACGAGTTGTCACCATGGGTATTACTCTACAAAATTTAAATAAACTGTTTTTTAGCATGTGTTTGCAGTTAAATTTGCGATGACAATATCATTTATGATCTTAACCTTGCATTCTACATCTTGTATAATTACTTCACTTACGTTGCCTTCTAAATCATAAATCATAGTACTTATCTATCCGGAAGTACAGGTAACAACTTTATATAAAATGGATTTTCAACTTTTAATTTATAAAAATGTCATCATCTGTGAGAAATTATAATTTAATACTTGCTACTTAACAATTCATTAAGAGCATCTCCAGTGGGAGTCCCACAAAATGAGTCTCTTTTGGTGGGCATCGGACAGTTTGACAGACTCAAGCCTAAACACCCACACTGGGAGCCTCACAACTTGAGTATCTCTGTTTTCATATTTGCAATTTTATAAAAAACGAGTTTAGAAAAACAATACTCCAAAAATGCAAAAATTCATTAAATAAATAATTCTGATACAAATAAAAACATTACATTCCAAAATAATTAATTTTAAATTCTAATTCTAAAAAATAAAATTACTTTCCGATGTGAAAAATGGGAGTAAAATGTTGTATTTATAGATGAAAATAAATTTAAAAAAAAGGCTAAATAGCCGTTGAAAAGGAAAAAAAAATAAATATAAAAAGGGCGAGCGAGACTGTCTCTCTTAGGGCTGTCTAAACGGGTCGGGTAGGGTACCCTACCCGAGAATATAGGGTACCCGATCCCGATTTTTCCAAATTTTTTATACCCTATCCCGACCCTATATTAAAAATTGGGTATTCAAATATCCGAAGCGGATATCCCAATCTGGTATTAGGGTACTCAAATTACCCGATATTATTTAATTTATATTCTATGTTATGCCTAAAATAAATTATTCGACATTATTCAATTTATATCTTACACTATATATATATATTTATATACAATGTCTAATATATATAGAAGAACAACAAGATATATTCATGCATCATGAGGTATTATTGATTTATAAATTTGGATCACATTATATCAAATTTAAATTATAAACTATTAAACTCGTAGTAATGACCATAGCAATCTGTAACCAAAAGAAACCAAAATGTATAGCAATTTAAAATTAAAAAATGTCACCAACACTATTAATCATAGAGTAAAACCATAAACAACCTAACCAAAATAAGCGAAAAATGATGTTTTGCGTTAGGTTAGGTCGTAGAGTGAGAATCAAATATATCTCATAGGTTTGTATCCTAAAGGTTAATTAACTTAATTTAAAGTAATATAATATAGTATAAATTAAAAACTTGGGTATACTCGGGTACCCGAATCGGGTATACCCGTTACCCGAAATTTCTAAAAATCTCAACCCGCATCCCAACCTGTTTACTCGAATATGCGGGTATCGGGTATCCAATACCCGTCGGGTGTCGGGTCGATACAACAATACCCGATTACCCGCCACCCGTTTAGACAGCCCTCTCTTCCGAGACCCCAACGCACAACGAGATCCTGCCAAGCTTACCGCGCCGCGGCTGCTTTAAGACTACATTTAACAGCGACCACTCCGACCACCCAACCTTTCAACCTTTTTAATATTTAATTAATTTCTCTCTCCTCCACCTACCCAATATTTCTCCCAATTCAACCACACTTATTTTGAATAAAATATCAATGACTACGCAACCACCCAACCACAACATTATATACAATCATACAATTTTATTTTTTAAACATCAATAATTATTGTATTCATTATAATTTTAAAATTATAATTATAGCAATAAATTATAAAAATGCCCAAAAGTAAAATTCACAAACTAAAAACATAAATTACAACAATAGCAATACGAAATTAAAAATAAACAGTCTATGTTTCAAACAGATAGAGAAGAATTACACAATCAATTATCGCGACCAAACTTTTGCCAGATATGCTCGATCAAGTCATTTTTAAGAGCATCGTGATCTTCTCTGTTGCGAAGTGGTGACCTATTTTTCATATAGCTAGATAGGTTTGCAATCCGTTCTGTAGAGAATTCTAAATTTGAATCATCATTTTCTTCTTCATCTCCACTTTGACTATTATACCTTCTAGCTTCCATAAATTCTGTAGGATAACAATAGTTTAGGTAAGTGTGTCTTTCATCTTCCACTATCATATTGTGCATGATAATGCAAGCAATCATAATTTTTTTTCCATCATATCACAATCCTACATAAGACATGGTTGCTTGATAAAATTGAAGCGAGCTTGAAGTACGCCAAATGCTCGCTCAACATCTTTTCGGGCAGCCTCTTGATGTTGAGCAAATAGTTGGTGCTTGTGAATTTGTGAGCCATTAATAGATTTCACAAATGTTGCCCGTCCAGGATATATGCCATCGGTGAGATAATATTTCATATTTTTTTCATGGCCATTTACAACATAACTAACCTTTGGTGTTCGGCCTTCCAAGCTATCCCATATTTTTTTTCGTGGCCATTTACGACATAATCTTGGGACTCCGAAAATTTTTGAGAATTTGAGAAAAAATTTCTTGAATTCATTGAAAAATAGAGAAATATGGAATTTCGTACTGAAAAATGATGAAATACGTAAAGAAAAAGAGACGATTGATTTTTGTGAAGAAGTATATTAAATTTGGTCTCTATTTATAGATAAAAAAAATAATATGAATTTTAGTATATATATATATATTTAATAAAGTATATAAAAGATGTTAAGATTTTTATCTTAATATCCAAATTAAATGTCACTATCCAATTAAAACTATACACGTGTCCATTTTTACTCAAAAAATAAGAATGAGACCTTGTGGTCTCAAATGTTTGTGGTCGGCACTTGGTCTGGTCTCTCCAGCATTTTCATCTACAATTTAACCTTTTTTTTTGTGTCCAAATGGTGATGTGACAGGTGACCTTTGCTCCAAAAGGTCGCTGTTAAATGTAATATAAGTGTTAATCTCCCGGACGACCTTACTTTATTGTGAAACTTGACATAACTTGGCTCCAGCGGATTGGCTTTAATTCTTTAAAGTAAATCTGTATTTAACTATTCTTTTTTTTTTTTTTTGAAACAATCTGTATTAACTATTCATCAATAAAAAAAAAACACTATTCATAAACCTGAGTAGTGAGGTATATTCCTTAACTAGGATTGCGAGAAGGGAAGGGAAGGGAAGGGTTGGTGTAACTAAATCATAGCTAGCGAACAAGATCCTGCCTGCATCTTTACACAAGTGGTCCTCATGCATCTTCACCACTCACCACCATTTCAATTCTTTTCACTAGTATACTATCTCTCAACCATCCTAGCTATATCTCCTTGCAGTTTATGCATCAACCTGCATGCGGTTAACTTAAACCCCCCGGTGTCGTCGCCGTTCGGAGAGAGAAACAGTGCGGCTACTCTCACGGCATGGAAGAATCCATAACAAACATCAACTCTTGCATGTATGCATTATTCATTCCATATCTAGTCATTCTCCAACAACACTTCCTTGTCAGTTTTTTATGAATATGTGCTCATATTCAATCATTTCCTGGAATAGAGTAAGAATTTTTCTGGCATCTCTATCTCACAAACAGAATAACACGGAAGAATAGTCACGAAGATAGAATTATTGTGAAGATATAATCAACACACATACGATTTCAACACTTTATGCTGGAAGCAGGGGGAGAACATCAAATGCTTATAGACAAATTAAATTAAAGGAGGGGTTGTGGAGGAATGTACCATATTCTGATTTCATTGATTGCAACAACTTGCTGCATAACGCGTGTTTTAAACTGAATTATTAGGACTTGGAGCAACAAGCAACGTCGTAATCCTGTATGAAGCTTCTTCTTAGAGGCTTCAATGGCCTGCCTCTAGATACTATTCATTTCAATTATGAGTATCTTTTTCTAACTTAATTTAGTTTGATAGATAAAAGAAATCTAAAATGTAAAGAATTGCATCACAAAACTAGAAAGAACGCTCCATTTTTGTTCAACTGTAAAATCAGTTATGCTTGGTGTCATTGAAATCATTTGGTTATGAGTGACATAAGAAAGATTTTTTGAATGAACAATAAGATAATGGAGGATGCATGGTCTGCAATATATTTAGATTCTAATTCTCCATTTATGCCACATTATTGAGGTTAAGCATCTTTTTAGCTCAATCTTTCCTTGTATTATTGCTGTATTATTCTATTTTTCCCCATATATCATAATCCTGACAAGACATGCTTTCCTCACCTAGTTGCATCAACCACTTACCTCTATAAATCACACTCCTCTCTCCCATTTTCACCATATAAAGTTTCACTCCCTCTTCGTCGCTGATCATCAGCTGAGATCAGGACTCAACAGAGGTTCCGTTGGAGAATGAATGGCGCGAAAGGTAGTGTTGAAATCAACATACCTCCAATCAGCAACGCAAAGCTAGTATCAGAAGGTGGTAGCAAGAAAAGTGGTGAGAAATTTAGATGCAAAAACTTCGTCTTAAGAGTGTGGGAGTTCTGCAAAGAAGATAGCAACAGAGTGAAGTTTTCACTTAAAGTGGGGCTTGCAGTTCTTCTTGTCTCTCTTCTGATACTATGCAGAAAGCCTTACCAAGTTTTCGGCACCAGCATTATCTGGTCTATCCTCACCGTTGCCATCATGTTTGAATACACCGTTGGTACGTGCATGAAAAACAACACAATTACACTTCAATATATGCTACAGAAAAGAAATGAATGATGCTTACCTGACCTGACCTCAAAATCTTCGGCATTATGTGTGAAGGTGCCACGTTTAATCGAGGATTCAACAGAGCTCTTGGCAGCATCCTTGCTGGAGTCCTGGCCATCTCCATAGCAGAATTAGCCCTCAAAACAGGACCAACTGCTGAACCTATTATAATCGGTTTCAGCATCTTCGTTGTTGGTAAGAAAAGCTAAATCTTGCAAGTTTAAAATCATAAATCATAATCCCCAGCGTCTGCTTACTAAAAGCCACCTTGTTTTAACTACACAGGAACTGTAACATCATTTATGAAGCTATGGCCGTCTTTAGTTCCATACGAATATGGATTTCGAGTTATACTCTTCACCTACTGTTTGATCATAGTTTCTGGATATCGTATGGGGAACCCCATCATAACAGCCATGGACCGTCTCTACTCTATTGCCATTGGAGGAATTGTTGCAGTAGCTGTGAATGTACTCATTTTTCCTATATGGGCTGGTGAACTGTTACACAAGGAGCTTGTTACCCATTTTATCTCTCTAGCTGATGCTCTTGAGGGTAAGAAATCCTATCATTTTGCACTACTCTACTATAAAATACAAGAATAAATCAGAGTTTCATGATTTAGTAGCACTAATTTCATTTAGTGGTTTTCAGAGTGTGTGGGGAAGTACTTGAAAGACGATGGATACGAACATCCTGAGTTTACAAAGACGGTCATGGATGACTTTCCAGACGAAGCTGCATATAGAAAATGTCGATCTACATTGAACTCCTCGGCTAAACTTGAATCTCTGGTATGGGAAGAAGTTATACACAAAGAAATATTTCATTTGTTTCTCTTTATTTATTTATTTTCTATTTTGCAGGCAAGTTCGGCGAAATGGGAGCCGCCCCATGGTAGATTTCTCCACATATTTTATCCATGGTCAGAATATGTCAAAGTTGGTGCAGTCCTCAGATATTGTACTTATGAGGTCATGGCTCTGCATGGTGTACTACATTCAGAAATTCAGGTCTGTGTGCTTATCAGCTATGATTTTATTGCGTAAAATCGCGTAATAACTAGTGTTCACACAACATTTACAACAAAAACAAGACCTTTCTCTATAATAGTTTAACAAAAGAGACAACTATGTGATCCTATAGAGCTTGTGGGGTAGAGATTTTAGGTCATAACATTCTAAACTTGAAGAAACATGTCAAGTTTACGACGTGCTTGAAAATCGTATTTTAATGAAAAAATAAACAAAAAAACCAGACATACCTTTCTGATTATTCTCCACAGAATCATATCATCAACCATGACAACCAGAATTTCCTACGAGCTGTTCCTGATGAATATATTCTGCCAAGACGAAAAAATATGAACTTAGCATTTATTAATCAAAACCAAATAAAAAACATATGAATTTCATCTGACATGGTTCTACTCACCGTGTCCAGGCACCGTATAATCTGAGAATCACGTTTCAGAAAGAGATTGAAGATACAGCAAGCGAGGCAGCAGAGCTAGTTCGTTTTCTAGGAAACGACATATCTAACATGCAACGAAGCCTCAAAACTTGCCTCCTCAAAAGGGTTCATACCTCCGCGGAAAGACTTCAACATGCAGTTGACATGCATTCATATCTCCTCAAATCCAATCATGACCCTCCAGATAGTACTTCATCTAAGATGCAGTCAAGGCTCTCTTATGCATTGTCATCGACATTCTCTAATCTGTCAAGCCACGTGGCTGATCTTGACAACAAACTTGTTGAACAAAGCTCAGACCCTCCATCCCAACCACTACATGAGGAATCCTATCATGAGATGATGAGGAAACAATCAAGAAGGCTCCATTCATGGCCATCAAGAGAAGTTGATGCTTTTGAAGACGGAGGGAACTTCAGTTCGGATTGCATTCCGAGGATGAAAGCACTGGAGAGCACTGCTACACAATCACTTGCAACCTTCACCTCATTGCTCGTAGAGTTTGTGGCTCGACTCGATCACTTGGTCGAAGCAGTTGATCAGCTATCAAAGATGGCAAGATTTGAGCAGGAAAAGCTCTCTGACTAGGAACGTAGTTACATCTGTTCATAAAAGCATAGTATTGATTTTGATGTACAATTGTTGTTGGATTCTAAGGCATAAAGGTAAAATGAAAATCAATCAGTTTTACTTTTACCGAGTAGAGTAAAATGTTGTTGGCCTCAATTCATACCGGTGGATTAATTCCTTTCGGTTTTTGAGCATATTCTGACATGATCTTAGTGTTGGGTATCAGGTTCTGTGCCTAGCTGATTGGAAGTGGTTCTCTTTTTATGAACACTTACAAAAAATTTAGAAAATAATAAAAACAAAGCAAATAAAGAAAAGAAATATTTAATTATTCTCGTACATGCTCGAATCAGTACTAGTTGAAGAGATATTTTCCTCCTTCCATATCATATGTAATATGTTAATGCTTCATCTTTGTCCAACATTAATTACTACATTATCTTTGGAATCTGTCTTAGGTAGATTCTAGCCAGGGGCATAAAGCCACCCTCACTACTGAGTAAAACTACTCAAAAACAGAATTATGAGCTTTTCAAAGAAGTCGAATCTACAACCTGACTTCCAAATATTCGAATCCTTGGTCATTTTAAATACATGGAAACACGTAAATCTAATTTGAGATGAAATTAATTCTCGACTAATTATTCGTCCTCAGTTAGTTACAAAAATAATTTGACCTTTAAAATGTGGACAGAAAAAATCGTAACCTTTCAGAAAAAAGTTAGCAAATACGTACAACATGGGGAAAAAAAAATAAAGATAATAAAAAATCAGCCTCATAAATATGATGTGAAAGGCCGACAAACTCACCTCATAGCCCACATTTGTGATTAAGAGCTACTATGAGAAGCACTCATGTATCAGAACCATATTTCTTAAAAAAATTGTCCCATGCCATATTCGTAACTTTCTCGAATCGTCAAATTCATTCTTTTGCATATTTTAAAAGGTGAGGCCGTTTTTACAACTCGGCCATAAGATGAGGCTATAAGCTATAATTAACCCTAGATAATTTAGAAGGGTTTTACACCAAGCTCAAGCCTTTATGCTTTGGAACTCTCTAAATTGAAAATCAAATGTACTTAGTCGGTCCTAACACAACCAGGAATAATTACACGTTACTGTTTCGACTCTAGATCCAAATTTAAAAAGGAACTGAGCTATAATCAGTACAACATTGCAGTAACATACATTTCCAATGGCAAATCAGACCTGAAGCATAAGAAGTTGTCAAATAAACGATTACATAAGAAACAAAAAACTAGAAGTTCCACAAAAACGATAAGCATCAAACCATAACTTTATTGTTACAACAGAATATCTGTTTGACCCTACAACATCAACACGGGCCACAAAATGAGAAAGACAAACACAGATAGGTAGGTATTTACATGGAAAGAAGAGCGCTAAACAATACTGAAGCAGTTTCAGTTTCCCTTATTGGCACACATACACCTAAGTTGCAACTATGTCAAACTAACAAGACTGGTTTCTCATAATCAAGCCAGCAGATGACACGAAATGGAGCAATAAATAATACGTATCTGATGAGAGTGCGTTGGAGATACAAGTAAGAGACGAGATAGAAGTTCCTGCCTTACATCCAGGTCTGATGTGTCATGAAAGACTTCTCTGGTTTGGATGGATCAACCGTGTATTTGCTGCTTCTAGGAAAGTTGAAACTGGGACCGCTGGCTAACATTGCCATCAGATTCCCTCCATGCACCCTTCCTTCTGGGACCTTACCTGACGAAGGATTGCTTCCAACGTGCTGATGGGGTTGCTGGTTACCAAAATAACTCCAACTGCTGGTGGATGTCACCACACTGATAGCACTCATGTCATCAACGGTAAAGACTGGTTTAACAGATTGATTGGCTACAGAATCCGGAACCGCTATTCCTATAGTTGCACCACCATGGACCCTTTTATCCTGGACCAAGGCACCATGAGACCCGCAGAGTCCAGTTTTACCCCTAGCAAATGTATTGCAAGGAACATCATCTTGCCCAAACTCAGAACCAGGGTGACCCCAGGAGCATCTCTTCCCTCCACCGTGAGCCTTGCAGAAATCAGTGCTGCCCTGAGCACTTTTCCCACAAGCGTCATATTTGCATCTCTTTCCACCACCATGACGAACACAGAATTCAGTACGTCCCCTCGCACTCTTGGTGCAATCTGAAACAGCACACCTTTTACCACCCCCATGTGCTACACAATAAAGGGTCCCTCCATGCACACTCTTTGGGCAAACTCCACCCCCTTGGAATGAGCATCGCTTTCCGCCACCATGGCCTTTGCAAAAGGGGGTGCTTCCTTCGGCACCTTTATTGCAGTCTGGATATGTGCATCGTTTACCACCACCATGAGCCTTGCAGTACATAGTACTTCCTTGAGCTCCCTTGTTGCATTCAGGATATTGGCATCGGCGACCACCTCCGTGGGAGATGCAAAGACCAGAGAGGCCTTCTGCACTCTTTTTGCAATTTTCTCTCTGGCATCTCTTGCCACCACCATGCCGGATGCACAATCCGGACTTGCCTCTGGCAGCCCGGGCACAACCCTCATGACAGCACCGCCGACCACCACCATGGGCTATACAGAAATCTGTACGTCCTTCAGCACTTTTTGTGCATCCTAGAAACTCACATCGCCGACCACCACCATGAGCCTTGCAGAATGCAGTTCGGCCCTCAGCTCCTTTATGGCATCCAGAACGCTGACACCTGCGACCACCACCATGAGCAATACAAAGACCAGATGCTCCTCTTGCTCCCTTCAGACATCCCTGAAACTGACACTGTTTAGTACTGCTAGTGCGCTGTTGTTGTAATTGCGTTATCCCGGAAGTACAGGTGACTGAGCTTTTTGGTGTTGTTATTATGCTCGAGGAGAGACCTGGAGAAGTTGACTTCATTGACCCCAATGACTGGTCTATAAAGCAAATGTTTTCCTCGTTGTGGGGGGTCTGTAACGGGAAAAATGGACTTCCAGTTGATCCTTCATCTGTATTTAGAGCTCCATTGTCAATAACCATCTTGGTAGCATTTCTCAGCACAGTGGAACTCGGATGAACAGTTGTAATATCAGATACTGCAGGCCGACTGGAGAGGCTTAATTGCAGATCGACCTTAGGCCAATTGTTCAATGATTCCAAACTAGAGCTGGCTGATTTTTCTGAGCCAGACAATTTATCACCACCTAGATTTAGAGTGAAGTCCAGCTCTAGATCCATTGAAGACTCCTCTTCAGTTTCCTTGGCTGAAGACGTTGAAGTGCAGGCAGTTGCAGTACTCCCCTTACTGTCTGATGAGCTTGACGTATGACCAAGGTGGAGATGTAGCAGAGACTCACCTTGCTGATTTGCCGGATCATCTAAATTACTCCACTTTCGTTTGACCCCCTTCGGAGCAGATGCAAAGGGGGTCGCATGACCAGGAGAATCAAGTCGTAGGGTTGTGTCCGCACAGTATACAACTTTGGCTCCAGTTCCTCCAATTTGGATGGGATTGCACAGATTCTTGAATTTATCCGATTGAGGGTAAGCAGCAGAACCCAGACTGTGGAATCTGGCATCCATGACCAAATATCTATAGTTCCAACACTCTTATTTGAACAAAAACTCAATTCACAAAGAACAGTCTGCCTGACTTCCGGGTTTTAAGAAATTAGCTACACTAAGGGTTAGATGTCTCTGAAAGAGTACACCGCACCCCCACTCACAAATCCTGAAGTATCACGGCGATCCATTGTCTGTTAGAAATCCAAAGTTTCCCTGATTATCAGCACTAACACATGTAAACTGCAGATGAGTTTCAAGTCTGAATGTACGTAAGGCAGCAGGTCATCCTGTACCAAAAAATCACATTAGTGGCTGGACATATAACTATAACCCAGAGTGTGCACTCAATTACATTCAATTACATTGAGATTGGCAGACTTCTTTGGGGGCTAATTTCTCGTTTCACAAACAATGTAAAGCTGCTCAAAGTTTGGCACTATCCCTCACACATCTGTAGTACTAATCTAAATGCATAAGGTTTAGCATCATAGAATACCATAACAAACACTTTTGATTGTGTCCGCCAGCTGGACAGTAAATAATAATATCCAGTAGAAATGCAGTATAGAACATCTACACAATTCTGAAGTGAAATCTGATTGATGATTTTGAGTTGGTTAAGGTGTATGGATGGAAAAACAAAATTGAAATCCGAACATGATAGTTCCCCTGGAGAATTTGTACCATCCATGACTTAATAGATCGACTTATTAGATACATCCAAAAAGAAAAGAAATAAATGATTACCACTTAATTTTTCTACTCAAGGCAGACTTCCACACTACTTCAAAGAGCCAGCAAAGGTTTCTAATTGACAATGATAAATGTCCATGGCTGAGAGAACAGTTTCCGGGACTATTTTTCCACCTTTAGACAGATAGAAGAATGAAATGGAACATACAAGCTTCATTAAGATCAAGGGCAATGAACTGCCAATTTTGCCTTAAAAAGACATGTCATGATACATGTAAACAAGAGTGGATGAACAGATCTCATATTGCCCTAACATTATCAATAAGAGGCTACAAGTAAATTCTAATTAAGTACTTCGTCAAACATGGATAAAGATAATCCAAAAGTACGCAAACAATTGTATGTTGTCAAGAGAGAGCAAAGAGCGCATACATGCAATTGTTAGCTCGAGTACTCAAACCACCAATCATTTACAAAGAAGACCAATCTGGCACCAAACAAAGTACTGACACAACAGCAGAATAATCTGTACAACGAATAGTTTTCTGGGTCATTTGATTCTATCCAGCTAATTTGTCAAAAAACTTTGGTGGTAGTGAGCAAAGATCTCAGGCAAGCACAAAACCCACATTCAAACAGCAGCGTTGGGGAAAAAAATCAAGGTAAAAGATGCAGTGTGGTAATAACTGAATCAGGAGCCATCCATATTTAAAGTATAAGGAAACTAATTATTGTGATTAACAATTTTCTCATTTTTTTAATGAGGAGAAGAAACACTACCCAAATCTTGTGATACAAAACCAATACTGGATAAGAGCTCTAAATTATTTAATTTATCCTTGCATATAAACCAATATTGCAACAACCTTAGCAGATCTAATTTGAGAACATCTAAGAAAGAAATACGTGAAGAAAAGCCATCAGTGAAAAACACATCAGGAAACAGACATCCGCGCTTAGAGAAATCCGTTCAACGCAAATACACACTACAAGAACATGATTAAATGAATGTTGATAAGTTTCGCGGCATATGCAGCAGAAAGAAAGTCTGAAGAGGTCAAAGAATTCAGAAAATTCATCAAATTCTTGAGCTAAAATCAGAAGCTGGAGAAAGGATCGATCAATACTCAGCATCAGAAAGGGAAACAAACACGCGCAGAAAGAGCTTCAGCAAAGCTAGAAATGAAAACTCATAAGTTAATCAGAACAAATCCTTCGGAGAGGAACGGTAAAACGACAGTTAACAGATCGGTCAATTCTTACCTCGGTACTCGGTAATTCAGCTCAAGAATAAAACACGGGGGGTATAGTTACAGAATCTATATCTAAAATCTAGAGAGAGAGAGAGAGAGAGAGGGAAATTGTGAGCGTGAGGAGATGAGAGAGAAAGGGAGAGCTAGGGCTTGGTGAGCGCCGGCGAGGTACGAAAGGGGGACAGAGGTGTGTGAATTTGTTGATTTTTCAAGTTAAATCTAATGTTATGTATATATACAGATGAACAGTGACAGTGGAAAAAAAATCAAAAAATTAGTAATTTCGGGAAATTTAATCAACGGACGCTGACAACCGACGAGGCAGGCGCAGTCCCTTACAAATAAACGGCGTAGGTTAAGCCGTCTTACCTAATTAAGAAATAATGCTCTTATTAGCCCCTCTAATTATGCACTCCTAACAGGAAAAACAATCGTCGCCACTCCAGTAGTTATTTCTTGTCGCCTTTATTTTCATTTTTCTTCCTTTTTTTTTTCTTTAATCTTTTGTTTTATGACGAGAAGAAAATTTTCTGACGCGAGTCCTTTTGTTTGAGAAATTTTAAGAGAATTGAGAATTCTATATTTGAAAATTTAGTTTTGGGATAAATGATTCGATCATTGAAGTTAATTTTCTTTTTTTATTATTCAGGGGAATGAACTTTCAATTCAGATGTGAAATCATGCTTAAAAAATAATTAAGCGAATTTTTTTTACATTAGTAAGAACTAATAATTATTTTTAAAAGTAAGAAAAAATGAATCTTGCTTGAAATTTGAAATGTAAAACTAAGCGAATGGGTATCCAAAATTCCTAGGCAAATAAATTTCAAAAAATAAAAAACGTATCTCTCCTTGAACTAAGAGTTCAGAATGCATGGCATTTGACAGAAAGTATGAAAACAACTATTCAGTCTAGCTTAAAATGCTTTTGAAAAAAATATAGGTTTCATTTCAGGTGCTACACCCCAAAACTGATTTTAGATAAATTTATATTTGATATCGTTTTTACTAGAAATTCTAAACGTTTGGACTAATTTTCCTGGATTAATTTCAGGTAATTCTTAGGGAACAAAAATATCACATTGTAGTATGAATATAATATAACTTAATTAATTATTTAACTGTGTACAATTACAGATTTATTTGTGTAAGAGTAGTAATGTACTATGCTTCATACGTGTGAACAAAAGTTCGATGTCATCCTCATCCAGACGAAATCGACGAATGATTGACGTTCATATGTGCTAATTGTTGAGTGGAGATTAGCTAAATCAATTTTTGGTTTGAATTTTCATCTAATTGCTGGTTTTCTAAGACGTGTTCTGACTGAATTTTTCTACCTCAATGTGAATATTCAATCATTCCATCATTATTATGAAAATATTATGGATATTTTCTGAAGGCCAAATTGTCCACTACTAAGTTTTAAGGCTAAGAAACTCGTTTGATTCGAGCAAGGAAAGGAATATGAATTCAGAAAGGAAAAAAAAAACTATATTGTTTTGATCTTATCCCGGTATGAATAGAACAAAATTAACTTTTTCAATCTAATGAAGTATTATTATAAAATTGAAAAATTGTCTATGTTAAATTCAATTCCGTGCATTAGGATGACCAAATTGGTTAAATGAGATAAATAGTTTATAAATTGATTTGTCATATTAATTCGAATTTGCACAAAATAAAAGTTATGACCGACGCAATGAGAAATCTTTACTTGATTTGCCACGTCTTATACCGTGCGCGCTGAAAGTAGCGGCTTCCCACGATATTAAAAAAAAAAAGCCTTTTTTTTATCTTATTGGATTTAATTTAGACAATTTGTAGAACAACTCTTTTTGCCAAAACTAAGAAAATAAGAAAAAAATCGAATTAAATAAACATTAATTTACTGACCCGACTATAAAGAAAATAAAATAAATTAACAAATTGATTTCCATCTTTTCCTGCACTTTGAGGCTTCGAACATAGCCGGTTTTCGGTACAGAGACATCCATAAAATATCCAACCTTTAAAAACCCACCCACACAAACACACAACACATAAGTACATATGTGGCCCTAAAAAGAAAAGGAAAAAAGAAAAAAAGAAAAGAGAAACAGTTGAAGTAATTATTTATTACTGCCTTCATCTCATTTCGATAGGCAACATGTCCGGACACACAAATATTAATAAATTAGTTGATTATAATAAAATTGGAAAGAGAAAGTAGTTTTTTTTTTGGTATTTGTGTCGAATCAAGTAGGGAGAGAATGGATAAAATAGTTTTTTTTTTATGGCATATTGTATAATTTATGAGTTATGAGTACAAATAAAACAAGATGGCTAATTGAAATGAAAGGAAGGGAGTATTATTTTTTTGAATGAAAAAAAAAAAGAGTAAAGAAATGGTTGAGAACATTGAAAGGTCAGGTGGATTTGCTAAATTAAAACAACGTTAGAGAGGGTTGTGTTGTGGCGATCCGACGTTGGATGAGCAGACGACAAGCGGACTTTTGGTGATATTTTTTGGAGCCTTTTTGTATTTAAAAATTAAATTTAATGCTTTGGTGGCAGATCGCGATTCAGTCATTAAGAGTGGGCAGCGGCCCGTCACCGCTCGTGGTGCGGTAGGTGGGCCCCAATGTGCCTGCTCTTATGTTTTTTTTTTTTCTTCCTATTTTTTATGTCCCTGGGATTTGATACCCCGACTCTATCGACGCTAACGAGGCGGCTCCCCTTTTTCTTTTTCTTTTTCGCATTTTTCTTTTCATTTTTAATTTGTTTTACCGGTTTATTCTGTTCATACTAATTTTAATTTACCTCTGTACGTAGTACTAATACTAGAAAATTTGAGTTTTTATCTATTTTGGGATATCATTAAAAATAAATAAAATCTCTGAAGGATTCGTTGTTGTATGACTACGAAGATACGTGCAAATTTGATTATCATTTGAAAGTCGAGCAATAAAGCGTTAAATTTAAATTTGTTTCATTTCAGTTAGATCGGTACTTTAATTTCAAAATTATAAGTTATTTGAAGCAAAACATATGATTGTTTTAGGATATGTATTATGCAGTACTCGTTTGGTACGAAGTATGGGATAAGGCTTGATATGTCTGACTGAGATGTCTTATAAATATAAATAATTAATATTTCATTTGCTATGATGTATTAAATTCTCTGCAACACATAGTAATTATAGTAATTTATTGCTATAATTAGTTGCAGTATTATTTATACCACCTCATAGGTAGTATACATAACAACAAAATTAAGTATTATTCATACGGGCCCGAACTTTATAAAGGGTCGTATACTTCGTACCAAACAAAATATTAGGGTGTCATAGACATATTATACACCCTAATCACTCCTACCAAACGAGCCCGCATGTCCGATATGACAGTTTGTTTGAGAAAGACATTGTATTCCCATCTCGAAATCCCGCATATTTTTTAGCAAAAAATGATCAGCAGTTCTTAAACGAAGCATTCAATGGGTCATTGGTTTTGCTCATGGCCAAGCTTCTTTTTCTTATCTGGGAGTGCCTATTTTTGTTGGTGCTGTAAAGGTTGCTCATCCTCTTCCTTTAAGGGATAACATCAGGTCCAAATTTGAAAAATGGAAGGGGTCACATCTTTCTATGGCCGGCCGTATCTGTTTGGTTCATTCTGTTATCAATGGCTCGGCTTGTCACTCAATGACTATTTACCAATGGCCTTCTAATATGATTAAGGATATGGAAGCCATGATTCGTAATTTTATCTGGACAGGGAATTGTAACAAACGGCCTTCCTTTAACGTCAACTGGGATCGTATGTGTGCCCTTAAAGAGGAAGGTGGCGCAGGGGTGCAATGTTTGACAATGGTTAATAATAGAAGCATGATGAAATTGGCATGGAAAGTGGCTTCCTCTTCTCATATGGCTTTCAAAATGATGAGAGATAAGTATTTTGGGGCTGCTAATCGGATTAAACCTCATAAATTTTCTCCCATTTGGAACATCGTCAAAAATAGGATTCCAGAGCTTCTTGAATCCTCGTTTTGCATTGTGGGAAATGGCCGAAATATCGGTTTCTGGACTGATAATTGGCTAGGTTACAAGCTTGTGGACCGTCTTGATATTCCTTTTTTTGTTCAAGAATTTTTAACGACTACGGTAGCTGATTTCTATTTTAATGGGCAATGGCATTTCACATTCTTTTGTAGCTGCTCATCCGAATATTGTTGAAAACATTCTGCGCATTCCTTTTGTTGATGATGATGACTGCAGACTTTGGACCAACTCTGCTTTTGGCGATATTTCTTCAAGAATTGCATCGTGGAATATTATGGCTCGTTTTCCTGCTGTTAAGTGGGGATCTTGGATATGGGCTTCGTATATTCCTTCACGTCGATCTTTTACTATTTGGCGTGTGATCCTTAATTGTCTTCCTACTTATGATCGTATTTTCAAACATGGTTTAATGGGGGTAAATATGTGCATATATGATGTGTATGTCTGCTGCGAAAACAGTGGATCATCTTTTTTGGAGCTGCTCTTTTGCCAGATCGATATGGATTATCGTTTGTGATTGGTTCTCCTTTACCTGACAGGTTCATAATGGATTTAATCCTTTTCTAATTGCTGCTATGGATGTTGATTTTAGCATGTAGGCGGCTAGCCTTTGGAAAATTGTTGTAGTCACTACAGTTTGGGCTCTTTGGAGCTCTCGCAATGGATGGATTCATGACTCAGTGAAGTTTAGTACTCAAGCAATTATTAGCATTGTGAAGACGGCTTTGTTGGAGGCTTCAAATAGCTTTTGTCTAGGTTCTATGCATAACACGATGTCAGAGCGTATGATATTAAGCAGGATTGGATGTACTGGTGTGGTTCGTCCTCTTCCTTCTTACATTGAGGTTGTGTGGTGGCCCCCTCCTCCGGGATGGATCAAAGTAATACTGATGGCGCTGTGATTGGAGCTCCGGGCATTCTTCACTCAGGTGGTATTTTTCTTACCTATAGAGCTTTTGTCTGTTGTTCGTTTCATGTCTTAGGTGGGATTGGCTTTGCTTTCAAAGATGAGCTTATTGCTGCCATTCATGCTATTGATGTTGTGTATTCTAGAGGTTGGTTGCATTTGTGGCTGGAATCAGACTCAACTTATATGGTTAGTCTTCTTAATGCTCGCTCTTCAACGGTCCCGTGGCGTCTCCGTTCACGATAGATTCGTGCTTTGCAGCAGTGATGTGTGTGTATTTTGGTTGTTCAAAAGTTAAGTTTTCTATGATTTTATATGGATATAATGCACGTTTAGGTGTGATTTTATGCAGGAAATGCATATTTCGATTGTTGATATATTTGGATGAAAGAAATCGAAAATGATGAATTTTTGTGTCCAATTATAGAAGATCGAAGTCGAAGATGGAAGATAATTAAATGGGCCGGACTTTATTATTTTATAATCCATAAATAATATATTTGGATACCTATTATATATAGATTTTATTATTTAATTACTATGTTATTTAAGTTAGGATTAGCATATATATATTTAGATTAGCCGCAAGTTAGTATACACTTTTCCATTCCATATTCTTTTCTTTAGCACTAGCCTCCAGGATTAAGGAGATTGACGCAAGGAGACATCTTTGGATTGATTTTGTCAAATTCTGGTGATAAGAGTTCTCGTTTTACTTTGTTCAATTTCGCAGATTAATTATTATGCTTGCTTTTTATTATTTATTTGTTTTTAATCTTATCAATATGCGTAGCTAATTCTTTAATTCGGAGAGAATATTGAAGCACTAGTTTAATAATTCTGTGAGATCTAATTGTTCGTATAATTAATTTCCTAGGATTTCGATTTATTCCTTTTGTTTAAAGTTAGTTCTGATTTCATTTAAGTCTGATCAACTTAGATTAAATTGGATTACAGTCAATTATTAGTTCCTCCAATCCGTAATTGTTGGAATAGGGCTAATTAGTGATAAAGCTACCATGTTCGTAGTAGGAATAAATTGGTAGACGGATTATTACTTGCGTTCTTGGGTAATTCGTCTAAATTGGGTTCCTTCAATTCTAAAAGCTATTAGAGCATTAAATCTAGGTCTGGCGTCTCCAGCTAGGTTGTGTTTTATTAAGGGAAATAGTTAGGTCTGGTGTCTACAGCTAACTATCGATAAAGTACGTAGGAATTGGGGTATGTCTGCTGCATTCATGGTACCCTATAACTGGTTGGTTCATGGGAATTAATTTATCTTTGCACCGATTATCAGAGTCCTAGACTAGTGTGGATTTATTCGAAGCCGAATACTTTTCTTCTGATTAATATTTATTTTTGCTATTTAGGTAATTTATTATTTCCTTAGTTTTTAATTAAATTCTCTCAATTTAAGGCGTGGTGGCTACACCAAAAACACGATTTATAGAAAAAATAAGTGATTTCCCGTTCTCTGTGGTTCGACCATGCTTGTTGTTATACTAATTTAATTTTGAGCGAATTGCAGGAATTATTTGGTGGTAAACGACGTCCACCAAATTGGCGCCGTTGCCGGGGAACGGTGTTTATTAATTTATTTTTTCTATTGATCTTTTGTTACTTTTCTGTTGTTTATGAGCATGGCCTCTAAACCGGATCTTCTATATCATCCTGAAATTGAGAAGTTCGCGAAACGGTTGAAGAAAGAGACCAAGCTGAAGAAGCAACAGAATCTGTTGAAACCGTAAGGAGATCCGTCTGTCCAGACGGAAGCTATTTACGAGTCTGACAGTAGTGTCCCAGAAACTGAAAGTGTTCCGTTGGCCCAAACGGAAGGTATTTCTAAAGCAGAAACATAAATCGAGGAAGAAGTTGAGTCCACTTTCGTCGCGATTACTGAAGGTGACATGGCAGATGAAGATCCGAGATTGAGTGAACTTTCGAGCCATCTGGAAGATGATCCTCCAATACGGATATAGATACCAGATATGGAGGCATCGATCGAGATCAAGTTGGGATTGCTGAACGTTTTACCTAAGTTTTACGGTAAAAAATGAGAGGGTCCGTATAACTTTCTGAGTGAGTTCGTCAAGATATGCAAGGTGCAGAAGCGATTAGCTGGAGTTACTGATGAACAATTCAAGTTAGCCGCGTTTCCTTTCACTCAGACGGCAGAGGCGAATGCCTGGTTCACAAGCCTCCCGCCAAACTCCATATCTACATGGGCTGAAATGAAGAAACTATTTTTGGAGCACTTCTTTCCTCCGACTAAGACTAATGCATTGAAGAAGGAGATTAGTAGAGTGAAACAAGAATATGATGAATCATTGTGCACTTATTGGACGAGATTTAAGAAGCTGGTGGATAGTTGCCCAAACCATAAGTATTCTGAGGGTGACTTGTTGCAGTATTTCTACCAAGGAATGACCATCGACATAAAGAATCTTGTCAACTCATCAAGTGGAGGAGGATTTTCACATTGTAGAGTGAGTGAAGCTAAGAAGTTGATTCAATACTTGGTAGAAGCAATAAGGGAGTACGAGGAGCCTCGTTTGCTTAAGAGAGCTGCACAAACAAGTTCCTCCAATTTTGAAGAGAAGATCGATGAGAGAATGAGAATGATGGAAAGAATGTTGAATACTGTGGTTGAGAAAGTTGCAAGTGCTGGACCGACGGAGAAACCATGTGGTATGTGTGATAATTTGGGCCACTTAACGGTGCTGTGCAAATTGAACAAATAGAATCACATAGCTCAAGCAAATTCATTTGAAAGTTGGTATGATCATCCACCATCAAAGAGAGATCCTTTCTCGAACACTTATAATCCAGGTTAGAGAGACCATCCTAATTTTCGTTGGAGCGATCAAAGCAATCAAGTGCAGCAACAACCTCAACAAGTGCAACAACAACAGAACTACCAATCACCTCATCAAAGAGGATTTCAGCAACCACCTCCTCCTTCGCAAGAAAAGAAAGGAAAAGTCCCTTGAAGAGATGATGGCTGATTTGATTAGCTCTCAACAGTTTTTGCAAAACAATGTGCAACAACTCCAACAAACTCAAGTTAAGCAAAAAGTGTGTATTGACGGATTAGCTCGTCAAATTTCTCAACTCTCGGCTTCCATGAATGAACTCAAGGGAAATCAAGGTCGATTACCATCAAGTTCAAGTAAACCCTCGAGAACATGTGAACATTATCATATTGAGAAGTGGCAAAGACTTGGGTGAGCTACCAATCGAGAAGTCGGAAAAGAGTCCGAGAGACAGATCTGAAGAGAGAACAAGTTTGGCCAAACGGGAAGATTCTGAGGTTCCAGCAGAAGATGAAACTGAAAATACATTCCGTTTGTCCAAACAGAACACTGATCTTGCAGTTGTGCTCAAGAAAAAAGGAAGAGAAGGAAACCGAATTTGAGGAGCCAACTAAGGTCCATAAACCTTTGAGCTTATATGATCATAACATTATGATTCCAACACCTTTTCCTCGAAGGTTAGCGAAGAAGAAGCCGGAGGTAGATCCTAAGGACTTTATGTCGATATTTGGAAAGCTAGAAATTAACCTTTCATTTCTTCAAGCGATCAAGCTTCTTCCGTTGAGCAAAGTCATGAAGGATTTCATTGCTAGAAAGTCAAAGGATGCTGGCAAGATTTTGATGAGTGGGAACGTATCAGCTGTGATGCAAAAGAAATTGCCACCCAAATGCAAGGATCCAAGTATGCTATCTTTGTCTGGCTACATTGGAGGTACAAAGCTTAAGCATGCTATGTGTGATTTAGGAGCATCTGTTAACGTCATGCCATTATCTATTTATAATAGTTTAACTGGTATGGAGTTGATAAATACTAAAGTTGTGATGAAGTTGGCTAATGGATCATGTGTTTATCCTGAGGGTCTGTTGGAGAATGTTCTTGTGAAAGTGCATGATTTTGTTTATCCTGCTGATTTCTATATGGTGAAAATGTGTAATATGCAGTCGAATGATTCCGCTAGTGTTCTGTTTGGTCGTCCTTTCTTAAGGATTGCTAAGTCGGTCATTGATGTCTTTAATGGTACTATTTACTTTGATTATCATGGAGAAAAATTCACTTTCAATATTGATGATACCATGAGTAATCTTCTTGATGTTAAAAATGCATATGCCATTGATGTGATTGACTCTCATGTCCAAGAATATCTTGAGACTGAATTAATGCAGGAGAAATTAGATCTAACTTCGATGAAAGGGACGACTGATTTTGATGCTCAAGATTTTGAAAAAAGGTTCAGTTTGCCCAAACAGGATCCCTGCGACAGATCTGTGCCATTGGATGTGAAGCTACCCAAGTTGGAGCTTAAGCCACCTAAATTCGCAAGAAGAAGGCTTGGGTGATTTCTTTTCCTTTCTTTATTTTTATTTTTATTTTTATTTTTTTTAATTTGTTTTTATTTCATTTTATCTTTCTTTTAGTTTTGTATTTGCGTCTATGTGTTTGTTCTCCTTGTTTATGCTTTTTCTTTGTTTGCTTGAGGGCAAGCAAAGCTTAAGTGTGAGGAGGTTGTCTTTGTGTATTTACGTTAGTTCGTTTTTTATATTTTTTTATTGAGTTAAGTTTTTGTGTCAAGTAAAGCCAAGTATTGCCGGATTTGTTGATGTTTGTGGATATACTCTGCCTGTTTGAGTCTTGCGATTAACTTGGTGATTCAATATGCTTTTAAATGGTGAGATGTGATTTAATTTTTGAGGGATTATTAAATGATACTTGGGATGATGAAGAAGGACAATAATTAATTTTTTTAACCCACACTAAATGAGATTTGAGCCTATGATAGCAGAACACTCTCTACTTTATTTCTTTTTGAGAGAATTTTTCTTCACAAGGTTGCAATATCGAGTGTGTCATTTTATAATGCATGATAGAAGGCATTAGGGTGAACCACTTTTGGCCTGAATTTCATTGCCTAACCCTTACATTAATCCCTGGTGAGCCATTTTGAAGCCTTGACTATTTCTTTGATTTGAGCTACAAAATATTTAACCAAGGCCTGTTTTTTACTTTCTCTTGGCCCTATTGTGCATGTTTCAAACTTGGAAATTTATTCATGTGTGGTTTAAGAGAAAAAGGCAATTCTTATATGCCCAGACAGAACCCTATGCTGAAGTTTTCGTTTTGAAAAAGTGATATTGGTTATGTTTGGCCAAACAGAGGTAGTAGCCGTAACTCATGTTTTGTGCTGATTATCATTGAGATGTATTCTGAAGTTGTGAACCGTATGTTTGTTCTTATTTTGAAAAAGAAAGGTGCTAAAAAAATAGAAGAAGAAAAAGAAAAAAAATAAAGAATAAAAAGAAGTTGCACCTAGTTTGAGTTGAGCATACGGTTTGATATATTATGGTTGGTTTGTTTAGCCAAGATGAGTTAGTTTGTTCTTTTTGTGATGCCTATTATTCCTGGATGATGATTTGGTTTGGACAAGTATGATACTTTGTTCTTATTTTCTAAACCTAGGAATCCTATTAGATCCTTCTAAAATTTTGAATGGTCCCTAGTCCCATTACGCCAAATGAGAAAAGACCTTCTTGAGTTACTTGTTGGCTACTTTATATCGCAACCGAGTGACAATATATTTATGAGTACTTTCCTGGAGTAGTATAGGGAGTGAATGAGTGAAATCTGTGAGCTATATTCGATTTTTGCCCGATTTTGACCAAGTTGATGATATTGATGCATTATTTGAGATTTCATTTTGTCATTTGAAGGTTGAGAATTGTTTTGTGAGTTGCTTGATCTCTACTTGGCAGTGGAAAGTTTGCAGACATAAATAATTTGGTATTTACTTGGCTATTGTGTGTTGAGTCAGTTCGTGTCTCATTTCTTATTATTTCATTTTCTTTTTCTTTTATTAAGTCGTTCATGTTGAGTCATGGGAAATTTGATGTTTATGAACAACCATGTTTGATGATTGAATTTGATCTTCACTTCATACTTGAGGGCAAGTATGATTCAAGTGTGAGGAGATTTGATGTGTGTGTATTTTGGTTGTTCAGAAGTTAAGTTTTCTATAATTTTATATGGATATAATGCACGTTTAAGTGTGATTTTTATGCAGGAAATACAGATTTCGGTTGTTGATATATTTGGATTAAAGAAATCGAAAATGATGGATTTTTGTGTCCAATTATAGAAGATCGAAGTTGAAGATGGAAGATAATTAAATGGGCCGGGCTTTATTATTTTATAATCCATAAATAATATATTTGGATACCTATTATATTTAGAATTTTATTATTTAATTATTTTCTTATGTTATTTAAGTTAGGATTATCACATATATATTTAGATTAGCCGCAAGTTAGTATACAATTTTCCATTCCATATTCGTTTCTTTAGCACTAGCCGTCAGGATTAAGGAGATTGACGCAAGGAGACATCTTTGGATTGATTTTGTCAAATTCTGGTGATAAGAGTTCTCGTTTTACTTTGTTCAATTTCGCAGATTAATTATTATGCTTGCTTTTTATTATTTATTTGTCTTTAATCTTATCAAGTAGCTAATTCTTTAATTCGGTGAGAATATTGAAGCACTAGTCTAATAATTCTGTGAGATCTAATTGTTCGTATAATTAATTTCCTAGGGTTTCGATTTATTCCTTTTGTTTAAAGTTAATTCTGATTTTATTTAAGTCTGATCAACTTAGATTAAATTGGATTACAGTCAATTATTAGTTCCCCCAATCCGTAATTGTTGGAATAGGGCTAATTAGTGATAAAGCTACCATGTTTGTAGTAGGAATAAATTGGTAAACGGATTATTACTTGCGTTCTTGGGTAATTCGTCTAAATTGGGTTGCTTCAATTCTAAAAGCTATTAGAGCATTAAATCTAGGTCTGGCGTCTCCAGCTAGCTAGGTTGTGTTTTAATAAGGAAAATAGTTAGGTCTGGTGTCTACAACTAACTCTTGATAAAGTACGTAGGAATTGGGGTATTCTTCTGCATTCACAGTACTTTATAACTGGTTGGTTCTTGGGAATTAATTTATCTTTGCATCGATGATCAGAGCCCTAGACTAGTGTGGATTTATTCGAAGCCGAATACTTTTCTTCTGATTAATATTTGTTTTTGCTATTTAGGTAATTTATTGTTTCCTTAGTTTTTAATTAAATTCTCTCAATTTAAGGCGTGGTGGCTACACCAAAAACCCAATTTATAGGAAAAATAAGTGATTTTTCGTTCTCTGTGGTTCGACCCTGCTTGTTGCTATACTAATTTAATTTTGAGCGAATTGCAGGAATTATTTGGTGGTAAACGACGTCCACCAAGCAGATAAGTAAAATGCATTTTCGAGTTACTCATATTTACAGGGAAGAAAATTCGGTGGCTGATATGATGGCATATCCTAACATTGAAGATGGTTGGTGGCCTAACGGTCATCCAAGTATTACCACTATTATCAACCGTGATATGCATTTTTTTTAACACTTTCCGTATTGTAAAATAGACGGGTACTCTTTTTCCCTTATTGGGTTTTCCCACTGGGGTTTTACCTTTAAGGGTTTTAACGAGGGCCGACATTGAAGTATTGGCTTGTAATACTTAAAGTCTAGAATTTTCTTCTTTTTCTTTTTTCTTTCTTCTTTCAATAAAGAACTTATTAGCCTTTTGCTCGTGATTTTATGTGTCAATTTGCAATTCAATATTGAATTTGAATATAGGTAGGATTGAGCGGAAAAATGTTTCCATGGAATCATGGATGGGAGTATAGGTGCCCAACTGGAAGGCACGACCGGCCAAATCAGAACTGAAACCGTGAACTGTGAGATAAAAGGTGGTTACGGTTCTAATTTTCAATTAAAAATAAAAAATCGGCGGGCCTATTTGACGGTTAACCGTCATAAATATTTTGTTTATTTTTTTATTATTTATTAATAATTTTATCTATAAATACCTCATCCTTATCAATCTCTTACACACCAAATTCTCAACTACTATATCTATTGTTCTTTAATAGACTAGCTAGCTAGTTACCAATTTGTATTCTACATTTTTGAAGATGTCGAGTTCATCCCATCGTGCTGATATTTTCACCCAACATTTCACGAGGTTGCTTGAAGTATCCAGCTAGTTTGAATGACAATTGTAGAGATTCTTCAAAATACAATGTCTACTACAACTACTACTAAAATGTATACAAATAGAGGCAAGAAGGACGCTACGAGACACTTCTGAAACATGTTCAAAAGATGCAAATTCGACGGAACTTAGCTAAGTGCACGTGGGGTGATGAAAAAATTATTAAGAATGATAATTTCCAAAGCTAATAATTGGTTGCACAATTATACTACCTTTTAACTAAGAATTGACTTTCTATACATGGACAGAAGTTTTGGGTAGGAAAGTTATATGGTTTCAATAATTGGATGTGATATGACCTTGCTTCAAGAATTGTAACGTTGCACAACTTCGAGTTTGTATCTATTCATGTTCTCTCGACTTTCGAGTGGATACTAATTCATTTCATTAATTAATTAGTACCCTAGAATACAACTGATATTTATAGGGAATAATAAAACCTAGACGCACCCTAGTGGGCTCACACTCTAGACTATGGGCCGATAAACATCTCAATACCCGTTTGTTTGGTTGTTTTATGTGTTTATTTTTGTGTCATTTTTATCGTATTTTTATTTGTGCTTTGTGTCTTTGTGTCGTGTTATTCATATTTTTGTATTCGGATTTATGTTTTTTGTGTTTTTGTTATAAAATGGAGAATTTTGGATCGGTTTTTGGGAAAGAAGTGATGGATACTATCGGCGTGGAAGGGTCGCCGATATGGATAGCATTGGTTCGAATACCACCGAAGCGGACAACCCGCAAAAGCGGCACAAAATGGCGAAAATAGGCAGACTCGTATACCCCGCCGCGACGGGTTAGCCGCACATAATTAATAATCAATTAAATAATTAAATATAAATATTAGAAATAATAATGTAATGTCATACGTATCAGGATGACTTTAAACTCGATCAATTTTATTGTGCAAATTAAATAAGTAGCAAGAATTGAAACTTTTACGCTCAAGTCTTAACACTAAAAAAAAAAAGTCTCCTACAATGGCAGAACATATATATTACAGGTAGAAAAGATGTACAAAAGCATATTCCGTGAAGCTCAAAATATTCTCAACTAGTACGCTAAAAAAATTAAGTTTTGACTAACCAAGTCCCAAGTCCCAATAAGATGCGAACCTGTGAAAAGATATGCCAACACATAACTTTAGCCACATAAATACAAATTATTCGAAATGGCAGTGTGTTTTTATCCCTAGTTGTGAATCCCAGATAGAGGAGAATACGAATAATTTGCAATCCTTTAAGGGACAACTTAATCTTTAACCAAACACAACTTTAATAAACGCGAAAAAGGTAGAATGAATTATAAAATGATTAATCCTCTTGTAAAAGAGCGGTGCACACTAGAGAATCACAAGATTACAGGATATATAAATTAAATATAGATATATATATATATATATATATATATATATATATAGAGATAGGTATTTGTGCACCAACTAACGCAAAAAATAATCTTAATATACGTAATTTCATTTAAACGTGCTTCCATTAAATATAACTATATATTATTAACCTCCAAAAGTGGGTGTGAGCACACTTTTATTGCGAATGGACTATATAACCTTTCAAAAGTGGGTGTGAGTGTGGTGCACCTTAAGAACTGACCTGTAACTCTTATTATTTTGTTTTGTTGTGCATGACAATTTGAAACTGTTAATCACTCTTTAGAGATGTATCACGATCGTGAAAGAGGATGACGTCTGTCATCTGTCATCCTATATCATACGATCGTTATATCATTTTTTATGATCGTGAAATATTTTTTTCCCACACTTACCAGTTGAAATAAGATATTATTCACTTAAAACACTGCGCGCATAAGTGGAAAATATATTAGTACTACGTACAGAGTTAAATTAAAATTAGTATGAACAGAATAAACCAATATTTAACATACCAAATATTTACTCAGTACAAAAGCCAATATTTAACATACCAAATCTCTTGTAATTAATGTAAAACGCACAAGTGGAAAATATATTAATATATAAGTCTTATGGCTTGAAAGAAAAATCTAATGGGCGCCAGGTCAAATCTATTTGAAAAGTAGCATGATTGCACTTTTCTTAAAAAGTGAAGCCTAATGTGAGCCAAATGATGTTTTTTTTTGTAATATTAACTAGGTATTATCAGGAAAATGTTTTTATGAAAGTTATATTTTTTCATGCGACTAGTAATCTAATATTCATCAAAAGTATACATCACTAGCATTCACCATACACATAACAACTCTCTTTCTAATACACACACTGCACATTGCATACATAGTTAGTGCTGTCAAAACAGGCCCGGCCCGGCCCGACGGGCCGGCCTGTTTTCAGGCCGGGCTGGGCTCCGCAAATTCTGGCCCGCTGAATTTTCGGGCCGGAATGGCCCGGCTCGAGATAGGCAAAAGCCCGGTGGGCTCGGGCCGCCCCGGTAAAAATATGCTATAAACTGAATTTTCGGGCCGGGCTGGACTCCATATTTTCCGGCTCGGTGAATTTTCGGGCCGGGCCGGCCCTGCCCGATTTTTCCAAAAAGCCCGGCGGGCTCGGGCCGGCCCGGAAATTTGCCAGCCCTACATAGCAAAAACACGCACACTGCACACACACACAGACGTACACACATACACAAATACACACACACAAACGCGCGCGCACACACAGACACACACACATATACAAAAACACATACACAGAAATGCGCACTGTTACACTGACGGGGCCCAATATCGTTGGGCCAAAGGAAGTTGAGGTGCATGGGCCGCTTACAGCAAATAATCCACCAAAGAAGAGCCCAATAGCGGAGGGAAAGCCCGTGCGCATCAGGAAGCCACCAGCTCGCTACAAGGATTATGATATGGAATAGGAATAGAGTTTTGTCGCTACTGTTAGCTGGTCCTCTCCATTTTTCCCTTGTCCCTCACTCTCTTTTCTGTTAGGAGTATCTGTGAGCTGGCAGTAGTAACGGGGTATGCCAGACCCATTTTGGCTATAAAGCAAAACCTCTTGTACAAGAAGCAGGAGAACTTGAATGAAAATTTGCTTTTATCTTTCTTTTCTATTTCATGTGGAGTAGGCTCGCTCAAAGTAGCCGTTACTAAGTTAAATCGTAATACGCGCACACACAGAGAAAACACACACATACATGTAAATATTTGTTGTAAATATCTTATAGATATACATTATATGATTGTTGACCAAGTCATCCACCCTAAAACCCTAGCTCTGTACCATTATAAATAGAGGCTTTTGGTCCTCATATTGTGGACACTTTCAATACACTTCAATACACAGAATTCTTATTCTCTCTACTTTATTCCCTGTTCTCTCTAGTTTATAACACGTTATCAGCACGATTGTTCTATACCTCCTTCAATCCTAAAAAGTCCTTGGATGGTAGAAGGTAAATTCGTTTAATTTTCTTTTCATTCGGTGAAATTTGTTTTGCCGTCAGATTTTATTAAATGAAAAAAAAATTTCTTCTTTTTAATATTTATTCTCGAAACATGTTAGTGTGTTTAGTCAAATATATTCGAATATTGAAATATAATATTTGTTAATTTGTTCATATCAATTGCTATAAATTTCTTAATCTGACGAATCGCTTATATTTAAGCAAATCAAAACAATTGTATTTTCTTTTATAAAGATTATTGTTATCGGTTATTTTGCAAATTCTTATTGTATTTGTACTTCAATATTGAGACTTGATGGAAATATATTACTCTATAAATATATTGTGATATATTATATCTATAATTCTTATGATATAATAATCGTTGTTTCTAAAGAAACAAGAACTTCGAATAATCTTGAAAGATTATATATTGATGCTATTGAAGTAGCACAATTAATATTCATAAAGAATATTACATGCTTTGAAGAGCAAAGAAATTAAATATTTGGGTAATATATGATTATCCCTGATTTTTGTGCGTATATATTGCATAAATGATAAATGGCTCCGGAAGAGCTTGTATCATAATGATACTAAATTAAATGCTAGAGAATGCTCTCTCTAGTAAGTTCAAAAGGAAACTTACTTAATGATATCCAATAGAAAGGATACCACATTGAGACAATATTAGTTCATATATTGTTGGTCGAGAACATAATGCAAACCCACAACATATAAAAGATGGGTTCCCAACAAAAGATTGGAATATACGTTGGATTAAATATTCACGCAAATGATCTTGAAGTTCAACAAGTTATTTCTGCCAAATGAGTGATCAAATTTCATATACATGTTGTATATGCACCATAAAGAATTGAAGTTCCTCGTGAACAAAATAAATTAGATGATGCTCTTTATTGCCATAAGCGTGAGAGATCTATTGGTGTTAAATATCAAGATCCGCGGAATACAAAATTGAATAGAGAAATTATATCACTCAACAATGTCCTAATTAAGAGGATCGTTCTAAGGACGAAAATCCCAGTGCATATGCATGTGCACCAAATATTAAAAGACTGGGATTACGGAATAATCAGTAAAGAAAAATATCATTGAGAAATGATGAAAATCTGGTTGATTGAAAATGCCATGAATTATGTGAATTCAAGAGAAATGAGAAATAGTAAAATATTATAATTGTCGACAATACTTTTGCCTCGACAAAATTGCTTATATCATTTTGAAATGATATTCTGGATCCAGATCAAAGAAAATAGAAGTGCCAGAGGCACTGAGTAAATTTGAAAGAAGCAATTGAGGCAGAGCTTGACTCGCTAAATAAATAATCTTTTGCTCTGTAGTACACATGTCAAATAACGTTGACACAAATGAGTATTTGTACTAAGAGAAAAGAAATTGATGAGAAGAAATAAAGCAATGTTAATAGCTCAAAGATTTAGGCAGGGATCCTAAATTAATTTTGCTTAAATATATTCTCCTAATATGGCATCACGTTTCATTATTTAATATCTATCGCAGTAATGGATATCATGAATCCACATATTGGTTGGGTCATTGTGCGTGAATATATATGAAAGTCCATGATGGACTCAATATTTCTAAGAAAGAGAAATATAAATTCACAACAATTGTGAATTAATCATTTTAATTAAAGTAAGGATATGTGAATAATGATATATGTACTTGTGTAAATATCAAAAAGACTTTGAATAACTTTTATATTGATGAAAAAGCCAACTCGTACATAAAGGTAGAGTTTGGGATAGAAGACTTAGTTAAATCTAAGTATTGACTCGATATGAAGATCGAGCATCTCCTAAAGGAGCATATTATTATTACACTAGTCGACCTATTTGAAAAGGTTGTAGAGAGAGATTTGATTTTTATTATAAATCACATCTAGTAAGACCACAATGATTATCTCTTCACTCGACTTGAAGTGAATATAGAAGATAACGATTATATTATGGGATCAGAAGTTCCCTATTTTGAGTGCTGAGATCACTATTCTATCAGATTTGATATAACATTTAAAGTAACATTGCTAGCAAGATTTAATGATCTCACAAGGAGACATTGAACTGATATTGAGAATATCATTCGTTATCTTCAAAAGGTTAAAATTATATTAGTCTATTTTATGAAAGAGATCGAGATTCACATTGGTGGCTACTAGGATGTTGGTTATTTATCTCATCCTAATAATGCAATTTCTTAAATTGGTGTAATGATATGAGATATATCCCCCACTATTCTCTATGAGAATAATTCAACTTGTGTTGCACAAATGAGTTCTATATGAACTATGGCCACCAAAAGTTTGTTTAGTGAAAAACTTGTGGATTTATTCACTAAATCTCCTTCCAATCTTTATACGAAATTACGTTTATAGTAGTGAAATATGTTAACTTTGAAGATTATTATCTTCAGGGGGAGTGAGAAAGTACTATATATTTATGAAGATTTGGCCATAAAGGTTAATTTTGAGTAATCCTAAAGATTATACTCTAAAGGCCAAATGGTTGACTCGTATTTTTTTCCTTACTAAGTTTTTCTCCCGATGAATTTTCTTAGTCAAGGTTTTTAACGAGACAACTAATGCAACACATGAGTAAGTGTATGTGTTGGGAAAATTAATAGAGTTTTGAAGTGATACCAAAACCCAGCTGACCCCAACCGAGTAGATGTTTGCACAAGCCCAAGTGTTTTCCAGCTCACCTGTTTGAGCTTATAGATTTTCTATGTTTACAGGTGATCGCTGAAGACAGCAGAAGACCCAGCTGAGTACACAGCAGGGTAAGTCAAGTCGAGTAATGAGGAACGTTATCCAGATCTAAAACGATAAAGTTCTTCCAGACACAGCTGTAGGAAAGACCCAGCTCGTGTGACAACTCAGCTCTACGTCAAGACCCAGCAGAGTTCAAAACTCAGCTCAGCGTCAAGACCCAGCAGAGTTCAAGACTCAGCTCAGCGTCAAGACCCAGCAGAGTTCAAGACTCAGCTCAGCGTCAATGATCCAGCAGAGTTCAAGACAGCTCAGTCACCAACACAGCAGAGTCGAAGTGAACTTGAGATAAAGTCAGATCTGATCTGGACCATAAGGAACTCGACACCTCAGCACCTAGAAGTCAAACCTAGGATTGCTTTACGAGGAAATCAAGGAAGAAGACAAGTCAATCCTGTCAGAAGTTAGGTAGAGATTCAGAACGGCTCTTTCCAACGGCTAGTTCTAATCTCTCCCTATATATAGAAGTCTTCTTCATCATCAGAATGAGGAGAGACGAGAGAATAGATTCAAGAGAGATCAACATACTTCATTGAAGGAAGTCTAACCAAAGATCAAGAGATCTCTCAGAAAAGCTTCAAAGATACAGCAACCTTCATTCTTATGAGTTAGTATTTATTCTCAGGCTGCTGAAGCTCTCTCCCACTAGTATCTAGGCATATAATCCTTCCCATCTTAAGCCTAGTTTGAACGAGTTCATCATACTCATTGTTCTTAATTGTAAGAACTCGTTCATAGTTGGAAAACCCCAAACCCAAACCCAGAAAAGGTTAGGTAAAGGTACGCCTGCTCGAAGCGCGTAATTCGAGTGGTTGGTTCTGTAGTACCCGCAAACTACAGGTTAGGCTTCAGCTGTGCCCGTAAACAGTCTGGTTACGTTTCGATACAGTACGCGTAAACTTGTATCCAGCTTGAGGAACCAAGCTGCAACGCTTGCTGACTGCGCGAAAAGTCAGTGGTATCCTTAGTGGATTACCAGAGGTTTCTGGTCGTGGACGTAGGAGTAGTTTCTCCGAACCACGTTAAATAGCTGTGTTCTTTCATGTTTATTTATGCATCCAGCTAACCCTTCATAAGCATTATTTCAAGCTGCATAAACTGATTAACTGAAAAGAGAAACACAACTTTGCAATATATTTGAAACAACAGACGGACTTTCCAAAATCCCACCACATTCCGCACACAGCCAGCTGTGTCGATCAAGCTGCCTTCCAGCTGGATCGAACACAGCCAAATTTCACTCAAAAGAGTTTTAATTGGAAAAGTTTTTTTAAACCTTGGTGTATTCACCCCCCCTCTACACCAAGGTATCCGTCTTGGGACCATCAATTGGTATCAGAGCAGTGGTTCAAAAGATCACTGTATCTGTCAAGTCAGCCTCTTTGCTGATAGTGGTCACCTGAACAGATCCTTCAAAATTTCAAAATCTTTTTAAAAGTCATTATATTGCATACTGTCATGGAATCTTCCCTGTGCAGGAATCTTCCGACATTCTCTGTCGATGATTATCAGATCTGGAAGTTCCGACTCAAAAGCTTTCTGAGTGCGCATCACGACATGATGTGGGATGTTATCACTGACGGACCCATTATCATCATGAAGTCAGAAAGACAAGCAAAAACCACACCTGGAGCTGAACCAGTACTCCGTCAAGTTGTGAAGCCCAAAAGGGAGTACTCTCCAGAAGAAAGAAGACAAGCTGGTTTGGACAGCTACGCTCGCAACGTCATCTCCTCAACGGTGACGAATGCTTATCTCAGCAAGATCATCAACTGCGAGACAGCTAAGGGGATGTGGGATACTCTAGCCAAGCTGTGTGAAGGCTCAGAGGAAATTCAAGAAAATAAATTCTCAGTTGCATGCCAGAAATTCGACAATTTCAAGCAACTCCCCTATGAGTCCATCGATCAAATGGAGCTCAGATTCTCCAACCTCGTCATCGAGATCGAGACGATCCGAACTGGAAAATATACAGTTCGAGACAAGAACTTGAAAGTTCTTTCAGCTCTCTCCTCAGAATGGTGTACACACAAAGTGGTTCACCAAAGCAGAACTGATCTTGGCAGCATGGAGACGGAAAAATTGTTTTCCATCTTGAAGGCCAACGAAATTGATCTGGGGATAACAAGCAGAGATTCATCCAGCCGAATGAATGAAGCAGAGCTGAAGATCAAGCCGAGAAAAGAAGCTCAATCAGCTCAGCTTGGAAGGACCAACAAAGAGTTCAGATTTATGAGCAAAGAAGATTTGAACGAAGAAGTTGCCATACTTGTACGAAGCATTAATCAGCTGGAACAAAGCAAGGAAAAGTACAAGAATATCGTGAAGGTTCATCACGACAAGCAACTCTACCCAAAGAGCAACCCAGCTGAGTCATCCTCCCGGAGAGAAGATAAAAGGATCGAATCAAGCGAAACGGATGATGATCAAATCTCCTTCTCCGACTCAGATGAGGATGATTGCTCTGATTAAGATGTCTGAAACATCTTAGAGAAGAAACCCGACTAATGGAGGACAGTATGAAATAATGACAGCTGGATACAAATCTGAAGAATCAACCAGTCATACAGCTAAGTACATTGGTCTCAAGAGAAGTTTTAGAGAAGCAGCAGATGAATCAGCTGGATTTGGGACAGCTGACCTTAACAAATGAATGAGCCAATGATGAGAAAAATCCGCTCAAAGTAGGATGCAGCTGAAGAAAAAGCCACCTACTGACAAATCAAGGGGGAATTCTACATAGCTGGAAAGATTTAGTAAAATCAAGTAGAATACCCAGCAGGATGCACTCATCAAGAAGACACAGCTGGTGTCATCAGCTGAAGAGAAACCTGATCCAGCAGGAAAATAAAGATGATTCTCTAACCCAGCTGTCGACATGAAAGCATCCAAGAGACTTCTCAACATCTGAAGGAATTCATTGTTGGGAAAATTCACACAGAAGCACAACTTGCTGAAATCTAAGTCAAGATAATGCGTGGATTACTTGGACTGCTAAATCCGGGTGAAGAAAAACCATCCAGCTGAGGGGGAACAAACTCAGCTGGATCCCAAAGCTCAGTTCAGATGAATTACCCAGCCAAAAAGGGAATCAAGCTCAGCTGGACATCAGTCGCAGAACTCAAGGGAACTCAGCTGAAGGAAATTCAAGCTAATCTCAAAATACTCAGCTGAGGAAAACTGTCAATCAAGCAAAAGAAGAAGACCGCTGTGATATCAGCTGGATTCTGTGTCCAAGCTGACCGGTCTGCATCTCATGCAATAAATGCTCTGAGGAATATGCTATATAAAGTCCAATTATTTTGAATTCATATGTTAAGTGGACAGACATTCCTTAGTTAAATTGTTTGATAAGTTTCCTTTCCCATCGCATTAATTATAAAGTCTGCATAGTACTGTAGCACGGCAGGATCGAGGCAGAACGTCAAACGTTTGAAATACCTCACGCGCGGTTATAATACACTCGCCAAAAGCACGTCAGCAAAACGTGATGAGTGAATCCCTCCCAGCCGTTGATCAGAATATCAACTGTTTCAATCTTAACCGTTGATCCGTTATGGCAGTTGATATATATGGAAAAGATACGCAGATCCTTTCTTCCTTCATCTTTATCTCTGCAAATTTCAAAGATTCAAAATCTTCTTCTATTATCTGCAAGTTCTTCGCAAGATCCAAATTCTCCAAGTTGCAGAAATGGCGCCCAAGAAATCAATCGCAGGGATGAATCAGTTTGAAGCCCTAATGACAAAGCTGTCATTTGAGAGTATTCTGTCCACCTCCAATCTCCATGTTTCTGAGTTAAAAGAGATGGTGGATATAGTTGCAGACTCCGGTCTCCTGCTGTGGGCAACCGCCATGCCCAAGCTGTTGCTAAAGAGAGATGCCGCACTGTTCTACCTCAACATTATCGACGAAGACGGCTTCTACTCATCTTCGTTTGACATGAGTGTCAAAGGCGAAGACGGAAAGTTTGATACAGCTACCGTCACCATAAAACTCAACAAGATGCTACGAAAGGTGTTCAACCTTCCCAGAGAAGGAGGATTCATCCCAGATGATTACAGTCGGGAAGAAGTAGATGAATTCCTCAGCAAAGAAATGCTCATCTCCCCAGAGCCGTACAGAGCAAACATGTCAAAGCTCCTGCTCAAGCCAAAGTACAGACTGCTGCTGGACGTCACACAAAAGTGTATTCTTGGGATAGCTGGATCTCAAGGAGAGATCAGCATTCCAAAACTCAAGCCGATGATTGCCATGATCAAAGGCGCAAACGTCAACTGGTTTGATTTCCTACTCAACCGACTGGTCAAGGAGTCAGAGAAGATAAAGTTCAACTCCACCAGGACGACGTTTTCAGCTTCAGAGCCACTGTATCTCTGCTCCAAAATCTCTTTCTTGATAGAGCAAGCAGTGAAAGGGCACACAGTAAAGTGGGCTGATTCAGAACCGTTTCCTGAAACGAAGATTCTTTTCCATAGAATAAATCAAATCAATGAGCTTCTGAAGAAGCAGCCTGCTGTGAGTAAGGGCAAGAAGCAGCTGGAAGGAACAAAGGCAGAAGTTCCAGCTGAAAAGAAACAAAGAAAGAGGAAGACAGCTGACCCTAAACCAGCTGGAGGTCCAGCTGAGAAGAAAAAGAAAACAGCTGTCATTCCCAGTCAAGCTATGGTGATTCTCTCCCCACAGCCAGTGTCGGCCTTCGATCAATACGGATCAAACATCCTGGCCGAGATGGGATTGAATGACGGATTGTCATCCAGCTCAGAGGACGAGCTGGATAATCCAAGAAGCTCACCCCAGCCCTCTCCTCCTCAGCCTCTCCGCCAAAACAGCCTTCCCATCCACCCAGCCTCTCCAACCAAAGAGCCATCTCCCGCAAGAGAGCCGGAAGATATTCAACCGGCCGAAGCTCCTTCACGCCCACCGACACCCATGCCGAACCCTCTTCCACTTATCCTACCACCCCCAAAACAGCCATCTCCCAGAGCTCAATCTCCCACACAGTTGGCTGATGCTTCTTCACAGCCAATTGTGAACCCTTTTGAACCTGCTCCTCAAATCTCCACAGAATCAGAGGAGAGTGATTCTACTACCTCTCCTTCTCTCAACTCTACTGGCTCAGCCTTTATGGAAGCCATGTACGAGGACTTGCGCATTACAGGGGTCAAGAGTGCTCTAACTCAGTATCCAATTCTGGCGCACCTGCCCATCGCACTTGTCAAAGTTGGAGACCTCAAGTTCTATCTGGCTACCAAGATGGCAACTTGGTACCAGAATGAACAGCTGATAGAGACTTTCTCCTTAGAGAAACTGAAGACTGATGAAGCACGCCTCCAGCACACTTTTGGCTTTGGAAGTCTGGAGGATGCATATTTGCACCAGAATGATCTCATCAGAGGAATTATTGAAGTGTCTCAGCAGTACCCCAAGCCGCACCCAGCTGAAGTCTGGGAATCAGCTGACAAGCTTCTAACAGCTGCGGGGTGGGAGACACAGTCTGGAGCTGACAACTCCAAGGAATTCTCAGCTGAGATTACCAAGGAAGCTGTACCTGTTGAAACAGCTGAGGTAATGATCATTGAAGAACCAGCTGTTGCATCAACTGAACCAGAAGCCGCCCTACGCAGTCCAATTGCCGATGACACTCGCTCACTGGTCGAGATCGAGGCAGTAAAACCCAGCCAAGCCGAATCCGGAACCCAGACGGATCATGTTGAGCTCTCTGATGCAATGAAGGACGAAATTGCAAAACAAGTCGAGGAAATCCTTTTTCAGGATAGACTCAAATCAAATGTTGATACCCTTCTGCGCATCACAGCTATAGAGTCTCAAGTCCAGAGCAATGGACTGTCCATTGACGACGTTCACAGATTCGCTCTCAATCTGCAGGAAAGCACCAGCAGAGATCTCAGGCAATCTCTTGTTTCTCAACAAGTTGATCAGTCAATTCTTCTAGAGAAGAGAGTCCCTGAGATCATCTCAAACCTTCAAGCTCCACTGGTTGACGACATTGCAAATATTTCAAGCCAGCTGGAAGCTCTCAAAAAGACCACTCTCTCCAACAGCTCTGACATCCGCCAACTCTTCAACTTATATAAAGATCTGGATGCTCGGTTCGTAGCCGGAAGAAGAAGATCGCCTTTGAATCTCGTCACGGTGAAAACTCAGCCAAGATCGCTGATGTTGAAGGTATTCTCTCCAAGCTCAGCGCAACTGTTGCCAACCTCTCTACCTCCCTTGTTGATAATGCCAAAAAGGGGAAGATCGAATGAAGCCTGGAAAAACAAGTGAGAGGAAGGCGGGGAACTCGTGCAAAGAATACGAGAGGAAATTGACGATTTTGCAAAAGAGCTGGATGAAGAAGAGACGAACCAACTGCTCCAACAAAGTCAAAAGAGACATGGAGAGAGAAAATGGTCGCTCTTGCCAAAGCATGTGGACACAAGCCTGAAGAATACCAAGACTATCACTGGCTGTGTAACTTCCACAATGAGCAAAGAAAAGAAATGCAAGAGCTGGATAAGATTGTTAAGAAGAAAGCTGAAGCTCTCCAGCCTGCTGAGAAAAAGCAGAAGAAGAAGAGGCAGAGCTACAGACAAGCAAAGAAGAAAATCCAAGCAGCCTCAGCTGATAAGAAGAACCCAGATGATATAAATGAAAACTGGGAAAGATGCAAATCAGAATTCATCAAAGAATTCTATTACTTAAATCAGTTCAAAGGCATGGATCCAGAAGCTGCTTTCCAGGACTATTTCCTCGAGCTTCATGAGACAGATCCAATGATGGCAAGGTCAATCGCCCTCTATGCCAAGAGCAATAACATCCAGCTGAAGGCTCCCAAAGTCAAACAGCTAAAGCCTCCATTTCTAGCTGGAACAAACCTTCCTGACAAGGCCCAAATCATCAAAGAAATTAATCACTGGGCTGGTGAAAGAGGAATTTCAAAGTCAAAGAATCAAGCTGAATGGAAGGAGCTGGAAGAGTTCATCTTCAATAGATATGGTCTAAAGACTGACCATCAAATTGATGAACTAAGGAAGCAGTCAAGCTGAAGACCCAGCCAACTGGGAATTTTTATTTTGAACTTTTGTATTTAGATATTTGTACAAATTCTTCCTATTAATGAAAAATTCATTTTATCAAAATCAACCTGAAGACAATCTCTCCTTGTCCAGGCTCTGAATATGTTAACCTGCTGTGAATGTTTAATTCGTTGAATCCCCGTTTCCTGTTAAGGGGGAAGCAATTTTTGTTTTTCTAACTTGGGGTTTTGGCATCATCAAAAAGGGGGAAATTGTTGGGAAAATTAATAGAGTTTTGAAGTGATACCAAAACCCAGCTGACCCCAACCGAGTAGATGTTTGCACAAGCCCAAGTGTTTTCCAGCTCACCTGTTTGAGCTTATAGATTTTCTATGTTTACAGGTGATCGCTGAAGACAGCAGAAGACCCAGCTGAGTACACAGCAGGGTAAGTCAAGTCGAGTAATGAGGAACGTTATCCAGATCTAAAACGATAAAGTTCTTCCAGACACAGCTGTAGGAAAGACCCAGCTCGTGTGACAACTCAGCTCTACGTCAAGACCCAGCAGAGTTCAAGACTCAGCTCAGCGTCAAGACCCAGCAGAGTTCAAGACTCAGCTCAGCGTCAAGACCCAGCAGAGTTCAAGACTCAGCTCAGCGTCAAGACCCAGCAGAGTTCAAGACTCAGCTCAGCGTCAATGATCCAGCAGAGTTCAAGACAGCTCAGTCACCAACACAGCAGAGTCGAAGTGAACTTGAGATAAAGTCAGATCTGATCTGGACCATAAGGAACTCGACACCTCAGCACCTAGAAGTCAAACCTAGGATTGCTTTACGAGGAAATCAAGGAAGAAGACAAGTCAATCCTGTCAGAAGTTAGGTAGAGATTCAGAACGGCTCTTTCCAACGGCTAGTTCTAATCTCTCCCTATATATAGAAGTCTTCTTCATCATCAGAATGAGGAGAGACGAGAGAATAGATTCAAGAGAGATCAACATACTTCATTGAAGGAAGTCTAACCAAAGATCAAGAGATCTCTCAGAAAAGCTTCAAAGATACAGCAGCCTTCATTCTTATGAGTTAGTATTTATTCTCAGGCTGCTGAAGCTCTCCCCCACTAGTATCTAGGCATATAATCCTTCCCATCTTAAGCCTAGTTTGAACGAGTTCATCATACTCATTGTTCTTAATTGTAAGAACTCGTTCATAGTTGGAAAACCCCAAACCCAAACCCAGAAAAGGTTAGGTAAAGGTACGCCTGCTCGAAGCGCGTAATTCGAGTGGTTGGTTCTGTAGTACCCGCAAACTACAGGTTAGGCTTCAGCTGTGCCCGTAAACAGTCTGGTTACGTTTCGATACAGTACGCGTAAACTTGTATCCAGCTTGAGGAACCAAGCTGCAACGCTTGCTGACTGCGCGAAAAGTCAGTGGTATCCTTAGTGGATTACCAGAGGTTTCTGGTCGTGGACGTAGGAGTAGTTTCTCCGAACCACGTTAAATAGCTGTGTTCTTTCATGTTTATTTATGCATCCAGCTAACCCTTCATAAGCATTATTTCAAGCTGCATAAACTGATTAACTGAAAAGAGAAACACAGCTTTGCAATATATTTGAAACAACAGACGGACTTTCCAAAATCCCACCACATTCCGCACATACTACCGTGTCGATCAAGCTGCCTTCCAGCTGGATCGAACACAGCCAGCTCACTCAAAAGAGTTTTAATTGGAAAAGTTTTTAAACCTTGGTGTATTCACCCCCCACTCTACACCAAGGTATCCGTCTTGGGACCATCAGTATGTTATGTAATTTTTTCCTCTATCGAGTTTTTTTTTCCCACAGGGTTTTTCTGAAGAGGTTTTTAACAAGGCATGCACATCACAATAATATTGTCAAATGTGAAATGTTATACTTGTATCATTGTTTCAACGGAGACTCGCACAAGTGACAATTTGGCGTGCTTATTCACAAAGGTATTGCCGACGTCAACATTAAGAAAGTTGGTACACAAGTCGGCATGCAACGACTCAAAGACTACAATGATCAAGTTCAAGCAGAGCAGTTGTACTCTTTTTCCTTCGATCAGATTTTGTCCCACTGGGTTTTTCTGGCAAGGTTTTAATGAGGCAACATTTGTTTTAGGGATTGGTCACTTAAGGGGGAGTGTTGTAAATATCTTATAGATATACATCATATGATTGTTGACCAAGTCATCCACCCTAAAACCCTAGCTCTGTACCATTATAAATAGAGGCTTTTGGTCCTCATATTGTGGACACTTTCAATACACTTTCAATACACTTCAATACACATAATTCTTATTCTCTCTACTTTATTCCATGTTCTCTATAGTTTATAACAATATTCAAGTTTTCATATATAGACTCATGTATATATTCATATATCTATGTATTTATTTATGTTATGTATGCATTCATGTATTTATGTATGGATCATGTATTCATACATATCATGTATATATCATGTATGCAAGACATTTTGGTAAACCGGATTATTATATATCTTTTAAAAATTAATGGTTAGAATTTATATTTATTTTTTAAAATTGGTTGTTTTCCCACATTATCTCTAAAATTTTCTAATTAACACTTCGCTAAAACATTCGTTTAAACTACAATATTCGTTTTCAAGTAATTTCATAATTTTTGAGTTCTTTTGGTAATATTTTTAAAATATTCAACTTAAATAAATTTTAAATATTATGTAAATTAGAAAATTAAATTAATCTATTTTATGATAGTATAATACTGCTTGTCTGCTTCAATAATGATTATCACAAAATCATGAGAGTAATCGAGTCAAATCAAATAAAATATCGTCAAACTCAAACTCGATTAATTTATTATCGAACTTATTAATCAAAGCTTACTTGTACAATGAACATTCTAAATATATAAATATTATTTATTTCAAAATTTTAGTAATTTTTTAAAAATATGTATTAGATAATTAATATATTTAGGATTACAAAAAACTAATATTATACAAATGATTTTAAATTTCAAATTTCAAATTTAATCAAGTGTTTATTAACAAGCTAATAGTTTATCTAGTGTGGTTCTCACGACAACATCGAAAAAGGAAGAGCACACCATAAATATTAAATGAAGATCAGGCATTGTCTTTTGTTGGACAAAAGAAGAGTTGTTACAAATTTGTTGGGGAGAAATCAAACACTGATCACGACGTCGAACATCAACAATCGTATATTACCTTTAAAATATTTATTACTCCATTTTACCCGCCAATAGGGCTGTCAAAACCTTCGGGCCGGGCTGGCCCGGCCCGGCCCAACGGGCCAGATGCCAATATTCGGGCCGGGCCGGGCCAGCCCGAAATTCTATCGGGCCGCTGAAATGGATGCCCAGCCCGGCCCTTCACGGGCCACCGGGCCAAATCGGCCCGAAGCTACAAAATATAAAATTTAAATCATATAACACCACAAATACATAACCAATAACGACATAGTTAAACTACAAAATATCATAAGCCATAACAAACATTTCAAATCTCCAACAAGTCTAACATAATAAAAAGATAAATAGATAATCCATGGACTAATTCCAAAACCCACGACCACAAGTCTACTTAATTCAAAAACAAACATGAAACGACATATAAATAAATGAAATTCCACAAATCTTCAACTCTCCATGTTACTTGAATCTTCCTTAGACAAGCTTATTTCCTCCACCTCTTCTTCTTCTTGCATATCTATAATTTAAAAAAAAATTAATGAAAAACAAGTTAGTAGCTATAATAAATATTACATGTGAAAAAAATAAGATTAATCTGTCATTACCCGAAGTTTCAACTTCTTTGAAACCATGTATCCAATTGCGAGTGCAAATGAGAGCTTGAACGGTGTTGGGAAGCATACAATTTCTATACTTTTGCAAGATACGACCACCAATGCATTTAGATTCCGAAGCAACCGTGGTGATTGGAATGCTCAAAATATCACTAGCCATCCTTGCAAGCCGAGGGAACTGATTAGCATTCACTTTCCAATATTCTAAAACACTTATCTTCGGAAAGGGTTTGAAACGCTCTTCTAAGTACAAATCAAGTTCACTTTGGCCACTAGTTGAATCCTCTTCGTTCAACTCTTGATTAAACAACTACCAGACAAACAAGCATAAACAAGAGTTAAATTAGAACATATAAATAAAATTTGATACTTTCACAGTAACACATAATTAATAGTCAAACATACTTACATCCATAAATGAGATAGTACTACTTGTCCCCCCATGTGGTTGAGATTGAGAAAGAGTCCCTTTTGCAGAGATAGTAGGACACGAGCTTGATGCGGTTTCAATTTTGTCATATTCACCAAAGAGTTTATACAACGAATTCTTTACCTTCGTCACCTTGGCCTCATAATTCTTTGGGTAAAGTATCTTATAACAAAAGTTCAAGAATTTCAACTTTGAATTGGGGTCAAGAATACTTCCGAAGGCAAGAGTGGCACAATACTCATCCCAATACTTATCGAATTTAACTTTCATTCTTGACGCCATATCTTTAATCACCTCATCTTCCGAATTAGCAAGTTCATTCAACTTCATTTCTATTTGTGCAACTTGCATGAAATATAAATTGGAGGTAGGATATGATGTCCCGGATATCAAGTTAGTGATGGAGAAAAAAGGTTCCAAAAATTCACGTATTCTACCTGCTCTTTCTCACTCATCATTGGTCGGGCAATACTTGTAGTTTGTGTCATTGTAGCTCAAACAAGTAAATGCCCGACGATACTTGATAGCACTTTCAAGCATTGAATAGGTAGAATTCCATCTAGTACACACATCTAACTTCAAGAAACCCCCACTAATTTCAGTTAAGTGAACCTCCTCAATACACTTTCGAAACTCTCTCATCCTCCCATCTGTAGCCCTCACATATTTCACACTATTTCTTATTCTTTTCAATGCATTTTCTACAGCCTTTAGACCTTCTTGAACAATCAAATTCAAGATGTGTGCAGAACACCTTACATGAAAAAATTCACCTCCACACAACAAACTATTATGCAAATTAAGCCTATCTTTCAAGAATCTAACCATGCTGTCATTGGAGGTAGCGTTATCCAAAGTCAATGAAAATATCTTGGATTCTATACCCCAATCCTTAAGGACTTCAAGCAACTTTCCAGATAACTCAATGCCAGAATGTGGAGTATCTAACTCAACAAAAGAAAGTAATTTGCTATTTAACTCCCATTTTTCATCAACAAAATGCGCAGTTACACTCATATAGCCTACTGTGGTCATAGCAGTCCACACATCAGAAGTCAAACATATTCGTCTAGAATGAGTAGCTAACAACCTCTTCAAATTACCCTTTTCGATGTTAAACACTTTCATACAATCATTTTTTGCTGTGTTTCTACTGATAGATTTGAATTCAAGATTCAAGCTTGTATTCAGGTCATTAATTCCATCGTATTCAGCATAACAAAATGGGAGATCATGTTTAATGATTGCTCTAGCCAACTTATCCCTATATACCTTAGCATCAAATTTCCATTTTGTCAAAAATGCAGCTCGATTATCAAACATACTACTCACATCTTGATACTTAGGAATTTTCAAACAAGATTTAACGTGACGCTTTAAATGAGTGGTGCCATTCGAAGCTTTGCAAGTGTACCAATTATTGCAATGCTTGCATTTACACTTTTCAACATTATCTACCATGCAAGGTTGATCAAAATACATCCACACATCAGATTTTTGCTTTTTCGAAGTTCCCTTATCAACAATTTCAACAGAATCAACAGCCGTCCTGGTAGTGCCTATCGTACTGTTACAATTGACGAAAGAATTACCTGGAATGACTGGTGTACTCTTAGAAGTAGGAGTATCCAATAATTGCACGTCATCCTCCTTCTCATTCTCCTTCTCATTCTCCATATTATTGCTTTCATTGGTATCCATTCCTATACTCATACAAGACAAACTGAAATTACCACCAAACTACCAAACTGAAATTACCACCAAACTGAAATTTTCAGCTTAAAATTCTAACAAAACTACCAGAATTTACAGCATATAATATTCAGACAAACTAATAAATAAAACTTGCAGCATATAATATTCATACAAACAAACAAATAAATAATATTCGCACAATAGAAACAAATAAAACTTGCAGTTTTAAGAACAAGTTTTAAAACTTGCAGTTTTCAGATAAACTACCACAAACTTTTGTATAATCTAACTGCATAATTTACATCGCATAATTTAAGAACAAGTTTTCCAACACAAACATGTCAGCCAAAGGATTATATATCTAAGCTCTAAAGGCATGAAAGCATTAAATCTACTTACAGTCAATCAGTCACAGACTGATTCTGGGGAGGGGTGACCGGCGGTGGGCGGAACGACGACGACGCACTGGTGGAGCGGTGGTGGCGGAATGACGGCGTACTGGTGAAGCGGTTGTGGGCTGTGGGGTGGGGGCCGTGCGGCCTGGGGGTTTGCTGTTTGGTTTGGGTAGGGGCCGCAGGGCTGTAGAAGTGACCGGCGGTGGCTGGAGACTGGTGGAGCGGTGGTGGCGGAACGACGGCGTACTAGTGGAGCGACTGTAGGCTGTGGGGTGGGGGCCGTACGGCCTGGAGGTTTGCCGTTTGGTTTGGGTAGGGGATGTAGGGCTGTAGAAGTGACCGGCGGTGGCTGGAGACTGGTGGAGCGACGGTGGCGAACCTGTGGCGGCCGGAATCAGGATGGGTGGCGGCGTACGGCTGTGGATGGGTAGCAGCGGCGCTGTGGTTTATTTGATAGTTGTGGTTGGTTTTCTATCTCTCACTCTCTCAGCCTTTAGGGTTTGTCAACACTCAACAAATACTTAGTCAAATAGACTCTACAAATCAGACGGGCCATTTTGGCCCGAAGCCCGGCGGGCTTTTTCGGCCGGCGGCCCGGCGGGCCAAGCGGGCCGGGCCTGATAGGCCTGAAAATTTTCGGGCCTCTAAAATCGTAGCCCAGCCCGGTAAAAATAGCGGGTAGGCCGGGCTGGCCCGTCGGGCCGGGCCATTTCGAGCCAATTTTGACAGCCCTACCCGCCAACACTCGTACAATTTGATATCGATCCACACGAAGCCTGATTTAAACGTAATTCGCCTTCAAATGCATGAGTCATCAGAGTCCAGTTCCACCAATTACCGAAATGTCCCTACTCTTCTTATTCATCAACGGATCCACTCCAGCAAAATTTATATTTTATATGCTCCGTGGAATTGAAAACGAATGAAAACCCTACCCATGCCTTTTCGCTTCTAACGACGGAAAATTCCGTCGCTAAACAGCGTAATTCCGTCGCTAAAGAGGCCTAACGACGGAATACGGTCAACGCAAAATCCCTCGTCGCTAAGACAACTAACGACGGAATTTCAACTCCGTCGCTAAAGTGACGACGGAATAGTCGTCGTTGACTCTGCGTCACAGATTTCGTCGTCGACGGACTTGGCGACGGAAATAGCGACGGAATTTCCATCGCTAATAGCGACGGAAGTAATTCCGTCGCAAGGTTTGGTTTATTTTGGAAACGGATTGCGACGAAATTTCTGTCTCTAATTGTGACTGAACCCATTACGTCGTTAATTCTAGATTTGTCGCGACGGAATGTCCGTCGCTATTCCGTCGTTAAGTCTGGGACATTGGGCAGTGTAATGCTCTGTTTTTTTATTCCCTTAAACAACAAACAAAAACCAATTTCAAATCCAACAAATCATATAAATATGAACCTAAAACACAATATTAAAACTTAATCAAACACTAATTCATTGTTAAATTTCATAAAAAAAACATTCAACATTTAACATTAACATAACAGTTATGTCTAAAAAAAAAAAACATCTAATGTCAACAACTATAGAGTTTTGAAGTAAGCAGTGGTTGACCATCATATTGTATTATCAAACATCGTCGTCCTCTTTGTCAATGTCTTCTTTATTGTCGGCTTCATCATCATCATTGTCTTCGATGCCAACCCAACGAGTAAAAGCAAAAAGAAATTCCTTGAAGTTTACCATTCCATTCTTGTCCCAGTCCATCTTCTCTGCAAATTCAAAACAAATTGCAGCTTAATAACAAGCTACAGCCAAGACATACATGGTCTTTATACAAACACCTCATTTTATTCTGCAAGACTAGAGTAATTCTGGAAATTGGTCACGTCCTTGTTAGTTATTACATGAATAGTTTGAATAAATGAAAACATTGTTGTGTCTGCGTGTGCGTGTACGTGTGTGTGTGTGTGTGTGAGAGAGAGAGAGAGAGTACTGACCAAACCTCTTCATGGCTATCCTCCCAGAAGACCGTTCCCCTGCAGTAGTTTCATTAATGGCCTCAACCATCTCATTTTTGCTCACATAACCATCCTTGTTCTTATCTAAAAACACAAATGCATCGACTAATGTTTCAAAAGTAGCTTTGAGGTTCTGCACTCCTAACTGAGATTTCTATTAATTAATGTTAAGGACCAGAACGAAGCAATATGATCACGGACATGCTCTGGCCAAATACATGCAAATTCAAGGATGTCATCATTTCCATGTAGATTGTTGTATTGGTAATAAAGGAGATTAAACAAAAACTGTAGATCGAATCTTGTTCAAAACCAAACATGTATATATCTTTACTTGTCAGGTGGGGTGCATGCAAATGTCTGAGTAATTTGTACATTACTCGGACATTGACAAATTCATCAATCACAAAGTCATTAATAATTAATACCAGACATAAATTAACAAAGGTTAAATGTTGAGGATACAGAGTGGTGAGCAGGATCTTTCTTCAGAATGTAGACAAGACAAAGGAGAACGATAAATTCATTGAATTTTATCCTCATACTAAGATCTTGCAGAATACATAATTAATGATATATACATTTAACATATATACAAACATCAATTATTCTATATTTATGGCCTACTTGCATCAACAATTATAATGCAAATACCATGATCAATTAACAACATCCAAGGGGGTAGGTTCCAATTAACAAATTCCAGTAACACTAAACACGAAATCATGTAAAACATCAAATTGAGCTACACATAAAAAAACAAAAAATAAACACAATTTCTATCATTCAAACACCAAACAAAGCACAAACAAGGAACTCAATATTTTTTCTGCACAATACTTGAGCTACAACATCGGAGTTGGGGGTTACCTCTTGTTGGTAACAAGGCTTGAGCTATGGCAGAACGGCACAACAGTCGATCGGGCTAATCTAAGCTCACTAAGTTGGCGATAGAGAGACGGTGAGTGAGACATGGACAAAAAATGACAGTGAGAAATAGATAGAGAGAGAAAAGGATAGTGAGAGAGAGAGGGGGGACTGACCAATGACAGTCGGCAAGATACGGTTGGGTTGCACGAATAGCAACGGCAGCCGGAGATGAACGAGAATGGACGGAGCTGCCAGAGTTAACGAGAGAGAGAAAGAGACGGTAAAAGAGTGAAATAGAGACAGAGACTGACAGAGAGTGAAATAGAGATAGAGACTGACCTGACGGCGACAGACGGAGCGACGACGGCGGCCGGAGCAGCAGTGGCTACAACGAGTGTCAGAGAGAGAATGAGAGATGGAGAATACAACGGTGGCCGGAACAGAGGCGGCGACGGCGGACTGAGCGGCGATGGCGGGTGGAAGGAGCGACGGGATGGAGAAGTAGTAAGTGAGAGAGAGCAGTGGACGGCAGCCCGGAGCTACAACGGCTCCAAGCAAAGACGCCGGCCAACGTCTGGCCGGAGAGACGACGGAAGCAGAAGAAGCGAGCGACGACGACGGATGAGATCGACGGAACGATTTGGGGATTTGGGGGTTAGGGCTAAAGTGAACGAGAAAGAACAGATATCTGGAATAAAATTAAAGCTAACGACGGACACCATCCGTCACTATTCCGTCGTTAGCTCACGAAAATAAAATTTTAAATCATTAATAAATCTAACGACGGAACAAATTCCATCGTAAATTTAAAATTAAAATTATAAATTTATATTTTAATATTAACGACGGAAATGTCCGTCGTTAAACGAAATATTTAAATTTAAATTTTATTAAATAAAACTAACAACGGAATAATTTCGTCGTTAGTATATCTAAAATAAAAAAAATTGAAAAATAAAATATTAACGACGGAATAGTAGCGTCGTTAGGTTTAGCGACGGAATTTCCCTCGCTAACATCGTCGTTAATTTAAGCGCGAAGAATCCCGCCAAAATTCCGTCGTTATTTCTGGCCAAGTGTTTCCGTCAAAATTCCGTTGTTAGTTGTGACGGATTCGATTCCGTCGTTATTCCGGCATTTTTGTAGTGTGCACTATATATATATATATATATATATCAACCGTAGATCATACCATGATCAACGGTTGAGATTAGTTTGTAGTTTTTACATGGGGATTAGTTTTTATATGAACTAAATTCTATATATATATATATATATATATAGGAGATGGATCATATAAGAATGAATCTTAACCTAAGAAATAAGAATACATCTCCACCATTAATCCCACAACATGTATGGCTAAGATTTAATCTTACTCTTTAAACTAAGTATCGCATCTTTCAGTTAAGTGAAGGGCAAAACAGTAATTTAGTAATTATTTCCTTCTTAACTCATTCACGTTCAGCTGCTGAATTCTATTATATTCATTGTTCTTCTATAGATTCTTTCTTCTAGTTCATGATTCTTCGACACAGATCTTCTTCTTCGCGATTATTCATCTCGATTCGCCATCGATCATGGCGCTTATTCCTATTCGTTTCATTGCGATTCTTCTTCTCCGGTGAGTCTTAAGTTTTGCGAATTAGTATTCAATTTTACTGTGAGTCTTAATTGTGATTTTGTTTTTTCTTCTTCTATTTTTTGTCTCGGTTGATGATTTTGCGCTGATTTTGGTGCTGGTTTAATTTGCTTAGGCATAGAAACTATACTGAATTCCACAGATAATTTTCAATTTTATCTCTTAATTTTGCAGAATTTATTTTTTCTCCCAATTGTGTGACTATGTATAATTGCTGAACAGAACTTCATAAATTCACTGATTAATGATTAAAAAATGATATTATCTATCCTTCTGGGAGAGATTTTGAGATCCCTTCGTCTATAGCTGCATTATTTTGTTCTTAAATAAGTGTATGTATCTAATCAATTTGTGCATACAACGTGTTTGTGATAGTGTTTCTGTGTTGTGTTAGTTGAGAATTCATTTGAAATATTTTTGTTACATTTGTTGTTTTGATTTGCTTTTACTCAAAATTATCTGTGTAACTTTTCGTCTCACTTTTTATTTGATAGGGCTGCGTCAAAATGATGGTGTTGAGGTCTAAGAAGATTTTGTTTACTTCAAAACTGAAGTCGTCACAAGCATCGACTTCGAGACATATTGTTGCTGAACCGGTTACACCGACGAAAATATTTGAATCTCTGAATCAATCTTTGAAGGATTTGAGATCAAAGGATACATATACCATGAATCAAAATATTGATGTTCAGAAAAAGGGCTTGACGTTGGGCTAACTCCATTATGGTTTCTAAAAGTAGAGATGCACGAAGACAGGGTTAATGTCTTAAAAGGGTACTAAACTATAGTGTTTGTATCAAAAAGGTTACTAAACTAAAATTTGTATCAAAATGGGTGCTATACTTTAATTTTCTTTCAAATATGATTATTCTCTTTTTTACCCTTACAAATTCTTTTAATTTCCATCTCAAGCTTCTAATAAATTCACCAAATTTAAATTCAAGTCTGTTTTCTAGAACACCAACTACAAAGCCGTACCCAAACAGTCTAATTCTCCTTTCCTCTCTCTCTCACACATATGGAATTTATTGGAGCCTTCTTCACGGTATTGCAATGTCACAATTTACTCAGTTTCAGCTTCAATATAATCCCGAAGATTAAGATTATAATCTAGGTACAATTAGAAACGATGAAAATTTTCCAGATGTAATGTTTCCAATATTATTTTGAATCATTCATTGAGAAACACTAATATAGGCATACTTGTAGTAATGGGAGTCTGAGAAAAATTCTGAATGAGGACAAAATAGAAATTTGGCGGGGTCAGTGTAAATGGATAAAGTGATGACCATCAAGAAGAACAATATGATGATCGTGGACTAAACATTTATCAGCCAAGAATTGGCATCTTCCTCTGTAGTCCACCACCACACCAACGATGGCGTTTCTAAGTAGTCGCTCATTTCAGTCCGGGAGGTTAACCAGATCGAAATGCCAATTATAATTTATAAGGGTAAAAAAGAGATAATAATCTTATACTTTATGAAAAAAAAATGAAAGTTTAGTACTCATTTTTATACAAATTTTAGTTTAGTACCCTTTCTGATACAAACATTATAGTTTGGTACTCTTTTATGATATTATCCCCACGAAGACACGATGCTCGATTGGCTAGATAAGTGGGTGTGAATGTTGAGATCATAGTGGAAAAAGAAAGAAAGTCGATGAGACTTCTTTACCTTGTATTAAAACAAGGAATTTGAGAGGACATGTTTCTGCAGGATTTGGGTGATGGAAGTTTTGTGGCAGCTCGTCAGTTGATGATGGAAAGAAGAAGATGTTTGAAAATGAAGAAAAAATATGTTGAAGTCAAGAAAAAATCAATGCATCAAGTGCAATTGTCGTTGTTTTAAGAAAATACTTTTCTTAGTTCACATTCATTGTCATTAATTTTTTTTTTGTTTTTACAATAATGTATTATTAGTGGTGTTTCGATATATAATATCTGATTATGTTTTTGTTCATCTATTTCTATAAATAACCATCAGGTTATAACTTATTTAAAACATTGCTCAACCAACAGTGATGCATTAATACATAGCATTACAAGATGCATCACAATTACTAGTCACATGCATCACAATGCATAGTCAGATGCATCATAATGACTAATTAGATGCATCATAATTACTAGTAGATGCACCACAACGCTTAAATAGATGCATCACAGAGCATTACGAGAAACATCACAGAGCATTATGAGATGCATCACATATTATTCGGAAATGTACCTCAAATATGCATTTAAGTAATTGAAATAATTGTGTAATGCAATGTAATTATAAATCAAAATTATACAATTGTTCAATTCTTTCACACTATAACTAGTTCAAACATACATTCAATCATTATTTTTTCATGTATTTTTTAGTTTCTACCATACGTAACTTAAACAAGAATGTGCATATATAATTCAGATATAACCAATAATTCTCTAATAACATCAACCAATCAAGAATTTCTTTATTTTAAAACTACGATCTTGGCACATTCTTCATAGTTGAACTCTCCTTCTCTTTTCACTCTATCCTTTAACGTGTTATTTTTCTAATAAGAAGTAACACAACACTCGACTCTCAGCATCTTTATCAATCTTTATCAGAGTTTTCCGGCAGGAATGTCGTTTGCGTTGGAGCAACACCTTCTGATTCGATTACAGAAATGTGAATAACATCCATGACAAATTGCATCCGCCCTGGTCCCCTGTATGATGAAACATTACATTACAATTAGAATTGTTAATTCAAGTAATTGTATTGTATTTTGTATCAACACAATAACAAATAGAACACAATAAGTCCAAAGACGAAGAAGAACATGACACGAACATTAGATGCATCACAAATGACTACCTAGATGCATCACGATGACTACTTAGATGCACCATAGTGACTGATCAGATGTGCCCACAATGCATTTTCAAAATTAATTAACATTGTTCACAGATTTACCTACTACCATTCCAAAACACAATGTAACACAAATATGAGACAGATTACTTAAGATGGATAAATGTTATTTTTACATCCAAGACCAACACATCTAAGAACGAGGTTTCATATTGCAATAAATACTCCAGCTACATTAGGCAACTCTAAACATTCAAAATCATGTGTTAGTTAGAATGCATCATACTCACTTATCAGATGCACCACACCGACTTATCAGATGTACCACAATGCGACCCACATTCAAAAATATGAAGCGAAGATTATAATTATCTAAAAATTCCCAAATTCTCATACACGAGACTCCTACATTCAACAGCAAAATCATAATCCCACAATCTACTGGTTTTGCAATATCATAATTCATGGATTTCCAATCACGCCAAGTTCTAGATCATAAGTTGATAAAATATACCAAATTCAAGTTATAACGTCCATAACACACAAAATTATTTGCTCAAATGCATACAGAAACTTGATCAAGATGCATAAAGTTTGAATATAGGCAGTACAAAAGATTTACTCTCATCAACACCAAGTTCTCAAATAAATAATAAGATAAATCAGGTAATTTATCCAGTAAATCACTGACATTCATTGTACTGTGTTGTTGACATTGTTCCTCACCTTAATTAATTTCTTCAATTTTCTTCTTCAGTAGCGCACAACTCGATTTCAAGCCCTAGCTTGATTTGATGGTCGAAAATTAGAGAAAAACTCAATTTTCTTCTCGATTTCCCTTCGATTTCGTATTTTCTCTTTTCTAACCGATTGATTTAGAATTTTTGGTGGTTGAATCATAGATTTGAGTTGAGAGATATGGATTGAGAGATGCGTGTAGAGAGAATTGAATGAACAATAGCTATGGGTTTGAGCGATCCGTACAGAAGAATCAATTTTATGTTTTACATTTTTGCCCATGGCTGCACAGAAACGAGTTTTTCAATTTTGGGGGATTAAATATTTCGAATTAAATCAGACTATCCATCAAGATTAGATCTACGGTGTAGGATCATTCTTAATTCTTATTTTAAGAGTTTTTTTCACTAGAACCACTTCATATATATATATATATCTTTCTTGTACGTTCATACAAGTAAAACACCTGCATGCGCCCGCCCCACCGGAGGGGAGTTAAGATTGTTGTCTACTGTAGGTGTAGTCTGGTCTGCAAAATTATTGGGCCTAAAAAAACATTGAAAAATTATCAGAGTTAGTTAATTACTTCTGTTTCTGCTAATTCCGTACTAATTTCATTTCTTAATTATAAATTGATGGAAAAATGTACAAATATCTCTCAAGGTTTCATCTTAATAGAGTAATCAACTCAGATATTGAAAATCTCCAAGTTCTATTCAAAAAATGCAAAAAGAACAAAAGAAAAACAACAAAAATAAAATCGATCCTTTTTCTTTTTGGAAAAATCTAAACGTTTAATATTTACCAATTAGTTGCTAGTTCTTTTCTTTTCCTTTTTTTTTTTCCTTCAACGTGTTGTGGGTCATTTAGTTAAGGGTTAATTATCACTTATGACCCGATCTTACGCTTCATAGTTATTTAATGGCCCGACCTTTTGAAATATTAAAAAATGGTCCGATCTTTGCTCCGCTGTGACACATATGGCCTGAGACCGAAAATCCGGCGATGGAAAACTGAGTGGGCGGCCGGATGATGATGTGGATATTTTTTAAAAAATGGGACAAGAATATCCACATCATCATCTGGCCGCCCCAACTCAGTTTTCCGTAGTTGGATTTTTGGTCTCAGGCCATAAGTGTCACAATAGAGCAAATGTCGGGCTATTTTTGAATATTTCGAAAGGTCAGATCATATAATCATCCTAGAGTTAAAGGTCGGACCATAAGTGATAATTTCCATCACTACTATTAAGTTCTTGTTCAAGATCAAGTGCTTCCAACCATTCTCTTTGGTCTTCACCACGTACGGCTTCTCTCTTGGACTATATAGTAGTAATTAATAAATGCTAATTATAATCTATTGGTCTTCACCACGTACGGCTTCTCTCCGTCCCATTATTAATGTCTTGTTTCTTTTGGACACGATTATTAAGAATAAAGGTATAAAGATAGAAAAATGGTAGATCCCACAGCTTTTGAAAATTTATTAATTGTTTCCTTTTTGAAACATGACATTATTGATGGGACAAACCAAAAAGAAAAACATGACGTTATTAATATTGTTTCAATTAAAATTTTTAATATTAATTATTGTTTTAGTTTCAATTAAAATTTATTAATTATAGCTAGAATTTATAATTCTAATTAAAAATCTATTAATCATAATTAAAATGATTAATTCCTAATTAAGATTTGAAGCTGGGCAGATAATTACATCTGGAGCTGTCAAGACACATGGAGCTAATGGGCTGCAAAATAGGCCCGCCATCCTAAACGGGCCAAAGATGCCCGCGGACCAATCTACGGAATAGCCGTAACTCTCATTAACTGTAAGAACATTATTTATCTGCCCTCTCTGTTTTTATTTGTTATGGAATTTCGGTTCGTGTGACTTTTCAATGATTTAAGACTTGGACCGTGATTCCCAACAAAATAAAATATCTGACTTCATTATCTTGATTGAAAGTTGGATACATATGTTGAATTCTTATATAATAATAATACCCTGATAAACTTTAGCTAAATAATCATAACTTTCTAAGGAATATTATTTTTTAGTTCAGTTTTGTGTGTGTGTGTGTGGTGTAAATAAGATTCATGTGGTTTCCCAAATGATATGAGAGTTAGATAATAGTTCACTTCCAAAGTAAGCAATTATTGATAAAATTGATTGAATATTCTGATTTACAGGGTAGAATCAATATCTTGACAAGCTTTGTTAAAACTAATTTTGTAATCGCACGCCAATAAAAGTGTAAAACACAATTATAATAAAATTAGAAACCAAACATAAAACCATAAAAAACCACAAATTTTGAAATACGTTTTTTTGTACAACATTCAACATGTTATTAAGATAGAAAAAATAGTTTAACCTACTATTTAATATCAAATAAAATCATTGAAAAAATATCAAATATAAAAAATGAATATAATATAAAATTGTATTTCAATTTTATCTGGTAAATCGAAATTTGTTTTTTCAAGTGAAATATATTAACTATATCTCGTAGAAAGTGGATAGGGATAGAGCCTAAGACTACAAAGATGAAAATAAATAGTGGTATAAAATAAAAATAGGAGAACTAATTAGTCATATTTAAAAGGGCGACGACGACTAGGCCATGTGAGTCGGTGGCGGAAAGATGGTCGACATGTATGAACAAGATGTCAAATAAAAAAATGAAATAGATTGAGATAAAAGAATTAGAACAAAAATATCCAAAACTGCTATTATTTGTCTTTATAAAAATTAATGTTATTAGTATTTTTTCCTTAGAAGTCCTATTATACTACATTTTCACTATTTAAAACCACTTCTACAAAAAAAGGAATAATGCTTATAACAATTTCTTTCTGGAAACCACAATGAAGGTGTCTTACATTTTAATGTTTAGTGTCTATTATTTTAAAAAATTGTGACCTTAAAGTAAAGAAATTTACAAAATTATACTGTATGGATGAAACAAAAGCGGCAGACCAAACGTAGAATGTGGGGCAATTGCAATTTTTCTAGAAAAATGCTACTTTTGTTTTAATAAATAAATAGAGAGGTGATTGTGCTATACACCTTCCGTGAGCACCTCTCTCATTTCGTCTATATTAACATTATTCTATTTAATTTTTGATATTGTGTTTTATTCTAATACCTTAGAAATTGTTATTAAAATCCTTAAATATATAAATTAATAAAAAATCAAAGCTCGATTTCTCCTATTTATTCATTTCTTTGAAGTAAGGGAAAAAGAAGAAATCGAGCTTTGATTTTGATTGATTTGTAAATTTAACGATTTCAATAACAATTTCTAAGGTAATAGAATAAAACACAATATCAAAAATTAAAGAATATAGTGTTAATATGAATGAAATGGAGAGATGCCTACAAAAGGTGTTCAGAGAAGGTGTGTAGCACATCACCTATATATATATATATATATATTTATATATATAGGGCGCGGATCAAATAAGAACACTTTCTTAGATAAGAAATAAGAACAAATCTAGACCCTTGATCCTTGTTGATCTACGGTCCAGATTTAACCGTGCATTTAATTACTCTAATTTATGCATTTAAATGCTAATGCATTAAGTTATTGTATTTTATGCATTAAAATATTTATGCATTTAGTTTATGCATTTTATGCATCTCCGATGTAATAAAAATGAATTGTTCTTACGTTCTCATATAAGATGTGTTCTTACCAGATTCGCTCCCTACATATATATATATATTCATGACTTTCTGCAAAAAAAAAAAAACTATTTTTAGTTATGTTTTAATATAAATTAGGTTCACATGGCTTTCTCGTGTATGATTGAATCAGTATTCACTGCTAACGACATATAATAAAATAGTCACACTGACCAGTAGCATATAATTCAATTGATATTTCCCTATGAAGCTGAGAATCCAAGCATGAATCTCAATTTTTCCATCCCCAAACTCAAAAAATAAATAAAATAGTTATCATGTTTTAATTATTTTTGGAACTAAGGAGAAAAAAAAAGTAATATAAATAGAATTAGAGGTGTAGGATGTGGACCAATTCAATATTGAATTATTTGTTCAATTCTTTCCATCACCATCAATTTACTTCACTGGACCTACCAACTACCAATTGGGAGTTTCTCGGAAATCATCATCAGTTTTAAGAAATCACCATGTGAATTATTTAAATTTTTGTTAGGGTAAAAATATCATTAATCAATGTAAATCGTTATGTATGATATTTAAAAGGCTAAAAATTACTCCGAAAATCCTGAGAGCATCCATAACAGTTGTCAATTTTAGATCGGTCTCTCAATATTTAATTAATTCCTTTTGTACTTGGATCCAAATCATTGAAAGACCGGTCTCAAAGTCGTCTCCAATGATAGCGGTCTCTCACCCGATCTCAAAACAAGCTGGAAGGACGAGAGGACGACATGTGACAGAGGGAAGAGAGAAGAGCCCGATCGCGACCCCGAGCGCAAACAAGACCGCGCGTGCAACCGTTGCTCGGTCACCAACGGTAGAGACCACCTTGCACCCGGGCGATATGAGAGAAACCGGGAGAGCGACCGGGGGCAACCCTGTTGTGGATGCCCTGATTTCCAAACTTACAGTCTAAACTCTAAGCAACACGATGTTGGAAAATTAGTTTTGAATAATCAATTATTGGATAACTAGTTCAAGGCATCGCGTCCACTAGGCCGCCAGTATACTCGATGATATTGACTATGGAAGGTTCAAGGTCACAAGCCACCAATCCAAATGCAATAGAGTCTCTTGAGGACTGAGCTAAGTGTCTGCATACATTTGCATATGGCTTTCTCACTCATATGGGGGATTGTTGGAAAATTGGTTTTGAATAATCAATTATTGGATAATATTTATTTTGTGGAAATAAATATTGGATGTTAATCTATGTGTCGAGTAGATGAACGTGACATACCCGAAGTCTCAAAACCGATTTCCGGTGAGTGAGATATTGTATGCCGTAGATGGGTGTTGGTGTAGGGAAATTACGCTTCCCAATTATAATAAGCTGGAGCCCAATTCGTTTGGCCTAGCAGGTGTGTCTGTTTCAGATAAGCTATCCGTTTAGCCAAACATATGGTTCAGTTTGTCTGCAATAATCACAATTAAGTTTCAAAGAACAGAAATCGACATAATTGATGAGCCTTGATTGTGGTCAAGGTGTAACACTCGTGTGATTAATGGCTCTTCATAGTGTAACATATGTAACTGCCATATTGGATAGTTATTACACTTTATTGTGTATTAATCCCTCCATGTTGATTTAGCGTATAAATAGATGCTGTCACGCCCCAAACTGGCAGGGAAGTAAGAAGCGGGAAAGAAATAGGGGATTTTAATTTGCGGATAAATAAATAATATGTCCAATATTTTAGGCAACATATTCTTAATAATATAGACATATACGAGAGATAAATATATCAATTATAATTAAATAATTACCAAATAATGGGGTCAAAATAGACCGAACTTCACCGTTAGCAAAAATAAATAATGCAGGGTCGGATGAACCGAACTACCATGCTAAACAAAAATGACGGAGTCGGAGAGTTCAACTTGCCAAGTGGGGTTGGTAAAACCAAACAACACCACAAAGGGTTGAACAATCAGAGCACAGTCAGAGATAAAGCCAAAGTGCATATGCTTGCCAAATCGAGTTAACCAAACCAACTCTCTCGTGTGGTCGGATAAACCGTACTACATCACGACGGTCGACATGTTGAGCATCCAAGAGGGGCCGGCTAGTCTAAAGCATTTATCGGAAAGCAGTAAAGAAATAAACGGGGTTGTAAAATCGTACAACCCGCGATAAACAATAATTCCAAAACGAGGTCCATTTTATTTAAAGTGTAATAGTTCAAACACGACACAAATCAATTATTAGAGCATTAACACAGTAAGGCGGAAGCAATATCATAAAAAGTACAACAGTACAACAACATTCTCTATTCCTCAGCTCCGCCCGATCACTCCGACTTCTCATCCTGAAAACATTTTGAAAAGAGTTTGGGGGTGAGTACTAATGTACCCTATTGGTCCCAAGACGGATACCTTGGTGTAGAGGGGGGTGAATACACCAAGGTTTAAAAACTTTTCCAATTAAAAACTCTTTTGAGTGAGCTGGTTGTGTTCGATCCAGCTGGAAGACAGCTTGATCGACACAGCTGGCTGTGTGCGGAATGTGGTGGATTTGGAAAGTCCGTCTGTTACTTTAAATATATTGCAAAGCTTTGTTTCTCTTTTCAGTTAGTCAGTTTATGCAGCTTGAAATGTATGCGTGAGAGGAGTTAGCAGAATGCATAAAATAAAGCAGTAAAGAACAAAACAATTTTAACGTGGTTCGGAGTAACACCTCCTACGTCCATGACCAGATTCACTGGTAATTCACTACCACTTGGTTTCCAAGTACAAAGCAACTTCACAATTCTAACCTGAGTTGTGTTCCAACAGTTTACAGGCACTGTCAAGCCTACACCTTTCAGTTTGCGGGTACTGAAAAAACCTGACTTACAGTTTCCGGATACTGTAAAACCTGACCACTCGAATTACACGCTTCGAGCAGGCGTACCTTGACCTAACCTTTCTGGGTTTGGGTTTGGGTTCGGGTATGGGTTTTCCAATTATGAACGAGTTCTTACAATGAAGAACAAGGAGTATGATGAACTCGTTCAAACTAGGCTTAAGATATTTCTATTCTAATCTATTCTGCCTATGACTGAATATGTGAACAACTAAGAACACAACTGAGTGGCTGGGTGTTCTTGAAAGATTTGGCTTTGAAGATCGTTGTTCATTTTTCTGTTTGTTCTTTTATTTCTTCAGTCGTCTCGCCAGCCTAGTTTCTTCAATGGTGATGAGATATATATAGGTGGAGATTCAAACTAGCCATTGGAAGAGAGCCTTTTGAATCTTACCTACTCTCATTGACTTCTGGCCTTTTGCCTACGAAGTAGGTCTGCATCTGCAGAAGCTATTTCTTCTTTAATTTGACCGCGTCAGACAAGATTTTCTGACATCGGGATCTTGTCTTGGATAAGGTCTTCATCTTTGAGCTGCTAAGCGTCTCTGCTATGTCTTCAGCGTCTTGGACTCTGCTGCGTCTCGACTTCTGAGCTGTGTCTTAGACCTGTGCTGTATCATTAACCTGAGCTGTGTCTTCAACCTGAGCTGTGTCATTAACTTGAGATGTCTTAGACCTGAGCTGTGTCATTGACACTAAGCTTGGTCTTTTACACTGAGCTGGGTCTTTGACACTGAGCTGGGTTCCGTCACTGAGCTGGGTCTTGATAGTGCTGGATCTTTGACTCTGCTTGGTCTGCTCTGCTGAGTCTGCTCTGCTGAATTCCTTAGCTGTGTCCACTTAGCTGTGTCTTCTGCTATGTCTTATGCTGTCTTCAGCGACTCTACCTGTAAACTTAGAAACTCTATTAGTTCAAACAGGTGAGCTGAAAAACGCTTAGGCTTGTGCAATCATCTACTCGGTTGGGGTCAGCTGGGTTTTGGAATCAAATCAAAACTCTATTAATTTTCCCAACAATTTCTCCCTTTTTGATGATGCCAAAACCTAACTGAGAAAAACAATTTACTTCCCCCTTAACAGGAAACGGAGTTTCAAAAAGAAATAAACATTCATAGCAGATAATCATTTTCAGAGCCTGGACAAAGAGAGATTGTCTTCAGGTTGATTTTGATAAAACGCACTTTTCATTAACACGAAATTTTGCAACTTTAAAATTACAAAAGTTCAAAAGAAAAGATTCCCAGTTGGCTGGGTCTTCAGCTGTGCTACTTCTTCTGTTCGTCCATTTGATGGTCAGTCTTGAGACCATATCTGTTGAAGATGAATTCTTCCAAGTTCCTCCATTCATCTTGATTTTTAGACTTGGAGATTCCTCTTTCACCAGCCCAGTGATGAACTTCTTTGATTATCTGGGCCTTGTCGGGAAGGTTCGTTCCAGCTATAGTGGGATGCTTTAATTGCTTGACTTTTGGAGCTTTGAGCTGGATGTCGTTTCTCTTGGCAGCTAGGGCTAATGATCTTGCCATCATTGGATCTTCTTCATGAAGTTCGAGCAAGTATTCTTTGAACGCAGTTTCATGATCCATACCTTTGTATTTGATGGTCCCTGAGCTAGGTATTTGGTGTAGAGGGGGGGGGGTGAATACACCAAATAGATTTCTGAAAACTTTTTCAAGTTAAATAACAGAGTTGGTGAGCTCAGTTATTGATCCAGCTGAGGAGGGTCAGCTGGGTAAATAACTCAGCTGGCGGTGCGGAATGTGGTGGTTTCAAAACTTAGCTCGGTTACTTAGAAAAACTCAGCTTGAAAAGATTAACTTTATGTTTTCAGCTTAGTCAAGTTGTGCAACTTTCTGAGAGACACAACTGTCTTTGGAGAGCAGCTGCGTATGCAGTTTTGATCAAATATGCAATGTAAGGAAAGAGTTAGTACAAAACTGAATTTAAAAGGAAAGTAAAGAGCACACGAGTTTTTACGTGGTTCGGAGTAACACCTCCTACGTCCACGACCAGGTTCACTGGTAATTCACTACCACTTGGTTTCCAAGTACCAAGCAACTTCACAACTCTAACCCGAGCTGTGTTCCAACAGTTTGTGGGCACTGTCAAGCCTAACATTTCAGTTTACGGGTACTGAAAAAACCTTACACACTTGAATTTCCCACTTCAAGCAAGCGTAACCTTGACCTAACCTTTCTGGGTAAAGAGGGGTTTGGTTTGGGGTTCCAACTGTGAACGAGTTCTTACAATTAAGAACTTTAGAGTATGATGAACTCGTTCAAAATCTAGGCTTAAGATATACAAAGATTTTGGCCTAGGGATCAGACGAAAAACTAAGCAGTTTCTGAACTAGAAACACTTTAAGATAAAGTGTTCTTTGAACTATGTAGAACTGCTTGAGAGAGCTTTTGAAAGATTGATGATTTCAGAGAATGAAAGCTTGTAGAGAGTTTTTCGTTTTTGATCCTAAGGTTGAAGACGGGTTTATATAGGTAGAGATTCAAGACTAGCCGTTGGAGGAGCCGTTTGAATCTTACCTACTCTTCTTAAATTCGAGATCTACCGTTGGACGAATCTGCACCTGTCTTCATTCGTGTCACATCCTAGGTCCTGAAGTCTAGGATGCTGATTCGGCAATCCCTCATTGGTCGAGGCATGTTGACTTCCTCTGACGCCAGGATCTTCTGCCTTTGGAGCTGGCTTTTGAATTCAGAGCTGGATTGGGCAAACTGACTTGAAGTGATGTCTTCAGAGTTAGTTCCCTTTGTTGCATACCGGACCGGCTGTGTTTTGAACTCAGCTCGAATTCTCTTCAGCTTGATCATGCTCTGCTGGAGGACTCAGCTGAAGGTTGACGCCTGTTGTCTTCCGCTAGCTGACTCCTGCTGTAGACACAGCTGGGTTGACTGACACAGCTGGATCGACTGCTGTCTTCCGCTTTCTTAACTTGTAAACCTAGAAAATCTAAAGCTCAAACAGGCGAGCTAGAAAACACAACTTAGGTTGAAGCGATCATCTATTCGGTTGGAGAATCAGTTGGGTTATGGTATCAAATCAAAACCTTATAATTTTCCCAACAATTTTCCCCTTTTTAATGATGCCAAAACCTAACTGAGACAACTTATGACGCAGAAAAACTTGTGTTTTATTAATGTAAGAAATTACATTATAACACAGGAAAAAAGAAAGAGAAAAAAAATCTTCAGTCTTCAATCTTCAATCCCAGTTGGCTGGGTCTTCTCTTCTGCATCCGTTGCTTCTTTCTTTTGACTCGTCTCTTTTCCAGTTGATTCTGATTCAGCTGGTTCCTCTAGCTCAACAGTTTGCCTCCTTTGTCTCATTCTCTTCCCCCTTACTTCCCCATTTTTGGCATGATCAAACAGGGTGGGAGTGATACACCATCGGCTGTTGCGATGTTTTAGTTTGGCGAAACTGTGGTCTTCAGCTCTGAGCAGCGAGGTTTGAAGTCTAGGTGGCTCAGCTGTTGTATTAGCTGGCTCTTCTTCAGTAGCATTAGCCTCAGCTGTGATTGCAGACACAGCGTCCTTGGCCTGATTCAGCTGGGGCGGTCAAGCTGAGTGCTTGGAGGGATGAGTTGGCACTGGAGATAACATATTCTGAGTCGGGCACAACTTCATTCCTTGTAATTTTGCTTCTTCAGACTTCTTAGATTGAATGAGAAAGTCTCATTCAGCACTTGAGGGACTTGAGTATTCCCCTTCCACTTCGAAGTGGTGGGTATTGGGTTCAGCTCATATCATCATCATCCAGCTGCAGGTGATCATTGGCTGGGTGATGTCTTTCATATGATCTTGGTGTAGGGGCTTGAGCATCTTTCATCGGAAGATCTCGAAGCTGGTGTCCCTGTTGAGCTGAAGGAAATTGAGGAGAAGACGGTTGAAGTATTCCAGCTGTCTTGGGGTTTAAGCTTGGTTGATCAGCTGGAATACGTCGTTGTGGCGTTGATGATGACGATGTTCACGCTGGCCCATGAACTTCTTCTCCATCGTGAGAAACCACCGTTTGTGGGCCTTCTGCTCTTCGGAGAGTCGTTACGAATTCTCTCATAATGTCAGCTGACTTCTCGGCTGACTGACTGAGCACCTTTGACTTGAGTCTTCTGTTGGAAGATGGTGCTTCAGCATGTTTTGTCTCCTCAAGTTGTTTCCGATTTCCAGCTGGGACGGAAATAGATGCATGCTGCTTTGTCTCCTGCATCTTTTTCTGTGTCTCCTGTGGTGGAGCAAGAGTTGTGACACGACTGCTCTTAAAGACTCCAGCTTTATCAACATCTGGTCCAGGTGTGTTGACGTTGATTTTTGTATCCCAGGGAGTTGTATGTCCCGTTCTCTCTTTTATTTTGAGAGAAACAGTGGGGCGGATGAGGTCTTTTTCCTTTGACATTCCCAGGAAGTTTTCTGTACCTTCCTGGTGAGTGACGTTCTTGAGCTTTACAGTCTCTCACTGCGTTGGACTGGATCTGTCGATGGGCTTCACTTTCTCCTGGAACTCCGTCTTCTTGAGGTTCATGAGAGTTAAGCAACTCTTATCTTGAAGCTTTGACAGATTCTTCAAGTTTGATCGGCTTCGGGAGATATCTTTCTAGATTCCATGTTCTTCTTCTGCAACTTTTGTTAGTAGAAACAAATAATACCAATTGATGGAAATGAGAAAGAATGCCAAACGACTTTTTAGGGTTGTTGCAATTTTTTTTTACGTATCTCTTCTAGCATATTTATATAGCTTTCGTGATGAATGAACGATCAAGATTTGTCGATTGATACGAAGATCTACGACTGGGAGAGATTCTCGCGTTATGTCAATTTCTTGTTTAGAAATTGCGAGTTAATACGTGAGAGAGGACGGTTGGGGCACTTTGACTTTTGCCTCGAAACTCCCATGATTCAGTTCTTTTCAGACTTTTAAATAAATTTGATTAGACATGACAAGATATGATTTGATTGAAAACAGATTGAGTAGGAGTAGTTAATGTTGTTGCAAACCTCTCAGCTGATCATTGTAGTCAGCTGATACCTCGGTTGAATGGGTGTGCTGGGTGATCGTGGTTCCAGCTGGTTCCCCCTCAGTTGAATAGTCCTTCAATTTCAGCATTTGGTTTAGCTTGATTCTTTCTCAGCTGAGATACCGGTTACGTTGATTCTGAATTCCAGCTGTCTGCTTCCATTCAGCTGGGTCTGCTTCCACTCAGTTGGGTCTACTTCCATTCAGCTGGGTCTGCTTCCATTCAGCTGGGTGAAGCATCGTCTGGGTTGAGTAATCCAAGTAATCCGCACAACATTTTGAATCTTGCTTCTATCAGCGGCTTTGTGAGTATATCAGCCCGCTGTATGTCTGTGTGAATTTTCTCAACAATCACATCCTTCTTTTCCACGTGATCTCTGATAAAATGATGGCGTACGTCCACATGCTTGCATCTTGTGTGAAGTACTGGATTCTCTGAAATAGCAATCGCACTTGAGCTATCACAGAAAATTGGAACTTGTCCAGTTTTCACTTCATAGTCATCCAGCTGATGTTTCAGCCAGAGAATTTGTGAGCAGCAGCTTCCAGCGGCCATATATTCTGCTTCGTTGTGGAGGTTGCGACGCACGTTTGCTTCTTTGAAAACCATGAAATCAACTTACTTCCTATGAGCGACAAGTTTGAAGTTGATTTTCGTCCAACCAATCTCCGGTGAAGTCGAGTGCGAATATCCGGTCAATTTGTAGATTGTCTTCAGCTGGGTACCACATCCCAACATTCTGAGTTCCTTTGAGATATTTGAGAATGTTCTTGGCTGCTTGCATGTGTGCTTCCTTTGGATCAACTTGAAATCTGGCACATACTCCGACTGCGAATGAGATGTCTGGACGACTTGCTGTTAGATACAGCAGGGAACCGATTATCCCTCTGTATTTGCTGGAATCAACTGACTTCCCTTCAGTTCCTGGTTCAATTTTCCAGTTAGTGTTCATCGGAATCTTTACAATTCTACTGGATTGAACTCCATACTTGGCAATCAAGTCTTTCACGTATTTGGATTGATTTATGAAAATCCCTTCTGCTGATTGCTTGACTCTAAGTCCTAGGAAGAAACTCATTTCTCCCATCATGGACATTTGGAACTGCTCTGACATCATCTCTCCAAATCTTTGGCATAAGAAGTTTGATCTTGATCCAAAGATAATGTCGCCTACATAAATTTGCACAACCAGGATGTCTTCTCCTGACTTGATGGTGAAGAGGGTTCTGTCTACTGAGCCCTTCTTGAATCCTTTGGATACAAGGAAATTTGACAGAGTGTCATACCAAGCTCGAAGTGCTTGCTTCAATCCATAAAGCGCCTTCTTTAGCTTGTAGACTTTATTTCCTTCTACTTGAAACCCTGGAGGTTGTTCAACGTAGACATCTTCTTTGATTTCTCCATTTAAGAATGTACACTTCACATCCATTTGATAGACCTTGAATTTGTGATGTGCTGCATAGGCGAGAAAGAGTCTGATTGCTTCCAATCGCGCTACTGGAGCAAATGATTCTTCGAAGTCAATTCCTTCCTACTGAGTGTAGCCCTTGGCAACTAGTCGAGCTTTGTTTCTGATGATGACTCCCAGGGTATCCAAGGCACGCTCTTCAAAGCTTCAAGAATTGATTGAGGCTCTGGCACTTGAGCTACGTAACACGCCATTAGAGCTGTATCTTCATCATAGACCGTCAGTTCTAGCTCTACTGAGAGTTGAGCTGTGTCAGCTGCTTCTTGATGATCCGATGAAGCTTGAGCAGCTGAGCTTCTGGTTTTGACTTGGTCAGATGGTTCTCCAATGATTGCTGATGATGGATGATCTTCAATCCATCTTCTCCTTTTATGAATTTCTTCTTCCAATTGATTGATGCTTGAAGTGGCTAAATTTCGTCTGTCTTGGAGTTGCTCAGGAGTTAAGTCTTGAGAGATTGATTCTCCTTGATTTGGATTTTGAGGTGACTTCTGTAGAGGCTCTGCTGGAGATGGAGCTGGGGATTCAGCTGTGTCTGGATTTCCACCTGATGGCGTTCCCCCTTGATTTGGCGTTGAAGGTTCTTCTCGATTTCCAGCTGGTGGAGCTTCCCGGTTGATTTGAAGTTCATCCTCTGGCTCATCATCCCAAATTAGTGGTTAGGCCAGATTCCTGATTTGATTTTCTTGAGCTCTTGTCTGAATCTGTCTTGAAGATTCTCATTCGTTTCTTCGTTTGATAGAGTCTCTATATTCGAAAGATGTTTCGTCAAAGGTAACATGTGGAGTTACTTCGACTGTTTGAGTTCTTCTGTTGAAGACTCTATGTGCTTTACTCACAACAGAATAACCAAGAAATACTCCTCGGTCAGTCTTCTCGTCGAACGTCTTGAGCTGTGTCTTTCCATGGTTTAGGATATGACATTTGGATCCGAATACCTTGAAATATCCAATGTATGGTATTCTGTTGTTCCATAGCTCATACGGTGTCTTTCCTTGCCTTGATGTGAGTAGGGAGCGATTCTGAGTGAAGCATGCTGTGTTGATTGCTTCTGCCCAGAACTTCTTTGGAATTGCAGAGCTGGCTAACATTGAGGTAGCTGCTTCTTTGAGTGTTCTGTTCCTTCTCTCTGCTACACCATTCTGCTGAGGTGTGCGTGCTGCAGATGTTTGATGTTGAACTCCGTTCTTCTCGCAGTAATCATAAATAGTTTCATTCAGAAACTCCGTTCCTCGATCTGATCTTATTGACATTATCTTGCACTCCTTCTGTGTTGATAATCTTTCCGAGGATAGGCGGCTTAGTCCTCGGTTTCGCTCTTACGGTACATGAATGATACCCATGTGAATCTTGAGAAATCATCCACTACGACCGTAGTATATTTTCTGCCATTGAAGCTTCTTTGGAGTAAGCGGACCAAAAAGATCCATGTGAAGGAGTTGAAGTACTCGATCAGTTGACTGAACTGGCTTGAGAGAGAATGAAATTCTTGTCTGCTTTCCTTGTTGACACGCGCTGCACATATGACTTTTGTCATATACTTGATCTGGAATTCCATTAGCGAGCTGGTTCCTAGCCAGTTTGTTGATTGTCTTGAAGTTGAGATGATTCAGTCGTCTGTGCCACAACCAGCTGACTTCAGTGCTACTTTTCGATACAAGACAAGTCTCCGGAGGGCTGCTGTTCCAGTCAGCAAAATACATATTTCCTTCTCTTTTCCCTTTTAGGAGTATCTGCTTGGTTTCCCTGTTCTTCACTGTGCATCCCTGTGCATCAAACTTGACAGAAAAACCGTTGTCGCAGAATTGGCTAATGGAAAGCAAGTTGTATTGCAATCCTTGTACATAAGAAACATTTGGGATTATAACATTTTTAGTTTTAAATGTACCATAACCTTTGGTTAGGCCTTTTGAGTTGTTACCAAATATTACTTGTGGGCCTGGTCGCTCGATATACTCCTGGAGTAGATGCTTTAAGTGCGCCATGTGCTTGGAACATCCACTGTCCAAGTACCATAGCGTTCTCATCGACTCCTCAGTGATGCTTCGATTCCTTGCAACCTAGAAAAAGATCAAAATTTAGGTACCCAGTTTTAATTGGGTCCTTGAGGGTTAGACAGAGATCCTTTGACGACCCAGATCTGCTTGATGACTCGAATTGGGTCATATGATCTGATAATTCTTCCAGCAGTCGATATACACATTCTTTGTGTTCTTCGGTTGTTGCTGGCGGGGTCTTGATCTCAGTGTCTTCTTGTCTTGATGTCTTGATTTCTTTCGGTTTCCAGCTGTGTGCCTAGCTGAGACGTTCCTTTGTCTCTGCTGTCTCATGTGATGCTGTGGCTGGAAATGATTATCCAGCTGGTACTCATATGAGTGATATCCAGCTGGGTATCTCTGATATCTCGGTTGATATTGTTCAACGTGTTGTTGCTGTTGCTGGTATATGTAAAATCCAGCCTGTTGTCTTTGTTGAGGTTGAACACGTTGCTATTTGAGTTGGGCTTGAGGTTGTCGCACAGCTGGCCTTCTTGATGCCTGCTGTGTCCTTGACGGAGCTTGAGAATGTTTCACAGCTGGTCTTCCTGACGCCTGCTGTGTCCTCAATGGTTGATGCTGAGTTGCTGGGGTTGGATGTTCTTTTGCTCATACAAACATTACCTTTGTTCTACTTGTGGAGGCAATGTTTGAGGCGTCATTTGGTTCATTGTATCCCATTCCCGCTTTGAGTGCTGCTGGACGTTGAGCACTAATGATCTCGTCCATTGTTGAAGTGGCTTTGATGAGGGCTACTATCTTCTTAGATAGTACCTCTTCGGTGCTCTTCAGCTCAATGATCTCAGCTGACTTATTTTCCGATTCAGCTGTGACCTTTTCCAAATCTTCCATCAGCTGTTTCTTCTCATAGTAGAATTCCTTCATCAGCTGATCTTGTTTCACTATTTTGTCTTTTAGTGAAACAACTTCCTGTTTGAGCTGTGTTGTATCAGCTATTTCTGATACCTTTGTCTTTTCCAGTTCCGCTTTCAGCTCGGCATTCTCACACATAATGACGTCAAGGATCTCTTGAAGTTCCTTGGAATCGTTCATTACTTTCTCTACTAGACTCCAATCAGGTAGCCCTGATTCTGAAACCTGTATAGAGTGTTCGTGTGATGGTGAGAGGTTAGATAGATTTTGAGTTCGAGACATTACCTCATCTTCATCGATGCCGTCGGTTTGTCCCATGAAGCATGTATCCCAATCAGGTTCATCATGGGCCATCAGTGCTTCTTCTTCCGAGTCTGAAAATGGCATGTTGTCATCCATTTTGTTGCACTCTGATTCCTTATCGGCGATGTAAGCTCTCCTTCTGTCAGCTGCCTTAGCTTTCAGTTGGTCTTTGTCTTTCTTGGACAGCTTTGGACAATCTAGCCGGTAGTGTCCTAGTTCCTTGCAGTTGAAGCAACCTTCTTCTGTTCGTTTATCAGCTGACTTCTCATAATTTCTTTGCGTACTTGTCTCTGTAAGTTCTTGCGAACTTCTTGTATTTGTCCTTGCTGGTGTTGAGTCTGTTGTAGTTTTTGACCAGCATAGCTATTTCTTCAAGTAGCTCTTCCTTGCTCATGTCCTTCTTATCCTTCTTCGATGACTCAACTGACTGTATGTATGCGGATTTTTCAGAGTTGGCTCTGAACGCAATCTCCTTTGTTGCAGGTGTCAGCTCTCCATCATTTTGATTGCTTGAAGATTCTTTCATGGTAATCTTCAAGTTGTATTCGTTGGCTTTGAGCAGGGAGTATAATCTTTCTGTTAAAAGATCACCTAAGTCACTTCGACTTTGGTGTACCACCTTATAGGTGTTCCATTCATTGTATGTGTGAAAGAACTTTTAGATTCTTTTCTCGCTGGGTGTATTTCCCAGTTCTGATGGTTTCTATTTCCACCACTATATTGGAGAATCTTAGTTCAATCCCTTCGATGGACTCGTTGACCAGCTGCTTGAAGTTATCAAACTTCTGGCATGCAATCGTGAATTTATTTTCCTTAATCTCCTCCGACCCTTCGCATAGCTTTGCTAGGGTTTCCCACATCTCCTTTGCTGTTTCGCAGTTGATGATTTTGCTGAGGTAGGCGTTGGAGACCGTTGAGGATATGGTGTTCCTCGCGAAGCTGTCTAGTCCAGCCTGCTTTCTTTCTTCTGAGGTGTGCTCACCCTTTGGCTTGGGAATGAGCTGATATCTTGGTTGTTAACCATCTTGAGTTGGGACAAGCTCGTTCTCTGGTTTGTAGATGATGATGAGTCCGTTTGTTATGACGTCCCACATCATATCGTGATGTGCACAGAGAAAGCTCTTCAGTCTGAACTTCCATATTGCATAATCGTCTACCGAGAAGGTGGGAAGATTCCTGTTAAGATAAGAATCCATTGAAATATGCAGTATGTAATATTATGAGTTTTTCACAAAGAGGATCTGTTCAGATGACCACTGACAGATTGTCAAGAGAGATCTCTTGATACAGAAACGGTGGTCTGTTGAACTGCTGCTCTGATACCAATTGATGGTCCCTGAGCTAGGTATTTGGTGTAGAGGGGGGTGAATACACCAAATAGATTTCTGAAAACTTTTTCAAGTTAAATAACAGAGTTGGTGAGCTCAGTTATTGATCCAGCTGAGGAGGGTCAGCTGGATAAATAACTCAGCTGGCGGTGCGGAATGTGGTGGTTTCAAAACTTAGCTCGGTTACTTAGAAAAACTCAGCTTGAAAAGATTAACTTTATGTTTTCAGCTTAGTCAAGTTGTGCAACTTTCTGAGAGACACAGCTGTCTTTGGAGAGCAGCTGCGTATGCAGTTTTGATCAAATATGCAATGTAATGAAAGAGTTAGTACAAAACTGAATTTAAAAGGAAAGTGAAGAGCACACGAGTTTTTACGTGGTTCGGAGTAACACCTCCTACGTCCACGACCAGGTTCACTGGTAATTCACTACCACTTGGTTTCCAAGTACCAAGCAACTTTACAACTCTAACCCGAGCTGTGTTCCAATAGTTTGCGGGCACTGTCAAGCATAACATTTCAGTTTACGGGTACTGAAAAAACCTTACACACTTGAATTTCCCGCTTCAAGCAAGCGTAACCTTGACCTAACCTTTCTGGGTAAAGAGGGGTTTGGTTTGGGGTTCCAACTGTGAACGAGTTCTTACAATTAAGAACTTTAGAGTATGATGAACTCGTTCGAAATCTAGGCTTAAGATATACAAAGATTTTGGCCTAGGGATCAGACGAAAAACTAAGCAGTTTCTGAACTAGAAATACTTTAAGATAAAGTGTTCTTTGAACTATGTAGAACTGCTTGAGAGAGCTTTTGAAAGATTGATGATTTCAGAGAATGAAAGCTTGTAGAGAGTTTTTCATTTTTGATCATGAGGTTGAAGACGGGTTTATATAGGTAGAGATTCAAGACTAGCCGTTAGAGGAGCCGTTTGAATCTTACCTACTCTTTTTAATTCGAGATCTGCCATTGGGCGAATCTGCACCTGTCTTCATTCGTGTCACATCCTAGGTCCTGAAGTCTAGAATGCTGATTCGGCAATCCCTCATTGGTCGAGGCATGTTGACTTCCTCTGACGCCGGGATCTTCTGCCTTTGGAGCTGGCTTTTGAATTCAGAGCTGGATTGGACAAACTGACTTGAAGTGATGTCTTCAGAGTTAGTTCCCTTTGTTCTGTACAGCTGGACCGGCTGTGTTTTGAACTCAGCTCGAATTCTCTTCAGCTTGATCATGCTCTGCTGGAGGACTCAGCTGAAGGTTGACGCCTGCTGTCTTCCGCTAGCTGACTCCTGCTTTAGACACAGCTGGGTTGACTGACACAGCTGGATCGACTGCTGTCTTCCTCTTCCTTAACCTGTAAACTTAGAAAATCTAAAGCTCAAACAGACGAGCTGGAAAACACTACTTAGGTTGAAGCGATCATCTATTCGGTTGGAGAATCAGTTGGGTTATGGTATCAAATCAAAACCTTATAATTTTCCCAACAGTATTGATTCAGGTAGTAGAATTCTTTGAATAATTCTGGTTTGCATTGTTTCCAGTTTTCATTGATTGCATCTGGGTAGATCTTGGAATGCTTGAAGCTGCTTGTTTCTTTCTAGTTTGCCTGTAGCTTAGTCTTTTATTCTTCTGCTTTTCTCAGCAGGCTTGAGCGATTCAACTTTCTTCTTAATAATCTTGTCCAACTCCTGCATTTCTCTTCTTTGCTCGTTGTGAAAGTTATACAGCCAGTGATAGTCATTGTATTCTTCTGGCTTATGTCCACAAGCTTTGGCAAGAGCGACCATTTTCTCTCTCCATGTCTCTTTGACTGCTGCAGTTGGCTCTTCCTCATCCAGCTCTTTAGCAAAGTTGTCAATTTCCGACTGATTTAGCTGCGCATGTTCCCCCTAAGCTGTAGCTTTCCTCTCCATTGTTTTTCCAGCTTCATTCTTTTCTTCCCCCTTTTTGGCATTATCAACAAGGGAGGCAGAGAGGTTAGCGACTGTTGCGTTGACCTTGGCAAGAGCAGCTTCAACATCAGCGATCTTGGCTGAGTTGTCAGCTGTGGTAATGTTCAGCTGAGCAGTGCTGCTGCTTCCAGCTCTGAACTGAGCATCCAGATCTTTATATAGGTTGAAAAGTTGGCGGATGTCAGAGCTGTTGGAGAGAGTGGACTTCTTGATGCCTTCCAGCTGGCTTGAAAGATTTGCTATGTCGTCTACCAGTGGAGCTTGAAGTCTTGTTACTATCTCAGGAACTCTCTTCTCTAGATGAATTGACGGATCAATGCTTTGAGA